>CM041730.1:15485035-16685035 GCA_023373845.1 Nibea coibor
TGTGTATAGGTGTGTGTGTGCGTGTGTGAGGAGCTGTGGATCTCCTAATTTAGCCTCTAGAGAGCTGAGACGTCGAGGTGTCAATCTCGCTGCGCCGCTTTTTTCCCCACTTAACTTTTTAACCGAGTTTCCTCCTCTTTGCAATCCTCTGTATTTATAGCTGCCAAGCCTGGAGCAGCCACGTATGTCTGTGTGTGTGTGTGTGTCTGCGGTATTTACCAACATTAAACTCTTTGTGCCGTGTGTGTGTGTGTGTATAGCTGCACAGCTGTTGATATTGTGGGGTTAGGGGTTTGGTATTTCAGTCAATTTCCACAGAGACGAAGATGAAGCGCAACGCGAGAGAGACAGAGGAAGTGTGGAAATCGCTGGAGGAAAAAGAGAGAGCAGAGGAAGAAAGAGAAGGAGGTGAAAGGGATGAGGAGGGAGGCATAGCGGTGGTGGTGGAGGTGGTGGTGGGGTTTGAAGGGGGTAGAGGGATGGATGGAGGGATGAGGCAGACTTCTGGCCGGGCGAGCTGCTCTGAGACTAATTAAGGTGAGGGCAGTGGCAGAGACGAGGTAATGATGAAGAAAAGGATTTACTCCCTCCATCCCTTCGTCTAAGACACACACCACCACCTCTCTACCCGTCACTCAGCCCCTCACCTCTCTTCCTCCACCCCCTCCTCCTCCTCCTCTTCCTCTCCTCCCTCATCCCCTGTCCATCTCGCCCTCTCATTCCGCCTCAGTGCTGCACTTCCATTTCCTGTCCTGGTTTTTTGTCCTGAACCAGTTCGGGTTTTTCACTAAACGGGCAACAAATTTCATTTGGAGGAAACATCGCTGATACATTAAGCAAAGCTGACATCAGGTTTGATTCATAAAAACCGAAATGAAAGAGGCATTAACGTGCCACGGGAGCGAAAACATTTGACCTCAGGGGTAGATTGAATACGCAGGTTGCTGACTTGCCTACTGCCATTAGATTTAAAAGGGAAATAAATGTCACAAACCCAACCAATAATCTCTAATCAGAACCGTTTTCTCAGACTTGATTTAATCAAGTAAGCTCCCGGAACGTGAAACTTGCTCGGGAGTTACAGCAGGTGAAATAATTAAGGCGTGATTACCTGTTAGATTGCTGCGCGACTTGAATAAATGTATCTGCGCGTTGAAATCACGCGTGTGACTGCGTGACAGGTGTCCCGGCGGTGCAGTGTTTAGGATGCACGCCGTGCACCGAGAGACCTACAGGCAAAAGAGACAACTTTTAAGGTGATGTAAAGTCTCAGGTCTTCATCTCTGTCTACCTCGCTCTCATTCTGCAGCTCTCTCCCACTTTGTTTCCCTCCATCACAGCGTACAGTAGCACCACTGTCTGCTGAGAAGCTCACATCTTCCACATGTCAACATTTATTTCACAAACTAAGACAAGCCGGTTTTTTGGTTTTTAGCTGTGCAGTTTTGTAATATTATCAAAAAGGATTTCCTCAGACCGTGGGTGGTGTGTTTTCCTCCGAGCATTAGGTCGGATTCACAGCAGAAATATTTACTTTACATATTTCTATATCGTCTGCGGTTTGCTGCATGTCTCATCGGGAAATTATGACAATATGTTTCTTTAAAATGATGAAAATGACACCTGCTTTTATGGAGCGATACATAACACTACTTTTAGGCGGCAGTGTGGAAATAATAATGCTAAACTTCAGCTGTGTATGATGCATTTAATAGAGCTCCGTTTGGGGACAGATGTCATCACCGTGTATTACAGTAAATGTCTTACGTTGCACTCCAGCACCTTTAGGCCCTTTGAAACATTCCTTAAAAATGAAGCAACCGGCTTCTTTTCCATCGTCGTGACATTTGGACAAATTATGATCTTTTCTTCTTCATTTTTTTTTTTTTTAAATTGAGGAATATCATTTTGAAATGTTTTACTGCAGCACAATTTGCTTTTTTTTTTTGTTGAAACGTGTTGTTTTGTTAAATAAATGGATGGAGTCTGATTTTTTTCCCTTCCAACCACCGTTATCAAAATAGAATAAAACTTGAAAACAATAGAATGAAAATAAAAACAATAAAAATGGGAGAAGCACAAGAACATGAAGCAGCTGCAGTGCGGAAGTAAAAATAACAAACAGATAAAATACCGAAAAATGAAGCACAAAACATTAAATATGATAAAAATTGTTTGTTGGTTTGTTTAAAACGCTGATTGAGAGACTGCTTAAAAATATTTTTAGTTTATTTTTATTCCTGGAAAGTAATAAAATTTAAATTTAAAAATGATTTAATAAAAGCAGCTTTGCAAATAAAGAACTGAGTTACCTTTTTGTAAAATTCTTACTATTATTTTGATAAATTGGAAGAAGATCTAACTTTTTCTCCAATAGTTTCTTATAAAATACACCTCTGGTACCGCATGTGCGTGTTAAATATTCAAACAAAACAATTAAAAGGCTCAAAAGGGAAATATCACTGCAACGTGGACTCGCTCTAAGAAATGGCGTGATCGTTACTGTCCAATGCAACTCGTGTCTGACCCTCGTCTCCTTGTCCTCCTCCTCCCATCATCCCTGCCTCCCCCTCTCCTCCCCCACTGTCAGGCAGATGTGCGTCTGCTCGCTCTCTCCAGCTGTGACTCCTTCACCGGCTTTCTCCTCCCTCCATCTTCCCCTCTCTCGTGCTCCTCAGGCATCTTTCTGTGGGCAAACAGGAAGCTACAGCGGCTTGTCATGAGGCCTCCCGTTCCAGCCCCGCCAACTGTGTTCCTGTCAACCGGCGGCAATACTTCCCTTTTCCAAAACATTCACTTCCACCCACACGTATCCTACATCTGCTTCTCACTCTGTTTTGGCGTCTCCTTGTTACAAATTTGCATACCATTTCTTGTCTAATCCTTTCTGTACATCCTCTCCTGATGTCTGTCACTCCCTGGCTGGGACTGCAGGAGAAATGTCTCCTCACTCTAGTCTGAAATATATATTTTGACCGTTTACCACGATTTTGTTTAGTTTCGCACTAAAGGGCTCACAGTTATAATAATGTGAAGTAAGACGAACAGGAAGCAACATCTCGGATGTTTACAGGTATATAGGGAGGTATGAAGCCGGTGTCTGATAGATAAAGATACATAAAAATGTGTGACTGAGATCCAAATACACAAAAGGTTTCCAGCAGCACATGCTTCAACAAGTGCATGTTTTCATCCATGCGTCCAAAAAAATCAGTTTAATGGGTCACATATGAGACTATTTTTGCTCTCCTAACTTAAAGGATAGGTCCACACTCACATTGCCCATGTGTATACTGAAACACTGCTGTTTTCACGCTGGCTATTAAAAGATCCCTTTATAAACTGCTTCCTGTGGAAGGGACGGGGGGACAAAATCCACAGCCTTTGCAAAATAAAAAAATGTATTCCAAAGTTTATCTGAAGTTTATAAGAGTCTGAGTTCATCAAGTCAAGCTTCTCTCTCTCTCTCTGTGTAACAGCACTGCTCTCTGGATAAACACGCGCTTCAAATGAAATCATAAAAACATTCCTGGATAATGCCGCCGCCGGTACGCGCGTCATGTCGCGCTCAGCCTAACAGCACAAGCGCGGGAGGACAAGCTCATGAGGGGGAAGAGAGATGATTTCTAAGTGCACAATTAATGTTGAAGCATGCTGCCACTTCAACACTTTAACACTATTAACCACTACATATATAGAGTGTGTCCAAAGCACCCTGAGGAACACACCGAGCTCACAGAGAGTAGACTGTGATGTGTGGGTTGGAGAGGATAGTCTCTTCTCCTGTTGCTTTGATATGCAGCAAATAGATAAATATAGACATATAGGTGCACATGAAAGCAAAAAGTAATACATTATGGGAGTGATGAAGGTTGAGTATGTCAGACTACCTAATGTCAGATTTTAATGAGGCTGCTAAAAGGCTGTGGAAATGTTCCTCTTTGCTTCTCTGCATTTGCTTCCTTTGTGTCATTTAAAACTCGTGGCTCAGTGAGTCTTTATTATAACAGATTAGGAGGTGTGATGTTTCCAGAGCACAGTGTGGAACACCTGCATCACTAATAGGTGGCTTTTAATTCCCGGGGTTTCATAAAAATATATATTTCTCCCTGCTTCACTGTGCACTTTTTTTTCCTCGCCGATTTTCTTAAGAAACGCAGCGAAATAACTAAGACAGAAGAGAGCGGCTTCTGAAGGCGCGCGCCCTCTGTACTTTCACATATAATGACGGGAGGAAGCGGCATGAAGATGGCATGTTTGATCACCGCACACATCAGACGGAGAGGAAAAACACCTCGCAGGAACTTTGGTGTCGGTGTTTCTCACAGGCACGTTCTGTACGGCACCAAAGTCGGTGTAAAAAAAAAAAAAAAAAGTGTTGAAGATGGCAGAAAATGAAAGAATACAGTACACAATAACTCTGGGAGAGAGCAGCAACCTTCAATTCCCAGTATTTACGTCACGTAAAGAAAGAAAAGAAAAGGTCAACCATCTGCCTCCTTCACGCAACATTTTAGCACTGATGAGTTTAAATAGATTCAAGGATTAACAAGAAGAAAGACTAATAGACTAATACATTAAATAATACATTATGTACATTATCTGTAACTCAGCATTGCTAGCTGCAGTTGGGGCGAAGAATTAAAAGAGATTATTGTGGTATAACGAATATTTCTGCCTTCATACTTGCACGTGGGATATTCATCATAAACGTTTAACGTGCAGCAAAGGCACAGAACTTGAAATTCCAGTTGACATGCCGAAGTTGCCAAACCCCGTACCAATGTGCGGTAAATAAAATAACGCACAAGGTATCTGAAATTAAAGATGCTACCAAGGGAATGTTACGAGTTTAATTGCTACACCACCTTTTTATCAGGTGAGCTTGGGTTTGTAAGGAAGATCCGCATCTGTCTCTCAGGACGTCGCGCAGAAGGACCCTTCCTACGGAAACGGGAAAAGAAGTGCTAATTCAACAATGTCACGGGTATTAACAGGTTTTAGATGGGGGTAGATGGGGATGGGGATAGATTTCAGATGGAGATGGAGAGTGGATGAGAATGTGGTTTTATGGTTCTTCAGTTACGTGAAGAGGTTAGCGCTCATACGGTGCCTCTGTAAACCCAGTTTTGTACTGAGCTGAATGAAACAGTTCAAGACTGAAGACAGTCAGATCAGTGCTTCAACGTCACGTGATTCATTCATTTAGCTTTAAGAAGAGATGAACTACATAACCGGTGACTACCAGACTTTGAAGTGAATCATTCGAATCAGCAAAACGGTTTGCAATTTCCACTTCTCAGAGATATATCCTGAACTTTATGGTAATTTTGCACAGCGGTATCTCATTAAACTTGACTCTGAACTGGCCTCTAGATGACAGCTAACCTTGGATTATGGTACAAAGTATTGTGTGCATCATTTTGTGGCCTGGTACAGTAGTTTTGTGTCACATTCTGTGCAAATTAGTACGGGTTTCTACAAAAAACTGCCAAACTCCAGAAAAACTTTCCGGATTCCTAAAGGCCATTCATGATTTGTGCATGGTCAGCGATCTGTCACATCAACTCCCTTTCCTTTCTGCAATGCTGTCTGGTACTCGGTTGACGGCCATTTTGAGCAATGCAGGGACTTGGACCATCACTTTTTTAGTTTGTTTGACCTGATAATGGAATTTGAATTACTGCCTATGCAGATGAAGCCGGAAGAAGAAGGAGAACTTCCAATCTAGTCTGCAAACACCCTGATGAAGGGAAACGAGCATCCTTTACATACACGCGACATTCGTTTGCAGACGTTACCCTGTGCCTGAATCTCAGCCAGTCCTAATTTTATTCTTGATGCTTGTAAGACCTTTAAAGGGTTGCTAAAAGAGGGAAGAGACCAAAATAACTCACTTTGCAAAAAAAATATCTCTTTTCCAAAGATCAAAAATTCAAAGAGGATAGAGACGCACGGACACACGCCAGCGAAGTCCACGATTCAGTAACGTCAAAGTCCCTGACAAATGGAGTTTGTTTTTTTTTCGTCTGCAAAATGGCAGGACGACAACCTTTGACCCCTTCAGATTTCAGAGGCTAAGAGGCGGGGTCCGCAGCCCAGCGGGCGCTCTCATTGGACAAGGTCATTGGACATTTGAGCCCGGTGGGGGGACGTGATTGGAGCGCGAGCCTTATGCAGAGCGCAGGATGCAGGGGAGAACAAGAGACAGCAACACAGCATGAGACACATGCAGAGAGAGAAGGAGGCTGAGAGAGAGAGAGAGAGAGAGAGAGAGAGAGAGATGGATGGATGGAAGGAGCGTGTGTGTGTTATTGTGTGTATGTGTGTGTGTGTGTGCAACAGAAAAGCCCGGATAGCAGTGTGTCAAGAGTGCTGTCAGTCACTCATCCATCCAGCTGGCTAATTGGCTCCTTACCCTCTCTCTCTCTCTTTCTCTCTCCCTCTCTTTCCCTCACTCACTCTCTCTACCTCCCTCCCTCCATCACTCCCTCCCTCGCTTGCCCTCTCTCTCTCCCTCCATCAGGCGTTGCTCCTAACTGCGCGCCGGAGGCCAAAATGCAGATGAGCTCTGCCTCGCGTCAGGGGGAGCTTCTGCTCTGCTTAATTATCTGAATGTGTGTGTGTGTGTGTGTGAGAGAGAGAGAGAGAGAGAGAGAGAGAGAGAGAGAGAGAGTTAGCTTACTGGCCCACACACACACATACACACACACATACACCGTTCATGCTGCTGCTGCTGCTGCTGCTGTTGCTGCTATGCTAAACAGCAAGGCATCCTGGGAATTGCAGTGACAGCTCATTTTGGTTTTTTCGCAGTCTATGTATGAAAGCTGCTGAGAGACAACCCTTCCCTCCCCTCTCCCTGCCTCCCCCCTTCTATACCCCCCCCCTACAACACACGCAAACACACATCAACACACACGCCCGCACACACACTCACACACACGTACACACTCTCTTTCCCTGGTGCTCATGGGAACGGGTCCGGGGCCTGTCACTAACCCTCCTCCCCTCCACCACCACCACCACTACCTCCACCCCTCCCTCCCCTCGCCACCCCACCCCTCCCCTCATCGCCGCGGTGACAGGGCTTGTTGACAAACGCCAGCAGTCATCAGGGCACCATGGGAAATCTTCTGCCACCATTTTGTCAGCAGAATGACAGAAGTTGTTAATGTCTCGCCTCTCGCCCTGACACGAGACGCCGGGGCTGACAGACTCTGACACGCGCCATACACACACCGGTACACACTCGCGCGCAGACACTCGTTGAGGTGCACACTGGCTGTGCGCAAACCGTACACTGACACAAATGTCACGCTCGCTCCTGACACAAACACACACATCCACACACACTCACACACACTGACATGCTGCGCACACACCATTCATGTCCACATTTTGTGCCCCCATCCTTCACTCTCACCCCATCTCACTCAACTAAATCAGTCAGTGTGTGTGTGTGTGTGTGTGTGTATGAATGTGTATGTGTTGTCTGACAACTAGATGTGTATGGATGTTTAGTGTGTATGACTCGGGAGTGTTAATGAGGATATGTCTATGAGTGTGTACGGCTCCTAATGAGTTGTACTCTAGTGTGTGTGTGTGTGTGTGTGTGTGTGTGTGAGAGAGAGAGAGAGAGAGAGAGAGAGAGAGAGAGAGAGAGAGAGAAAACAGTGTCTCAGCTCTCGTTATGGATGCGGCGTATGCGTCTGATCAATAACATTTACAATCCCGACAGGAGATCGAGCCTGGCGGACAACCCTAACTGACCGTTATGAGAACATGATGAACTCCGGACAGAGCGCGCGCGCGCACACACACACGCACACGCACACACACACACACATTCACAAACACACACACAGATACATATGGGCAGCTCCTCTGGACAGCCAATTACCGTTCCTCATAATCCACTTGCTCCACACACAGCCTCTGCCATCCACCTGTGTATAGTCGGTGTACAACCGACAGACGTCGAGATGTATTTGTGAGTGTGTTTATGTGTGTGTGTGTGTGTGGGTTGCTGAGGATGCCAAAGTTCCCTCCAGAATCCACAAAGATACACCGTCTTAAGCAAACAGGCCCCTGATCAGATCAACATTGGTAGTTTACCACATTTTCGCTGCGCTGGCTGCACCAGTTAGGAACTGAACTATCTATTTAATGTCTCGGGATTTTATTGAGTCGTACCTGCAGGGACGAACACTGCAGAATCTGTTAGAAAGTGGAAAAAGATGTGTTTATATTGTGCTTCAAAGTGTGAATTGGAATTAGATTGGGTGTTTCCAGAGGTGGAAAAGAAACCCGGCAAGCAGGAGAGATGCCAAAGTGAGCTTACAGGGATAAAGAAAATGTGACCTTGTGGCTTGGTAAAAAAATAAAATAAATAATATTACAGCAGGTTTGGAGGTTACCCACCTCGAGTTCGGTTCTGCTCGAGGTTTCTGCCTCTTAAAATGAAGTTTTTCCTTGCTGCTGTCGCCACGTGTTTGCTCATGGTGGGAATTGTTGGATCTCTGCAAATAATAATATGAAAATATCCTGAGATAACTTCTGCTGTGATTTAGCGCTGTTTAAATAAAATTAAGTTAAACTGATGATTTACCATTCCCCCAACTCTTCCATCTTCAATCCAAACGCAACAACTTTATATCTGTATTATGTGCAGCAGCTCACCACCCAGATATTAACACACAGTAGATGGAGGAAAAAGAAAAACACTTAAAGGCTAAAAAAAAAAAAAAACTATATGTGAATAAATAATTATAAACATAAAAAAGAACTAAAACGGCTCACAAAGAAATGAAACTAGACTGAAACTAACCTTTGAGTTAATCCAACATTTACCAGACATTCTCAGGCATTTGGTATTTTCACGTCATGCATACATTTGTGTAATATCAGCAGAGTAATTGTAGACACGTCACCCGTAAGTTCAAGTCAACTGGGAAGCAGCATTAATGAAAAGAGCAGAGCGCGCACAATGACACCAAACCGCAAATGTATGTCAACAGACTTTTTGAGCCGTCTGGACTCGTAACATAACACATCTGAGAAGATTTTTATTTGAGCTGAGATTGATTTAAGCTGCATGTCTGTACCCTATAAACACGGACAGTTACAGTAAATCTTTAATCATTTATGCATGTGAATTAAATCGTTGGAGTCTCTCAACATGAGCACACTGACATGACATTTTTTTTAAATGTTAAAATACATGATTTAAAAGAAAAAACACAAATTACACATTAAGCGTTAACATCAAACAGGAGCCACAACACGTGCTACTAAACCAGACTAAGCAGCCTGACAGCAGGAAAGGTCATTGCGAGTGATTAATTAAACACTTCTAAGATGCTCTCTAAAGGTATGTAAATGTCCATGACTCTGACTTAAGTCTGACATAACTTGGCTATTAAAGCACTGGGGAGTCAAGCACGTCACATCACAACCAATGAAGTTTCCAGCTTCTTTAATGCGAGGATCTGTCATTATAAAGTCAATATCTCCGAGGTTTAAAAAGTTGGTCGGACAAAACAAGAAATCTGAAGACATCGCGTTGCGCTTTGGGAAGCTGTGGCAGGAATTTCTCACAATTTCCTCACAGCTTTTCTTTTACATGACCAACCTAGAAAATAATTCACGCTGTAGCTTCAGCCATAACAGAAGTAATTCATAACTGAGGGTCAGATTCTTGCACATGACTGCGACCAGTACAGCCGGATGCATCGTCCAAAGCTTGATTAAAATGGACTAAGAACTGTTCCTAAAGCTGGTTTAGACATTTGAATTTTGGACAAATTTGTTTCTTTTTCTGCACATCGTTGTCCGTAAACTCAAAAGTTGCAGACTTGCATTAACCGGGTCAACACATAGTGAACAGAACCAGATAGTTCACTGGGTAAAACTTTTATGTGCCGGTGCTGTATTCCTCTTCAGAGCCCTGCAGCCTACACCGCGTGGAGTCAACCAACGTCTAGTGTACTCAGACTGGAGTTCTGACTGGTAGACTAACCAAACTGGTTTAATATTATCCATGCACACACACACACACACACAGCACACACACATACAGTGGAGCTCTGCCACTTCTGCAGTATTAAAAGTTGCACTCACTCTCTCTTTAACAAATACTGCCAGAGCTCTGTCACTTGTACAGTAGAGATACCAAAACTTTTAACATCACACACACCCACTCACACTCATTTTGACACTTGTACAGTAAGTAGGCTATATGGAAACCTGTTAAGCATCACTCACACACTCGCCTTCTCGCTTGCTCGCTCGCTCTCTTTCTCTCTCTCTTTCTCACTCACACACACACAGCTAGAGATGAGAGAGCGGGAGGAAAATCTTATCAACAAATGGTGCACACTATCCGCTGTGCTGCTACAAATGACGCTGAATTTTTACATTTACACACACGTAAATCTCACACAACTCGCTTTGGTAATGTTGTGAATTATGGACATAAATGTAATGCAGAGTTTGGTAGAACAAGCCGAACCCTACAGATAAAACACTGTAGACTCGTTTTAAGTCACACACACAGATGAGTGTGTTGTAACACCGATCATTTGTAACATTAAATTTACGTGTATCCTATAATTTTGTAAATAAGAGGAATTAACATGATTATGATGAAAAGGAATTGGTCTAAAATGGTGTATCTGCCTGGAAACATTCATCTTAGTGTCTTCAAATGTAGCGTGCGATGAGAAACGTTGACGATGAAACAGGATGCCATAAAGGCAAACTGTGGATCAGTGAGGTGGATCCTGTCTGTCCTTGTTTTTTATTATTTTGGGAGGCCCAGAACCAGATAGGGACCCTGGATCATGTTTATTGTTTCAGTCAATCACAAAACCACATTCACAGTCAATGTATCTTAAAGGACACACTATCTAATTAGATTAGATTGTTCCAGCCTGGTTTCAGACTTTTGAGTCGCTGCAAACGTCTCCACGTTTCACGGCATTTCAAACAAAATAATGAAGTGGAACAAAAAGGGTAACGCTAGGCTAAAACTTGCCGTCCATCACTAAAATCTAAAACACTGGATGACTAAACACAACTGCCGGAGGTCCGTCCCATTCTGCTACTTTTACTAACCATAGCTGTCTGAGGCTAGTGTTGCTAACACAACACTCTAAGCAGGCAGAGAAGGGTTATTTTACTGTTTCTATCTTTACTCTTCTGGATTGTCTGTGTATTTCTACTTAATATTTGTATTAGTGTTGTACATCTAATGTGGCAAGTCAGAGGTCGCTGGTGTACAGAATATGGCAGAAACTGTATTTTCATCAGTCTATAATTACCTGAAAATAAGAATCATTACGTTTTTGATACTAAGAATGGACCTAAGAATGTTTTCAGGTCATACAGTGCATACACTGCCTGTTTCCTTCCCAGGTTCGTTAAATAATAACACGAGAGTTGTTTGGTTGCCGTAACACTCGATAGGACTATGTTCTGAGATCCCAGGAAGTTACAGTTCCCAGGCAAGGAATAGAATGACACATGACCCTGTAAGTTGTTGTACTTACTTCAGGGATGCTGGTAGGCAGACTTTAACACCTTCATGCTGGTGGCTGGCTTCATATTTAAGCTGCTATATGACGATACTGAAGGTACTGAGCTCCTCATTCAACTCGGCAAAGGAAGGAGGCGAATGGACTTATTTCACGGAGGCAGTAGCTCAGTCCGGCACAGCCCACCATATGGAGCATGGACTGTTAGCTGAAGAGTTGCCAGTTCGCCTCCTGGGCATTGCCCGGGTGCCCTAGAGCAAGGCACCAAACCCCTAACTGCTCCCAGAGTGCTGCTACATGGCGGCTGTCACATCTCTCCACATTTGCATGTCTATAAGCAATTGAAGTTTTAATAAAGTCTTCTTCTATTTCACTTTTGCCTTAAAGGCCCAGTGTGTAGGGGTCATTGGCGTCTAGTGGTGCGGTTGCAGATTGCAACCTGTCCATTTGCCGTCTCTATCAAAATGTGAAGGAAAATCTATGGTGTCCACTTAACCTGTGTTCCCTTTGTCCATTCTGGGCTACGACTACACTTCATTACAGACTCCATGGAAAAAAACAGATTTGTATATGAAAGGCTCACTCGAAGGCATCAGAAACATGATGATTCTTATTTTCAGGTAATCATACACTAATAGTTACGCATGTAATATTCAATTTCTGTCATATTCTGTCAGACTGGACCACAGAAAACAGGAAACAGGCTTCCAGTGAAGACTTCAAAGACCAGCCTCGTCTTCAAACATCATTTAAAGCCTGTTCATGGCGGAGCCATAACTTTATTTAAAAATCTTTCTTGTGTTGTGGCGGGAAGAAAAAAAAAAACAAACCCTGACCCTGAACTTCCCTGATATTCATGACACGCGTTTTACAGTTACAGTGCGCGGAAACTTGTTTAACATCACACACAAGCGCCCGCGCGCACACACACACACCGAGCGCACGAGCAGGTGGAGGAAGCGCGAGTCAAGTGCAGCTTTCAGCAGGTGCCGCCCCGCGTGAGCCGGCTAGGACGAGATGAAAGACACCGCTGCACATCGACTCTCTCTCTCTCTCCCTCCGACTCCCCCCACCACTTCCATGTGAACACCCCTCCTCACCCACCGCCCCTCCCCGTCCTCCACCCTTCCCCGCTTCTCCCCCTGCGCGCTCGGTGAGGTAGATTTGTAGTGACAGCAGCGGGTGCATTCGCCAGTCATTCCCCATAAAAGGTTCCGTCTGATCAAAGCCCCGCTGAGGCAGGGAGAGGCAGGGAGGCGGCCCGCTATGTCGGCGTGTGTCTCCGGTGTCTCGCAGGGTTGAGTCGGTTTTGAAGCTTTAAAAACACACACACACACAGGAAAAAAAAAACCCTCTCTCTCTCTCTCTCTGTCTCTCTCCCTGCTATTTACATTCGAGCTCCGTTTTGCCTTGGCAGTAAAACATTGGTTTTATTCCCCTCCCGCCTGTAGCCCGTGTGACAGGCTCGGCTGCATTAATCAACTCCTTCCCCGCTCACAGTCAAGGATTTCTTAAGCTGCAAGAATTAAATCTTTAAATACATTTTAAACGGAAATGTCTGACTGAAGTTATGTTAACAAGCCCCCCCCCCCACCTCCACCTCCACCCTCCTCCCTCCACTCCAAACCTGAGGTGTATGTGTGTGATAAGTGGAGCAGATTCCCCGGTGAGCGCTGAAGGGATCACACCAAAGCAGAGAAGAGGCAATGTGTTGATATAAATTTACCCATCCACTGTCAATTAGACGGTGTTAAAGTTGGGAGTTTTTTTCTCCCCCCCCACAATATGAACAGCAGATATCAAGAGAGACAAGCACTGCAGCCTGAACTTTTAAAGAAACCTGCCAGACACATTCCCAAAATTTTTTTTCCCCCATATTCATGTTGTTTTTAAATCACCAGGAAGCCCGAGCATCGTCCTCTTTCACCTCCTCATTAACATCAGCCGTCTCGTCAGAAGCAGACAGGCCTTGTTCACCATCAATTAAGTGCAGGGGAATCCAAAGACAGTCTGCTGCTGACACATCTTCATACAGGATGCAAATGCATAGACCAAAAAAAAAAAAAAAAGAAAGAAATTTTGGCAATGCAAATTTTTTTTTGCACCCCAAATTCGCAGTTATTTTTTTGTTGTTGTTATCCGCAGCACAAAGCTGTCTATACATTGATCTTTTTTCCTTTTTTTTGCTGAATTAAACATAACCCATCAACGCTGCTTCAAGTTGTTGTCCGTGCATCGAGGCCTTCAATCAGCGCGCAGTGTAAAGAAATGGAGAGATGTGTTCAGTCTCACGATCAAATTACCTTTACTGGGGTAAATTCAACACCTGGTTAACTAAATGATCTATTTATTCATGTCTCGTACATGAACACAAACTATTTTAACGCAGTGTTTTAGTTTGTTGTTTGTGCTTTTCTCGCTGGTTTGAAGCTCAGTTTTAGGATTCAGTGTGCAGGTCCTGATCAAACCACACCCACACAGTGACGACGCAGACTCATTATTTTCTTAATAAATACATTGATTATTGCACAAATAATTATTTTTATAGGAAAAGACTTAAGATACTTAAGAGTCTTGGTGGGCTTTAAAGCTTTTTGTCAATAATTTTCTGGATTTTTTCATCTGTAACAGAACAGAAACAGAAAAATGTTCGTCACAACATCATCTCTAACACTTTCCTCTCTCTCTGTTCCTCTCCGTCATATTTGCTTTCAAATAATGTATTCAAGCACCTGCAGCCTTGTGTCAGCTGGAATTTGGAGCTTATTCACGCTGGCTTCTCTTTGATCGACCGTGGATTGTACCTCATTTATGTCTGTGTCTGCAAATTGGATAAAAAATAAAAAGTCTTAAAATCGTTCGTTGCAACAGTCAAAAGTATTCAGCTTACTCTCACATGAGATGAGAAGAAATCCATCAGACGCTAATACTTCAGAGGCTGGAATCAGAGATTTTTTTGGCATTTCAGCTGCAGGTTATCACTGTGCATGTGCAGCTAATGGGACGTTTTTAAAATAGAAATAATAAAATGAATGATGGTTGTATGCAGTTTAGCTGCTTCAGCTTCATGGTCCTGGTACTGGGTGTGCTTAACGCCTCATGACTTCTACTATGACCGGCACAAAAAAAAAAATAGCCAACCCAAAAATGAGAGTTGTCAGTGTGACAATCATCACACCATTTTAATTCCAACAGTTGGTAAGAAAAAAAAAAATATTACAGCGTATATAAACATCAGAATCACTCCTAGCTTCTCTGAGTGCTTTAATTATTTTGCTATGTTACAATCGACTCAGTGACAACGCTGACACGGCGCACCTCAAAGTCCACTCGGAAACATTCCTCGCTGACTTTTTCACTATAATTTAACGGCCTCGAAGCAAATTTACACAAGATTCCTCAAACACACTCACATACTGTATCTGACTTCTCTCTGATCAAGGCAAAGTGGTGCTAGTATGTACACTCTGTTGTCTGGATGTTAGCGTGCAGCCTTCATGATGAACCTGAAGATCGGGTTAATGCTTGAGTGTTTTACTTTATTGGGGGTAGGCCTCAATCACCATGGCGTGGCCCTGGAAAAGACAAGAATGGGAAGATTATTTGAGTTAAACACCAACAAGAAATAAACACAGATAAAGATACATTGTCTTTCGTTGTCTCTCACACACACACACACACACACACACACACACACACACACACACACACACAGTGTGTTTATTACCTGTCCTCCAGCAGCGCAAGCTGCCACCAGCCCGTACTGTCCTCCCTCCTTCTGCAGCCGGTGCGCCACTGTGGTTACCAGCCTGCAGCCGGTGGCACCGAACGGATGACCCAGAGACAGAGAGCCTCCCCACAGGTTGAACTTCTCCATGGGAGGAGTTCCCACCTACACACACACACACACACATATATTTAGTCAGGAGTAGGGCTGTGACAAAAATCTGATTTTCAGTGGATGATTATTGTGGTGAAAAGGACTTGAGATAAATATATATATATATATGTAGCGAGGTGGAGAGAGTTTGTAACCATAACTGTGCAAAAACAACAATTACAGAGTTTGAACCACAAAAGGGGAATAAAAAGAAACATAAATTATTTCAGAGGTGCTGGATTATTTGCATCATTATCATCACAGGTTCATTATTAACATGATATCATCATTTCTTTTTTTAATACGTCACGGTTTAATGGAACACAATCATGGTGATATATATTTCTGTAAGCTCGCACAATTTGTAGTAAGAAGAGAAAACACAGTAAGTGATCATGGTTATTATGGAAGTAATGTGAGTAAATAAAAGTAATAAATAATAAGTAATATAAAAGTAATCTTAATGATGTAATAACAACAACAATTAGAAGAATAAGAATGGGGAATAAATAAATAAGTAAATACCGGTATATCGCCCAATATAATATTTATTTGTTTAAAATTTACCAACAAGCTTCAAGCTCTGTTGAATAATTTTCCACTTAAACTCATATTTACAGTCTTCCATGTAACTGGAATGCAGTTCAAATGGAAAAGGCAGCACAGAGATCCATAAAAAAAAAAAGCTTTTCATGAATCTGTACTTTGTAAAACTTCATGTATAATGCGAGCAAAAAAATCTAATTTGTACTTGATGTTTACGAACTCTCGTGATGAATGACACCAAACTAACAAACTGAGGTCTACAATGTTTTTCTATTACAGAACATCCATATAAAAATATGATTACACCCAAAATTTAGTCAGTGTTCATCTGTTGCAGCGTGCTGCGAGAATCCAAATGTACCGTATGGATCCACACACAGAAAAAGCCAGCAGCTGACCAGCAGCTAGTTTACCTTCGATTTCCTGCCCAAGTACGTCTGGCCGAACCAATCTGAGTCCATAGCCTTCAGATTTGCCATTATCTGGCCCTGGGAAACACACACACACACACCCACAAAGTTACCATAGATACCGACAGAAAACACATTGATCTCTCCTGATTCAAAAGTGCAGGATATGAAGTAGGCCGGTCAAATCTTACTCCAACATCGATGTCCATAAATAACACAGGCCTCAACTGGATTGCAGAAATTGAGAGATTCTAGTTTTATAATTTAAGAAATGCATCTGTAACTTAAAATATCTTGGAGATTGACAGGATTATTAATAGATCAATGTACGCACTCGTCCACCCACTGCACCGAATGCGTTCTAATTACTTACTGCGAAAGCCTCGTGGAACTCAAAGACGTCAATGTCATTCATGGTCAGGCCAGCACGTTCCAGGACCTTTGGTGTGCCGTACGTGGGCCTGGAAGAGTTAGAAAATAGAACCTTTATCGTCAAGCTGTCAAATTTGTGAATCATATATGACATTAGGAAAGGCACTCACCCCAAGAGCAGCTGATCTTTGGGGTCCTGAGACACGTAGACAAAGTCTCTGCCAGGATGAAAATAAAATATAAATCAGCACCTCGACTCAAACAGCATCGTCAGGGGAAAAAACAGAGAGGACGCAGATACCTGAGGTAGCATTTAGGCTTGTAACCCATGGCCAAAGCTTTCTCTTCAGACATGATCAGCACAGCAGAGGCACCGTCAGTCTGAGAACAAACACAAGAAAATGTTTTCACGATGCACAAATAAGATAACCGTTTGTTTTACGAACCCCGAGAGAGCCTCGGGGTCTGATGTGTGCGTTTGTGTTCACCAGGAAGGAAGAGTTGGCGGCGGTGACCGTGCCGTGAGGTTTAACGAAGGCGGCCTTTAGTTTGGCCATTTGCTCCATGGAGGATGGGCGGATGCCGTTGTCCTTGGAAACAATATTACGACCTGGTAAAGACAAAAACATAGTCATCATGTAAAAAAAAAAAAACTCAACACTGACACAAAATGAGTATAAAACAAAATAACATCAGTCAGGAAGCTGACAACAGTGTTTACCTGGCACTTTAAAGGAGATGACATCCTCCAGCAGACCGGCCTCTTGAGCCTTTTTGGCCAGAGTGTGTGATCGCAGAGCAAACTCATCCTGTTCCAGTCTGGAGACCCCGAATGCAGCAGCCAGCCGATCGGCGCTGTGGCCCATCGTTTCAGCTGTGGAGAACTCAGCCACAGCAGGAAGCTACACAGACGCACATCATGAAACTTAGTACTGAGTCTAAGAGGCGAATCGACTTTAATCAACTGAAGCGCTGCCATTTTATTATATGAACATGTACCTCTGGGGACAGGTGTGCCATCCGGATGCTGCCAATCAAGCTGAGCTTCTGGCCGAGTGTCTTTGCCTTGTTGAGGGACAGCATGGTCTTCCTCATCTTACGGCTGTGGCGGATAGGCACATCGGACATGAACTCCACCCCTCCAGCCACAACGGCGTCACACTGGCCTGAAGCGATCAGACCAACAGCTGGAGAGAAGGAGGGAGGAGGAAGAGACAGACAAAGGTCAAACAAATACGAGGACACCTGGTTCAAAAAGGTGAACTTTTACAAAATAATCCTCGCCCAGCAGTTGCACTAATGTGCTGTATGGTTAAATGAAGGCGGTTCGTTGTGGAGATTCCCTGACATACCTGAGGTCATCGCCTGGTTGGAGGAGATGCAGGCCATGGTGACGGTGTGAGCTGGGATCTTGTCAGAGAAGCCTGCACCCAAGGCTGCCTGGAATCATCACAGTAAAAAAAAAAAGAAAAATGAAGACCATACACAAAAGAACAGCAGCTTAAACATGCTCCTCCGTCTGTGTGCGATCATACCTCTCTTGCTACGTTGCTGGTTTTGACCTCCTGGATGACTGTTCCATAGATGATGTAGTCTACAGCGTCTTTGGGTATAGCCGTCCTGTGCAGGAGACCCCTGATGGAGCCCAAATGAAATATTTTAAAAAACACCTGCTATTAAGATTCAGTTTTGAGTGAATTTATTATATGGCGAGGTACAAACATCTCTGTTAGATCTGCTGTCTAAACCGACAGGTATGAACCGTTTCCCTGCCTGAATATTACCCATAATTCAGAGAACCGTGGTTATAAATGCAAGTAGTATTACATTATGTTTCAGACCCCAAACTGTCTTTCATTCTGTCCAAAACTGAAAGCGACTTTCCCCCTCAAATCTTCACCATCTCTGACAGCCAAGACAGAGGTGTGTGAGCCGTGTAATCCGCTGGTTAACGTTAGCTTTGACAGATGGAGCAAAAGTAGAGAACAGAAATAACAGCAGACATGACTTCTGTTCGTGTGGAGCCAGGATCAAGTGATAGTGTAATATAGTGAGCGCAAATGTCATTTAGAAGAACTCTTAAGTGCCGCTGGTGCTTGGTAGCAAGTATTCAACAGAGTAAGGACACACTTACTGCAGAGCCGCTCTGGCCAAGTCATGGGGCATTAAATCAGCATATCTGTAAAGACAAACCAGAAAGATTAAAACCCATTTACATTGACAGTTTAATATTTGAATGGCAAACCTATTTTTCTGATTATCTCCAGGTTAACAAATCTTTTCTGATCAGCACCGTGAACTTCAGGCTTCCACCAATAAGAAAGGAGCAGAGACTCACGTGGTTCCAGACATCAGGAAAGGGGTTCGAACTCCTTCGACCAGAACTATGTTCTTCACACCGGGTCGAGCCAGAGTCTTTTTGCTCTTTGTCTGAACTGAAGGAAAACAAACGCAGTAATGCTGTGAGCTGACCCGAGGAGTCAAATTGAGTCTTTATATTTTTAAAAGACAGTTTTTCAGTTCTGTGCGGATACATAAATGGATCAATAACTTTGTCATTTGTCTCTCGTGTCTGACTATTTGGGATCTCCACATTAAATTTGTTTGTATGTGAATATAAATGACATCTGTTGGAGTAATGACTTACCCTGAGCCTGAAGCTGTGCCGTCGTACTGAGAGAGCGTGCCCCTGAACACACAAGAGAGAAATACATTATATTACAACAGCATAAACAGATAAGAGTGTTGTAGCAGCCTGATTTTAAAGAACAGATGTTTGTGTTTTAGGTTGGACCACCAACTAGAGTAAAGTGTTACTACTAATGTACTGTTATGTATTCATAATGAGACTCTGTGAAGTATGTAGACCACTTACCGAGCCGCATTGCCCAGGAAGGGCTGACCGAGCCGGCCCGCATCGTGTTCAGCAACATGGAAGCCATTTTGTTCTACGGAGAAAGAAAGCGTGATTGTTACTGCAAAGTTATAACCAGGGTCCAAATGTAAAAGTTCACGGCATAACGTTCTTTTGTTTTATTACGTCCTGTTAGAAACTTTTGATTTCAACTTGAACCGTATGAAGAACATCACATTTATATCACTGAGGGCAAGTTGAATCAACACCTCTCTTCGAAAAGGGAGGACTGTTGTATTAGACAGCATTTAATAAGCTTGCAAACAGGTATACATACTTCCCACCGGTTCGCCTTATCTTTGTTATTGCATGCCCTTCTCAGAGAATTAGTCTAAATCCAGGACATTTATAGTTTATTCCTGAAACTCCATGCTGCACGTCACCATTTTTAAAGATGTTTTTGGGGGCTTTTATACTTTATTTGACAGAAACAGCTGAAGAGTGACGGGAGCCTTCGTACACGGGGCGCACGCTCTACCAGGGTGCTACCAATATCCCATTATCATCACATTACATCACAGCCCATCAGGCAAGACTAACTCTGTAGGCAAAAGGTCAACCAGTGACCTCAATGTGTGAATCACACTACACATAATAAAAAGCCATCTGTGAGTCCCAAGGCAGGTTTGACAGCTTATAACTGGATAAAATATATAAAATACAACCAGCATGGAGAGAATAACAGCTAGTATAGAGGACGTGTACTCCAAATAAAACTGGTTTATCAAACACCTATGAAGCTAAAGACCTTAAACAACTTGTTATGAGGCTCTAGGTATTTGTCAATAATATATCAGTGGGTTTTTTAATCTTGTGCATATTTAAACTTAAGAAACAAGATCTATATCATAACATATATCTATGATGTGTGTTTTAATGTGTCATTATGTGGCGGTCACACAGCCCAACCCCCCTGACTGGCTTTGACCCTTCACCTAGATTCCTCTGCTGGAGAATGACAGAGACAGAAATACAGACTCACGGGGCTCAAACCGGGTCAGGACTGTTCACAGCTGGATTAACTATTTGGCTCTTTAAAGTAAAGTTCACAACAATCACAAAACAAACCCTGAAAGTAATCTAAATAACACAAAGAAGCGAGACACAAGCTGGTAGCTGAAGCTAGGTAGCTACTCGCTAGCTAAAGTTTCAGTTGTGATGAGCTGCTCGGTGCTCCGGGTGAACAAACGCATGTGCAGAGCTGCTGCCGTGTTTTCCTCCTTTCAGCTGCATTATAAATAATAAGAGATCAGTTTAACCTTACCTGTGTTTGTGTTTTGTCTTTGCCGACGCCGCTTCCCTGTCAAACGATCGGCCACACTCAGGAGCGCTAATGGACTACGATTTCAAGGACCCACCAGTGTTTTAGCTTGACGAAATAATGCCTGAATAAAACGCACAGGCAAAAAACGAATAGTTACAAACCTGCTGGTGTTTAAAAGCTGTTTTAACTTTAAATTATAATACCAACACCGTGAGAGATATTTTCTGTAGCAAGCAAAGGGTAAGAATTTGAGTACAATGATATTTTAAACTACGGCAATGCCTGAGCGTGTTTTGAGGTCTTTATTCTGTTTTGCTGTTCGATACATGTGCGCCCCCTAACGGTCAGCACGTGAGCGTGCGCGCGAGTGCACGGTGTGTTCACGTCACAGTTTCAGGTGACAGGTAGTTTGTAGCCAGCAGATATTATTTATATGTGTCAGGGATGTGACCTGTTTTTATTGAAGACAGTTTCCATAGTGACGGCATCATTTTGCACTGAGTTGTTAAAGATGTACTCGGCAGTTGTTGTCTTGTCCGTTTACTAAGGTTGTTAATTATTCCCCTTTTTGCACAGCAGCCATTTTTACATGAAACAGTTGGATAAACACACAGGTGACTTAAACAGTCTTTTATCCAAGGCGACTTACAGAAAAGAGAACAGTGAAGGTACAGTGCCATAAGAAAGTGTTAGTGCAGCACCTTAATTAGTATAATTGGAAACACCTGTGTTGACCCCACTATTCCATGTCTGCTGTGAAAAAGGGTCTATTAAAAGTTAAATTGTGCCAATTACTCATGGCCTCACAGTGTTCTTCGTCATTGGGAGGTAAATTATTAGACTAATTACTAATTAGTCAAATATAATGTGACCGATGATAGCAGATGTACTTTCAGTTTCAGCAGTTTTTTTTTTTTTTTGGTTCGTGTTGCCAGCCTGACAACAATTTTTAAAAGTTTGTGTTGACCCCAAGAATACCTTTTATAATGTTGGATTTTGGGCTAAAACCTCTGTCGTGAAGCGTCGATTACTCTAAACAGCGAGTTGATGTCTGAGTCATCATTGCTACCGTCTGTGGGAGAGCACATCACCTGACCTTGAAGACCAGTGAAGAAGTCTGACAGATTAGATTTCTGGCCACACACACAGATTTGATCTTGGGGTTTAGTTACTCTCTAAAAGCACTGAATCTTTGTTCAGTTGCCATTCAGCTGGTTTGCGCGGCCCTCACAGTTTCCTGTCTGCCCAGGTGTCATTGAGCAAGGACACCATTCGAGCGTATATGTACTGTTTATGCTAACGTTCTCCAGAGATAATGTTAAGCCAGCACAAATTAGCATAATACAATGGTGGCCCTCTGTCTGACGGTCTCTCCTCTTTTGTACTGTTCTCTCCATCAAGCTTGGAGACACGTCAGCTACGAGCTC
This sequence comes from Nibea coibor, assembly GCA_023373845.1. Lineage (NCBI taxonomy): Eukaryota > Metazoa > Chordata > Actinopteri > Sciaenidae > Nibea > Nibea coibor. The sequence continues at coordinate 15,507,386 of CM041730.1, forward strand.
AAGGATGATGTGGCAGTTCAACGACTCAGTGATCCAGCAGCCAAGGTGTGGTGTGTGTGTGTGTTTATGTTTATGGAAGAGAGTGTGAGACAGTACATACATGTCAGAGAGATTATGTTTGTGACAGTCTTGACTACCTGTCCCTGCCTCTCACAGACAGATGTGACATGACTAATCAGAGTGTGTGCATCTGTGTGTGTGTGTGTGTTTTCTTGTATATGCACGTGAACGCATGTCGGCGTCGGCACAGCTGCAGTCTGAGCTGATGGAGGTGGTGGAGAAGTGCCGTCTTCATTTCCTGGAAGGCCGGTTGCTTCATCGCTGGGGCAAATATCAATTAGACGTATTGTGCATGTGGTCAATAAAACGCTTAGTAATTACACCACTGGTGGATTCGAGAGGGGTTCAATTGCCCGTAAAGTGCAGAATAAAGTGCCCTCTCAGATAGTTCTGTGGTGGATAAAACATTGTAAAGTGACCTCTGGCTGTCCTTCCAGTTGAGAAAACGTCTATCCGATGGAGAAAACTTGGTTAAGCGCCCTCTGGGGTGCGTTTCTAGCAGAGAAAACGTGGTAAACTTTACCATCCATGCCTACCGCTAGTTCCAGATCGTCAAGAACCTGGACTTCCATCTAGGCCGAGCACCACCTCAACAGCCGTGTGTGATGATCCAGATTAGTTCTGAAAAATGCTGCTTATGTTTGATTACATTTGACCACTAAGTCCTGATGTAATGTCTTCTCAAATCTCCTCAAGAAACAGAAGAAATGGTCTTGGGGATACCAGCGGTTGTGCTGGGACCGCTGCCCGGAGCAGGTGGCACTCAGAGACTGTCTAAAATGGTATAAATACACACACTCATATTAATCAGTTATTCACTTAATAACTTGAAAGCACTGCCAGAGTCTTGTGCTAGTGGCTACTGAGTTACATTGGGGTATATTAAGGTCAGGAGCCTCACTCGGGGGTATATCTGCTTACAATATCTGCATCTGTGTGTGTAGGTGGGTCTCCCTGAAGCGTTGGACATGATGCTGACAGGCGGGAACATCAGGCCACATGAAGCCAAGAAGATGGGTCCAGTGTACCAGCTCGTGGACCCTCTGGGTATGTTCTGCGTGTGGCATTTCTTCACTGCTGAGCTTCATACGATAGATCAAAGTACTGTTTTCCTGCCATCGTCGCCTGTGGTTTGATCCTCCAGGCGAGGGAGTGATGGGATGGAACTCTTCCGTTTGTTTACTGCAGGTCCTGATCTGAAACCTGTGGAGAGAAGGAATATTAAACATCTTGTTCACGTCACCAGATCTTGTGACTCACTTAATTACTCGCTGGTAATTAAGTTTATGTTGCATGGTACACGACTAATTCCTTCCCTTCAGCACTTCGGCTCTGCCCATCAAGGACATCGCTGCTGCTAGAAAATGCCCTGAAAAGGTCAGACATACGCCAAATATTTACCTTCAGCGCGCAATCTTAGAAAATCTCTTGTACTGTGCAACATATAAAATGTAACATGCAACCATCCATTAATATTATTACTCTTCCAGTATGGACCATAGTGTCAACTGTAGCTTATTTTGTTGAGAGTGCATTGTAACCAGCTTTTAGCAGCAATGGAAACCACAATAAAACCCTGAAAGTGTGGTAATGTATCAATCTTTTGCCGTGTTTGTCTGTATCTAGGCTTATTCTCTCTCTGCCTGAGCCACGGGAGGAACCAGAGTGGAAGATCTTTTTCAGGCAAGTGAAATACTTTCCTCAGAACAAAGTTATAGACCACAGATATAATACAGCGTCGGTAACATTGTTATGTTTTCCTTCCTCTAAATTAAATTTCAGAACACATTAAAGTTAATGGAATTCCTCTGAAGACGCATTAGCCTGGGACGGATGTCTGCGTGCGATGCTTAACTGTAGCAGTGGCGTGATTTTAAATGAAAGGATTGGAGGTTTTAAACACCACAACATCCTCTAAATGAGTCCTGAGAATAACTGAAACATATTCACACAGGTATAGCACTTCCCGGCTCTCAAACACACCGTCTGAGGATTCTCTCACAGAAACGGACATGTTGAGAGAAAGCCTCGGCTTCCGTGCTTGATGAAGTTGGTATTGATGTAGCCGCATGTATAGCAGTCTGGATGATTCAAGCTGTGGTTGAATTTACAGGATCTTTGTGTGCTTGTGTGGTTCTCAGACCACAGCCTCCTTCAAAGGTGAAACTTAAATGAAAGTATTAGAATAGTCATAACTTTCTAATCTAGTGATTCATTCCACTAATGTGTAAATGAAAGCTTCAGCTGATATACTGCAGAATATTTCCAGCTCAGTTTTTCTTGAGTCAGCGTATGTTTTTGGCCACTAATCTACAGGATTGAATCTATATCTTAAAATCAGTTGCCTTTTCTGTCTATTTCCCAAAACACTAAAACTATTATCCTTAATTCAGGCAGTACTTTGTCAGTGATTGTATGCTCACACAACCCTCTTGCATCACCAGGAGCTTGGCGAGTGTGTCATTAATCTGGAAAAGGCCTCTTTATCTGCAGATGGAAAGGAAGACGCGAGTGTGAATCGCAGAACATTCTCTGGTCCGAGCTTTCTAAACATAATCACGTGTTTGTTTCAGTTCTCCGGACTCTGACATCCAGTGCCGGCTGTTGTCTTTGCTTTATAAATGAGGCAGTTCTGTCTCCTGGAGGGAATACTAAGAAACCCAGTAGAGGGAGACATAGGAGACGTGTTTGGACTTGGTGGTAGGTTCCATACATAACCACACACACACACACACACACACACACCACCGTCTCTATGCTATGTCTGTTCAGGTCTGTGGATGCGTTTGGTTCAGAGCATTTGTTGAACATGGGGAGGAGATTAGTGGATGTTTGTAGAAACCATTTCATACCCTGTCACTTCTGACCACAGCAGTGTGTGTGTCTGCTACCAGTCACCTTCTTCAGGTTAAAAGAGCGCGACAAACTGGATGTGACTTGACGAGTTAACAGGATGCACTGAAGGAATGCACTGTAGTTTACTGTATTTAAGCCCTCTTAAACACACTGATCGTTCCTTAATCTGAGTTGGATGCACAGTTATGCATATTAAATTCCATTTCTGTTATATTCTGTAAACAGAGCCCCTAAATCTGACACACTGGACCTTTAAAACTAGTTTCACCTTGACAGCCACATCAATAAATTGCTGCTGCTTACACACTGTTGCATCAGTATTAACAATCTAATAATGTCATTTATAATATTTATAATAATCAGTCCCAATTATATTCTCCTGCTGAATGAGAGCTTGATACTTTAAATTTTACTGATAGTACTTCTGTACCTTTGCCCAAGTAACATTTTAAATGTAGGACGTGTAGTATTTTTATTAGTTTTATGTTTACGCAAAGGATCTGAGTACTTCTTCTACCTCTGCTCACCGCTGAAGCGTCGCCTTTTTTATGATTTGTACAATTGCTGGCGAGGTAATCAGCTTGATGACTCTTACTGTAAAAGAAATGAGAAAATGGATGAATGATGTCGTTCACCATGTCGAGCGAGACAAGGAATTATTCCCTTGTGAAAGTGTTTCTGTTTCTGATCTTTGTTTTTCATATCCGCTTTTGAATCATCTCAATTACACATGGCTAAACAGCCTGACATCGCACCGCCCGTGTGTCTGATAAGTGACTGATCTCTCAGTAACAGCGGTGCCGTATCCGGCCTGATCTGCAGTAAACCTCATTATCTCCCGTCTGCGTGCTGTTACGACACAAAAACAAGAGGATGACTTGATTTTCAGAGGTCATAACGTTTCTATTTATTTTTGTATTCTCTCGTTTATTTCTTCATTGCTCTTCTTACATTGGCCTTGCAGGTACATGAAAACAGACACAGAGAGGATTTACGGAGTTTCTGAGAAGTCATGAGTAAGGAGCCTTTGACCCGGCTGCAGCCTATCAAGTTTTGGGAATGTTACGCAGTTTAAAGGATTATTTCAGACATTACAGCAGCCTGTATGGCAACACGAGAATCACAAAACTTTTACATTTACATGGACATAAATTGCATTTTCACAGTTATCTGGTTAAATTGATCTCTTGAAATAACTCAGATTAGTTGAGGCTGCAGTTATGTAACATTACTATTATCAGAATCTGTATGAATAAATAGCTTGTCCTCCTATTAAAGCTGCATACATATATGTTATCTACAATAGATACAATATGTAACAGTTTGTATTTCATCATTTTGTACCTATTTCAGTTATTTTGGACTGTATGCAGAGGTATTTATTTAGTTTTAGTGTTGCAAATGACAATAAGTTTCATTATAAATTTCTTATTTTTTTCAATTGAAAAAAGAAATAGAACAATGTCCATCAAAATTTCCCTTTCAAAGTCATTTATGTTGAACAGTTTCAACAGTTGTTTTAATATTTGATACAACATTAGTCCGGGTTATTATTCTATCATCTCTTATGAGGTTTTTGGATTTATGATCAATTCCTCAAATTTCCATTTTTTGTGCTGTTTGTTTTTTTTTTAACTTTCTGGCAGTCATCGGCGTGTTTTTGTCCAGCGGTGCGTAATGAAGCGAGAACAAATATCTATGTGAACATATTTCTTAGTGTAATTGCATTTATTATTCTGCACGGCTAAATCAAGCATATCTGAACAAGTGATCTGAGGTACAGATTGAGAACTCTATTTCTGAGGCAGTCGAAGAGTCTGTTATAGCACGGCAACACGTACAGGACATCTTGTGTTACCGTTAAAGGGAATGTTAATTCAAATGTCAAAGCACAAAATGGCCTCGATACAGAATACTGTATATTTGTACCAGAAACTCAGTAATTAATCGGGTATTTCTGACTTTCAGACTTTCTGTGACTTTGTCTTGTAAGAACCACGTCATTATTTAAGCCAATTACAGCTCAGCGACACGGATGAAGAAGTGTGCAGAGACACTCGGGTAGGGAACAGGTTCAGTGTTACATCTGTGTTGTTACATGTCCTACTGGTCAACAATAGAGGCTGTAAATCCCTTAATGCCCTTTATATTGCAAACACTCTTCGCGTGTTGTGGACAATACAATATGTAAAAACTGCAGAAATTCTGTTGTCAAAATATTTTTTATGTGAAATGAAGGACTGTTTTCCCCTCGTGTCAGGACCTTTGTGGGACCACAGCCTCCATGTAGTGCTTTAAACCTTTAGCTGTCTTGTGGTTCTGCCCCAAAGACGGACTGAAACGGGGCAACTTTCATCACACGGCTCTCTGTCGTAGCCATTTGTTAGTAAACTAGTCCTGGTCTGTGATTCAGACAGGAAATATGCAGTCAGTCTGTCAGAGACTCAAGTGTCAGTTCTGTAGTTTGACCACAGGGTGGCGTGGTTTCCCTCAGGAAAGTCTTAGCTTGAGTCAGCGGGGGCTCAGCGGCCTTGGTCACAGTGGAAGGCACATTCAGGATGGCTCAATAGCCAACAGGCACATTATCAGGACAGTGTGTGTGTATGTGTGTGTGTTAGATCTTGGGCCTCCAGCCCTGTATGAACTGTGTGATCTTGGTGACGTGGAGTCGGCTCAGATGGAAGTCATGTGACAGGATGTCCTCAGTCAGCTGCACCAGGAGGCTGCCATCGATTCGCTCCCTCTGGAACACGGCCACCGCTGCCTCTGATAGGCCGATGAACCGCAGGCAGGCCGACACTTCCTCCAATGACAGCACAGATAGGTCAGCAGGAGGCCGCCAGGTGGGGTCAGGGGGCGTAGACAACCCTTCAGTGACCCCTGTAGACGTCCCTCCACCTTCTGCGCCTCTGGAGGAATCTGTCGTTGGATTGGCAGCGGGCTCGGGCGAGGGGCATGGGGACTGGCGGTTGAAGGGGTTCAACGCCCCGAAGGGGGCAAATCGACTCTGTGGGGGTGGCGGCCGCAGTCGAGGTCCGGAGGTGGTGAAGGAGTCTACCCACGGCTCTGCCCAGGTGGCCTGTGCTGGCTGAGGATTGGCCGTGTTGTCTGCAGGGACGGCAGAGGCTGGCTCAGGACTGGCAGGGTTAGGGGCAGGGCAGTCTGCCCAGGAGCACGGGTAACAGTAGAGGGAAGCATCTGGAGAGGGCGAGCAGCTGAGACGGAGCAGGAGAAAGTCACATTAGCTTCTAGCACCAGTCGCCATGACACCAGTTTACGATTTAGAGATGTTGTTATTCATTCATGTTACCATGGACTGGTCCCACCCACTTAAGATCACTTAAGATCGGCATTTTTTCTTTACTAATAATAATCAGTAGTTTCAGCACTAAACAGTAGTAAAACTAACAAACATTGCAATTTTAATGGAATCAAGAGGACAAAAAGGATGACACGTTTTTGACCTGTTTGTGCCATCCAAGTAAAACTGTCGGGCTGCCAGTCCTCACAGTAATTACACTAAGAACTCCAAATAACTCTGGTAATGATTTGTTGCACCTGTACCTGTCCTGAAGTCCAGAGGAGTAGAAGGAGAGGTTGGGTCTCGGGGAGGTGGAGGTTTTGGGGAAGCGAGGTGGAACTGGAGGGCTGGGGACCGGACTGGAGATCGAGCCCCCTTTAGAGCAGCGAGGGGGAACCGGAGGGGCGATCAAGTAGCGACACTCCTCTCTCACCTACACACACACATACACACACACAGAAAAATAAGAGCTAGCAAAAAACTTGACGTCTCAGGAGGCTCTATGGGAGTGTGTGAGTGTGTGTGTGTGTGTGTGCTGGCTTGTCTCAATGTTCTACTTGGTAAATGTCAAACTTGGTGACCTTTACACCTCAAACATACTCCGTTACACACAGCAGCAAGCACTTCACACACACACACACACACACACACACACACACACGCACACAGTGTCTTGGCAGGCTAAATATCAGGGAATGAAGAACACTGTGTGTGACAGGGTATAATCCAGCTGCATAGCAGACGTCAACACCCACACATTCGCTCTGTACCGCCGCTAGCTGCCATCGCTTTGAAAGAAAAAAGTTAATTAAGCAAAACAAGCGTGATAATTCCCCCCTCACAAGCGCAGACGCTGTGTATGCTAACATATGAGCACAAACGTTGGTGAACAACCTGATAATTAAAAAAATGAGAGCAGCTCAGCTACAGAAACAACCCTGTTTTCCAGCACGACAAACATTTTGGTTCTGACATTTGAACATGCGTGGAGGTCCTGGTCTTCTCATCGAGGAACACAAGAGCTCCTTCAGCTCGACACGAGAAGCAATACATAATGTGCAGCTGACTGAGCTTTGTCAGTGAACACAGCCGTGAACTTACGAGTAAAAAAGACAAAGAACATCATATATTACACATTACACTAAGACTTTGAAGAGAAAATTACACAACCTTTCTATAAACTCCACTGTTCAAAAGTTTGAGGCCATCTGTTGATGAATGCTTTTGATCATTCCTTCAATAATGGATATTTCAATATATTTGAAAACAATACAATTCAGACCAAGTGGCAACCTTCCTCAAACGTCCACTTGGAGCTGGCTCCAGAAGTGACTCAGTCTCCATAAGTCACCATGTTAAAATGTCCAAGAAATAAACATGTTTACAGCCTGGTACAAAAAATGTGTTTTGGTCTCTTTAAGTAATTTCACCAAATGTTGACCAATACCATACGTTCATTTGGGAATATAAATATGTTCTTTTACATAAATATCTCATGTCAAAGAAACAGAATGTCAAGTGTGGACCAAGCACTAACAGCTGTACAAGAACTTTGCCTAATTAAAATTAAAATCAAGAAATCCATCAGTATTATCCTAAACCATGAGACTTAACTGTCTCTGTACTATATATTGAATTATTATCATATCCCAGCAGACAGCACATGTGAATGTGGATCCTTAGTGATGGCACATGTGTTCATGTACTGTGAGTGTATGGCAGCCTTTCCAGGAAGTCAGTGTGTGTTTGTGTATGTGTGTGCGTGTGTGTAAGTAAATGTGGTCAGTGAGGTTTAAAAGCTGTAATGTATGAATAATTCAGACCAGGCATCCTGACTTTTAACAACCGGATGCTGCTGTGGACAGACGAGAAGGATGAGAGCCTGAAGGACAAAAACAAGGACAGGAGGTGAAGACTGAAACTCACAGCATCAGATTTTGGAGGTACAGGTGGCGGCGTAGACACTCTTGTCAACACGGTGCCAAGAGAACCGTCCAATGAGGAAGACGAATGGAAGGAGATGAGGTTTGGCTCCTTCCCCAAGCCCTCTGCGTTCTGATTGGTCCAGAGTTCCTCATAAGGGATCTCCTCACTGGTCCTCATTTCAGCCTCAGTCCACTCGGGAGTCACATACTCCCGCTCCTCACCTGGTCCCTCCCCGAGACGCTCTCCAATAGAGTCCCTGCAGCGCTGTGATAGGCCGTCCGAAACCCCACCCCCGTACCCGCACATGGAGAGGCGCTGCAGCGCCGGCGCCAAGGAGTCCTGACCCGACACGCACATGCGAGAGCGTCGCGGGCTCACACATTCCTCCGTCATACACTCCAGCTCCGGCCGGGTTTCTCTGACAGCACGAGAGTAGGCGTCTGGGTCGAACGCGTGTCGCAGCAGGAGGCTCTCTAATGCCGCCGTGTGGACGGAGGCCTCGGCCACGTTGAACCGAGGCATGCAACGCAGCAGCAGGAAGTGGGACGGGGAGACTTCCTGTCGGCGGAGTACCATGCAGAGCACCACCGTCTTGCTGACGATGTTGAGCAGCTTGTAGCGGTGGCCCTCTCGGACCGCATGGCGGTCGTAGGGGTTCCGTGGTGGTCGGGAAGGCACGGACACGTTGACGGGGAGGCGAACCCTCTCGATGATGCTGCGTACCGTGTGCTCCCCTCCCAGCATGCCTTGCTCCAGAGGGGAGCGTGTGCAAAAACGTCCACGGCAGCCGAAGGGCAGGCTCACGCTCTGATTGGTGCGATGGTTCATACAGACGAGGCAGGGAGTCTTACCTGAGGAGGTAGAGACACAGAGTAAACATTCAGATGCTTTGATGTCACAGTTTTATTGAAGATCATAAACAAATCCTGTACTCCTGAATACCTTGGTACAGTCAGTGCAAAATCAGCACCATCCAGTTATTTTCCCTCTCTATAATCCCATATCTGTCGGGCGCTACGGAAAAGGACTGGCCTGTTTTTGCAATCGCTCTAATTTATGAGCCTCATCTTTGAAGCAAACCAGCTCACTTCAGAGATACATAATACAAACATTTATTTTCAAGGAGGAATAACCTTCTCATCCCTTACAGTGTTGCCAAAGATCTCACTGATTCCCTTATCCTCATTCTAAGAATAGCGCTCACAATAACATTTGTCTGTTGAACTGTTTGGCCTCGCTTACTTCTCGGAGTCTTGCCCAGGCGTCTCAGGAGAGCACTCAGTCCTGTCTTTTCCTTAGAGGGCGTGGCGCAGAGAAGCTCCGCCTTCCCCATGAGTGACAACTCATCTCCAGCCTGCAGAGTGAAGCTGTAGGGCTCACTGTCCTCACTGAACTCCCCCGAAACCACCTGTGGAGATGCAGACATGATACCACATGACAGAAACTTAAAGATGGTCTCCTGTTACTCAAGAACTGTGAAATAACCCGGAGGAGGCAGACAAAATGCAATGCAGCGTGCAGATCAAATGGAAGAAACACAAACCTTGACACTGAAAGTGATCGTCTCCATGACAAAGACCCTGTCGGGGAAGACTCCTGCAACTTCCTCCACACTGGAAAAATACTGGATCGGATCCCTGACGTCTCGGTCTTCATCCAACAACTTGAACTTTCCTGCAGAGAAGATGGAAGTAGGACAAGGAGAGACAGAAGAGAAGGAGGGTTAAGAAGTGACATGAGGAAGAGGAAGGTTGGAAAAGGAAGTGCAGGAAAGCATGGGGAAAGAGGAGGAAGGAATGAAGGAGGGAAGAGAAGAAGGAAGGAAAGTTGTTTTTGTTCTGTTTTGTTTTTTTGACCCTCTTAAGTCTGCAAACACACACACACACACACACGCACACACACACACACAGACACACACACACACTTCCGCAGTAGACACTGTTTGAACGAGAAGAATACAAAGACACCTCCGTGACCTGTGACCTGGCACCAGCTCCCGGCCAATCAACAGCCGACGGGGTTGGCATGGCAACCAATAAAGGACCCCCATTCTCACGCAGAGCAGAGACACATCACCATGGAGACACTCGCACACACATTTGCACACACACACATAACTCTCTCTCTCTCTTGCTTGCTTTCCCTTGCTCATCCTCTCGTCCGTCTGTAAGTCTTTCACCGCTTGCGCGCTCCAGCGACTGTTTAAAACTGTAAATGTTTTCGGTTTGTGTCACGTTTCAGTGCTGTAAAGAACCACTCCACGATCACACACCAGGCTCCAAACAGCCTCATTAAAATCACATCATGCTTTATTCTGATTTACAAGTTTATCCGATCGCTACTACAGTGCGTCCTCTTTCTCACAGAGTCAAAGTGTTTGTGTGTGAGTGAGCGAAAGAGAGATGAGAAAGTTTTTGTGTCTGGGAGGCAGAGCAGAATACCAAAAACTCCACCATCCTCCTCGCCAACACCTCCCTCCTCCTCCTCCTTTTTTCTCCCCCGCCCCCTCTTTCTCCTCCACCCCCCACCTTCCTATTCAAACACAGCCCCAGGATGAGGAGCTTCCACTCGCCCAACAATACCAGCAAGTGCTACTTTTCAACACAACCCAAAAAAAAAAAAGAAAAAAGTGACAGACTGAAGACGAGTTTCAAATGAAATAGGTTTAACGCCACAGCAAACAAAACCACGGCTCCATCACAGAAACTCTGCTGATTATTGAAACCAACAGAACTGAGATGTAACAACATATTATCAAGCTTTTTATGACTCTGTGAGAAAATGTTCCGAGAAAATAAAATCACTCTGAGCGTTTTAAACCCCTACACTTAAGACTCTGGCAGCTAGTTCCACATTACAAGGGTGGCTGTGGCGCCACTTGCCTCCTTGGATCCCATTCATTCATTCAGTGTTTCTGTCCTCTCCCCTTCAGTCATCCTCGCCTCGCGCTGATGGACAGAGGAGGATACAGACAGAAAAGAGAGGATAAGAAGGAGGGCGCATCCTGTTGTCCATCCCCAGGGGGAAACCTATATTGCTCTCCTCCTAAGCTTATTTAGACTTCCTGTATGAAGTCATCACACAGACATTAGCTCATCACTGGCACTGGCCTCCTCCTGATTCAACAACTACTCACCTGTCATATTTATAGAGACACAAACAGTTACTTCCTCCTAAAAAAGCCCTCACACTGTATGGATCAATCGACCGACTGGTAAGCGGAACCCCCGGTCGATTTTGTCCATCTCCAATAAAATGGAGAGAAATGCAGCCTAACTCTGTGAAGTTATATGGCTTACTTTCTTATGAAAAGAATCTACAGTATCAGTTCTTTCGACAGCTGCAATGTGCAATGTTGGACCATGGAACTGCTCAAACTGCAGGACAGCCAACCAAAATTTCCAATAAGCCAGAAGTCCGTCTTCAGAAACCCGTGGGTGATGTCATGCATACACCGTCCGTTCCTCTTCTACTAGTACTGTACTACTGCTACTGCTACTACTGTTTTTGTGACTCTGGAAAGGGCTTTTCAAAAGTGGAAAAACTATTCAATGAGTTGCATTATGGGAAATGTAGGATCCAGTGTCTTTTTTATCCCAGCTTCTGCTGCTTCTATTTTGGCCATTCCTTTTTAATGTGGCTCTCGTAATATGTGTCATACTAAATTGCTGAAATGGCTCCAATTTGCTCAATGCACCTCTGTTACATTTATATTTGTTAGAACTGTGGTACTGTGTGAGTACTCAGAATTGTCAGTACTTGAATTTGAGCTACTAATATTTCCAATATCGGCGGTCACATGCTTCCGATGTGAAATGCTGAAATGTCTAAAATGACAATGATCTCAGCGTACCCCCTCCCACCCAAATGTTCTTTCATACTTCCGAAAAAGGAGCCTGAGAGGCGGCAGTAGCGTGAGGTGACATCAGCAGTCCATCAGTGAAGGAAACAATGAAGAGGAGGCATTAGGATCCAGTTACACAGCGAATAATGTGACTGGTCGGACAGTCTGAACAATGGGATTGTGGGGGATCGAGCTCCGGTGAGATCATAATGACTGGACTCATTCAGCAGGAAGACGACAGGTCAATGGGCAGGAGGAGTCTGGGAAGTTTGCATCTACAGTCGCCGGTTTGTTGAGCGTATTTGTTTGTTAGGGTCTGATTTTACGTACCATTAAAACCATGATGATGATGATAATAAATGATCAAATAAAATAAACCTTTATTGATCCTCAGCGGGGACTGTAGTTTCTCCTTCACACTAGGAAGCAGAGGGTGAGACGAGGGGGTTGCAATCAGTAACTAACTAGGTGCCAGTAAATACACACTGGTCCTTTAAACAACTTTCAGGTGGTTAAAATCATCTCACTCCATACTATCTGACAGTATCATATACTGTACATATATTCTGTATCAGCAGCTACTATATATAATGTTTACACTGAGTGGCTCCTTTCTATTTATGTCTGTACTATTTCAAGATGTCTTGTGCATAGTTTTATACACAAAAGGCCAAAACTCTGTAGTAGTACATAGTGTTTATCTTCAGAGAGGTTCTTCTCTTGCATTTCAATGTTCTGTAGGATGGAACAAAGTTTGTAGAGTTTGCACTGACTGGTTAGAAAATAAAGGCTAAAATAAGATACGGCTATTCTGCCATGATACGTGACAAGCATGTCTATTGGGAGGAAGCACCCAGAGGGAGGTCACACATACACGGAAAGAACATGCAAACTATATAAGGAAAGGTTTCAGTCGCAATCCCGCTATATGCAACGCACGTAACATTTCACGGTTAAAATTTAAATCATCCACTGCAACTGGGACGATAGTGTGTGTGTGAAACTCATGGAGAAAGCGTTCTGGATTCAGTGAGTTTATATTTTGGTTCTGTGTTATGTCTGACTTGAAAGGTCAAAGCTTCTGAATGTTGTCTGCCAAGTTCACGATGAATCACCAGATACTAAAAAAAATAGGAGCCTGCTCCATTTCTATTTTAAATACGTATTCTTGTTTTATCTGAGCTGGACTGAGACAGAAAATAGGATGAGGTATTGAACTTTAACTAACCGTATTTGATCTTTCGACGTTATCTTTAGAGCGTAGTGATGAATGTACTTTGAGTATTTTTTTTTTTTCAACAAAAACAGAGCATGTGGAAAATATTTATGACATTTTGCACATGCTAGTGTAGAAATGCAGTGAGTGTGTGTGTGTGGGGGGGGTGTGTGTGTTGGTACTCACCCTGGTATTGCAGAGGGATGTCTATCTTGGGTCCAATGACGTAGTGTCCCTCCTCTAAGCTGTGGGCAGTCACTGTGGTCCACTGACGACAGGAGTGTAACAGCACCACATCCTCCTCTGACAGACCCTCCACACATTCACCTTGAGAACACACACACACACAGAAACACACAAATCAACGCACCGAAATGGATTAGGAATAAACAACCACCAAAAAACACAACAGGGTTTTTTTTTTTTTATTTCTCAGGTCACATTAAGTAGCTCGGCATTGGAAAACATTACAACACCCCCTCTCACACACACACACGCATTCAGGGTTCTGTGTCCATAATTACCACCATCAGTGACGGTTCACCACTCCTAACCTACTCATCAGGACCCTGCTATGCAACTGGCAACCCACTATTACACAGCCCACACACACACACACACACCGCTCTCCAGCTCTCACTACAGCCATCACAGCACAACAGCATTGATTTCTGCTGATAGCACAGCGGTACAACTCAATCACATCAAATACACAACACACTCACTCTCACAGACTCACACACACGGATCACATGGACGCACATCTTTCTGTACTTGTTGCTGACGGACAGCTGTTACTACTAAACCTTTTAATATGACGTTAATGTTGATGGATTGACTGAATAGAAACAGGAAAAACAGAGGGCCTCACTTCCTTTTAGATGTTAGTTCACCCAAAACACCAAAAGACAAACTGCCCTCTTATCGCGCAGTCAGACATGTATTAACTGCTGTGCAGTACCGTTTTTCATGAACAACACGGTCGAGGCTGTCAGCAGTTCTCATCAGGATCTATTCACACCAGTCAAAAGGTCTGCAGGATGTAGAACGAGCGAATGAGAATAATTCAACTGCACACTTGGATCCACCGCAAACAGCCAGTGTATTATCAGAGCCCCGGAGAATGTGTTCGGCCAAAAAGCTCAGACAATAAATGGGGTGTATGCGCTGGGGACGAGTCTGTGGAATGCTTGGTTTATTTTCAATGGAGTTATTTTACACCGAAAGGTGAGGTGTGGATTGTCTTAAGTAAGCGAGAATACAGCATGTACAAGTAACAACACCACACAAGAGAAATATGAAGGTGGCTCCACTTTCAGCAGGAGGCAACGGTTATCAGGAAACTGTACTTCAAGCATCAGAAATGAAAGTGGAGTAAGGGTACAGCGTGACTTAAAATCAGAGTACTCGAGCACAAGTACCTCAAAATGCACTGACACAGATTGAGTATTACCTGAGTGTAGTCTATGCACTGGGCTAACCGTGGCTGTGCTTCATGTGTAAGGCGAGCATTTAATTTGATGGCATGCAGTGTGGAGCATTCATGTTGTAGCCCATCACTCTGAATGACACCCCCACACTCACATACCACTGAACCACAGTCTCTCCATACACTGTTGTTGTGTGTTGTTGTTACTATGAAATGAAGAGAGGGGGGAAAAAGCTGACATCATTGTAAATAACTAACCACCATCTGGGTTGGCTGACTGTGCAAACAACCAGGCATCTGCGGAGTAACTACGGCTCGGTTAATAAACACCTACGGGTGCTGCCGTGTGTCCGTACAATGCGCACACGCTCACCGGGGAAAGGTGCGTAATTTTTCGGGTACCATGACACGGGCTCGGGTGCGCGCTTTTGTCCGCGGAGGGGGGTGAAAGTTGGTGGGTTTTCGTCCTCCGTCGCTGCTCGTTAGTATTCACCACATTCACCGACAGATTACAGCATTTACATATGAAAAGAATTGAGCAGCACTTCAGCAGCACAACAGACACTTTGTGGCTTTCCGGGCCTCGCTGGACTGGAACAACTTTGGCATGACACCCACCGAGCGTTCCCAAAGTGAAGACACCAAATGTGGTGAATCAGATAATCATGTTGATGGCGGCAAAACATAAAACAGACGCACAGAAAACCAAACATTCGTGTTACATAATGAGCCTCCTCATGGAAGTGAGTGGGGTTGGCGTGAACTGGAAAAGTCGGTGTACGAGAATAAATGCTGCAGCTGCATCAAGGTGGCCATTTAACCGAAATAATAACGGAAACACGGAGATGTTGGTTTCAAAATAAGAGCACCAAATGCACTGTAGTAGCTTCTTAAATGTCTAATCCAATTAACCTAATTTGTCTTTTCCACATTTTGACAAGCGAAAATTCAAAGACACTCTGAGCTACGTGTTTATTGAACCATCAGCCAAATTTGAAAAGTGGTGCAACTACAGCAAAGCACATTCAAAATCATAAATTCATGTCCTCAATGAAAGGGATTTCTGCTGTCTGTCACTTGAGGAAAGTGTTCATGCACTGCCAGGAACTGATTAGTTAATTAAGTATAATACAGGCTAATTAATAAGAGAAAGTCTCTAACTGGTTTGTAAACAGTTTACTGGAATCACCTTTCAGGAATTTTTTTGTTCCAGTTTATCAGCCTTTAACATGTTGATGTTGCGTAGTCTAAGTGTGGTCACAACCTCTAGTTAGTAAACCACTAGTTATTCTTAGCACCAACTAGAAAGTTGATGAGTAACTGAACTAAAACTACTTTTAGGACATGAGTCTTACACTATATCACTCCGCTAATGTTAACCATTAATTTCTTGCATTATATGTAGTAACTGATAATTAAATTATACAAAATTCCCCAATAAACACCAGAAGAAACAATAAAGAGTAAATAAATCTTACATTAATGAGACACATCAACAAACATCGAAAGGGTTTAGAAAGTTAAGTAACACTTATTTGTCTAGTTTTATGTGCACATTTAAATTCCATGTTTTAACTATTTAAATATCCCTAATAATCAAAATATGTCTGTCTAGATTATAGAGTAGTTTTGCTATAGCAGCTGTTTTTTTACAATATTAAACATGTTAATCACTTATAACTGACTGCATTTATTTGTTTTATTATTTAAAAAAATATATAATGCATCTCCAAAAAAGTTTTAAGGTTGAGGTTTTATTTTGAAAGGTTTGACCGGAAGCCGCGCTCTGTTCCTGCCAGTCTTGACAGTTAAAACACTCCGCACAGATTCTCAGTAAATTGCTCCACTCTTACGTCCCAGCGTCGTTAAACCCACAAACCCCCCGTAAAAACACACTTTCCTCGATGAAAGTTAAAAGATTTGACCAATTCCTGGCTGAAAAAAAAAAATTTATCGTTACTGAATCATCTTTTGCTGTCACGGCTCATCTTAACTCTTGGTGACGGAGGAGCGTTAGCGTTAGCTAACAGTTGTCAGAAAGGCTACAGCAGCGCGAAAAGTTTGTAACGGTCGCGCTGGAGGTGGCTAAAAGTTCGTCTCTTACCGTGGGCCAGGCGGACCAGAGTGGGCAGACGGAACTTGCTGACCACCGCGTCCAACGGCAGAGCCAACGGGCTCCAAGTGATCTCCGACAGGCTCGCCGACAACTTCTCCATCCTCCCGGGTCATCACGGTACCGGTGATATTGGCGTTGTTGCTGTTGGTGGTGGTGGTGATAGCGTTGGTGATAGAGGTGATGAAGCGGAGGTGGATGAGGGTGATGGAGGTGGTGGTATAATGTCAAAGAGTTTCGCCATGTTTGAATGTGGGAGAAAAAAAAAAAAAAGAAGGAGCGCAGTCACAGTCGGTGCGCACGAGCGGTGGGAGGGAGCGCGAGCCCTCTCTCCTTCTCCCTCTCCCTCTCTGTCACTGAGTATTTATCCACCAACCACCCCCACACACGGCGCAGTCAGGCAAACTTTGATTCCTGCTGCAGTTTATCCTCATAATGAAGTTATAAATATTAAACATATGTGTCAAAAAGGCAACACGCCTACCACACCGAGCGTTTTGTTTGATAATCTTCAGGTTTGCAAAGCAGGCATTGCATCACTTTGTCCACAGAGGTTAATCTGAGGTGTGTAGCCACCCACGCATGGATAGCTGAAAGGACTTTTTTGAGGGAATTTCTCCACCTTTTCTGGCTCATTTTGAAATCCCAACCAATCAGGTTGCAATGTAACGAGTAGTGTAACTCAAATGTACTCAAGTAAAAACGGTCAAATGACTGGCAGAATTAAAGGACCGGTGTGCAGGATTCAGGATGCCTCTTCCGCCTCCCGACTAATCTCAAAATCAGCAAAGACGTGGATTGCAAGTGGGCTGAATGACACCTGGGTGTCAAACAAGCTACCTGTAACAGCACCTACCTGTCAATCAAAGCAGCCAATTATGCCTGACTTTAAGCCTTCATATCATTTGAACAGGTGAGTTGTAAATTCACCCTCAGTACAGTTGTCATGAACGGGGAAATTAGCTATAGAGACCAAAACTGTTTTTTGTACCAGGCTGTAAACATGTTTATTCCTGCTGTGAACTTGGACATTTTAACATAGGGACTTATGGAGATTAAATTGGACATTTGACAGACTGCAGGTTTTGGCACTTCACTGCCACTTGGTAGGATTCAATGGCATCTGTTGCCATCAGTTGCAATCCCCTCTTTTGTCCTCCTGTTCCAGGTGGCCACAAATAATGTGCAAATAATGGTTGGAGCCATTGTTTGGTTTGTCTGTTCAAGGCTACTGTAGAAACATGGAGGCTCAACATGGCGGACTACGCCAGGACTCAGAGAGAACCCATAGAGTCTGTAGAAATATCCAGTGCTACTTCCAAGATAATAAGAACATAATTATTCTTATTTTCAGGTGATTATACACTAAAAAAACAAACTTTTATTATTAAAAATATTAAATTTCACAGCTCCCACCAGGCACTCACACACACATACCAGGCATTTATTTAATGACAGCATTATGGTAGAACAAATTCATGAACGCCGGACAAGTACCTCATCCCTGTATCAAAAGCAATCGATTGATCTGAGTCCCAAGAGAGCAACTGTACAGAAGACTACCTCATCTGTGACATCATCGGTACATTCATATTTTTGGAGTCACCTAAGCCGGATTTGGAGAAGGATTTGTATGACAGTGTTGAAACAAGACAACTTTTCCAGAAACACAGAATATTGAACTAACATATGGATTTCAAACCGTTGTTAAAACATTGCTTAAAGAAAAGAGACGATATCATATTCAAAACACAAATTGTGCAGGCATGTCCAATCACTGGCACACAGACTGAAATGATGTTACAGAAGCTGATTCAGATCATCCAACTCTAAACTTCTGGCCCCAGGCAGGACTCCGGTCAACTCACTCAGATCAATGCACCAAACTGTAAACAGAAACTGACATCGATTTTTGCCAACAAACCAGTTGTGATGCTACAGCCTAGATTGAGCAGGTCAGGAGAATTATATAACTGATGTTAAATATTCTGTTGGAAATTAGTATATAAAGCTATATATTGTATTATTAATACAAGATATCTAATAAGCCACAGGGTTGAGTGCATAATCGCAGGTTAACATCCCATCACAAATATTTGTTACATTCGTGTCCAACACTCCTGAATGACCCACCACACCCACTCACTGAACACCAAATATGGCCATGCTGTGGTTAGCTCTGTCTGTTCAATTAGTTAAAATGTAAACCCAGACTGTGATTCATTCTTTATCAATAGCTCACTCATTCTGCCACGGACAGACTGGACATGGCAAACACCAAAATAAAAGATAAAAATACCCAGGAGCCATGTAGCCGAGCAATACACAAAAATTGGGAGAACTTTGAACTAACTAAACACAGCCAGTTATCAGTATTTAATCGTCCCCAATATGTGATTTAATATCAGTTGATATGGTATCAAAAATTCAAGTGCAGATGTTGAGTAAGCCTTCCTGTAAAAAGCAAAAATGTATTTGCCATGTAGAAACATACAAAGTATTCTTACTCTGATGTTTAGATACCTCTCTTTTTATTGCAACGTTCTGTTAATACCTTTTTCTCTCTACAGTCAGCACTTAAAACAATATCTTAAAGTGGTATTACAATATAGAGTAAAGGAACAATAGACAACAATGACATCAATGTTTTGGATACCAACTTTATTCGTTCCATATTAACAAAAAAATCTAATATGAAGCTGGACTTCAGGACTAATGACCGGGGCATTATTACACAGGAGGGCAGGGAGGGTCCGCATGGTGGAATACTCAATGGGCGGGCTCTGCAAAAAGAGAGGACAATAAAACAAACATGTTTAATGACTTCAATTAAAATCCGTCCAGACAAGCATGGGCAGCCTGTGGTTCTTTCTTACAGCACTTACAAATCATTAGCCATCTGTCAGTGACATCTAGAGGAAAACGTATGTAGCTGCACAACATCTAACACATGATTCTCTTGACCTTTTTTTTCCTGCAGCATAGCTCACTTTACTGCTGTATCCTTCTTCCACAAAAAATACAGAATCCCAGGACATAGAGGGCGATGACTTGCCCTCTTAACACACTTTTATATAATCTTTGATTAATTATATGGGAGACAAAATATCTCAAAATACTTATGCTTGGTGCAGTTGTTAATTATTGCCTTCTTTAACACATTTTAAGCAAAGGTCAATTCTATCTATCTAGCATTTCCCATGATGGTCAGATCTCAGGGTCATTGGGGATATCCAACAGTGGTATAGCAAAATGATGCTAGACAAGTATATATACAATCATTGAGCAACCCGACTTATGTGCTATGATCAAACAAAATGTTTGGTTACTTACTGTCCTTCACAGCCTTCTTGCCTGGAATAGAAGGAAACACATATTAGTCACATTAATTCACTGAGACACTGCATTTAAAACACATAAGTAACTGCAGCTGCTTACATTCACATTTATTCAGCACTATATTTATTTTACAATTATTATCATGGCTGCATTTACAGACATACTGTACAAAGCAGTGCGTCTTGAACTCACCCCCATAGGAAATTTTGTAGTAGCAGTATGTCATGATGCCGATTCCAACCCACATCTCCTGGTACACCTTAGTGTAGTAAGGGCTCATCTTGCTCCACCAACTAGCAAACGCGCGTCCGGCCATCTGTGGGAGACAGCAACGACACAGTCTCAGACAGTGCTCCAGTCAGTGTGCATTGATACAACCTCAAATAAAAGTTTATTTCAGTAGAGGCATGAGTGGAACATCAGAAGAAAGACAGGCACACCAAACTTCATTCACATTTCTGCCAGTTTACTGATGCCGCGGTCTTAAGCTCACCTGAAAGGGTCATACACTTAAACTTCCAGCAGACTTTTATAAGCTCAATCCTTCAATAAGATAATGTTGTTACATAACATAATGCTAACTTGGTTGCTGGGCTGGAGTGTTGCCGTGACCCTCTGTGAGCTGCCTCGGGCCCTAGCTAACGACTTTGACCACCCAAACTGATGAAAATACGAGGTCAAATAACACCACTTCACTTCTTATCTTTACTCTTAGTAGGTTTAGAGACACTGTCTTTTAAATGACGTGTTTACTACCTGAAAATACCGTAACGCTAATGTTACTGCTAGCTCTAATCTACCAAAGGCTACCAAAGTCAGGGTTAGCATTGAATGTACACAAGCCGGTTAAACGAAGGAAAGGAACATTTACACGCAGACATTAACATCTATATTACGTCCATTTAACTCTACAGGACAACAATTCAATCAATGAATAACTCCTGACTAGCATATTAGCATCTTCTCTGCCCTAGAACCTGGAAAGAAGGCTAGCTAGCCTTAGCAAGAAGCTAGCAGGCTAGCCGAGTACGCCTGCAAAAGCAGCAAACAACCACAGTGCGTAGAGACGATGTCTTCGATTCAAATGATGTGAAGCAACACCTGTTTTGTTATTGTCGAAGTGAATTTACTAAATAGGTGCATACTCTTGTCTTACCTTTCAGTTTGTCACGCCGCAGAGGGAAGGTCAGGACCGCTGCTGCTAAACGTCAAAGTCGTGTGGGGGATGTCTTCTTCTACGCTCAGCAAGTGTAGGTATTTCATTCATGTTTCGGTGTGTAGCGCCACCACATGGAGGTACACGAGATCTGTCGCTTGATTCATTTGCTGCTCATGTTCAGAATATATATTATTATGTATCATTACATATTCACAGATTCCTTATTAATTAACAAAAGTATATTCAGTACAGTAGAGTCAAGAATCAAGATAGATTGATTTTATAATAACTTGCAGCATTCATTGACCTTTTTCACAGCAGCACAGGTGTTACCAATGATGCTAATTAAGGCTCTGTTCCATTCAGGTCCATGAGAGTTGCTGTGGTGCATGCTGACTCATTGAAAGAGGTTTGCTGCATTAAATGGAACAGAGCCTTAATTAGCATCATGTGTTGACCCTACTATTTCATGGCAAAATGGCTGCTGTTGTGGTTCAGACTTTATAAGTCTCAGAGTGAACACTGGCCAGTGAAGCGTGAGTTTAATCACAGTTCTGTCAAAATAACGATTACAAGAAAACTCACGGGTATTGAGGTCAATTTGATTCATTCTCTTAATGAGTAATTCAAAGCCAATGCTGTTCAGTCAATTGTTTCCAAAGGAACAATTCAGCTATCTGATTCTGCCCTTTGGTGCCTGTGCCACTACCATAGCAGAAAGGAATTTGAGGTGAGGGTGCAGCTGCTCTTGTGGCACACTGACTGTCCACCAGCTCTGTCTGCTCAACGACAACAACAAATAAAGTACTGGCACTGCTCTGAAGGGTAAAGATGACATTATGTAACATGCTCTACTGTTTCTGCACCTTCATGCTCTTCAGGTGAAACAATAACAAAAAAAGAGTCATTTTGGCTCCAGGTGTAGCTTAAATTCACTAATTCACTCATCTTGCAGGTAAATAGAAGAAAAGGAAGATAACATAATAAGAAATATAAATAGAGACGCTTGTGTTTTTGTTTCCTGAAACATCCGTGACGTGATCTACTTTCGCAAACAAAGTTAAGACCCAGACTAATCGACCCTGAGCGTGTGTTTACCTTTGAGTCACACTTTGTGTGTGAGCCTGCAGGAGTGATTTGGGCCTGCAGTAAGCGTGGGCGGGACTTTCCACCCTTTTTTTTTTTATCCTCACGCTCCAATGGCCAAGAGGCACCTTCCTTGTTTCATTTATGATCACCTAAAGGCCAAGTCCTATTTGAAGGCTCTCAACACAGTGAATCAACATAGAGTTATGCCAGTATGAAAGGACACAGCTGTGGACATTTCCTGCACACACTCTGCTGAGTTCTTCATAGTAATGCACTATGTTGCACTAGCTGTCTTCAGTGACTGCAGCCCTGCTACAGGTATGTTGAAGATCTCTGATCGGGCCATCTGTTTTTATGGACGTGTGGTGCTGTCTCTTTCGATGTAACACAGTTATACCTCCTCTTTGAGCTCTTTGTTGAAGCATGTGTCTACTTGCATCTGTGATGTGTGTGTGTGTGTGTATCGGTTAATGTAAGGGCGTGGATGGGCGCGTTCTGTACTGTAACGTGACTAATCAGACAGTCGAGACAGCTAACCTAAATGTTTTGGAAGAAATTTTGACACAGCGGTGTTTCCCCACAGTATTTTTCTCTGTTGTGGCATTGTAGATTTCACTTGTGTTGGATGATTTAGTAATCCATATTTCCTGGATCTTTCTGAGGTCGACTGAGACTACATGGCCTCAGGTGGAGCCGAGGAAGACGATGGAGGCATTCCATTGGACATCGACAACGTGCACATGCTCCTCCAAGGTCGGTCTATTCCTGTGCTTTTGTAGCTGTCGTGACATGTGATATGCTGTGGATCACAGTGAATTGTGTAAAGGAGATACTATTTCACTTTATAACACGGACTATGAATTCGTAGCCTAAAGACATGCTTAAAAAGTGAAAATGAAAGTGATGAACGTGGAATGAAATGTTTTGGTGTTTAAAGGCAGGTTGGTAGTCAGGATAAAGGTAGTTTAGTGCCCAGAAATGAGACAGTTTCATGTGTTCTAGGTGTTTCCAGCCTCCTGTAGACACACAACACTCACTTTTTTTATTTTGCGCCCTGTTTGATATTTCATGTGTGAAGACATACACAGGGGCACAGCTGTTAAAGCTCACACACAGAAGAGGCCAGTTGTGATTGTTTATGCAGAAAACTGTCACGTTATTAAGTACATTTATGCTTGATAAAACCTGCGGCTCATGTTTGGTATGAAATGATAAACTCTAATGGATAGACATAATACACATCAGCATCTCTCTCTACATCTACTTACTGAGATCCACACCAATAAGCTTCCATGCAGCTCCATCATTAATTAGATTAATTAGCGATATTTAATTTCCTGGTCAAACTGGTCTTTAATCACATCACACTGGTGACCAGACAAACCGATGAGAGGAAACAAAGTACAGTAACTGCAGCTTGTACT
Source organism: Nibea coibor (assembly GCA_023373845.1). NCBI lineage: Eukaryota > Metazoa > Chordata > Actinopteri > Sciaenidae > Nibea > Nibea coibor. The sequence goes on from CM041730.1 coordinate 15,531,142, forward strand.
ATACTGTATTTACCACTACGCCCTTAGACACTGAACATGCTGGTACTTCCAGTTTTCTCCTCATCTACTTTATCTCATCTAACACATCTTACTTGTTGAATTAGGCGTTGCATCCCGGTAAGCAGTGTGCGTAACCTTGTGTAAAGATCTATGATTGTAATTTGACCTGAGAAAAGACATTTGACTGATGCTGACTGAGGTAAGAAGTTATTATTGGATGTGTTGAAGCCTGTTTCTGCTGTTTGCACTGAGCTGTTTGCAACACTCAGGAGTTTCCTGCTTTGCTGGCTCTCAAACAAGCAGCCGAGTCAGATGCAGAGATAAATGTGATCTACAAGAGTCAGTTCATCACTGTGACTGTGTGCTTTTCTGATTGCCTCAGACTAAACATCAAGCTCCACGCCTGGTATGTAGTCATAGTCATGGTTGGTCTGCAGAGGAAGAAGCTCTGAGGTGTAATTTTTGAGAGATTTGGTGCTCAAGGGCACCTTGCCAGTACCCGGGAGGCGAACTGGCACCTCTCCTGCTACCTGCCCACGCTCCATACTGTGCTCCACGTTCTACTTGAACCGCACACCCTCCAGATCCTTAAACCAAATCCTTATGGAGTGATCTACTGCCACCCCATTAAGAAAGCCTGTATAATGTTATATATAGTAAAGGGTTCATGTTGTGGCAACAGCAGCTTAGGATCTGGTCTAGTACCTAAGAAGAACCATGTATGATCAAAATCCTCTCATTGTATGTGTGCATATGTCTGTTCACCATGGCCGCGAGTGTGTCTCTGTGTATATTTGCTGTGTGTGTGACAGCGTCAGTATCTATGTCTGTCGCTGCCTTGGAAGACTTCCCGTCTTGTAGTCAGACCCCAGCCTGCAGCAGCCTTACTTTAGCTTAAAGAGGAAAGCCTGACACTCCGGGTCATCTAGTGTTGGAGAGGGCACTTATATGTTGTTTAAAGCAGCTTCTTCACTCATTATACATGGATTTATTGACTATTAGCTACAAGCATGGAGGGTGAAGAAGTCCTTCAGTCGTCTGATGTCGGTGAGTAGATTATGACCTGCTCAGATCTGGAGCTGAAAAGAGAGGAGGGTGTGGAGAAAAGAGGTCACCGAAATAGAAAAACAGCAAGTTTCGATCAAATGCATCGACACACTTTGATTTAGAATGAGTTGAACTTTTGTTTGAATCAGCCTAGAGTGTGTTTTCATTTTTGAAGGAAAAACCACATGAACGCATTCCTCTTAGTGATCATCGTACAGCTTCATGGTTGTAAACATGCCCAGTGTACACACACAGTGTAAGCCAAACCCTGAACTGATAAATATTAGTCTAAGATAACAAAAGGATGCAATTTGCTAATTGCCAATTCAATACTGAATGTGTAGAGATCACAATTTTTTTTGTCTGTTTCCTCGACAGTGGAGCATCAACAGATTCAGAAAAGGACGTTTACCAACTGGGTAAATGCTCAACTCTCTAAGGTATGTTGGGATATTTATGTGTGACGCTAAAGAACTTTTGTCGCTTTGTTTGAAGAAAAAAGAAACCGCTCGCATAGATTAGAAATGACATTTAACGCTTTGGACACAAAATTGTGCCTAATTTGTTCTTGTGGATTGAAAAGAGATAATTTTTGACAAAATAAAGACTTCATTCACACCAAAATGTACATTCAGCTGTTCTGAGTGTGTTTCTGGAATCACGGCAAGTCGTTTTTAGATTTTGAGATAAAAAGTGGCCAGATGTGGACGGGGGCCGGCGCTGGAAGCTGCTTCTTGTTTGGGATTTTGCTCTGTCATCATTGCATCATGCTCAAAAGACAGGTGGTGCTTATGTTTCTTCCAGGCAGCTGGAAACTTGGCATCTGTAGGTGCTCCTCGTGCGCCCGCCCCCACCACCCCCAAACTCAATCAGCACATTTAGAGCAGAGCAGTAATGAAGTTATTAATGGAAAATATAGTGAAGTTAAAATGTTGATTACTGCCTCAAAATATACTTGAGTAAAGATAGAAGTACAGTTACCGCCTCTGTACGTGGGACACAAACTGTCCACTGTATTACATGACTTTACGTTTCCTAATATTTGAAATACTCCACATAAAGTTCATGAAAAGTTACAAAAATTGTAAAATAGTTTTAAACTTTACCTCAGGGCTGCTGGAAAATTACACTACGTCATGCTGCGGTAGGGCTGTAAGCGATATGAAGCAAGCTGTAGGCCTGCTGACTCATTGTTCAGGCAGCGAGGTGCATGTGGAGCAGCTCACCATGGACCTCGCTGGAAAGAGACCTGGAGCTGCTTGTGACTCTCAGTCGGAGTATAAATAGTACTTCAGTGAAGCGGAGCAGCACGTAATCTGAACCATAACCTCATGTCCATATGACTGCCAACGAAAATCACTCGTTCACAACCTGCCATCTGTTAGACCCATCTGAGTCCACTGACGACCCCCAACAGGAGACACTTCCTTTATGTCTGGTGGACAACGGTCACTGTCGTGACTCGGCCTCAAGCTTTGACCCAGAAACCTTTGAGTGAATCCAGTTCAGTTTTGGATGAGTTTGAAAAGGGTCTATGTGTAGCATCCATGAAACCACAACGTCTTTCTGTTTTGCAGAAAATTATGCAGCAAATATGACACAGTAACCAAGGGACATTTATATATTTGTATATATTTATATACAGCTGTCTAATTTGTCATCTAATTTATATTTTTAGTCCCTGAATGTGGCGTGATATGTAGTGGGTGCTTTCATATAATCGGACAGATTAAAAAAAAGTAAGACTTCACCATGTCCGTTGTTACAGAGATGCCCTCCCTCATTTGTGTCAGACCTCTTCTCTGAGCTCAGAGATGGGTCACAGCTGCTCGACCTGTTGGAGGTGATGAGCGGCCAGCCTATGGTGAGTTAATGTGCCTCTGTATAGATTAAATAAATTCCCGCTTGAGATCTATCGGTCTAGGAGACGTGCTAAAATGTGTCTTATTTTTGCAGTAAAGTTGATTTCTCTCCACAGAAAAGACAAAGGGGTCGTGGGTTTTTCCAGCAGAGGGCCAACATTGAAACAGCGCTCAACTTCCTCAAGAAAAAATCTGTAAGTTTCCACAAAAAAACAAAAACATGGCACCTGAATCTGAAGTTTGTATTATCGCTGGATTATGTGGTCGGTTGTTGCAGATCAAACTGGTGAACATAAACATCTCAGACATCATAGACGGACGTCCCTCCATCATTCTCGGACTCATATGGACCATCATCCTCCACTGTCACGTGAGTACCAATGACAGACTCATGCCACCACACATTAACTTGCTTCTGCTGCTGTGAGAAAGGATGATACAGTAGGATGATATTTCACTATCTCTGTTTTAGATCGAGGAGCTGGCCAACACTCTCTCCTACAGCTCTTGTCATTCCTCCCTCGACTCTCTGTCCAGCCTGGACTCCTGGTCTGGCAGCCCGGTCCCAGCTAGTCCGGTCCCTGCAGGCCGAGCGTCACCTCTCCACAGACGCTTCCGGGTATCCGCCAAGAAGGCTCTGCTTATGTGGGTCAGGGACCAGTGTAAGAGGTGGGTTATCTAACAAGAAGAAAGAGATATGACGCCTAGTCCTACACCCGCAGTTTTGCATGTTTTCCCTTAGCTTGCTTGTCTTTATAAGACAGACTGGCTCAGACCTTCTTTGGCGCTCTCTGTCTCCAGGGTTGGTTGCTCTGTTAGCCTGAGGGACTTTAGGTCGAGCTGGAGAAGTGGAGAGGCCTTCTTGGCCATCCTGTGCTCTCTCCGACCACAGCTTGTCGATCTCTCACTGGTCCAGTCTAGAAGCAACCAGGAGAACCTGGAAGAAGCGTTTCAACTGGCTGAAAGGGAACTCCACATCCCCCGCCTGTTGGAGCCGCAGGGTGAGGCTTCACCAAGTAGTATTGTTACATTTTTCATCGCAAGAAAGCAGTGAGGTAAAACAAGTGTTATGTTTTATTATTTCAGATGTTGATGTTAAAGACCCCGATGAGAAGTCAATTATGACGTATGTGGCCCAGTTTCTGCAGTACTCCAATGACATGCCAGCACCTGATGACCATCTGGAGGTAGGAACAGCACTGCTTTCAGACAAATCTACATCCTCCCCCAGTTATAGTGCTACTGTCCCTGCTGCTTCCCTTCCCTGTTTTCAGCTTGAACTCACAATCTATTACACGAATTGCATGAGCGGTGTTCATTATTTTCCCTGTTCTTTTCTGGTGGCGGCGGTGCAGCTGTTTCCTCTGGTCCAGACCTCTTCTCTTTCACCTGTGAACTTGCCCGCTCACTTCACTCCAGCAGCTGCTGTCTCACCCTTACGTGAGGTAGCCACACGCCGAGCAAAGAAGTCCTTAGTTTTTAAATGTCTCTCGCTCACTGCTGCAGAGCGCTTTTCTAAATTAGAAAATGTTTTTCACAGAGCTTGGTTTTTCTCCTTGGTTAACACAGAAGTTTACTCACAGACAGTTTGAATTCTGAAAATATAGGTCTCTCCAAGTGAGCGAGCACAAGAGGTGACCTGCTGGCTGCAGCGAGCTTACCAGGAGCTGTCAGAGTCTCGGACGGCTACAGAGAACTCAAGCTTTGCAGAAAAATATCAGGTAAGGCGAAGCACAGGGGCTGAGAGAAGAAAACTTCCACTGGTGTGTGTTATTTTGTATCTTTGCACAGAGATTTAGGAGTTGTTTCTGCGTTTGGTTCATCAGGTGTTTCAGAACCTCGCTGGCTCCTTCTCTGAGCAAAGGAAACCTGTGATGACTCTCCTTGCTGCAATAAGACGCCGACCTGAGCTGAGCCAAGAGCAGTGCGCTCTCAGGACAGCGTGGGATCGTCTGGAAGAGGAGGTGAGGATAATAAGCAGCAGGGTCACACTCTCGCTCTTGTCCTGCGCCCTTGTTGCATCCTGTGCTCTGTCTTTTGCTGTTTTCTGGTGGGTGTTTGCTCACTTTGATTTTAGTCTGGAAAATGCATCTCGCTGTTTCACTCTCTCCAGGTGTGTAATGCTCATTTGATAATGTCACTGTGTGAGTATGTGTGCATCATTCTTCAGTTGCAGAGGTGTAAAGCGGACCTGGACTCGAGCCTTCCTCCTCCCCTGGACTCAGTGGTTGTTTGGCTGCAGCGTGCGGAGGCAGCGCTCACTGAAGAGGGAGGAAAAGAGAAAGATCATGCCGATGCTGCCAAAAAAGCAAGAGGTCAACAAGACACGCTAAAGGTTTTTTTTTATTTTTTTATTTTGCAGAACAAATTTGATCCTTTCCTCTTATAAAATAAAATAAAAACACTGTCATCATCTATTTTATGTGCTTATGATCATGTTTGCTGCTTTCTTCAGACTTTAATTGAGCAGACGAGCCACTATGTCAATATCCTTGACGCCTACCACAACATGGACGACTCAGGAAACGTAATAGTGCCCCTTGAAAAGTTTGATGAGATACAAAGACGGTATGTGCCATAACACCTTAAGGCACTTATATTAAAAGCATCTGCAGTTTGGTTCCAGTGAAACAATGAAATAATGCAGGAACACTTTCCTGATATGAACAGTTTAACAGATATCCGGGTCACATCCAAGTATCAAGGGATCAAGCTGGAATACCAGGAATGCCGTCACACTGTACTGGATCTCCTGGGCCGCATCAGTGCAAAGGTTCAAACCTGGAAAGCTCCCTACAGCTCTCAGGAGACAGTGCTTGTGCTTCTGCAGGACTGGCATGTAAGTAGCTGGAAGAGTGGAACATAAACATTTCCAAAAGTATACTGATGACATAATATCATAAAATCATAAACGCGCAAAGGATTAAGGGAGAAAAAAATAGCAGAAATGCTGATTTTTGTTGGTCTGTTGTCTAGGAAACGGTGGAGCGCCAAGGACAGCTTTTGATTCTGGTGGACGCCCTCCAAAACCTGAAGCAGAAGGCGAATGCTTACACTAGCAAGGCAGCGCTAGGTGCGAGCCGTGTCTGTGATAAGAGTTCTGAAAGATTCTGTCTAAATCGTTGCAGATGATTTTATTTTTTCATTCCTCAGTTGCAGATTCTCAGCGTGCCGCTCGTCAGGTGAAGGAAGCAGAGAGTGAAGCTGAATCTGTCACACAGGCTGCGACAGCCGTGAGAGGGACGATGGAGAGAGTCGTGTCTGCGTGGGAGACTTACAACAGCTGCATCACTTCTCTACAGACGTGGCTAGCACAGAAGATACATTCACACGGCCAGTCTCCTGCTGCAGGGACGCAGGTAACCTCAGTCTTGTTTGGGAATTTTGTCATTGGATAAGATTCCTCAATGACTTTCACTCTGAAGTCTAGCGTCTGAAAGCGGAAATGTGTGTTTGTATACTGTATAGCCCCTCGCAGTAAAGCTTAAGAATCGCGTGTTTTCTGTAGGATATGAGTGAGTGGACGTCATGTCAGGCTAAGTTAAACGAAGCGGGGAACTTGCTCATTGAAGTGACAGAATCTTCAACCAGCCTCGCTCTGTCCGAACAACTCAGCAAGGTCAACATGCAGTGGGCTGAATGCATGAAGAGGACAATGTTTGTAAGTATGAGTGTCCTCACTGCTCTTTCCACAGTCACAGACTTTACATGAAGATTCACGTTAAACTAACAGAATTTACTCCATTTTAAATAGTGTTGATTTTATTTTGAAGGGCATACAGACGTTAATAAAGGCTGTTAGTCATGAAGCATGTCTTTCTTAGGAAGTTTCATCGGAGCCCAGTGTTGGTCCCCAGTGTCTTCAGCTGGTGCATTCACTGACCCAGGAGGCCACCCGGCTACTGAGGCAACCACTAGAGGTGGCATCAGTCCCACTGAAGGCTAACAGACAGAAACTACAGGTTTGCACAGTTACAAATGATTCGAAGAACGCGTAGATGAAAAAAAAATCAGCAGCAGAATATAGATGTATGATTTTTAAACCTTTCTTTGGCTGAGCTAGTCTCTCTCTCTATTTTTTAACTTTCTTTTTATCAGCTACTGAGTAAAAAGATGGCCGACATGGACTTTTCATCTCAAACAAGTCACACAGAGAAACTCCAGGAAACTCTCCCACAGGTACAGCGCTAAACTCAAACTGAACTTTATGAAACAGGAAACAAGATTTTTACATGATTTGTTACCGACGTGTTATCTTGTGTACACAGAGCTTCTCTCTTGAGTTGTAGTAAAACAAACAGTCATAAGATTCAGTCTTAATTGCTTGTATCTGCACGACAGACACTTGCTGATGCAGAGAGGAGCTGTGCAGAGCTGCAGAGGGCTGCGTCCAGGCTGGAGGGCCGTCTGGCTGAGCTGGACCGCTGGAGCACAGAGGCCCTGGACTGTCACCAGCACCTAAAGGAGAAAAAGCACAGAGGACGCTCGGCATTGGAAACCACAGCCAAAGTCAGTCAACCAGAACTTTGTGTACCTTGATGCTGATTTCTGAGCATTGCAACGTTTCAATTCACAAATGATGTGAAACAGGCTCAAGATTGTTAACAATAATGTATCACAACCTGGCTGTTGTGTTTTCTATCGAATACTTGTAAATGGTGTAGTCACTGTGAGAGTGAGACAGCCTTTTCTGTTAATTTCCAGTTGACTGTGTTGCCAGATACGCAAAGCAAACACAGTCTGCACACAGGCTGTCTGTGTGCTAGAGGAAAAAGTGGCATCTCTTCAAATACCTGGATAGTGAGTGGTGTGTGTGCACAGTGAAGTAGTACTGAAACTGGGCCTAAGTGACTTGGCCCAAGGCCATTTAAGTGCGCCTTAAGGGCATCTATAAAAGATAAATGTGACCTGTAAAGCTGTAAAGCGATATTAATGTTTGTTCTAGGTCCATAAAATTGAATATCACAATAGAGATGTGCAATATAATCCTTTCTAGGTCCTGATATCTCGAGGCCTGCAGCTGGAGAGCCAGATGGTGAGTGAGGGACAGGATCTGCAGGACCTGGTGGCACGAGTACAGAAAACCTCTCCTCTGCAGCACCTCAGCACCTCTGGCATGCGGGACAGGATATCAGAGGCACACGCTCTCTGCCAGGCGAGTTAAATGAATGTAGATAAATAGATACATTTTTCAGTTCTTCAACTGTTACTCATATTGTATGTGATTTGTTTCATTTCTAGGAGATTCTTGGGATGTTTAGTCTCCTTGGGTTTCTGCAATGTGTTGAAACAGTCCATGAAACACAGAGGCAACCAGAGGCAGGGTTATTAGTTGTGGCCAGAACCAAACATGTAGACCCGATTGGGAATGTTATGCTGCAAACAGAGTCCTTACAAGACCCAACTCAGGTTTCACCTGAGAGTCCATCTCAGACAGCTCAACAGACAACGACAGGTCTCCAGGATTGGCGTGTGAACACACAGGATGAACCAACAATTGTTATATCCCATGTCCAAATCCATATGCTGCCTCAGCCTTTAAAGGAACCAGAATCTCATACACACACTCCTCTGTCTCAAACTGTAAAAGAAGATGAATCATTGTCCAAACTTCATGCTCAAGCATCAAGTCCTGTTTTGACTCCTGTTGGACCAAAGTCTCCAAAAAGTCCAGTTCCTGACCAGGAAAAGGAGAGCTCATCCCCCTCACAAATATCCAGAACAAGAAGGCAACCAAACACTGCACAGAGTAATAAAATATCTCCACAGCCACCCGTCATTGTCCGCCGTGAAGTTCGTTCAAAAGCCCAGTCGATGGCGAGGAGCAGACTGGAGAAGGCCAGGTTTCGTCTGCAAGGTCGCATCCAGCAAGCCATCAAGTTATTCAGTGGCAAAGAAATTTCAGAGCCACAAGCCAAAAGGAAACAGGTACACTTTGAAATATCTGATGATGAAGGACTTCACAAACCTTAAACACACCTTTGCACTTGACTGTCTGCCGTCTAGTCGCTCATTGCTTGTCAAATCCTGAACACTCCAGACCTTAGACACTCAAATTGTAACACGTTGCTTGAAGGTCTGTGGTGTTTTGCTTTGCACCGCTGCCAGTTTCTGCCTGTGTAGGTTTGTCCAGCTTTACTGTATGTCTTTCTGTGCAGAGAGCTTTAAAGATCCTCCAGCCTGCCGTCCTCGACGAGTTCCTGGGTGCAGTGGATGGTTTAGGGGCCTTTTGCACTGAGCCCCAGCTCCAGGATTTGATGCTCCTCTCTGAATCAGTCAGAAAGCAGTGGGAGGTATGACAGGGTTATTACACCAACCAGAAAGGGTTGAGCTACATTAAACATCATAACAAAAAGTTTAATTAAGTTTTAAAAACAGTTAGCCATGCAGCATATTAAAGTAATTCATTAATACCTGAAGTTCATTGTTTATTCTTCTCTCATCAGTTAGAAAAATTATATTGATTACATTACAATATCGATTCAAGAGTTACAGCAGGAGATTGATGCCAGTGGAGAGCATTAGCTTAGCTTAGCATTAAGCATAAGGAAAACAGCTAGCCTGGCTCTGTCCAAACATAAAAAATAAAAAATAAGAAAATAGCCTACCAACACCTCTAAAGCACACTAATGAACACCTTTTATCTTGATTATTTAATCTGTACAAAGGTGTAAAAGTGTTAATTTTGTATAGTCTTCATGTAAAGTTAAGCTAACCGTCTCTTGGCTGTAGTGCTATTGATCTTCTACTCTACTATTCCATTAAAATATTGGTTGAAATAATATCCTGTGAAATTAAAATTTAACTTTTACTTACAGTGTTTAACTTTTTGGGTTATCCCACCTGTAACACTGCAGCTCACATTCATAACTAAAAAGCCCAATTAACTCAGTATTTTACGTGTTCACTCTAGCTGTATATATATAATTTATATGCCATCATAACCACTTACATTTTGCCTTCAGACTTTCATTCCAGAGTTTCTGCTTGTTTGTGTCAAACTCAGGATGTACGCAGAGAAATAGCCGCCTTTGTTCCTGTCTTATGGTCTAAGATCAGAGAGGGAAAGCAGTCACTATCTGTTGTGCAATGTGAGGCGCGAACTAACGCTCCGCATGAAGCCACTGACCGGTGTGACCATGACTCTTTGCTACAACAAAAGGTATTTGCATAACGCTGCAACATTAACATCTAATTGTGCTGTGTGGCAAACTGCATGACTCTGGGAGTCAGACTCAGACCAGCCAGAAAGAAAGATACTTGTGTCAGTTTCTCAGAAGTTCACATTCCTCCCAGGCCGTCATGGATGAAGCTGCATCGGTCGAGGAACGTGTTGAATCACTCCAAGAAGTGTGTGAAACACTAACACCAAGAAAATCCCCCTGCCTGGCAACAGAACAACTGAAGGAGTCGGATGAAGCGCAGGAAACACCCAGTGACACAGAGCTCCCGTCTGACTGGTAAGACAGTGCTAAAGAGAGCTGAGATATACTAAACATAACTGCTTTTAAGAAGGAAATAATATTCATTTGGATTTTTGTTATGACTGAATCTTAATTTCAATATTTTATTGCTCTATAAGCAATTAAATCTCTCTGAACGCTCTGGACCAGAGCAAGTCAAACTTTTCTTGAGTTAATCTTGTGATGGGATCACACCAGCTGCAACACCCGTCAACATATTTTGTAAATGTGATAGTGTCTCAACTGTGCAAGACACAGTCACGAACTGCTCCAAGATGGATGCGGTTCAACTCATGAGTACTCAGTAGTCATTACTACATTATACCACCAGTACTCATGGGTCGAACCACATGCATCCACAAAGTCTGTCCACACACACACACACACACACACATATAAACACCTGGCAGAGTACTTAATATCGCCTTCAGTTCCCGCTATAGTATAATACATTTACCATGAAGACACACAAACAGACTCAAACAGTTGAAAACAATATCACTGTCGAAGCTGGTGAATAATTTTACATCCAGATAATTGTGTTTAATATCCATCAGATACTTTTAGTCAAACAGGACCTTACTGGACATAAGTATTCAAGACTCTACATATGTATGCTCATGCTTGTCATCATTATTATGTCATGCCTTTTTTTTCATTTTCAAATTAGAGATAAAAATTAAGGTCCTGTCTACTGTTGAAATAAATTGGAGAAAAGTTTAAAAATTATTTTTCAGTAAGGACGCTAAGACTATTTATTGGTAGAATGTCAGATTTAAAAATTTTATTCAAAAGTTGGACTATAAACTATAAAAAAAATTGGTCTATGAACTGTGAATTGATTATGAATGAAGTTAAATTGCATCATTTAATTGAAGCAGACAGACTTTTATTAACAATTGTCACTCTGTAATCCTTCAAGTCTATTAATCTTAATGAGGGTCCCCTTGGACTGAGTGGTTCTGCCCGACCGACCCCGACCTCCCACTGATGAACATTTCTTTACTCAGCAGGGGACAGCAGCTCGGGGGAAACACCCCGCTGAGAGCGACTGGCATGTCGGCCGACGCACAGCAGAGCAACGATCCCCCACAGAAACAAAGCGGGGACAGCCCAAAACAAGACCTCTCACCTCTGGGTCGGGCTGCGTCAGTGCGGTCGAGCGGTGATTTCCTCCAGCTGCGAGCTCGGGACGTCCCAGCAGAGAGCAAGGGTGACCTGACGCAACCTAAAAAAGATCTAAAGCCCTCACATCGCGCCAAAGAGCAGCCGCTGAAAGCTCGTCTACTGGACATCACAGAGAGCAGACAGCAAACCCAAACTCAGATACAGGTACGAGGAGAGCATACACATGCTTTTATATAGATTTTAGATTCGATTTAGTGCTTTGTGAGCTCAGAGTTGCAGCTATTTGTATTTTTAAAAGTAATTAAAAGTTTATTTTTTCTATGTGGTCAGGATTGAGGTAATTCAGTGATAACTGGTTCAGTTTTCTTTGCACTCACTATCATTTAGATTCCCAGCCTCAGTTCTTTTTATGTAAAGCTTGCATTCAAGTTTTATATTACACCTCATAGTTTGTATGAACATGATTGTCCACCAGTGTCTGTGCTCAGCAGGAGATCATAATAAGAACTAATACGTCATATGACATGACATGTATGCTTTGCATCAGAGAAAAAATAACTTGCATGCAGTCTTTTATTTTGAAATCCTGGACATTTGCCTTCCCTCAGGATGCTTCCAAATCTCGCACCCAAAATTACAAATATACCAAAATAAATCTTCATATAATGCTTTTAAAGTGGCCTTTCTTTAAGTCTTCCTGGTCAGAAAAGCTCTCAGCCGTTTCATTGGCTGTAACTAACCTGTACAAGACACAGCAGCAGCTGCTGCAGGGCACTAATCCTCCGTAATTGGATAGGCTCGCCGCTCCATCTTTTCCTCTTTTCTTCGCGGGGTTATTACCATGCGACTCTCTCTCTCATCTCCCAGGCGGTTGTCACGGGCACCACTGTGGAGTCCAAGCATGAGGCAGAGTGGACCGTCATCGCGGAGGCAGCTGCCAGACCACAGGAAGAGCAGTCCTTAGAACAGGAAGTACTGGAGAGGTGCGCTTATATATATATACCAATATATATAATTTTTAATAAAATTTACATGTCTGTATTGAAAAACTGTTTCAAAATAAAGTTGACAGATTAGCGGGGCACAGTGGAGCATAATCCAGAATTGAATTATTTCTTCTTCTTTGGCTTTAAGGATGTCATCAGCAGCATCCTTTGAATCATTTTTGTAAGCAAATTTTTAGATTTTACTGTGACTTTACTGTATGTTGCCTGTCTCACGAACTCCATTTAAATCACCCTCAAGTGAGTGAAACGGATCGTACAAGATGAACCTGATGTTACAGATTTTGCAGCGGGCTGTGTTTCTTTGTAGCCAGTCTCAGAAAATATTGTCTTGAAACAATGTGAATTTGTCCAGGTACAGAAAGTCCTGCTTAGCATTTCAGTCTCAGCTCCAGAAGAATAAGCAACATTTGGAGGCGTCTATCCCGGACCGAGTCACCATCGCCTCCCTGCAGAACCAAGAGAAGCAACTACAGGCAATGATGCGTCACTTCACCACCTTACACTCATATTCAGCCGTTATTCCAGCTGTGTATCACGTGTGCTTCTCTGCCCTTGTGAAGCTGTCCTTCGCTCACAAGGACAGACGGACTGTGACTGATTTGTGAACACGTCTCTCCTCGACAGACATTAAAACAGGAGACGGAGGCACTATGGTTTGAGTTTGAGCTCCAGTATGCCCAGCTGTCCCAGCGCTCCCATCTGATGAGCACAGAGGGTGAAGTGGAAAGAGACTGGACGCAGCTGACTCAGCAGTGGAGAAGCCAACAAATGTGCCTGGAAAGCAGGTACGGATTTAATTATTAATATTATTATCTTATATTTTTGGGACACTTGGTTGTAATTATTGACCTTAAAGTAAAGTTTTAAATAAAGTTTATTTTACTTGATTTGTGTCAGGATGACATCTGTAGAGAATACTGCCAACCTGATGGAGTCTGCAGATGACCAGACGGCACGCATCAGAGAAAAACTGGACCAGATCCTCAGAGAGTCTGTGGACATCTCCTCCTTCACCTTGACTGATCCTAGACTACTATCTGATTTGAAGGTAGATCGATGTGTTTTTGTTTTTTTTTAACTTAAGTTCTGAGAGTAGGCTATTTGAATATTATCAATAATCCCTCTCGCTTTACTCAGGAGATGGACAACAGACTGCAATCTGAAATGAGAAAGCTATCAGAAGAAGAGGAGAGACAAGGGTTGGACGCCACATCCCATTCACCCCTCTTCCTGGCTCTGCACAACAGTGTCCATCATCTTGAACAACTCCGACAGCGGCTGGAGAAGGTTCAGTCAGCTGTCCGGGACCTGGATCGCTTCCTGGCCACAGTAAGGGAAGCCGAGGCTGAGATCCCAACGCTGTTGGCAAACCGGGACCCCAGCAGACAGCAGAATGAGGCAGACTTGGAGCAGGAGAGACATTCTTGGCAGGCGGCAATGCCGCAGAAGTTGCAGACTGCTGCGGAACAATCTGATAGTGTTGACAGCGCTTTAAAGGCAGTGGGGATGACTCTGGCCATCGATGGTGCAACAGCGACATGCCAGGATGTGCTGACATCATTGTCTCAGAAAGCCGTGGATGTGGAGAAAGAACTGATGGGAGTTGGGAAGAAGGAGAGAAAAGTAGAGCTGCTTCCAATGGGAAAGGAACAAATCCAGGAGTTGAATCTTTCTGAGCTACGTCAGATGGAGACCGAGGATGATTCACCACAGGAACAGGAGTATCCCACAGCAAGTAGGATGGAAGAGGAGTCAGGAATGGAGGCCAAAATGAGTTGGCTGAATGGAAATAATGCTACAAAGACACACGGGGAGAAGGAGGTTCAAAGATGCAAGCCTGAAGAGGATGTTTTAAAAGCCAAGGATGAGAGAAGAAGGAGAATCAGCCAAGTCAAGAAAGAGGGAGAAGAGAAGGAGAGTCTGGTCCAGAGGAGATTTGCCTTGTTAGTCGCATTGAGGGAGATAATGGGAGCAGCTGAGCAGCTGGGCTTACAGGAGCCGTCCCTGCCTGCTCTGCAGCAGAGGTACAACACTGACCTGAGTCCAGAAACAAATCATTATAGTGTTTGTAGGCTGGGATACCTGATTGGTGGAAGTCAGTGATTGCATTATGTAACTAGACTGACTTTTAGATGTTTTACTGTGACTTCGTGAACCTTTTTGGCATTTGCATACAAACATCAAATATATTTCTGCGTCTGCTTGCTGCAGCACATTGTTGCTGCTATATGACGTTTAAAGTTTGGGAAATATTAGAACCCATGATGGTATGTTTTTATTGCTGCAGCTTCAAAATGAAAACAAATTAAACTTTTTATAAACGTCAGCTCACATCGTCATCTCACCACGGGTGACTCAGCACCTTCATCAATGTGTCATCTGCTGCAGGACACGGGCCTTGACCGAGCTGGAAAGTCGTCTTGTTGGACACCTGGCTGAGCTGCAGCACATACAAGACGCATCTTTACAGTCAGGAGTCCCTGACGTGAGTCATACCAGAGAGGTGGAGGAAGTCCTGGACGAGGCGACCAAAGCTGTAGCCGAACGGTAAACAGAGCAGAGTTTGACTCCTTTGTGATTTACTGTTTGAGCACTTCCCTGAGTTTGTGTTGCGTCGTGGATCACGTGCAGGCTGGAGCGGTGTAATGTCCTAACAGAGCTGCTGAAGAGGTTTCAGAGCCTTCGCGGGGAGCTGAATGGGACGCTGCAGAGCGCAGAAAGCACCATCAGTGAACAAGCCTCCTACATGGGGAGAGACAACCTGCAGAGACTGCACACTAAGGTTTATCACGCTGTTGGACTAAACTGATGAAGGAATACAACATAAACTAAATCATTTGTGTCTCCCTGTGAATAAATGTGTGTGTTTCTCAGGTCCGGGACACAAAAGCAGAACTGAGCGGCCTCGGGGACGGCATAGAGGAGGTCCGCAGTGTCTGCAGACATCTTCACACTCACCTACGTCACATCCCAGAGTGCACCGTCATCCCGTTCGAGGATGAAGCAGACGCTCTCATGGACCGCTGGCTGGATGTGAGTGCAGCCAAAGTTTCCACATTTTATTGCTAAACCTTTAGGAAGTCTGCTTTTATTGTTTCCTGCGTCTGCGCTGTATCATATTTGAATTCATCAAAATCATTCTTGCAGATATCAGAAAGGACAGATTCCCACAGTGAAAACCTACATCTTAGCCTGACTCTGTGGGACGGGGTCCTCCAGCTGGGAGCAGAGGTGGAGAGCTGGACCGCCAATAAACTAGCGGCATTTGCTCAGTCTCCATCTTTTCAGTCGGAGGAAGACGTCAGAGCCTTGCAGGTAAAACCATGTGATACACATGTATGAGATGATGATGTTCTCTACATTTTTACTTTAAACAGTGATTATTTCCCTCTAACTGTCTCCAGAATGAGATTCAGGCCCAAGAGGAGAATATGGAGCGTTTGCACCGAAGAGCCACTGAGATCCAGGTGCTGCTTCAAAGCTCAGAGCCTCCTCTGGAGCTGCAGGTACTGTGACAGATACACACCTTGCTACAGTAGGTTACGGCTGACTTTGTGACCTGTTAGACTGTGAGGCCCAGAGCAGCTTCAATATCCTGTCAGCGGCGGATCAGGTGGAATAACAGCAGGCCTCTTGATTCATTCTGTTTCGTCCAGGTTGTGGAGACCCAGATGAGGAAGAAGATAGAGCAGCTGAAGGAGGTTGTTTCTGAGGCGGAGGATGTTTACAGGCAGACGGTGGCTGCTAAGGAACACATTACTACCAGGATGGTTGAATGCTTTAACTCCCTGCAGAAGATTCAGGACTCCCTCGTCACTCTCAGCGGTTCAGATGTTGCAACAGTCCTTGCAAAACTAAAGGTGAACGCTTAAAAGAGACTGATTTGTATGAATACATATGAAATACATTTAGATGAACCTAAATCATGAAGTGAAGCTTTATCCTTCCTAACTCAGACACTGTATGTTGGTTTATTTGCTCGTATTTTGGTGTCAGGTAGGGAAACAGGCGGGAAATGTTCCATGTAGACAGGAAGTGAAGCTGGACTGCTGTGTGTATTGTTGTGACTTTCCTTTTTCCCGATGTCTTGGTTGTGAACTCTGAAGTTCAAATGTTCAAACAGAAAGTCGTTATTATGTAAATGTTTGAGGTGGCCATGTTAGAGAAGGTATCGATGGTAACTTATTTCTTCTACAGGATCTACTTTTTGAGCTTCAGACCCAGGATGAGCAGGCGGAGAGTGTGCTTGAGGACCTGCGCATTCTGGCCTCCATAGCGAGTTCGTCCAGCCTACAGAGTTTGTCTGAGGACGGGATGCAGCTGCAGGACAAAGTCAGAGACACTCATCAGCTCCTCTCTGCGGTGGGAGAGGACACCGAGAGGAACATCCAGGATCTCGACAGGTGACAGTGTTTCAATATCACTGTATAGCATGCATTCACACATCATTATCATTACACATTACGACAATGGCATGTTTTTCCGGAGGTCAGAGCCTCTCTGTTTCTTTGTCTAATAGCTGCTTCATCATTTCACTGTTTCAAAAGTTGTCATCAGGAGATCACATGAAGGAGAGAGCAGACAGAAACAGACTGAACATAGTAACTAATGAGTCTGAAAGTGTAAGAGCCATGTGAGAAGAACCATCATACACATCAGTAGTCAGTTGTAATACTTACAGATCAGATTTGGATCATTTTCGCAGCATGTTTGTCTTCATGTTAATATATATATGCAGTTAGCTTTTTTAAATGTGTGATTCTAGTGCTTATACTTATGAGCTATCTTCAGCTTTTCAGTGTTTTGTTGTGTGTATGCAGGATCGTAGGATGAATTCATTGTTCGTTCTTCATGACTGAAACTGTCTTAGAGATTCATCCAGTTCAGAAGTTCAGCAGGACAAGTTCAACTTGTTTTCTGAAGTCTGTGTTTTTATTCTGCAGCAGAACCATTTTCTCGCCATGATGTCACTTTAATCTACAGCGCTTTGTGCACACTGTCCGAATGCCTGCGTTCATACTGTACCTGTGTGGTAGGCTGCAGTTGGAGAGCGAGCGTCTGGAACAATGGTTGAAAGCTGTTGACGAAAAGGCAGCGAAGGAGCAGGACCTTAGTCTCCTGCAGGAGGAAGCACTTCAGCAAAGGTAAACTGTTTTCTGTCCAGCTCTGTGTGGAAATAAGCTAATCTTGTACAAAGGTCTTCAGGTCAAGACTTTGTATTTAGTAACCTGACAGGTCACTGCTCAGTTCTAGTCCCTTTCACTAACGTTTGAAAATGTAAATAACGTGTAACTAAGCAGGTCTTTTTCGCCCTGCAGGGTGCGGACAGAGGCCCTCGCCCAGCTTGTGTCTTCCTTACAAAGCAGCACATTTCAGCAGTCTGCTCTGGTGGAAGAAAGCAGCAAACTGCTGCACCAGTACAACAGCTTCTACGCCAACGCGCTGCGTGGCTCCACGGAGAAGCAGAGCGCTCAGATCGGGGACGTCGAGGTGCTTCAGACTCAGCCCTCGGTTGGAGACCAGAAACAAGTTATCAACTCGCCCCCTGTTGAAAACGTCGGCATCCAGAGTCGTGGAGAGCAGAACGTTCACAGCACTCAGGTACGACTGCTGAATCGCACATGAGCAGGACTTGTAAGGAGGATTTTTACAGTGTGGTTTTAGCACTTTTACTTATGTGAAGGATTTGAATGCTTTTTCCACCACTGCTAAACTGGCAGTTGCCACTGTGGTGTGTAAAGGGTGTGGTCAAACTGATGTGTTGTCTTTTCATCTGCATTTGTTTCTACTTGTTCCGTAACAAGGCGTGTCTATTTGTTTAAAAAAAAGATTTTGGAATGGCGGATTAGCCTGCACACATTAGAAAAAGACGGAGGCGCTTTCTTCACGCCGTGCAGTGACAGAACGGTGTGGTTGCAGCGTAAAAAGTCAAACAACTCATTCGTGAAATATTTCTCAGGCTGTGTCAAGTGCGATGGCGGAGGGGGAGGCTCACCTTGAAGAGCTGAGAGTCTCTGACAGAGCGTGTGATGGGGACGACCTGAAACGAGACATTCAGGAAACCATTCAGAGAGCAGACGAGCAGCCGAGGGACCTTCTCCAGTCGGTTCAGCATCATGACAGGTGAGTGGAACAAGGGGAAGGCGCTTCCTCAGCGATTACTGACAAAATTAAAACATGGGTGTGAAGAACTATAAATCTTAAGTTTGGAAATGCTGAGCTACATTGTGCAAATACTTGTTGCCTCCTAAGTGTAGTGTCTGTTCCTCTTCAGTGTCCCTCACGCTGATCTGGACCTCGCCTCCTCCTACCTGGCCCAAAGACAGCAAGCGTCTCGCAGAGTGGAGGAGCTGCAGCACAGAACGGCTCAGCTACCCACGCTGTTCCCCTGGCCGGGCACGGCTGAGCGCAGGCTAATCCACCATCAAGCCCGTCAACTGCAGGATGAGGCCGAATCTCTGCAGCTAACTCTTGGCAGCCTGGCTGAACAGAGGAGGCAGCTCGCTGAACAAAGCAGCGACGACATGTGGAAAGATTCCTCACCGGACGAGCTGGAGACCTGCTGGTCATCGCTGATGGCAGAGCTGAAGGTAAAAGTTCATGTTCAAGTGAAGTCTCAGCGTGCTTTAGGACCATTTACCTGCCTGCATCCCATTCTGCCAGGAAATGCGTGGAAAGTTTGTCAAGCAGCTTAACTAATTCAAAAATATTTGTGTGCTTTAAAAATATGGCCATAAGTAACGGATATAAACAGTTGAAATGATTACCTGCAGATTAAAGTTATAGTGATGGAGAACAGTGAAATTTAAAGTACGTTACATAAAATTAAAATCCCCACAAAGCTGAGACTGCCAGCTGACAGACAGTACTTAGATGAAAGTCTTGGTAAACAGCTGAAACTCTTAGCCTGAAGAAATGTATAAACAGGTGATGTAATTCCCCAAAAATATTGAATAAACAGGTTTTAAAAAGTTGTCTAGAAGTAGTGGATATAATATATATAAAGTAATTACTTAAAAGTAAGATTAAATATGATTGCCTATAATAATAATAAATGGTTGAAAGGTTCGTCTTTTACTAATATTCGATCAATAGTCACTTTATGTAGCGTTAACATACAAAATCAAATGAAATGAACACAGCTGGAACGTGACGCAGCCTCAGTGAAGGGATCCATGAGCTCATCTGATGTGTCGGATGTGTTGTCAGACTAAAAAGGGCTGGGAACCACCAGGTTTAGTGTAATGACAATAAATCTGAAGTGATAAGCTCATCTGACTACAGCTTGCTGTGCCTGAAATGTCCATAGGGTGTGTGTTCCCGCCTCGAGGAAGGTGCGTGTAATGAGGAGCATTTTGGCCGGTTACTGCAGGACTGCCACCATAAATTGACGTCCCTGCAGGAAAGGATGTCAGCCTGTCAAGCCCAGAAAGAAAGCTCAGCTGGACCAATCACTGATGTACCAGCTCTGGAGGTGAGGTCCATTAAGTAAACTGAATCACGCACAAACTTGCTTACATTTTTTATTCTGCATCCGTTCCGCATAAAAAGACGCAGAACTTACATTGTATTTCTATTTATAAGAAGCGCAGCATGCTCATCTGTCACTCTCTCCGCTCTCCAGGCTTTGCTACAAGAAGTAGCAGACATAGAAAAAGACTTTTTACAGATTGCCACACTGAAGGACTCTATCGCAGCCAGCTCCACAGTCGAGGCCCAGGCCAGCCTCTCCCAGCAAGTCAGCAACCTCCAACACCACAAGAGGGCACTAGACGGCAGCATCAGAGAAAATCTGGCACTGCTGTCAGAGAACAACCAGAGAGTTCAACAAGTGGAGGAAGAGGTCTCCGGTGTGCAGACAGCACTGAAAGACCTGGCTGAAAAACTGTGTGTGGACAGTGAAGTGATGCCTGATATCGGCCGGCTCAAACAGCAGTGGCATACAATACAGGTACTGTTAACAGATCCTACAACAAGTTCAAAGATCTGCCCATCTGTTTGCACGCCTACCTCAAACACGCTCACATGGGAGATTTTTTCTCTCTCAGGATTGTGAAACCAGACTGACAGAGTTGGCTGCAAGACTTCACGACCTGCAGAAGGCCGGAGAGTCGAGCGTCACACGAGAAACACTTCCTGCAGGTGTCATTTGGACTGTTGATGCAGTCGCTAAAGACGTTGACAGGTACTTACAAAACAGAATGACTAATCATCCAAATCTTTACTCCAAGTTCAAGTACTTAAGGGCACATTTTAAAGTTAAGACACTGGTGTAATTACTTTTATACAAAGGTCATTTTTACATAGACTCAAAGACTTTTGTTTATTCCAAGATGTCCCTTGTTGGACATAAAGCGAGCTCAAAATCAAGTTGTTTTATGCCACAAATCTAGTAGAGAGTCCTAGTTTAATGTTTTTGGGCCTATAGTGGGAATGTCTTTTCCAGTCTAATTATTAAAACTCAAAGGTTTTGGAGGGAAAGGACAGTAATGCTCTGTAGATGTTTGAGCAAAACACCTTCCTCATTGTTCATTTTCTCTCGTGTTTTCTCTCCAGCCTCAGGTCCATTTCTCTGCGAAAGAAGCAGGATTGTGCTGCAAACACTGCCAGCATGGTGAGACGGATCGTCAGCCAGCTGCAGACGTGGAGCCAAACAGTACAAACTGAAACATCATCCCCCAGCCAGGTAATGCAAAACGAATGTGTCCATACATATATAACAAGCACTTTGTCTTAATACCAAGACTATTATCTTTTGCTGTCTGAACAAAAATCAGTGGGTTTTTTTTACCCAGAGGGACTTTCACGTCTTCTCAAAATGCCAAATTCCTTCTCTCCTCTTACCTGAAGGGCAATACCTTCTTGTTCTGTGTGTACATGCTGAACATACAATTCACAGAGCTGAATTTATTAAAAGGTTTGCTCTTTTACTAAAGATCACAGACATGCTGTGACTCATCTTATCATGGGCCTTACCATCTGCCGCTGCCAAAAACTCTTTGGTTTCTTTTGTGCTTTTCCTGTTTCGCCAGTCTTGATCTTTTTGTTTGTTTGTTCATGTGCAACAATTACAACAATGTCTATGAAATAATATGGCAACTTTTTATTAGTGCTAAAACGATCAGCTTGTTTGTCTAACCATTGTGTCAACTAGATCAGTCAGGTTATTCATAACCCGACGGCTGCATGGTGCATATTTCAACAACTGTTGGACTGATTGCGATGGCATTTTGTACAAATATGGAAGCCAGAGGATGAACTCTAATGATTTAATGATCCTGACTTTTCCTCCAATGTCAATATGCGGTTTTGAATGAGATGTCTTAACAGCTGGTGATCCAACCTGTTCCAACCAAGTTCAGGAAAACACAAAACTGTGTTGTGTACTGCGCTTTCTTCACAAAACTTTATACCAGTGCTCTCAAAAAACTTTGAATACTCCTAAAAGACAACGTGCCTGTGTAAAGAGCTTTTTTTAAACTTCATATATCTGCCTGTGCCTCTATAGGCTGCTCTTAATGAGGGCGTGTGGCGTCAGAAAACTCTCCGTGAAGTGCTCTCAGAAGGAGACTTTCTCCTGAATTGCCTGGGAACAAAAGAGACAAAGAAACTGGAGGAAATTGCTTCAGATGCTCTAAATGGGAGTTCATCTGCACTTGAAACTTTATCCAAATGCCTGGTGAGTTTCTCCTCGTAACATTCGCTGTAATCAGACTTAATAATGGTGATGATGATAGAAAAATCTTTAATATCTTTGTTCTCAGGTTAGTCGAGATCGTTGTCAAGCGGCATCGGACAAAGTTGTTGAAGAAAGTGAAAGTGATGCACCGCATTTAGCTACACCTGATGATACTGCAGCCATGTGGCCTCCCACCGCTCCTTCCCTTCCTGCAACAGGCAACAAGGAAAACTCTGGACGTGATCAGAATGACACCAAAATTCAAGCCAAAGACCTTTTGGAAGAAGAATTCTCATGTGCAGAAACCCAACAAGAATCACAACAGTTATCAACTTCACAAGAAATACACTTGAAGACGTCAAAGGACGATCCTGGCGCATTGAACACTGATAATCCTTTAAGCAATGGGCACAGGGCACTTTCTGGAAATAACACAGAACCTTTAATGCCTGACACATCTCACACTCTCAACCAGAGTTTAACAGCTTGGCAAGAGACCCCTGAACCTTTGCCGGAAGACACTCCCTCATCCCAGGGTTTAGAATTGTCATCGACAGGCACAGACGATACCCAAGAAATCACTTCAGCACACTGTGTCACATCCCTGCATGGATCCTCAGTGACAAAGCCAGACAGCTTCCCCCTTCCTACCTCTGACAACGTGTCCGAACGTCTGGCAGCACAATCTGAGACATTTAAAGCAGTGATACATGCTGAAGAACACACGGACGACATCAGTGCAACCCCAAAGAAAGTGTTCACAATAGTGTTGGACGTGGAGCTGCCTGAGTTTCAGCCACAGGGCGTGCAGCAAAGGGAAAATGTGGAAGAGAGCCGTTCAGATGTCCTCACGTGTTCCAAGGGGGCATCGACTTGTGATGCAAAAGTCGAGGAGAAATCTGGACTCTGTACAGCGTTAGTCAGTCCTCAATCAGATGAGACAGACTTCAAAATATTTTGTTTAAACGAGTCTCACGGCGCAGACTCGCCGCCAAAAACCCGTCCAGCATCACCAAGCAGAGAATTGCAGGAGGTAGAATCCACAAGTGCCAAATTACCATGCAAAGAAAACTCAGAAGGCCATGAATTAATGCACAGTGATATGTTGAATCCCTCCAAATCGTGTGGCAGTGTTGCTGAGTGTCACCTCGCCGGTGCACATGCAGCAGAAACAACATTTCCGGATGTCAAACAAGAGGAGGTGACATATTTCTGTCACGCTGAAGAGCAAACAATGAGCTCAGTCTTGTGCACCAGGGGGGGAGATGCCTCAACCGAAACACAAATACCTGCTGGTGACAGGAAACAGCTGACTGTTGCTGACACTGCACAGAGCCCAGGTACAGGACACTCAGAGATGGCACTGGGAGAAATCACAGAAGAAGAACACCCAGAGTCCAAACTTTCAACAGTGCCGACGAGACGAGACGAAGCAAAGCTGCCAATTGAAGAAAGTGAACGGAAGGTATCCACATCGCTGGAGGACACAGAGGTGACACAGGGGCAGGTAGGTTGTCTGTTCTTCTTCCCTGACAAACTGAAGAAACACCAGAGGCAGGCTAACAATACAACTAGATACAACTCAGCATAAGTAAAGGACATACCGGGTCATAAAACTCACATATAGTTCAAGTAAAAAAGTCAAGTTTGATTTTTAAAAATGTCAACGTCATCTTCACCATTTGCACGTCTGCCGTGAGTGAGCGCACTGAAAGAAATAACTAATCATCCAGTAAATCACAAAAACGTGCCATGACTTTTGGATTGTCATGAAGTTGGGGACTCACTTTAATCAGAATAAACTTGATAGTTAGTGCATCATTTTTCCTAAATGACACTGAAACCATTCTTCCCTGATCTTACCTCCATAGTAGAGAAGGTGTAGGTATTCTGACATTTTGAAGATGTAATTTAACTTCAATTCAATTCTAAATTTAGCTGGAACGTGTGTATAAGTATATTTATCCCTCCCACCATTTGGCATTTGAACGTCGCAAGAGTTTCCAGGATCAGGTCATTCAGCCTTCATCTTTTTGTGGAACATCGTTCATCCGGTGGAAAGAAATGTATTCTTATCCTGACGAATGGATGAAATCCATGTTGCATATTGTCCTGTTTTATTGCACAGGATAAGGAAGAATTCTAGACTACGTAAGGATGCGATGCAGTATGCAACAAAACTTCATGTTAAGTAGTACACATAAGCCTGACTAATATACTACTATTCATTCAGAAAAGAGCCGCCATCAGCTCAGCCTGCAGCTCTCAAGACACGATATGAAACAAAAATAAAGACGATGACGATCTTTCACTTCACCTGATCATTTTCTTTGACACTTGTGTCATAAAAATAATGCTGGCGATGCTGTGCTCGTGAGGAAATTCAATCTTCATCATGTAAAGCTCTGTACTCTGCTGATGCATTTTGATACAACAAGAGGCAACAATCCTCAAAGGAATTGAGGAATTTCTCACAAAGACAACCTGTTATTATTGTAATAACAGCACCAGAGCCTTCTCACTGTAAACAGCTGACATTTGTGTCCGAGGATGATTGCAGACTGTCCCAAAACGTTCCAAATATTTGCATTTGAAGAAATCAGTTACTGACTCTCCAGACTTAGTTTAACTTTTGAGAATTGAAGTAATCATAATTCAGAGAGCAGCTCCAATAAATCAAGACCAGACACGACACTAGTACGTTATGTAGTGTTCAGAAACTTGTGAGACTATGAAAGAAAAAATCAGATTTATGAGATTACATCAAAATCCAAAGAATGAATGCTTCTGTCAGACTGAAGATCATTAAGTCTCCAGAAATAAACGTGTTACCTTCATCATCTCACACTTGAAGTTGTTACACTGGTTGCTGCTTTTCCTCCAGCGAATCAGAAACGTGCTGTACTCTTACCTACGCTGCTGCACAAGCCACACCTTGGTCATGCCCAAAGTATTTCAAGAAAGCCCCTCCCCTGTCTGTGGTCTAGTAGCCTACCAGTTCAAGCCGAGTTTTGGTGTTTCCCTCTCTAACCAAGTTATAACATATTCATTATTTCTTTAAAGAAACAAGAGAGGCAGCACTTTGTTGTTGAATACACTGAGTCCTCCTCCCTCGGGGCAGGCTGCTCCCTACTCAGGCACATTCTTGTGTTAAACTGTACTGACTCGCCGGGCCGCCATCAGCATAGTAATATTTACCACTGTGGAGCAGGGTAAGAACAGGAAACTCTGTTATTATCTGTGGACAAACACTGGGAAGAACAAGGCTCAAATGTGACACCACCCCCCTGCCTCTGTGCGTGTAGCCACAGATTCAAGAAAGCATGGAGCCTGAGAGGACAGCGTCCAGCTCGGTGGCTGATCTGCAGGCTGGAGGGAGCGCAGGTGGATCACCAGAGTCCTCCAAACACAAGTTCAGCATGCAGGACATCTTGTCTGAGATCCAGAGCCTGGTAGAAAGAAGTAACATAATAAATGTGAGTATCATTTGGTTTTAATGCACTTCTCTGAGTTAGATCTACTGTGCTGTACCGGTTAAACAAACAGGGTCTTAACTTTAACGTGTGTAGAAAAGGTTAAAATATTTAATTGGTTGGAGGAATTAAAACAGAAAAGAGGTTATTAATTCACTGTTTGTGGCACTGATGTGTTTTCTGTAGTTACACATGACATGTTTGCTTGAAAATCATCATTTAAGAACTTGAGTTTTAGTTTTTGAAATATCACTGCTTATCTTCAAGTGTTCAAAAGTGTCAAGAGGTCGATCATAATTGCACCAAACAGTGAACAGATAACAGAGTTTTGATTGATGTTTGTTTATTCCCATGATGCGGCTGACAGGAAAGTCCACAGGAAAGATGAGAGACAGTGATTTCCTGTCAGATCGTTAGGGGGTCTAATTACTCACATTTTAGTCCGTGTCCTGCACAGTCAAATGTTATGTCGTTTAAGTTTAAGACTAAATAAATGAATCATGTACATGTGTGGAAAAAAGAAGAACGCAGCGCTGTACCAAGCTTCTTTTAGTTTTGTGATGTTTTTATTGTTTGTTATGTTATAGCGGACACCACACATTGATTTGAACTGGTACCTAAAGTCCTCTCCTGGTGAACCAGAGATCCGATTGATGCGAACTGTCCAGAATGTTCTGGTATGTCGTTATCAACCAGCGCAACTCGATGTCACCGCAATGTCCCAACAACTGCAGGAGGCAGAGGTACTCACCCCTCTTCTCTGTCATCATGACTAAACGTAGTGTGCACCCACTTCTGTTTTACAGTAGCATCTTTTGGTGTAGTGTAAGTGACCTTTAAACAGTTTAAACCTGCAGCGTTAAACATGTAATGTACCATCACAAAAGTCAGTAATGTCAAATATTTTTATCTGATGTCTGCTGTGTCTCCTGTAGGACTACAGGCGCTGTGTGCAGGAACAAGTGGCTGCTATGAAAAGCCTGAGTGCTGCCGGGATTTGTGAGCCAGACACCCTGAAAAGTGTTGAGGGACAGTGGACCGCTGCGCTGCTGGATGCCTCGGCCACAGTGCAGGTCAAAGCAGCACAGCTGGATCAGGTCAAACAGTATCACAAGCAGATGAGGATCATCAGAGCCTTCCTGGAGGTTGTAGCTGTTGAGAAGGATAAAATGAGCTTGTGAGTAGTCCTTTGATTTGAAAGTAGTTCACTTAATTAGAACTTAATATGTGCATGATAGGTGACACATTTTCTTTTTTTGTGGTTTCTGTCAGGAATACTTTGGAAAGCAGTGCACTTCAAGCCGACAAACTCAATGCTCTGCTGAAAACCATGCTACAGAAAAAAGGCCTGATGGAAGAGCTCCTCCAGTTAAGTGGCCACTTGTCAGTCCACCTGAGTGATGCTGAAAGTTCAGGTGCTCTTCTTGCCCAGCTCGGAGATGCCCAGGAAGAATGGAGGCTTTTAGAGGGAAGTATCAAAAGAGATCTGCAGCACGCCTCAAGCTCCACCTCTCAGTCATGTCTTCTAATAAAAGAGGCCAAACAGCTCAAAGCCAAACTTGAAACTCTGCAGAAATCCAACTTTCAAAGCCACGACAGCAAAAGCGCATTAGAACTTGTTTGTCTGCGCACAGACCTAAAACTGTACAACCAGCTTTATCTGCACTTGCAGTCGCAGTCAGATGCACTTGTTTGTTTCTCTCTGGGTCAGAAAGAGAAGGATGAGATTAAATGTAGTCTTCAGGAACTGGGTTCCTTGCTTAACGTCACCAAGAGCATGCTTGACGCCTCCACATGCGGCACATCTAGGATCAACAAGCAGTTGCAAGACCTGATCATATGGGGCAAGCAGGCAGAAAACCACATCTCTATTGGGAAAAAGTTAGCTCTGTTCCCAGAGGAGGCTCGTATTCAGATTGCCGAGATGAAGAAATTTCAGACTGACATTTGGTCCAGGAAGTCAAAGTTGAGAGTAGAAGTTGAGCAGATGAAAGATGTAGCTTCCGGTCTGGAAAAGGATGAAAGTGATCAAGTATTGAAGACTGTAGAGGACCTGTATGAAGCCATTGCTGACAGCTTGGACCATGTTCTTGACATCATGAAGAAAAATCTTGAGGAGAGGGAGAAACTGTTGTGCCAGCTTGCTAACATGGATGCCTGGCTTGCAGAAACACATGCTAAAAGAGACCCCTGTGCAAACGTTGATAATGTTTCAAAAGCTGACCTCACAAAGCTGGAGAGCAAGCTGAAAAGTCACAAATTAGCCATAGTGGAGATAGAGAGCCAGCTGAAACTGGCAGAAGCCATGGCAGAAAGTTGCAGGGAAATAGCCGTGGGGTTGAGTCCAGGAGAGAGCCGCTACCTTGTCAACAGACATTCAGGCCTTTGGACAGAATTAGATGGGTTGCTAGCTCATGAAAAAGCAACCAGCTGGGAATTAGAGGAACTGATTCATGAGAGAACCTCCTCAGATGAGGAGTTAGAGACCATCCAGGCTAATTTACAGCAAATTTCTTCTGATCTGAAGCAGCAAAGTTTCCCTTTAAGACAGGAAACACTTTCAGCAATTGCACAATTGAAGCACAAGCTCGTGGAGCATCAGTGTGAAGTACAAGAGCTTCAGCACTGCCAGGAGGCCAAGCGAAGGTCCCTGCTGTGTGCAATTGGGGAACTGCAAGACCAGTGCAAAGTTTTTAGTGTCAGTGCCATTGAGCAAGACAAATATCTGCACCTGAGGAGACAAATGGAGGAATCTAGGGAAATTGCCAAAGAGCAAGTCGAGCGTGCCAAAGGTAAAACAATCAGCATGGGCGAGAGGTTCAGACTTTGCCAAACACTCTTGGTTGAACTTCCTTTGGTAAAAACACAATGCCAAGAAGCAGCAGACCAACTGGAGGCCATAGTTCAGGAGTTGCAACCAGAAGTTGCAGAGTCAGAGAGGCAAAGGATTCGCAGCACTGTGGAAACTTTAGTCTCCTGGGAGCACTCTATTACAGACAACATCAAAAACCTAGAGGCCAAGCTTCTGCTAGGCTTGCGTTTTCCCTCCGAGCTTCCTGCCTTAATGGAGCTTTTCCGAAGAACAAGAGCGGAGCTGGAGGGAGCTGAACCAGAGGATCCAGATGAAAAAGCCATAGATATTGCACTACAAAGGTACTGGGTTATTTGGAGAAACATGGAATCTGGGATGAGGGTTTTGGAAGGTCTGGGACGGAAAGAAAAAATTGACCTGAAAAACTACAAGGAACTTTACTCTCTTCGGGATGCGACCAAGCAAGAGTGCCATTTACGAATGGTAAGATCTACGTTTGAGAATTTGTAGCTTTCCATTTGTTTCTCTGAACTCTGCTTAATCATATATCATGTATTCAACAGGAGAGTTTATCCCAGGCTAGAGAATCCTTGAAAGACTACCAGTGGGCTGCTCAGGGAGCAATCAGCTTCCTTCACAATGCTGAAGCCACCTTCTTATCAGCTCCTGGAGGTTTTTTGGACTGTACCGAGGAGCAAAGACAGACTCGGCAGGCTCTAGAAGCCCTTGAAGATGGATTTCAGGCTCATATCACTCACCTTGTGGAACTGCTGCCCCAACAACCCTGCCTGTCACGCGCAAAGACTGAGCAGCTCCACATCGCCATCCTCAGTCAGTTGTTGGTGGGAAGAGCAATGCTGGAGGCCCAAGCCCAACTGAGGCTACAGTCCCTGCAGAGGTACTGGCTTTCATTGTTGTGATTATATCTTTGCTTTGCTTGTTCTTAATTCAATGATAAAACACATAAACATTTCTCACAGGTGTGAAATAAAACAACAAAGCCACAGGACGTGTCATGAAGACATATGTCAGCGTCTATCATGGCTTGAAGCCGAGCTTTCAGAATGTGCTGCAGAACAAGTGACGTCATATGACAAATGTGATTCCCAACAGAAAAGAGCCAAGGTAGGTTTGACTGAGAGCCACCGCTGCAGTCGCTTATTTTTACCTGTCTGTACCACACGTGCAGGTACATGTAAAGGAATACAGCCTAATTTAATTTGAACTTCGTTTCATGTGTTCACAAAGCTCCTGATGGAAGATGTTCACAGCCTCGCTGGTAGGATTGAAGAACTCAGAGCTGGATGTCCGATGCAGGGCTGCGGGGTTGGAAAGGACAGAGAGCTCGGAGCCCTGTGGAGGCGATGGGTATCGTTACGAAGAGGCGTCGGCCTCCTGATGGCACACATAGAACAAAGAGGAAGTGAATGGAAGGATATCACGACAAGTGTGAGTTTTACCCTTGCAAACAAGTAAAGGAATGCAAAACTAGCATAGATTATTGTGTTTTCTGTCTGCCAAATGTGTGTGAGGTTACCATGTTGAATATTACATTCTATTGACTTTAGATGGAGCAGTGTTGCAGTGTTTTGGCCACTCTTCAGGCGGATGTTCCTGACTCCTCTGCTGTGAGCTTCACTCAGGAGGAACCCCAGGAGCTTCTGGCTCAGGCAGAGATGCACCAGGCTGGGCTGGAGCAGGAGCAGCAGGCCTTAGCCTCCCTGGAGCATCGACTGGAGCACGCCCTGAGCTTATACAGTTCCGAGGATCCCGTTAGCCCTGGACCTGTGGCCAAAACCCTAGTGAAGATCCAAGAGAATGTCAGGAGGTGAGATTTGTTTCATATACAAGTGGGAAAGTGATAAGTCATTAATGTGAGAGAAGCTGAGAAAGATACTGTTCTCCACAGCCTGAAAGAGAGAAACCTGCTGGTGGTAGCTGCAGCCCAGGCAGAGGAGGAAGAGAGGCAGCAAGTCCAAGAGGAGATAGGAGAGGTGGAGGACCACATGTTTGCTATTCTTCCCTCGTTGGAAGCCTGTTCAAATCCACGCAAACAGCAGGTCAGGCTACTTTTTTATGCCTTGAAGTCCAAACTTAAAAAATAGCTTGTGTTGTGTTAGAGGGCAGCTGAAGTGACGTTTAGAAAGATAAAAAAATGTGACATACACAAGCAAAATAATGACGAGGGTCTGATTAGAAGCTCAGAGAGGAATCTCTTCCTGTTCACAAGCCAGTTCTTGTTAGTGCATTACATTACAGACCACATGTAGCTTCTATAATTAGACTAAAGGATGTCTTTTCAAGTCAGTGTCAGTGCAAAAAGTCCCAGAAGTTCACTATGCTTCATCTTTACTGTCCTGCAGATTTTTCTGTGAGCGTTCCTTCATCCTTTTACTGGAAAATAAGTTAAACAAATTTGGACAGAGCTCAACTCTTGACCCCGTCTCTAAGTCTTTCATATTTCCTGTCCTGTTGAATGTTTTCTGGTTAATTTTCACACCGACAGGAGCTCAGAAAGGATTTATCCTGCCAGAAGGCTAAACTAAAGTGTATCGTGGACGGTGTGCAGAGCCGCTATGCCGAGATACCAGCTGATATCAACAGGAGGTTACAAGAAGTTCAGCTGTCTCTACAAAGAGAAGAGGAGAGGGTAACTGAATCCATCTTTAAAGCCACATGAAGTGTCTCCCACCAAACCTCTTATTTTATTATGTGTGTGTGTGTGTGTGTGTGTGTGTGTGTGTGTGTGTGGTAACTCTACAGCTCATGGAGAAGAGCAACCCAGTTCAAAAGCTGGACCGCCAGGTGCTGGAGTTCGCTTCAGGTCTGGAGAAAGTGAAACTGTTGCTGGAGAAGAAGAGTCCAACCATCAGCCAAGCAGAAAATGTTCTCAAGGTGTGTGTTTGCATATTCATCATCTGCTTATTTCTGACGAGATAACTTGAATCAGCCGGAGCAGCCGCTGAGCGGATGGCTCAGTCCAGGATCACGCTGTGACTAAGTACTTCACGCTGTTTGTTCCCCAGCGTGTGTGGGATGAGCTGGATGCCTGGCACAGCCGCCTGATGCTCCTGGAGAACGAGGTGCAGGATCTCGCAGAGCAGCATCCAGACCGGGCCCACCTACTCATGGACCAACTCACCCAACCGCTGCAGCTCTACCAGAACGCAGCGCAAGAGGCCGAGCAGCGCACCACCTTCCTCAGCAAGGTCAGGCTTGAGATGTTATGTTCGCGCCACGTAACTCATCACGGGAGCAGCAAAGAGAAAAGTGGCATTCTGCTTCTTCATATTTTCTTTACTCCTTTGACAGATCCCGGCCTGTCTTCAGGACTTTGAAAGCACCGTGTACAGCGCCACCTGCTGGTTAAATGAGGCCCAGTCGTGGCTCAATGCATCCTGCTCCTTCACGACATCCAGAAGCCTCCAGAATCATGCAAACTCCCTGCAGGTCAGAGATGCCAAGTAACAAGCAAACACAGAAAACGTCTAAAGATAGAACTAATTTCACTATTTCATGATATTTTCCTCCATATTCACATTCTGTTTATTTTATTTTGCTTTATTTACCCACAATATAATAAAGCTTACTTTATTGAAACTACTTCACATCCAGCCTCAATCAGTCACTCAGTAGATTCAGTTCAGTACTGACGCAAGCATTTTGACCTGCTTCATTTTATGATTTCATTTTAAATCCTGAACTGCAGCTCGTGCTGGACGACTCTGAGAGGCTCAGGAACACGCTGCAGGACTACAGGCCCGTCCTGGATGAGATCTCTGCTGTGTGTGACATGACGGCCCAGGAGGAGAGGCTGCACCAGAATGACCAGCAAGTCCAAAATATGCAACGCAAGATCATAGAGCCACTTGAGCAGCTGCTGCAGGCTGTCGTGGTAAGAAATGCACAAATTTCAGGTTGTTAGTGACCCCAAATGGCAGTGGGAGGAAACTGCCGGGATGTTTTCTTTTCCCGACAGTTCCTCCCACTTCCTTTGCGAAGAGACAAAATCCTATTTGGGAAGAACAGAATCTGTGGAGTCAGCCTCTTGGGACCGCTTTTTAATCGACAAACTAGTTTTATGGGTAGTTATAATCTTGATGTGTGAAATGCTACACTTCTTCATTTCAGCTGGTGGAGGCAATCGAGGCGGAGCTGAAGACGATAGAGAAGAATATCCCGAAAGTCAGAGCGATTCTATCCTCCATGGACAACTCCAGCATAACTCTGACAGAGCATCTTCATAATCGACAGGTGATAAACTAAAAAAAAAGACTTTAATAATCCGACTTGTTTCAGCGGATCAAATAACAGTAAGTTATTAATAAAAAAAAATGTAAAAATTAATTTACAATTTTTTTTTCTGTTTCGGTCTGAAGGTCATCCTAGCCAACGTGCAGTCGATGCAGAGGACTCTAGCTGACATGGAGAGATGCAAAGGAGAGCTTCACCTCCCTCAGGGAGCAGAGGACAGCCTGTTGGTCTTCTCCAGAGCCACACTGCTCCTGCAGCCACTGGAGGAGCTCGAACAACTCACCCAGCAACAGACCGCGCTGCTGGAGGTACAGCATGAAGGCACACACAGAAAAAAAGGTGTTTCAACAACCATACTTGAATATTTGAGGTAATCAAGGAAGCTTTTTGTTAGCAACAGGGAGCTAAAGCCAAAGTTTGTTTCTTTACAACCCAGTCGAGGCTGTGAACCTTTGTTCTGGTCGCCTCAGCCTTTGGTGACAAACATGACAGTGCGGTACGACCTTGAATTTGTCTTTTATCAACTGTTGATCACTTTTCGCATCCTCGTGCCTCTTTAACTGACACAGAACAAGATTCGTGAGGCAGATCTTGGCATCACCACAGCACCTGAAGAGATGCAGCAGCTGCACAGATCTCCACAAAGACACCTGGTCCAGGTAACGATTCACCATCAGCTAAAACAACAACACTAGCGTGATGTTTGAACTGTCGAAGTCCAGGATTCCAAATTTTGAAAAAAGGAATTGGTGAATTCAGTGACAATAATGGTTGAGCCTGTCTGTCACAGTCCCGTCTCACCATAAGACATCCATCATCCTTTCTACCGGACTGTGAAGGCGCAAGCAAAATCCTGGAAACTCATACTTTGTTTTTTGGGGAATTATTATAATATTGTCCCAGTGTACATACTAAATGCAGCTCAGAATGATGATCTTGATTCGGATACACACAGCAATAAAAAAAAAAGTCTGAATATGAAGATTGTTTTGAATCTTCCCCAAAAAATGAAGAAATAATTTAAAGAAATAAATGTTAAACCACTAAATCAACATAACTGACATTCCTCCATTAGACTCCATTAGTCAGGCCTTTTTCTTGTTACTTCATTAATGTTCTTTTTTTCACATTTATCAGATTATATTTAAACGGATAACAAGAGAAGTGGTAAACACAGAAAAATATTAGCATTTTTAATTCATTAGGATTATTGGTTGACTGCTAATGGAGTCGTGGTGATTCCCCTCACAAATATCGACATTTTTTCCATTTTCCTGTAAATCACAGTTTTGATCATATCGTTCACCCTTATCACTAAAAGCAGGACGCTTTTGAGGTGTCTTATTCAGAGGAAGAGGAGGATGAGGAAAACCAGAGTTGTCACTCGTCATCCTCTGACACACTAACATGCAGTATTCCAGAGGTAAATCTAAGAATTACAGCAGTGAGCTTTTTTTCTGGGTGCCTCCTTTTATTTTGGCTTTGATTCAAAAATTTAAAACTCCACTATTTCTTTTTCACTTCGTACTTCTCAGCTTTAATATTTCTTCTTTGCTTCTTGCGGATGATTTTAGCAGAATTGTGCATGTTTCCCGTGTCCGGCACTCTGTCACTGTTACCTGATGGATCCACTCTCTGCTGCTCTGTCAGAAGCAGCTGCTTCAAATATGTTGCTGCTCAGAAGCCTGTCCCTTCTCTCTCTGTCTCACACACACACACACACACACACACACACACACACACACACACAATAAGAAAGGCATGTGTACGTGTGTGTCTGTGTGTGCATCGATCCCATTCGCATCAGTATATTTATATAATTCATGTGATAGGACCCAGAGGAGACACTCGACGCTTCAGATGTGCAAAGTGAGGACACATCTGAAACTAAGCCACTATCGGAAGTTAAGGTAAATGAAATATTATTTTATTTCTCAGTTATTGCACTTGTTTGATGACGTTTAGCTTATTTGTTTTGAATCTCAATGCTCTGCTGAGTTTTTAAAAATATATCCTCTGGGTTAGAGCTCACACCCGTTCAGATAAATTGATATAGCAGTAATGATGATGATGTCCACATCTTGTCTTTATTCACAATAAAATCTTAATTAATCATAATTGTCTGTCTGTCAGGAGCTGAGGAGTTCAGCTGGTCCGTATGATCAAGTGGAGACGAGCTCAAAGGTGGTGACGTCTGGGCTTCATACAAAAGAGCCAGAAATCGTTGAAACTGGATTAATAACGATGGATTCCCAACCTGCTGTTGGCAAAACATTCATCCCTGAATCTGTGACGGCCGAATCATTCATCGCTGCAGCTGAAGAACCGTTCACTGCTCCTGCTGCTGCTACACTGAACCAAACAGAACCCGAATCCTTTGCCTCCGACGCTCGTATAAAGTCCCTGCAGACAGCAGCTGCAGCGGAAGACATCACAAGACTGATTCCTACGAGGCCTATAACTCCGTTCACTGCCATGAGAGCAGCAGATGAGTTCATAGAGGAGGGAGACGAAGACCTGTCTTTGTCTACGGCGCCCTGTCAGGATCTGGTAAATGTCTGAGAAAGTCTGAAAACAAAAAGTGAATGTGAATTTTGATGTGATGCTTCAGATATGTGATGTTAAACTAGTAAACAAGTTGTTTTCCCTTGTTTCTCTTCAATGTGCAGGTTACTTGTGATGTGCTGAAGGAGCAAAGTGAAGTCAGCACTAGTCAGAGTCGTCTGGTACAACAAGCCCTCGAGTCGTCTGAAGTGCCAGTCAGGTAACAGAGGCACGGTCATAGGAATTAATCATCCTACAAGCTCATTGCATACCATAGACTCATGTTGTGTGTTCCCTGTGGTTGCTAGCCTGACTGCACATGAAGAAGACGATGAGGAGCAGCTGAGGTGGAGTCAACTTTACACCCAGATCTGTCAAAAACTGACCACATTGACAAAAGTCAAGGAGGAGCAACAAACCCTGATCAGCCCAGAGGAAGGAGCGACCCGCGATAAGGTTGGAATACACTAAGACTTTTTTCTTGCTTTGGAGTAGCTTGAGGTGTGACATGAGGTCACAATACACAGAAGCATAATTATTTCTTAGAAGTGGATGCTGGCCTACCAACTCCACCAACGCACCTGTTTCCAGGGCAACAGTGGGCAGGTAGTAAAGGAGGAGCAGGAGAGGAGATTTATCTGTGCTCCTTTCACTTTAAGACTTATACAATGACTAGTTTCACATAATATAATGAAAGGGACCAATAGTTAGAATAGTTTTTATGTGTGCCTGCTGGTCAGTGATATAGAAATATATTTTGTTGCAAAAGGAGGAAAGTTATAGTCCTTTTTTTTTTCAATAAATGTATCCCACAGTGCATCCTAACTACAAATGTATGTTTTTTTTTAGGTCCCAGAAGGGGAGCTGATATCAACCGGGTCTGCTTCTGCTGTTCTCCAGTGGACACATCGGTCGATCACTATGCTCAGACAAACGGTATGTACGACAGTGACGGAGGTTGAATCTCAGCATGCATGTGTGTTCCTAGTTAAAAGGACTTGTCGGTAGACACAGATATCGTTGACTCTTTCAAATAATACGCTGTGTTTTTGATGAACTGTCCCACAAATGATCAGCTAACCTTTAAAGGTCCAGTGTGTGGGATTGCAGATCTCCATGGAAGAGGACCCGCTCTCATTTTTGGCTCATTTTGAGACAATAAAAACACAGTGATTCTTACTTTCAGGCAATCATACACTAACAAGTATTGTATTTTAATCCTGCCAATAGATCCTCCTAAAAATGCCACACTGGACGTCAGGCTGCTGGAGAAAATAACGTTTTTTTTTTAACAAACATTGTGTTGAGCGATAGTGATCCACTTTGCATTTGGTTGTTTCCCAGCTGTGCTCTGCAGATGTGAATGAAGTGTTGTACGAGGCTCTACGGAGGGTGTTCCTCTGTCTGGATGCTTCGACAGACCTGCTGTTGACTCCTGGCGGCGCTGGTGAAGACGACCTCCAGCTGAGGCTGCTACAGCAGGAGGTAACAGACCATAATATAACCAACATTACAGCACGTTTTAATGCCTCTGTATTATGTAGGACAGGTGCAGGCAGGCTGATAGGAAAGGATTCTTCCTCATTCTCTGTTTTTCCTTTTTAAATCCCCGTGTAGTGTGTATCGACTGAGCTGGCGACTCTGACTGAGCTGTTGAGTAAAGTGGAGTCAAAAACCAGACCGGCACTCTCGAGGGACGAACCAGAAGCTCTCCGCTGTCTGACCTCCCTTCAGGACTGTCTTCACGCGGCCCAGCTGGTCTTCACCTCATCACGCAGTCAGCTCGGCGAACATCTGGCCGTCATGTACCAACATCAGGTACGAAACATAAATCAGGGACATATTTGATACATTCCAGTAATAAGTTAAGTCAAGCAGTGAATGAACAATGAAATATGACACATAGCTATAGATCACTGGTTCTCAGGCTGTGGTACAAGGACACTGGTGGTACGCGGGGGGATCTCTGAACTAGCAAACATAGAAAACAGCCGAGAAAGTCGTACAATTAAAAAACTCCTTCTTCGACTACAATATTCTAAACTTTGCTTCCATGTGCATGCATCAGTACTAATAATTCTTTAAACTTTTTTTACTTACTTGACACTTTACTTGTAGGACTTGTAATAGAGTACTCTTGCATAGTGGTACTGGGACTTTTTATTTACTTTTTACTTGTGTAAGTCAATGATCTAAATACTTCTGTTCTGAAACAGGAGCTCTCCTCCAACCAGCTGTGGATCTTGGACGAGCTTGAACTGGAACAAAGCGAGATGTTTCCCAGCATAAAGGATGCTCCCAGTTTGGAGGTAACCAGTGCTTTGCAGCTTTTTGTGCATGCATGCCTATGCAAATGTACAAAGGTATAAAACACCTGGTAAATCTTTGTCTAATACTTTCTAATTAACTCTGGTTTCTGATTTTAATAACACATGGACAAATGTTATCATAATTAATAGCTATCATAATCTAATACACGCTAAAATATTACTATGCTAATTACAGACTGATATCAAAGCAAGAGTGATGCGGGATCAGGGTTTTTAAAAGTTAATAGTATTTACTTTAAACTTTGTGCTTTTCATGCATCTCGCAGCAGTGTGTGCTGGGCAGACATCTGAGGGAGAGTCCAGGGGAAAAAGCCAAGCTCCAGCAAGCTTCCCGGTCCTTGCTTCAGGGGATAACTCGCCTCCTGGAACTGGGTGAAGAATGCATAACAGAGGGGCAGATGTGCCAGGTTCACAGCCGCAGCAGACTTCAAGCTGTTCTCTGCAGACGCGGGGTACCTCACTGTGCTTTTCAACAACTTCTTCAACAGAGCAGATTTAAGCAAGACACTTTCCCAAGACTGTGTAGAAGCCTCTTGATGTTTTTCAAAGAAATGTCCAGTGTTAAAATAACTTAAAACAACTAATGATCAGACTTATTAGGCTTAGTCTGTTTCCACTTCTCTTCATTCAGGCCTTCTTTGCACTTATACCTCTTCATTTCTGTCATAAATCTGGTCCCTCTGTGATCCAGAAGCTCCTGCAGGTCCTCAGGTCTCAGCTGGCCTTTGTGCAGCATCTGTTCCAAAGTGAGCCGAAAGCACTCAAGTGTCAGGATGTTGTGTGGGTACAGCTGGAAGTCAGAGCCAAAGCTTTGCAGCAACAGGCTCTGGAACAGGAAGTGGCTTCTCAAAGGAGGATCCAGGTTTGTAGTTTACCTTTGCTGAGGGCCATGTATGAATTCATACATACACAAAGCTGGATTTACCTGTGGAAATCTTTAGTGTATTGAGTGTTTGTGTTGACAAATCAAATGATAAAACTGATGAATGGGTTTATGGATGAGCCTGCTCGCAGGAGCGGACCCGGTGGGACGATAATTGTAGTCGACTGAGCCGGCTGCTGGATGATGTCGAAGCCTTCATCAGCGGTGGGGGAGCAGAGGGAGACGACGAGAAGCTAGTACAGCAGCGACTGGATGCCTGCAAGGTAAACTCTGTCACACTGCGCACACACACGCTACTACAACACTGTTTACAATACAGTGTTTGCTTTGCAGCCAACGTATCTGAACTACTTGATGTGTTTAGTTTTATGTGGAGGTGGAGGGAGTTGTGGAAAGAGAAGGGAAAAAAACTGAAGTGATTGCCCGCGCACTTTTTTGACAAATATACAAAGTTTACTGTTATTACTGTTACTGTTATTTCTATGATAAAATCTTTATCATGTGAAAACAGGGGAAATAAAATGATTGTATGACCGCTTAGGGTTTCTGTAAAATGCACATCAAGTACATTAAGTACAAGTTTTAGTTTGGCTCTCTCTTCGAATGTTAGTGCAGCATTTGCTTGTGAAGAGAAATCTCGTGGAGCTCGAATTAAACTCTGGTTGGTTCTTCTTTTCACTCAGCAAACATTGGTCCAGCTGGATGAGAGCAGAGCTGCTTTGGGATTGCTCATAGATCAGGGGAAGGTGCTGCAAACCGAGCCAGAGTTTGCTGCCACAGTCAGTCATACAGGAGGCGCCCTGGAGCTGCGATGGCAGAACTCCTACAGGCGGGCAGAGCGGGAGATTCAACGCTGCAGAGATATCCAGGACTGCCGGCTCAGGTGGGACAGGACCAAAAACACCAACTCTCAACTTATGCGGTTTGACAAATTT
Organism: Nibea coibor; assembly: GCA_023373845.1. NCBI lineage: Eukaryota > Metazoa > Chordata > Actinopteri > Sciaenidae > Nibea > Nibea coibor. Next base: position 15,570,559 of record CM041730.1, read on the forward strand.
TATTGTCAAACAACAGTTTCTCTCATCCTCCCCGCAGATTCCAGACTGACTTTGCCTCGGTCAGCGAATGGTTGGCCGGTGCCAACAAACACCTGAAAAATTGGTCAAACCTGGCCGACACGTCTGACCGGGACCAGGAGTGTATTCGCAACCATCTGATCAAGCTGCTGGTAAAGCTTCATCATCTGCTCAGCAGATTTACATACAATAATCAGAAGATGGCTGTTTCAGCCAGGAGGGAAAGCAAGTTTTCTCAGTCCTTCTCTTGATTTCAATCCATTAAAACAGTATAAACATCTGTAAGTTCTAAAAAAAAAATAAATTAAAAAGAGATAAATTTTAAAACACAGCACCATCCAAGGGAAATATAATCTGTCTTCTTCAAAACACAACAAAAAAAAATCTGTTATTCATTTGGTGGAGATTGATTTTTGGATTTAATATAGTCATCAGTTTTCTTGGGTTTGTATTTCAGTTTTAAATTGTATTTATCCTGTCATTAGCTTGTTATTCATAACATTTCACATTTCTGACATTTGGTCTGGAATGAATTTAAGACAAACACCAAAAGGTCTCCTGAAGTTCACTAACTCAAATTTCACCGGCATAAATTGGAAGAGAAATGACCTCACAGCACTCAGTAAACTGTCATCCTTCATATTATTGACTGTTCAGGCTCTGAAAGTTGAAAACAGAGACATTTAATCTAATTTATTATGAACCCTGTCAGCAGTTTAAAATACATCGATCATGTTATCTGACACCTGCAGGACTTCTCCATGGAGACTAAAGCCATGTCGACGAAAAGGGCGTCTTTATCCAAGGAGGCCACTCGTCTCCTTCACCTGAGAGAAGCTGACTGTCCCGGGCTGAGAGCGCAGCTCGCCCAGCTGGAGGTCGACTGGAGCCAGCTGACCTCCGACCTGTCCAAGATACAAGACCGGCTGCAGCAGGTATTCACAAAGAGGTTTCACCCTCTGAGTTTTAAATACACAGTAGCTGCACTGTGCTATAAATAAACGATTCAGTGGTCACGATGATCTTCAGCCTTATCGCATACCGGCAGCATTGTTCGTGGCTCAGTTTTTCCAAATGTTGGACCAAATGAACTTTGGACGTTGTCAGTTTTCCAGCCCACCAATGAATTAAATTAGTGCTCAAATCCCGTCAAAGTGCTGCTGGTTTTCAGAAATAATTAGGCACTGAGAAATCCCAGCATCCTGAAGGGGAGTGTAAACCAGTTCAGATCAGCTTTAGGGTGATTGAGGACAGGGAATTTGGGAGGACTTTAAAAGTTTTTAATTTTTCCTCGCAATTTATCACCGGTGATTGGAACCAGATATTTTCTATTGCAATGATTACACCGAGCTTGTCAGGCGTGGCTTTAATTTTGATGTCTTACACTTGGTTGAAGAGATCTCATCTATCAAAGATTAAAAACTTTGGACCAGTGTCAGATTGTAATAGAAGTGATGTTGAGCCTGGCTGGATAAGGGAAATAAAATAAATAAAGTTAGAAATAAAAGGTTCAAGTGTTCAAATCACTTTTTTCTCGTGTCCGTTAGCGGCTGCTGGCAGCGTGGCCACCGGTGAAGCTCCTGTCTGACCTCGGGAACTGGCTGAAGAAGCTGGAGACTCGGCTGAGCCTGGAGAAAGAAACATTTCTCAAGGCCAAAGACGCCGCTCAGATCACTGAAATCCTGCAGCGCTGCCAGGTATTCATACCTCCACCGTCTGCTTTGATTATGATTAATTATGTGAAGTGCTTTTATTTAAAACATTCCCCGTTTACTAAATTTTGAGAAATGTACTTGACATTTATTGATTTCTGTTCGTCCTTAAGTTACCTTAAGCCAGCATGAATCCATATGTTTTCTTTACTTTGGGAATAACTAAAAAATATTTATTAATACAATAAAGGCACTACTAATGAGATACAGAGATTACAGTGAAAATGTTGCTGGGCAGACATCGTCTATGAAAAACCTCCATAATATCAGATGCATTTCTTCGTTTATGAGTATTTGTATGAGTTTATATATATGTATGTTCTTTCTCAGGAGTTAAAGGAAGGCATGACCAATGGGCAGCTCCTTCTTGATTTCCTGTGCCAGCCCGGGCCCCGGGTGATGGCCGTGGACGTCCAGGCTCTTCGCCACGAGCGCACGGTGTTTGCGGAGAACCTCGGCGCTCTCAGGCTGAAGTGGCTGCTCCTTCAGAGAGAGCTGGAGAGCCAGGTCTGGATGCATGTTTCCAGGAAATCAAGTCAAAGAAGTCGTTTGGAATTTAATTCAATTGACGTTAACAAGAATGAAAAAAAAAAAACATGTCACTCTCCAAATATCATTAATTTTTCGGCTTTGTCCCCTCAGATTTGTGAAGCTGAACAGATGCATCACTCCTGTGCAGACAGAGAGAGGCGGTTACAGCGTCTTCATGGCTGGACAGAACAGCAGAAAAAGCAGCTGAATCAGATGAAACAACCCACCGGTCAAACTCTGGCTCGTAAGGCTCTGCTGGAGTTGGAGGTACAGTAACGGGATGTGAGCTGCCGCTTGTTTGAACTCTCTCTCTCTTGCTGCCGTCCCCTGACGTGAAAATGATTTGTTGTTTTCTTCCAGGCTGTCGGGGGCAGAGCGAGGGAGGTGGCTGCAGCTTCGCAGGAACTGAAAGCCTCACGGGTCCGTGTTGAAAAGGATCCGTGTGATCTCTCTTTCTCCGGACAGACAGAGAGTGTTTGTCGTGCTTGTGAGGATCTTAGTCAGCAGGTAGAAAAAAATACCTATTATATATATTGATATATAATTAGTAACATGTATAGCTCTCTTACACAAGTGTAGTCTTCATATTTTATATCTATGATATAAAAGTCACCTATGAGGTTATAATGCGCAGTATTATTGTTACGATAAATGTTATCATGAAGCACCAGAACTAGCAGGGATACCTGGAGGATCACAGGAGGGATATAGATTAAAAGCGTCATGGCTGCTGCGTCACCAAACATCACCCTGTCTCCCTCTGTGATCGTTCGCAGGCGGCGGCTCTGAGACCAGCGCTACAGCAGACCGTGGAGGAGTGGGCGTGTTTTGAGAGAGATCTGAGGGAGGCTTCCCGGCACGCCGCTAGGGTGCGCTGTGCTCTGCAGCGTCAGCCTCTCCTGTCACTTAAGCAGGCAGAAGGACACGTGGACCTCCTCCAGGTGAACGAATCTCTTAGACCTGCGCAGAACGGCTTGTGATGATCATCACAGTGATTCACAGCTTCGTTTTATCTTGTCTCGTATTTTGATTGTCTTTTGCCATCACCATGTTCTTCCTGCTTTGTTGGTTCTTCTGCTGCTCTTCAGTATCCTGTCTGTCAAAGCACTTTTAAAAACAAAGTTATTATAAAGTTTTGGGGGGTTTTTTCGTGCGCAGCTCCTCCAGGAGAAGGCGGGAAAGGGAGAAGAGCTCTGGCAGTCCGTGGACAAATCCTATCAGAGTCTTGTGAAGAGTGTTCACGGAGGGACAGCCGAGGCTCTGAATCATCAAATGGAGGGAGAGAGACTACGGTCGGTCACCTGAAATTAGCAAAACAGATCAGTGGATCAGATTTAATCTCAACATCGCTGCAGAAACAGATTTTAAAATGATTTTTCTGCATTATCTGATTTAGCTGATCTTAACTGATGACTTGAATCACTCATAGACTACTGATGTACTATGTGTCAGGTGGAAGGACGTGGTGCAGGAGCTAAAGGACGAGCGCCTGAAGAGCGGGGAGACACTCTCTCTCTGGCAGGAGTATGCTCGCCTCTCTGATCGCTGCTCCCTTCAGCTGCAGAGACTGTGGCTCCGGTGGGAGGAGCTGTCGAGGCCTTCACCTCGACAGGACGCAGAGGCCGTGGTTCGCTCGGCGGAGGTGAGTTCAGGGTGCCGCAGCAGCCAGTGCCACTTATCAGCCGGTGTCACGCCTGTGGACACTCATGTCGGCAGCGCTGCCTCACGAACATGAAACTCGTTTCTGGCATCATTAAAAGGCAGAGAGAAGAACCGGTGCTTGTTTTTCACCCACTCATGCGTGTTTTAATTAGTTTGAATCATTACATTTTCCGCTTGACTCATCCCGTGCATGGTGCTGATTCAGAGAATGACTGGTCCTCCGTTCTTGGAACGGGTCAGCGTGCACTTGAAGGCAGAAATATCAGCGATGATATTAGCTCTTGTATGTGTCCAGATGATGAATTACATGCTTTTCACATTCACAGGCTTCATGTCTGTTATTTTCCATTTCCGCCCTCTCCAAATCGACACTGAAAGCTGCATTTTATTTCTTTTAGTCAGAACCATTTTATGGAAAACAAGATTTCAATTAAAATTTTTCATCAGGGGAAAAAAGCAGCCACCATGTTATGAGCTTTAATCTTTGGTGCACCGATGAACAGTTAGTACGATGAAGGAAAGTCATTTAATTCAGTTAAAGGTCACGATAAAAACAATAAATGAAATTATGAATTACAGAACAGACTTTCTCCTTCGCTGTCCTTTAGCAGCAGTTGCAGGTTGCTGCTGAGGATTTGCAAAGCAGCATGGGAGACGTTCTCACGGCTTCCAAGCCTCTTATTGGACGACTAGAACCTCTGGCTGCAAATCTAATCCAATCACAGACCAGGCTTCTGTCACGTGACGTCCAGGCGACATCAGGGATGAAGAGAAGTCTCCAGGTGAGGACGTTTTTAATAATAGTGACTCAGAGACGAGTTTACTTTTTAATTTACTTTAATGTAAGTCTGTTACTTAGCGATCAGGTTAGTGTCAGCGTCATATCTCTGTCTGTGTGCAGGAGGATTTGGAGCAACAGAAGCTGTTTCATACACGACTGGAGGGGCTTGAAATGCAGACACAGAACATACAGAACAAACTGACGGCCAGCTTGAATGACACAGACTCCGTGAAGGTTTGTCAGGTTTGAATCATCTCTGATTATCTTATAAATCTATTTAATTCATAGATAAAAAGACTCCTTATACCTCCAGAACTTGTCTCAAAATCATCGTGTTTTTCTTCAGTGTCAGAGTAAACCGGGGAAAGCTGTCTGTGCATGGGTACAGTTTGATCATGCAGAGCCTTCATTAACTGAGTGTGTGTGTGTTTTGTTTTTCTTTGTACCTTGGATGTGTTAACAGGTTCTTTTGGACCTCAGCGGCCTGTTTGCGTCACTGGTTGACGTCAGAGATATTAGCGTCTATGCGTCCCTTAACAACAATGAGACAGAGAGGCTCCACATGCTCAGCCGGCAATGGGTTGATAGCATGACTCACATGTCAGATATCAACAGGTGAGGAAGAAAGAGAAATCCACTGTGTGTAGGTGTCATGAATTTTAATTTAGATGTGCGAAACTTTTGTTTGTTTTGTGCCTTATTTTTTTATACTAGATGAAATTTGGACGAAGCTTCCAGTCGTCGTTATGTATATATTTTCTTTTCTTTCTTTTTTTCCAGAGAGCTGCAGGCTGAGCGTCAGCGCTCACAGAGCTTTCAGGAGAAATGTAAGAACCTGTCGTCCATCCAGAGGAAGCTCGAGTCGGAATCCACGTCCAAAAAACCTCAAAGTTACGACAGCCTCCAGCAGATGCTGACCTTCCATCAGGTACAACACACTTTTCTCTAAATTACAGAGACATGAACTGAACTGAAGACCACACCAGCACAAATATATCACCGCGATTTCTCCTGTTGTTGCCTCTCACTCTCAGAGGCTTGAGGCTGAAACGATGACTGGACACCAGCTTCTGCAGGGTCTCCTCCGCCACGCGGTGGAGACGACAGAAAAAGAAACGGGAGAGAAAAGGTACGCGATAAAGACATTTGGAAGGTATTAAACGTCTTTTAATGAGCTTTCTACACGTACAGCAATGAGACAGCACCCTCCTTTAAGTCACCATTTTCTCTGGTTCTTCTCTTCGTCTATGGCTAGAATGAAGCTAGTAAATCCACAAAGGATGAAAGCGTTCCTCACATTCAGGAGTATCATCAGTCCAACAGAATTCCCAGTCTAATTCACAGGAACGTCAGGCTTATTGGCACCAAAGTCTTAAGTTAATAAATAGTTTATGGCCGCCCATTGAAAGTCGAAGAAGCCATATTTATGGTCAGTTGTGTCAGGGAACATTTATCGCCGCAGAAATTATTTACTGTTGCGTCAAAAGAAATTAATTACAGCTAAGTCTCGCAGCTATGTCAGCCAATCACAGGCTGTCCTCTGGTGAGCTGCCAGCTCACTGCGCTTTGCCTTGTGTTGGTTTCGGAGCATTTAGGTTAACATGTAGCACAAACTGAATCAGAGCTAACCCTCATTCATGAGGTTCATCTTATTGGCGCCCGATTTAAAATATTTTCTCACACCATGTCGCAGAGCAACTGAGGAAGGAAAGAGTTATCAGGGCATGTTGATTTGTAGTCTGGTGTTCTTCACAGACCCTGTCACCAGATAAAATAATTAGATTTAAGATTTTTCAGTTGCTTTGCTTTGCACATATATTGGGCGTACGCTGACATGCAACAAAATTAGGCGTTTGCAGGTGTTTCCTGCCCTGGAACTGTTCCCTGATGCTTTGCGCTCTTTGGAAAGTAACTTTTAAACATTCCTTCAGCTCTCCTACCTACCCTGATATCCGGACGGTTTCGTGTTGATTTAGCAATTGCCTGTGAATTAACTCTGACAGACCAATTTACAATTTTCCTCTTTTAATACCTTCTGCCATTTTAGTGTCGATTTTCTTGGAGGGAAAGTGTATTATGCTAAGTTCCACCTCACAAAACCTGATATCACGGTCAACAGTTCAATCAACAAATCTTGTGTTGCTTATTTCGAAGGTCTGAACTCCTGGCGCAAGCGACCTGTGCGAGGGAGAGCTGGTTCACCTCCGTGGCTCTGGTCTGCCAGCGCAGGTCTTTGATAAAGGAACAGCTGAGCCGGTGGAGGGTCTGCCATCGTGGCTTGAAACTTTTGTGGAAGCTGTTGAGAGACGTTGACCCCTTGTTGCCCCCTGCTGGTCCCGCTCTGTGTGCGCTGCACCAGCTACGTAGCTGCACGGACGACTACCAGGTTAGTATGTATGGATGCGCTAACTTTCATCGTGGTGCAGTAGTAAATGCTAAACAACAGTCCACCGTGTCTCTCCGCTTCTTTCCAAGTGTGTCAAAGACTCCCTGAGTCTGCACTCCGCTGTGTACACCCAGACAGTCCAGGCCGGCAGACATTTATGCGAAGCCATGGCTGAGTCGGAGTGTCAGAGCCGACTGCGGTCAGAGCTCCAGGCGGTAGAGGACGCCTGGGAACGAACCACCTCGCTCGTGGAGAGGAGAAGAGACCTGGTCGACACAACTATTCAGGTAACAGACGAGATTTCACCAAAACCAAAAAACCAAACACTCTTTTATTATTTTTACATTCAGAAATGATTCAGAAATTAAATATTAACGCTCAGATCAGGCAGAAGTGAAAGTTACGACACGGTTTCAGCGTATCGAGGACCACAGCTCTGAACTGACAAAATCCAAAAGAGCATGTGTTTGAGTATTATGAGGGGAGATGGAGGTGTCAGCTTTGCGTGACCCATATCCACAACCTGATCCTACCGCAACACACACACAAGAGCTGGTGTGTTACCCTGGCAGAGACCTCCAGCCAAGAGGGATCAAAGAAAAGCTCAAATCTGATCCGTGATCCGCATCCACAGACAGCTGGTCGCCAGCGTTAGTCCTTCTTATTTAATCACTGTTACACTGCAGCGCTGTCACACACTGGTGGGTTTTTTTCTAGCTGTGGTCAGGCAGAGATGTTAAAGGACACTGCTGATATATTAGTTAAATATTCAGCTGCCCAGCTGAGTTGGTCAGCTGAATGAGCTGTGTCTTTTACAGCATGTAGAATGTTTTGGCGTGAAGGCCCAGTAAGGTCATGGAAAGTTTTGTTAACCCCTGTAAGCTAAACAGGATCCATCCGGGGGGGTAAGAGGGAAATCCCTCTGAGCAACATGTCAAAGATCACACAGAGAGCAGCTTGGACGCACAGAGGCGAACTGACAGCAAGAGACCAACTTGATCGTCATGTAACGGTCAGAAGACGTTGTTGTTGTTGTTGTAGTGACATGGATGATTCATGATGAGAATATTCAAATATTAAGAACAACTCTACCTTTTACTGTATGTGATTTTACTTTCATGCTTCTCCTCCCGTTACTGCAAATGCAACAAACGGATTTGGATGATATAACTTTATGGCATGAACAAAAGCAGGTGTCAGTGATCTATGTTGTCCATATTTCATTCAGGTCTTTACAGGTCACTGATCACAACATGTCAGATATTAAATCTCCTCTCCTCTCCTGTAGAAGTGGTCTCAGTGTCAGAGCGGGATCAGCAGCATCTTGTGTGAGCTGGATGAGATGAGCACAAAGCTCAATCAGCCGCTGCCCGAAAAAGGTCAGGACTCCGAGGACGAGAAACACGTTCAGGTAATCATAAAACAATACCTGTGGTCTGTGTACATCCTGCACTCTAACTACTATTGTAATAGGAGAATAGAAATGATGTATTTGATCTATAAATGATGATTTATTTATTTATTTTCATAAATAACTAAGGTATTTTGTATAACTCAGAGAGTACACACATTCTCAAGACCTTTTAAAATAATGAGGTCATGTTCTTGGTATTTTTCAGGGAATAATAAACAAAAACAAAAAACATAATTTAACTACATTTAGGTAAATAAAAAAAATACAATCTCCAAATATTGGTTTGTTTGTGACCTTGAGGAGAAGACCGTGGAGCAGCCTTTAGTATTTGTTTTCAGTCTCTCTACAGTGCTCTAAAATATAATTGAATAGTGAAATGAAAAAAATCAAATTCATTGTTCCAAGGACTCGCCCCAGCAGGCAAGACGCTTCGCTGCAGCTGGAGCAATCAAGAGTTTTTGTATTAACAGAAAAAGCCCACAAAGAACCTGCAAACAGGCGCTAATGCTGGCAGACGGTGTTAATAACATAACCTGATATCATAATAAATTACAATATTTGAGTTTACATATGAGGAGAATCAGCGGCACGCGTCCGTTGGAAGGTCAGTCAGTCTAAAAACTGGCCAAAGTTCTCCATCAGTGGCCACCCCCATCCCACTAGAGTGCCTCTGAGCCCCCCCCTTTCCCTTATTTAATACCCCCATGCTTTCACTCCCCTCCCCCTTTCTACCCCCTTCTACCCTCCCCCTGTCCCGTCCACAGACCTTTAATCTGGACAGTCGGAGTTAGAGAGAGCAGCGTGAGCACACGGCTTGTACACGGATATCTGAGCGGGCGTTAAAGCGTCTGTGTATGCATGTGTGTGTGTTATGCAGGAGACAGAGCTCTCCCTGCAGCGTTTGGCCACTGGTTTGAGGGAACTGGCCACCATGAAGACGGACCTGTCCCAGTACGTTGCGGCCGGCGACTCGGCTCTGCTGGAGCAGCAGCTGGAACAACTCCACGGCCAGTGGGAAGAGCTGTGTATGAAGGTGAGAACTGACAAAAAAAAAAAAGAAAAAAGAAAGAGAGAGATGGAGAGGCCATAAAACAAAAACAAGAGGAAGTGACGGATAATAGATGGTGCAGGTGGAGAGGGAGGATTGGGAGGACAGAGAAGGAGGGAAAAGTTGCTACCAGCGGTGTCTTGGCTGTGACCAGCAGCACAAAGCCTCTGCACCACTGGGGCTGAACACACACACACACACACACACACACACACTCATTGTGTGAAAGAAGAGCTAGCATGTGCAGATTCATGGAGGGAAAATTACAACATCATGTCTTCTTGTTAATGCTCTGGGAACTTTCCTCCTCAGTGGTCATTTGAATTTCTTGTGTTAACAGCTCTGCTCCAAACGTGCCAACACTTATTCTGGGTTGGAAACTAAAAAAAAAAAGAAACTGAACCATTTTGCAGTTTTCCTGACAACTGTAACAAGCCTCTGAGTCACACTCTAAACGTGCTGTCCGAACACATGAAGGCTGCTGATTCTGTAAGTGCGTTCTTGGCGAAAGCAGCTCGACTGTATACACACAGGCTCAAATTCCTACAGTTAAGTCTTTTGGCTCGAACACAAACGCACTCTTGTTCTTGAGGAACCAACGGTTATGACATTTTTGTCCGCTATTAAGGTTATTGTGGGATCATTTGCAGTCATGCTAATTGGGCCGACCGGGCCGGCTGCTCCCACCTGCTCCTGTCTTGGCAGGATTCACAGATGCAGCCAGTTTGTCCAATCACGACGCTCCGGTGCTCTTTTATTATCTGTACGACCTCGTTAGCTGCTCACCTCAACTACTCCATTCTTCTTGTTCCAAAACAAATGCGTCTTCAAGGAAAGACCTGCTCCGGTTTTTGTTAAATCTAAATGCCATGAATCATTGTTATATTTCCTAAGTTTGATGTGCTTAATGGTGAAATTGCTAGATAAAAATATGAAGTCGGGTTATTTCAGCTGCTAGATCACACAAGTTAATTCCTGATATAGCCTGGGGGGGGCCTGGATCTGAGCCACAGCAGTTTCCTCCGCATAGCTAACAGGTTGTAGGTGGGGGAAGCCACTGGAATGGGTCCGATGAGCAGATGGCCTGGCTGGGCTAAAGGGGGATTCAAGGGACGGGCTCTATTGTTCCAGGGGGGAAGCACAAAGTCCTCTCGGGGTGACGGCAGCTCACAATGCACCCTAAATTCTCCAGAGTGCAAAAAGGGCCCAGCAGTGTTAGTACATTAAAACCAAAGCGGGGCTCATTCAAATCAAATAAATGCCACTGAACAGTAAAATATAGCTGCTTTAAACGTGCCCCGCGGGCTCACTAAGCCCTTTAAGCTCAAAAAGATCGTGAGCCCCCCACCCCTCCCTCCCTGCTACGTAATGGGGTGTTTTTCATGGCATTAAGCTGTCATTAGGAAAATGGAGCTTGTTAAACAGGCAGAGTTCAATCGATTACTGGCTGTAATAGAGATTAAAGAAATTACTTCAGTTAACATATTCAGTCACTGTGTTCTGTTCACTTCTGTAACCAAGTAATCTGTTACATTCAACAATACTTTTTCTACTTTACAGGTTTTGAGAGTTAAAACTTTTCTTGGGTAATTAGCAGGTTATGTGTCACCTATGCAACAAGCTTTAATCTGTAAATGTACTGTTGTGTAGTCGAATTAGGTCAGAGTTTCCTGCTACATACCAGGAAGAATCATAACTGATGTTTGTCAAAATAAAAGCCCATCCTGTATTTAAGCTTTTGTTTTTCTCTTTTGTATTTAAACATTTTTTTGACATGGATAAAATGATCTTAGCTCTGATTGTTCCTGCCATAAAGCCTGCAAAGTTTCTAAACATCACTTTAATCACTTCGGACTCTTCCCAGGTGTCCTTGCGGAGGCAGGAAATCGCGGATCGCCTCAACGCCTGGACCATCTTCAATGACAAGAACAAGGAGTTCTGCGACTGGCTGACTCAGATGGAGAACAAGGTGTGCCACAGTGGAGACCTGAGCATCGAGGAAATGGTGGAGAAACTGAAAAAGGTACGAGACCAAAGAAATGTTGTTGACTCATGTCATCAGGGCATAACAGAGATTAGAGCTGCATTTTTTTAGATGAAATTGGACAGGTCTTGGAGTTCCCGACCTTCTGTCCTGCATGCACATCATAAGACCTTTATCTAGAGAACGACCCCCTTAAATAACACATTCAGTAATACCCATAATTTAGGGCGTATTTATTTATGTGTAGGTTAAAATCCATACATGAGCAACGTGCATAATGCTGTTTATAACAGATGGTGGCCTGGAATGGAAAGGCCGCGTGCCCTTTTGTTCATGCACGACAGTTGTCCTTTCAGCGACTGAAAGCCTTTTTGTACCTTCCCTGTCTCTTTGTGAAGCGCGCTCACTGAGTCAACAAGATAATAATTGGTTTAAACATTGTGAGATTGTTGTTTTGGTTCGTTTTAGATGAGATGAGAAAATTAGAGGCACATGATAGTCCCTTTGTACTTATTTGGATAGCGAAAGGTGATGCTTCCTGGTGACAATCGACTGCTCCGGGGCATAGAAACAGGTGTTTGGCATGTTGAATGAATGGGAGGATGTGAGTTCTTGATTCAGTCAACCATGCTTTATTTTTAACTCAAATCCCCATTTTTGTTTTTTTCTTGTCATTTAAACTCCAAATTAAGACGCTTAACTGTCACCATGAGCATAAAACCTGCGGTTTACTAACGTTATACTTCATGATAACTGAGTGCTAAAGTTTTCTACTAACTTCCACCCATATTCCACGTTGACTAAATCACGTCTTCAATCCTATCATATCATGTCTCCACAGGACTGCATGGAGGAGATCAACTTGTTCAGTGAGAATAAGAGCCATCTGAAGCAGCTGGGTGAGCAGCTGCTGTTAGCCAGCGACGAGGCCAAGCAGTCGCAGGTCCACGGCTCGCTGCTGGAGGTCAACCAGCGCTGGCACAACCTCTTCCACCAAATCGAAGCCAGGTGAGAGCAACCGCAGATGTCTAGGCTTGAGAGAAGATACATACGTGTAAGAACTTTCCAGAAGACCCAGAAGCACTGAAAAAGTAAAAGGGTTGTTCAAACACAATTATGGGATGAAATGTAGTGTGTGTTCTCACACACACACACATTTCATCCCATTATTAGCCTTCCACAAAAGCACCTTTCACAGCAAAGCCACTCTGCACTTAAGAGCACCATTAAGAACTGAATGGTTTTAATTGGGAGCTTATGATTAAACAATAGCGCTAATGTGAATCCATCCACCTGCTGTTGTGTTAGCCGTGCTCTGCAGCTGTCAGGAATACATGGCTTCTAATGTACAGGCTGCAGGTTAAGTCCCTCCCTCCCTCCGTCAGACAGATGGAAAGTCCTATGGAAGAGCTGGAGATAGATAGACTCTTCAACTAGCACACCCGATCTACTCGCCACCACCACAATGGGAAAAAAAAAAGATGTGTTTAAGTCTCAGACAGCACCATATGTCCACATGTCCACATAACCCACCCCCAACCCCCAGAGCAGAGTGGGCTGGGATGGGAGGGGCCGTCTGTCGGCATGCATTAATCGCTGATTCTCAAAGTGAGGTCCCCTCAAAGATTCAGGGGGCCTGAATCTAAAAAATAAAAATATACAAGATACTGTGACGCTGACGCTTTTCTGTTGATGAAATGAAACATACAAATGATGCACAGGGACTCACTCAGCTCTGACATCTTGCCACAAGTGTTTTACTAACTTGTTAAGCATCCAGCAGAGGCAGCATCATCATCCTGTCGGAGTCATGATTCATGCTAACCAACTGAACAAAGTCGAGCTTTTTTTAAGCTGCTAATGTTGCTGTACTTGCTGTACTGAATGCTGCCGTCTGTAACGGATGTACAGTCCGATGACGCACGCTAAAGAGCTGCATAATTACAGTGACAAGAGTAAATGTCAGTCAGCGTTTGGTCTCTGAGTAACTTTGAGCCCTCCTGCGGTCAGCTGCACTTTGTTTACTCCATCCTCTCCACCCATATATCCTCACTTATCCTCCAGCTCTTTTCTGCGCCGTCCTCTCCATCTTTTCTACCCTTGTCCTTTTTTCCTCATCGGGGGGACCCCTGCCTGGGTTTTGTGTCTTTGTTGGTTCTCCGCATGAAGCTGCTGGTCTTTGTTAGGCTGTCAGAGGTAGCGGCGGAGTGAAAGAGAGAGAGAGACAATTTAGTTGACCAGGATGGTCGCATCTGCAGAGGTGGAAGAGTGTTTTCTGGACAGTTCGCATTGACTCTATTATGTCTTCATTACACGGCCATAAACATGAAGCCACATCACACACACACACACACACACACTGAAAATATATACTGTACATTACTCCTGAACTTTGGAGCTTGGAACCAACTGAATTTTCTTACTGCTAGTTTTGGTACAAAAGGAAAAAATATACATCTTTGAATCATCATTTTAATTTTTGACATTCGGCAAATTAAGCGGCTACATAACAACTATGTCTGTGTAAAAGTTACAAAATTCTCATTTAGATCAGGAAACATCGGATCAAGAGGAATGATCCGGTAGTTGATGCCAGCTTTCGGCTGGCATTCGTACAATATTAAACTTTAGGACTTGAGATTGTTGATACAGTTGAGTTTTCGGTACCAAGACCAAAAAAGACTTTTTTCTGACGCCTTATTATAAATAAACACAGATTTACCGAACCCTTTTAGTCATGCTAGCGACATATGAAATCATGGATGGCAAGGTTGGTTGGTCCAACACTCACATTCCCATCAATGTCAACTGTACCTTTGTGTTTTAGCAAATGTTAGCATGCTTCCATAGAGAGGGGACATCAGCATGTCAGTCAGCATGTCTCACCATTATCATAACCTTTCTAAAGACTGCACACGAACCATCCAAATGAACAAAAATCCAAACTGTGACAGTTCAGACGGGATCAGAACAGATCTCGAAGGGCTCTCACACATGCACACACTCCATAGCTGATTATTTTAGTCGGGAGCGTCTCGGCCCACAACAGGCCCTGCTGGACCTCGACAGGAGAGGAAGGATCAAATGGGGGAAATTAACTCAAACTCCCAAATGGGGCACACTTCAGTCCTTTTAAGCCTCAGAAGAGAGCTTGTATTGTCCGGAGCGTTGCTATGACACCAGTCAGTGTGGCGCGCATGTGTGTGTGCGTTCACAAGGGGGTCGGTTGCCATGGTGACTGGACGTTCTGGTGTAAGATACCTGAGAATGTTGTAGGTTAGTGAGCGGCTAAACTTTGTTTCTTTCTGTCTTTGTCTGTCTTTATTTTTAGTTTTCTCTTTTTTCAGTCTTTCTTTGTCTTCACTCTGTTTTCTTTCTTTCTTTCTTTCTTTCTTTCTTTCTTTCTTTCTTTCTTTCTTTCTTGTCTGAACATGTAAAAGTAGCTTTTCTGTTGTTCTCTTTCCTTCTGCTTTTCAATTTTCCATGGTTTATAAACATTACAAAGAATCAGCGGTCCTGCAGGTTGGAGTCACAAATAAATATGAGCATGAGTCATTTCCCAAAATGTATTTATTCAGATTTTTTTCTGTTTGCTTGTCCTTTTTTTTTGGATTACTGGCAAATTTACCTCTTTAGGTCTTTAGAAGTTTGACTGATCATGACATATACACATATACAGCAGCACAACACATCATTCTTTTCTTTACTTGAGTACGGACGACTAAATATGAAGCCGTGTTTTCGTGTCTTTAGGGTGAAGAAGCTGAAGGAGACTCTGGTGACGGTGCAGCAGCTGGATAAAAACATGAGTAACCTCCGCTCGTGGCTTTCTCGCATGGAGGCCGAGCTGTCGAGACCCATCACCTACAGCGTCTGTCACCACCAGGAGATCCAGAGGAGGCTGGCCGAACAGCAGGTACACAGAAACACACACGACCGCACATATCAGTTACACTGTTATCTGTCAACAACACTGTCTGTCATACAAGTTTTTCTTTTGTTTATTCACCACATTTTTTTCTAGTTGTGATATCTCTTTGTCTTTGTATTGTTACATCTTAGTTTTAGTGTCACTCCCACTCACTCTTTGTCTTTCGTGATATGATTAATAATTCATACCTGTCCTTTGTTTAATTTTGGGAGTGGTGGTCTGTTGCGGTGAGCCCCCGTCTCTCTGTCTGTACGTCTGTGGACTGATGTTTTGACACGTGGTTTCACTGATGTGTGTCTTTGTGTCTGTCCAGGAGCTGCAGAGGGACATTGAGCAGCATACGGAGGGCGTAGCTTCAGTACTCAGCCTGTGCGATGTTTTGCTGCGGGACGAAGACGCTGCTTGCGGCACCGAGGCGGAGAGCGACTCCCTGCAAGAGACCAGCCGCAGCCTGGACCAGCGCTGGAGGACCATCTGTGCCATGGCTCTGGACAGGAGACTCAGGTAGGAACTAAAACACAAACACAAACACATGTAGTGTGTGTTCTCCTCACTCTTTTTTAACAGATAGATCACTGTAAACAGGAGAACTCAGCTTCTTTGGGGTCTTGGGCTCAAGAAACAAAAAAAAATTCTGATCAAAAAAGTCATTTGAACTTCAACTCACATGATAAATAATCACATTTGTCAGAGAAGCCTTCATCACTGTGGAGGATCACCTCCATAGCTGACTCTAACTCCAGCACGATGCCTCCTTGCAGGATCGAGGAGACGTGGAAACTCTGGTGCAAGTTCCTCGAGGACTACTCGAGGTTCGAGGATTGGCTCAAGGTGGCCGAGCGCACCGCTGCCAACCCGAACTCTGCAGACGTCCTTTATACTGTCGCCAAGGAGGAGCTCAAGAAGTTTGAGGTCAGTCTAGAGGTCGGCAGACAGGACAGGCTTGAAGTAGCTGCCTTCTGTTTGCTTGTTTTTTCATAACCAGCAAGAACTCACAAGCTAAAGCCAGCAGAATAAATTAAAATACTGATTTTATCCCTCTAATTCCATTATTTATGCCATCTTCTCCCATCCTTCTCAGGGTTTCCAAAGGCAGGTTCATGAGCGGCTCACCCAGTTGGAATTGGTAAATAACCAGTACCGCCGCCTAGCCA
Organism: Nibea coibor; assembly: GCA_023373845.1. NCBI lineage: Eukaryota > Metazoa > Chordata > Actinopteri > Sciaenidae > Nibea > Nibea coibor. The sequence continues at coordinate 15,587,180 of CM041730.1, forward strand.
GGGAGAGCCGCACTGACCGGGCCAGCCAGCTAAAGGCCATGGTCCACGAAGGCAACCGGCGCTGGGACACTCTGCACCGCAGAGTGGCAGCCATTCTCCGCAGACTCAAGGTACAGTGCAGGACAGAGGGCCTGTTTAAGTAGACCCAAAGCTGTGAGTGGCCATTGTTTGGTCCACAACCCAGACTCACTCTCTTCCCTCATTTCCTGTCATCGTTCTACTGTTTGCCCCAAAATATTCCTGCGATTGTCATCGTTTCCCTTCACCTTTCTCTCAGTATTTCACCAGCCAGAGGGAGGAGTTTGAAGGCACCAGGGAGAGCATGCTGGTGTGGCTGACCGAGCTGGACCTGCAGCTCACCAACGTCGAGCACTTTTCAGAGAGCGACGTCCATCACAAGATACAACAGCTCAATGTGAGGACATACTGTAACCGCGCACGTCGTGGTTGTGGAAAATCTCTCCTCACTTCATTTTTCTTTTTTATGACGAAAATAAATTATCATGTTTGGTTTCTTTTGGTTGTCGACATTCCTGCATTTTTTCCGATTCAGAGTTTCCAGAAGGAGATCACCGTGAACACGGAGCGCATTGACGGGCTGATAGTGTTTGGAGAGGGTCTGATCCAGAAGAGCTCGCCGCAAGACGCAGCGCTGATAGAGGATGAGCTGGAGGAGCTCCACTCCTACTGCCAGGAGGTTTTCAGCAGATTGGTCCGCTTCCACCAGCGCCTCAGCCAGCCGCCGGTACATAAACTACATTCATTCTTCCATTCATAACTCGATTTCTGCATTTTTTTTTTTTCCAGTTTTACTTTACTTGTGAACAGATTCACGCCTGTTTCCATTTGTTGTTCAGATCCACAGAATTGCAGACGGGAGTTTTGTGAAGTTATTCACAAAATTTTAATCCTTTTTACTTTTATATTAATAAAACAATGAAGAATAAACAACTTCAAACCAAAGATTTTATTTTCATTTGAATGAAACTTCACACATCTGCCCCTAGCTGATCAAAGAAGAGCCGGAGCTCTCCGGCACCACCTTCTCCCTGGAGTCGAGCTTGGAGCTGATTGGTCGGCCGTGGCTCGGGCGGAGCCAGGGAAGCCTCCCGGCCACGCCCACCCACCTGCTGACCTCTCCGCTGGAGCGTTCGGGGCGGGAGACACCGGTGAGCGTGGACTCCCTGCCGCTGGAGTGGGACCACACCGGAGACGTGGGAGGGTCATCGTCTCATGAGGATGATGAGGAGGAGGAGGATGGGGAAGAAGATGAGGAGGAGAGAGCTTACTTCAGTGCGCTGTCAGGTAGATTACACTTCCTAGATTTTATTGCCGTAATGGGTTTTAAATGCCAGATGGTCGTAACGTGTGATGGACCACACACACTGCAGCTTGTCAGGTATTATGAATTACATGACTGTGATGATTGAATGGATGCTGCAGAGGACACCCAAGAAGCTCTGAGTCCTTAAAAATCTTCCTCCAGTGGAAAAAGATTCAGTTTTGTGGCCGTACCAAGATAAAGACGTCATCTAATTTAATATGATTTGATTAAAAGAGATAAAACGCAACATCCATTTCACACACACAGTCATAGACATCCATACGCCTCTAGTCTGACCGCTCTCTCCTCCCAGAGGTGGAAGTGACTGAGAGCCAGGAGGAATTTGTCGAAGCCCTGGAGGCCCTACGTGCCTCCTCGCCGGGTAGGCATAATAACATCTTTCCTCACGGCTCCTCCCGGTGAAATATGTGTTCAGCACTGCTCGAAGCCGCTCTGATACTTGCTGTATGCGTGTCTTTGGAAAATCCTTCGATGCCAAAGCAAACGCTTTCCACCTTTTTTCTTCATCTGGCTCCTTTTCAGCAGGTTTTCTTCGTTTTACACACAGTGTGGTCTGAGTTTCAAATAATACATTAACTGGCTTGTGGGTAGGACGTAATCAAAGGTAAAACACGTCACCCCCCCTTTCTGTCATTGGATACATCAGCCGCTTTTGTGAGGGCAGATCTCTTTCATTTACTTCTCCACATCCGCAGGATTTGCATGTTTCTTTATCCTCCTCTTTTCTCAGCAGTCCAGCCCGTCTTGTGGTAATCGCAGCGCCTCCCTTCATGACCTTCCATCCTCCTCCGACATCCCGTCTTTTATCTTCCTCCCTGTTTCGTTCTGTACTTTCCGCATCATGTATTCAACCTTGTGTCGCTCATCGCTGTGGATTCCTACTACCCTCCCCTGATCTGTAACAACCGTAAAATGAACGAGACCATCTCTGATACGATAGGAGTTGTTTTCTAAAGGTCGCCTCGGGGCTTGGTGCCATTCTTTCTCTCTCTCTCTCTCTCGCTCCTGCAGCTCAAAGTTCTTCATTTTTTGGGGGGGTTGGTGATCTGGAGCTATTTATTTCTACAAATTTTTACAGCTTGTTCTCATCATAAATGTTGTTCCAGAAGAATTAAATGTATTGCCAGTAATAAAAGGCATCACATGGCATATCCAGGCTTACAGTGAGAAAGTCAGAATGAAGGAGATTCCTGAAATGAGTAAAAATGTTCAGTATTTCCTGCTGAACCCAAAAAGTTCCACCAGGGAACATTCAGAACCAAAAGTTCCCAAGCAGAGAGTCTCGAGATTGATCCAGAATGCCCAAATTGGAAACCTCTGATGGGAAATACTGTCAGATTGAGGGACTTTGCCACAGCTGAAGGAGTTGTGTTTTAATTCCTGTGGTTCAACTCTTTTTTTTTTTTCAGCTTCGAGCAGTTCCTTGGCCGTACACGAGTCTCCGAGATGGCGATCGCAGGCAGACGCAGAAACACAGTCTCTCCAGCTGGACTCAGAGGGCCACACCAAGGCTGCACCCACCCTCACCAGCACCCCCCTAAAGCAGGGCTATGTACGTTTCGACAGTATCACCCCACATCATGGCAGGGAAAATGCTATAAAACCTGAGAGTGTGCCTCTTCCAGGCGTGCGTGCAGCCTGTACTAATGGACTTGCTTGATGTGTCTGCAGTTGCGTCTCATGTCTCAGTGCAGCGGCAGCATCGAGAACATTAAGAGAGTCTCGCTGATCCTGGATGACGGGGAGCAGCCGGAGGAGCTCGGCCTGACAGGACTCACTGCCTCAGACAAACAGACAGGTGAGAGTTTTTCACACCTAGTCTTGGGTCTTAGTTTTTTTGGGTTTTAGTTTAGTTTTAGTCAACAAAATGTGCTGATGGGTAAATGTTTGTGCTCTCTCAGGTGTGATTGAACGCTGGGAGCTCCTTCAGGCTCAGTCAGAAAGCGACCTGCATGCCGGCCCTCCGGAGCCTCAGCGGCTCACATCCGACCTCGACAGCATCACTTCATGGTTAGAAAAAGCGATCCCGGAGCTTGAGCGCCTCCAGCAGTCGGACCCAGCGGCCAGCGTTGAGGACATGGCAGCCAGAGCTAAAGAACTAAAGGTAAAATTCAAGACCAAACACGGATCTGTTGATTCGGTATTTTAGGTTTTCGTTTGCATTCATGGATTTTCTCTCGCAGGAGATGCAGAAGATGTTTAGTCGCTACAAGTCGATCATGCTGTCTGTGAACCTGCGAGCTCGGGATGCTCCAGAACTCCAAGAGAGACTGGCGGGTATGAACCGAGACTGGAGCCAAGTGAGTACCGGCCTCCAACAGTGGGAAACCAGCCTGAGGAGGACGCTGATGCGCTGCCAGGTGAGAAGGAAGTACTGAGCAGAGACGATTGATACTTTAAGTATTAAGTACTACACTTCTACATTTTTGGTAGATTTTAGCTACTAGTGCTGTAAGAAATGACCTTTACCCTCCAAACAGGAGTTCCATGAGACTGTCCATTCCCTGCTGCTGTGGCTGGCCCACGCAGACAGCAGACGCTACGCAGTGGACATCAGTCACCCAGACACGCCTGTCAGAGCCCTGCAGCAGCACCGCCACACCCTCACAGTAAGGACTCATCCTCACATTTTGTCGAGTGTTCACTTTTTTTTTTTTTCAGCATTACTAATGTTTGCGGTTTGCAGGATCTGCAGGAGGAGCTGCGGGGCAGGCAGACTCAGCAGGCTTCCCTCCAGGCCCTGTGGTCTCAGCTCCAGCCCGAGGAGGGGGCCGAGGAGAGCGACGAGGCCCAGGAGAAGCTTCACGTGACGGGCAGCAAACTGAAGCTGCTGTTGAGGCAGGTGGACCGGGACCTCAGTACCCTGCAGCAGCGTTTGGTAAGACTTTAAAATTGTGCAGCAAACTATGTTTGACATTTGATTTCAGAACAAGAAAAAGCAGATTCTGTATGTTGAAACATTTTTTTGTCTTTCACTCAGGACCGCGAACCTGTATCTGATGTCCAAGGTCAAAGCGCCTCTGCAGATCCGTCTCAGGACGCCTCTAACTCAGAGAAAGACTCCTCTACCCAAAGGTGTGCAGAGAGACATCTGTTCTCCTGATTACATAAGAGTTAACGTGTATTTTATTTAATAAACTTGATCCATGTTTGCCGCACAGAGAGAAGAGGGACTCGTCCCCGCCTCGGTCCTTCTTCTACCGGGTTCTTCGTGCTGCCTTCCCCCTCCACCTCCTCCTACTGTTCCTCCTGCTCCTCCCCTGTCTGATCCCCCTGTCGGAGAGCGAACCCGGCTGCACCGCGGCCAACAACTTCGCCCGGTCCCTCCACCCGATGTTACGCTACACCAACGGCCCACCGCCCACCTGATAAGTGTACTTGGGGCGGAGGGGAGAGACTGAGAAACACATGCCACCTTTATAACACACTGAACCACGTGAACAAACATAGAAAATTCATATGTCGAGCTGATGAAGCGATTGTCTTCTAAAGAGAAAAAAAAAGTCCAAAGTGCAGAAATTATTTAAAATCTTTGATTATATTTATTCCATTAAAAAAAACACCCACCTGACTGCATTTCAATCACGTGAAGAAAATAATGCAGATATTCTCTTAATGTTAATAATGTAAACATCATGACGCCGTCCAAGTAAATCAATCACTGCAGCCTCTTGGATGTAAAGCAGCAAACAGACACACGGCGACAGGTCGGAGTTTAATGAAGTGAATGAGGTGGAAACCAAGCAAGACGATGAAATCACAGCATTTAATTTAGCTTGAATTGGGTATAAACATCACCATCCGAACATCATGGTGGACTGTCACTAAACAAGTTGCTGCTTAGCTTGTATCAGATTTTTTTTTACTTGTCATTCACGTTTATATTCACACGTCACTCCTGCCACGGGCCTGACTGCATGTTTTATTTTGAAATGTTCATTTTGTGTGACTTCACCCTGCAAACAAAAAAAAAACATGCTGGATTTATTTTTATGTTACACTGAACTCTTTTTAAAAAGTATTTTAGATCTGAATGTAATCAGTGCAAAGGCCGACAGTTCAAAATCAAAAAAGCTTTTATACAAGTTGTACATCCAGATTTTATTTAGATACTATTTGTCTCGAGTAGATTGTGAGCATACCTCCCAGTGCACTGTTGAAACACTGTAGATGTAGCAGGATGATGTGTATGTACAGAATGTAATAATATAATGCTTATTTATAACATCCAATGGTGGATTTATGCTCCTAATTTTCTGGTAGTAAACACTGATTGTCTTAAGTCCACTCGAAGCTTCTTTTTTTATTCTCTAGATCTAAAAAGCGATCGGTTACCAAGCTCAGATGTTTCAGGTTTGAAATTACTTTTTAAATCTCTGCAATTCTGATTATTTGTGCATTTCAATCATTCCCGGAGTCAGATAAGAAGATAAATACCACAGACACACAAATACGGAGTTAGAACCTGGAAGCAATTAGCTTAGCATAGAGACTGGAAGTAAAGGGAAACAGCTAGCCTTGCTTTTTCTACATGGTTAAAAAAACTCTGACACATTTTTAGTGTGGCATCTTTGCACTCGTCTCAAAACTGCAGACTGCAGAGAGTAAGGCTCGTTCGTCAATCAATAGCAGCTACTTCAACCACAAATTGTTTTTCCAGCAGATTTACTCTGGTCTCTACACTTTGGAGAGCGAGCCCCCCCCCCCCGCTTCCAGTTTTTATGCTAAGCTAAGCTAATTGCCTCCCGCTCCATGTTAATCGCGTGGATCTTCGGGGGGAAAATTAAGCAAATGAGTATATTTCTAAAATTGTCCAGCCATTTCCGGCCACACGGTGTGGAAGGAAAAAAAGTTAACTGCTGTACTAAAAAGAATAACTGAGAGGTAAGAGCACTTGTGAGAGTTCATTCCAGTTCACCAGGACTCCTCGCTTCCACTCGCTTCCAGCAATCAATCACTAAAATCATCACAGACTGTGTGTTTTTTTTTTTTAAAACATCATTCCTCACTGAACTTCTCCAAATCTTCCCCTTTTGTCTGATTCAAAGCCAGAATCATTCCGGCATAACAATAACAGGAGCTGAAAGAATGATACGATTTCTGGATTTTGAAAAACAAGCGGCGACACAATGTAAAATATTTTTCTTTATTTCATGGTGAGAGAGAATGGGTGAATGTATAAACAAAAAAAAATAACATATCAAACATGCAAACTGGAACCCAACGAGTCTGAAGATTCCTCCTGATGATTCATGACGTGGATTAACACCAGAGATAATGTGAACACATGATTAAACCCGATATGAAGCGGGTACATTAAGACAATCTTTCCTGGGAACAAAAAGTACAAGATCTGATGTGCGGTGACAGGGAGGCTTTAAACGTCTGCATATTTTCATATCACGCCTCCTTCAAGCGCTGAGATCCTGATTGCTGAAAGCTGCATCGTGTGTGCGCACGGCGGCGGCGGCAACTGTAACAATTTCTAACATACAAAAATAATTTTTTTCTTCTTCATCAAGCAAAACTGGCAATAGTGATTACAGTATGATTCATCACAGGAAACACGTGAGATGACCTCAGCAAGAAAGGCAGGAATTTACAGGGACAATTAATCTACAGAAGGCCCTCAGCGTGTGTGTGTGTGTGTGTGTGTGTGTGTTGTAAAACGCCATCTAGTGGTCAAAACAGCTGGAAATGAATTACAAATTAGAAGTCTCGATAGAAAAAAGTTCATTTCTGTTTGCAGGCTACAGTAAAGTTCCAGTGTAGCTTCACTTCTGCAGTTCTCAGTCACTTTTACAATCTTTCAGTGACCTTCGTGATCTATATTTTAGAAGATAAATGGGTCTCTACTGTGCTGAACGGTAACAAATGAGTACAAGTCCCAGCTGAAGTTGTTAACCGTGTAACCTCGTGGTGTGCATGGATGCATCGTCATGTATTAAAGTCATTTTGTTGCAAAGGGACAGTCGGTGTCGGATGAAGAAAGCGGTCGTGTCTGCGGGCCACATATGATGTTACAGCCAGCAGCCGTTTAGCTTAGCGTAGCACAAACCCGTGTTACCAGCTCAACAATAACACTTTTTTTTTTTTAATTTTCTGTACAAACAAACAAGACAGGACGTGTTCATTAGTGATCGTGTTCATTTTTTTTTACCTAGCCCTTTTCACATTTCATGCTAACAGGCGTGAACGTGTGATCCATCTTCGAAAGAAAGTTTGCTCAGTATCACGTAATTTCAATTCTTAACCATCTCTGGATTAAATGACGACATGTTTTTGTGTCATCCAGTCATTAGATACCTGAAAGATCGAGGTCATTCGTGATATTGATGCAAATCCTGTAAATCAAACACGTACGCAGAGACATTAAAGGAGCATTTACTCAGTATCTATCATCATACTGCTTTTTTTGGTCATTGCTTAAACACAGCTGACATGGACGAGTGGGAAATGTGTGACTGCACGATTAAATGATTAGAAAAAGACATTATTTATATATTCACCTCATTGTCTTTGCATACTACCTATATACAGTATGTAGCTTTGCCATCTCTGGTAACATGTTCAGAGCTAACTGTTAAACTGATGCGCTGTCTCTTTGTTTTGCACGTGACGTGGTTCGTCATCGGATATTAAATCAACATGTTACACAAATATTTAAGCAAGTGCTGGTGCTACTGGCCAAATTCTGACAACGTGTTTCTCTTCTGAGTGTTTTAAATATGTGGGGGTAAGGCAATGATTGATACAGTAAGGTTGGTCTACACAGCCGACGTCTTTAAAATTGACGCTGTAGGGCAGAATTAGTGCACAGTGTGTCAAAGCTTCCACAGGAGTCAGCGCTCTGCAGAACGTTCCAGCCTCATCGTCGGATTCGCTGCAGTCTCAATTCTCAGCCGACTACTGCGGTTCGCCCGCGCCTTCAGAGCTGCTGGGAGTCCATGTGTACGAGGGGCCGCCGCCAGAGCCGTGAGGTGGAGCAGGAGCGTCCCTCTGGTCATCGGGCTCCTGCTCGGGGCTCCGTCGAGGCAGACGGGAGCTGTGCATGATGTGGGCGTCCAGCATCTCCAGCAACAGGTCATACAAAGGCACCATGTTCTTCATTTTCATGCAGTGGAGGTGGTCCATGCCTTTGTTACTTTGAAGAAGAAGAATGGGATAATAAAGCGGCTTTGTCATAAAATAATGGTGCACAAAATGATTTATTTGGCATGACGTGATGTCTTTTTCTTTTTTTTTTTTACCTGACATGGCGGATGTGTGAGAGCAGCATGAGCAGGTGGGCGAGGCGGGTGTACTGCTGGCGGAAGGTGAGGACGGTCTTGCCGATGGCCGACACCAACGCGTCCGTCACGGCGTCCAGGAGACGCAGCAGCTTGGAGCTGCTCTCTGAGGAGCTGAGGCACATGTCTGACGACACAGCACACACACACACGCGGAAACATTAGTTGCTATATTTTCCTCTTTATTTTAGCCAGTTTTCAAAGCAAATGCATCTAAATACTGATCATTCCTACAGGCACAGAACATAGCGTACACTGCCGTACACCAGGTGGAAAGTTTCAGCCTTATGTGACATTTTGACTTACAGGAAAAGCGCAGATACCAGGACGCTGAAACTCAAGCAGCTAAATGTCATTCACTCACTCAATTTAACCATTTTACATCTGTGCTTCTCCTGCTGTGATAAGTGGAAACGTCCTCTGTGGGAAAAAAAAGGTCTGCTCACAGTTATCAAGACGCTATTTTAAGCTACAGCACAGGTGATCAGGTGAATCAGAAATGCATGTGAAGATTTTGTATGAAACTAGGCAGCCAGCAGAGGCCAGCATGTTGATTTCAAGTGTTTTTCTGAGTATTAATCCTGTCCGGTCGGATCTCGTTTCTGGCCTCATGTACAAAATAGTAATATTGGTTCAAAATGGGTCTGCTATTTGTTGGCCTCTAGACCAAAGCAGCGGTCTCCTGGTTCAAATCTTTCTGTGTGGAGTTTGCATGTTCTCCATGAGTCTGCATGGGTTCTCACCAGGTACTCGGGCTTCCTCCCACAGTCCAAAGACATGCAGGTTAACCGGTGACTCTAAACTTCTCATACATGTGAGTGTGAGTGTGTACTGGAGACAGGGTGCACCCCGCCTCTCTTCTAAGGTCACCCTGCGACCCTGACGATGAGGATAAGTGGCTATGTACGAATGAATCGAAACCAAATTTCAACTCCCAAATAACCACAGCAGGTGGAAATATAAAATTGTCAGAAAGAAGAGGAGTTACTAGGCTAAGTTAAGTGGATTAATCAGAAAAAGGCTGAAAAACTGTAAAGAAATAAAGAAAAAAAGGACAAATACTCCTTCCCAGTGGCTGTGAAACATGAAAAAAGGCTCCATGGAAGAACACCTGTATGTAAAAGTGTCATTCTAAAGGTAGGCGATGATTCAGGTGAATGAAAACAGCTTCAACAGCTCCATCTTGTTGCTCATGCACAAAAAAACAAGGCTGGAAGACGCGGAGCAGAAAGCACGGCCCCCGTTTGAATGTGCTGCTGGAGGCAAACAGAAACATTAGCCAGACATTAATTACTCCCCCGCGGTCTAGCTGCTAATCAGAGAGGTCATGTTCCTCAGGACTGCGTCTTACTTCGAGCGTTCGGCACATCCGATGAGAGCAGAGACTCAAACTACGCACGCTGTTCCCGTACCGGTTTCCAGCGGTACGTCAAATACGCCGTCCCCTTGCCAACCCTCACACACAGATAAGATTACACACTGAGACACCAATCAAACACTCAGGTGGTGGTACTGCAGCATCACACACACACACACACACTTTTGTCTCATCTACACACATAGAAAGTATGCGAACACACACACACAAACACGCCTACTCACTGGAGTTAAGGAGGATCATGGCCTTGAGGCAGACGTACTCCTCTCTCTGCAGCTTGAGCTCTCTCACCCTGGACGTGGCAGCTAACAGCATATCAAAAATCTCCACGAAGCCCTGGACACAGCTCCCCTCTTCTCTGCCGTACAAACACACAAACACAGAGAGATGCTCATCAGCGATATTAGGCAGAGGTCGCGGGATTGCAAAAGAGTTCTGCACTGGTTTAACGCTTGACTGAAAAGCTGCAAACAGAAGCAAAAGATTCAAGCACATTTATTCAAGTACTCTATTTAAATACAAATCTGTCCACACAAAACATATGATGAGTTCATTTAATATGCTGCGCGGTTCAGCTCTATCTGCCTTGATTCAAGCGCCAACTCCATGTTGATGCATCAAAAATAATGATTCAACCAGCCCACGCAGTTTTACCTTTGTACAGTCCTCTAACTACTTTTAGCAGGAGGAAATTATCTGAATACTTCTCCCTCCACAAGAAGATTCATCTCCTATGACTCATGTGCTGCAGCGTGCACTGCACCGTTTCCAAGATATGATGTGACGGTAAAGACTACCACAAAGGAAACTCGGTCGTGCACGAGAGAGTTCAGGGCACGCGGTTTCACAATGACAACGCCGTGGAGGAGATGCCACTTCACACCTCGGTGTGAGGCAGTTTCTGTCGGATTAAAATAGACGGCATGATCAGCACGCTTACATCCGGATAAACAAACTAAACAACAAGTAAAGTGATAATATCCAGACTTCCTGAGAGTTAGTTGAAGATATTAAATATTCATCTGGGGAAAAACACTTCTGATGCCAGCGTGATCCAAATCAGACTGTGGCTGTCCTGTGTGATGGATGTCGGTCTGTGATTTAGATAGCGGCCTGGGCACTAATATTGGATTTTTAAGGCTGATGCTGATATTCATAACTGAGTGTGCCCAATTTCTCTCAGTTTGCATACTTTCATACTTACTCTTGATAATGCTGGGTACTGCGTGTATCTGGATGGTGTGTGTGTGTGTGTGTGTGTGTGTGTGTGTGTGTGTGTGTGTGGTCTCGCCCTCAGAGGTTACCATTTTGGCTACATGCCGGATGTGGAGGGACCACTGGAATTGTGAAAGAGCTGAAGTGGTTGTGGTGGATCCCTCAATATACAAAAGAAGAAGTGGTGAAATGCTGCGGCCATCATTTCTCATCTAGTCTACAATGGCTGTGCTCACACACCACCCTGTAGAAATCAGTGCACTATGCCGCAAAGTACATAGTGTTCACAGTGCACCACACGTAATTGAATTTGAGACACAGCAAAGGATCTTTAGAGTCTGTGTAAAGTAAGAATACGTGTTCTGAGTTTGTCAGACCAAAGAAGAAAGTGCTATTAAACACCCAGCCAAATCTGAATGATTAAAAATATCAACAAGTTTATGAAATTAGGTGTCAAAATCGGGTAAAAATGAATTCTCTGGGGGCGTGTGAAGCCACGCCCACTCGTGGGAGCAGTCAAGCAGCCATTTTGAAGCGACTGAAACGTGTCAGATGAGTTCAGAAAATGACAGGACTAACTTTGAAACACTCTGAGCGAGATGAATTAGTCTCTGTCTCTCTGCTCTGGGTGGCCTCAGCGTGTCATCGAGCCACCCTTTAAGGACCGCCCACAAAATCCTGGACTGAAAACTGTTTTAACCTCTAACTCCACATTCTTTTCACATGTTTTCAGCAACTATTTTCCAACATATTTAATATACTTTGAAAGAAATCTCTGTCCTGGTTGATTTGGTGACGCAAGTCAAGTTTAATATGAGAGCAAACACTAAAGTTTAACACTTTAACTACTATATAAAAATAAAGTAATTACAGAATGTAATATTGACAACCTTCTATAATTAACTATATGGAGGTGACATTCAAACTAACATCCACAGTAATAATGGCAAATTGTCCCTCTAATCAAGCTCGTGAAATGATGGGAGTATTTGGCGGTGGTACCTGCTCAGGCTGAGGTCAGGGGAGAAGATGAGTTTCCCTGGATGATCCACTGATCTCCACATCAGTCCGACCATCAGCACCTCCAGCCAGCAGCACTCCAAAAGGTGCACCTGGTCCAAGAGGCCGAGCTCTACAAACCCTGAGGAAAAGACACACTTCATGTAACCGCGTGCCACAAAAGTACAAAATCAAAATCCTGAATCCAGTTTATAATTGATAGTTTCTGTGTACTTTAACCTGCCTTCTGAGTATTCAGAGTATGAACTCTCACTGTCCCATTTATTTTAGGCAGAAGCGAATAGTTGATTAATAAGTCACCGATCATTTTGATAACTGAGAATCATTTATTTGTCACGCAGAAAGGTGATTCCAGCATATGTGACAGTTTACTGATTATATTTGATTTACTGTACAGCGCTGAGTAAACAGTGTCGTGTTGTATTTTGGATTATCAAGCCCCAGATTACAAGGTTAATCTTCTGGTCATGTACACACTGTCGAGCACAGCCTGTGTTATCTGACTGCAGCCAGGCAATGAGGACACTCAAACAAGTGAGGTAAAAGGTCACTGTGTCATCGATATCTGCCTGAAGCACAAGTAACGGAGACCGTTTGTTTAAAAACTTTCATACTTTGCAGAGAAGCAACCTGAATCATGCAGCGTGCTTAGTAAACATAATAAAAGTTATGTCACAGCTCATTGTCCACCTGCAGTTCTGAAAACACTGCCACTCTTCCGCAGGACTCAACTCAACTCACTCTCGCTTAATAAAGCAAAGACAATTACAGTGTCTGGCCAGACATTAATTCAGTGGCTCGGCTAAACGAGCAGCTCTGCAGAGACGTTAGAAAAAACATTCAGACGAGTCATTCTGGGTGCCATTACAGCAAATTTATCTTGATGTTGAAGATGGTTTCTGTCAAAATAAACCCAACAAAATGGGTTTAAATGTGAAAAGTTATTTCTGGACTCAAAGAAAGAGAAATACTGGAGACGTTAACTTATGAAAGGTCCAATTTTTTCATAACTAGAGCACCAAAATAACAACACAACAAAATAATGTTTGCAATTGCAGGATATGAGTTTCTTGTACTGTTGTTTTCATGCTGAGAGCTTGATGAAAATATCGCCATCACTCTCATGTCTGTGTATTAACACTAGAGCTGAGGGAGGATTAGCCTAGCTTAGCATAATAAGTGGAAGCAGATGGAAAAAGCCTAACTGCCTCTCGTCCAAAAGTCAAAAATAGCTTCTAAAGTTTGGCAGGTAACATGTTGTGTCGTGGCTCTTCAATCGGAAATGTAAAAACATTCATGGAGTTATGAGCTGTAAGCTAATTTATCGGCGTCCACAGCGACCAACAAATACTCCGCCAGGAGTGAGCTAAAGTGAGCCACAGTGCTTCTGGTTGGGGTCACAAATGCAGTCAGTGCAACCACAGAGAGACAAGTCTCTGATAAATGGGTATTGTAAGATCCCTCGACACACACCTGGAATCTTCTTGGCCCAGGTGATCATGTGAACCAGCTCCTTATCTGCCAGGTTGGTGAGCGACATCATGACTTTTGCTTCGGTCAGCGGCTTCTTCATGTCCTTCATGAGATAGATCTCGGGCGGCTCTGCCTCCATTAATCGCTCGATAAGCTGCTCTGAAGTCAGTGCAGAGGGTTGAGGCGCGTTTAATGAAACCACTGCTGATCCAGTTAACGCACTCGAGCCTTCGGTTCTGCCCTGCGAGGTCAGACGGGTCATTCGCCTCATCTGCGGGCTCCTGTAGTTTCCACGCTCCTTTCTCATACCTGAGACAAAGAAAGCGAGACTTCACTACCATATTTTTAAAACATGCATCATGCCCTCACCTTTAAAGGTTGATATGAGAACACTTGCTTATTTACACATTCAGCAGATATGGAGCAACATTAACATTTATTTGGAGCGGCGTTTCTCTATGTAGATCCAATATTCTCATTCTTTGAACTCTGTTTTTGGTCTCCACCATCTCCTGAGGGAAATACCTGGCTCTTTAGCTGCTCAATGTAATTTACTAACTTTGTCTGCCTTTTTTTAAGAGCTTCTCCACTTTATACAGCTGTTGAACAGATTAAATTTACATGAACAACAACCTTTTCCAGCTGGTGTCCCTGAGTGGGATCACATTGCTCTGCATATGAAAAGGACAAACAAGGACTCAATGGAAGTTATGATCACCTGAATTTTCAGGACAGATGACATTTATCAAAAATCACAACAGCATGTTTTCTATTTGTTTTGGGGGGCCGAAATGGAAAACACAACCTCTGACGAGAACACAACTAGCACAAATGAAAACACACTAACCACACTTGGTCATGCCAACTTCGTAACATTTCCGAAGGCGACACGCCTGGCAGCTCTTGCGGCGATTCTTGTCTATAGTGCACTCATTGGTAGCTGGGCAGATGTACTCGTTGTCTCCTGAAAGAAAGAAGATGTTGTATCTTAACTTTTTGCTCTACGACGCTAATGAAACAGTTATCTTGAATGTTTGGACCAAATTTCAGGGCAATCCATCCAATAGTTGGTGAGATATTTTAGTCTGTATCGACACTGTCATCCCAAGAGCCACTGTGTTAGCATGGCTGAGGAAAAAACGTAAAAGAATTTTGCAGAGAAGCAAAGCCCGCTACGACCTCAACAAAACCGGACGTGAAGGATGTCACCAAACTGTTTTCTCTGATCAAAGATACGTGATGTTTTTGTGTCTCACTTTGGATGCTCCTCTTGAAGAAGGCCTTACACCCCTCGCAGGACCAGACGCCGTAGTGGTATCCTGAGGCGTAGTCGTGACACACGGCGCAGTAGTGGAGGTCCGTCTTCCCGCCGGACGACACCACGGCCTCCTCGCTCTCCTGAGAACGCCTCCTCGCACTCTTACTAACAGAGAAGTTTGAGTCATTACTTCTTCCCAAGACAAAAACCTGCGCGGCCTCCATTTGAATGAATCATTACCACATCAGTAGTGTGATGACAGGTTATTTTGGCAAACTACAAGACAGGAGAATATTTAGAAAGACCAGGAGAACGATTTCATGTACATATTTCAACAACTTAGATGAGCCCAAACTGATTTTTCAAGGCGTCCATGGTTATATTTTGACTGGCAAGTCAGATTTAAGGGTTTTAAAAATGTAACTTTGACAGCTGACCAGGGCTTAAAGCAAATTTTCACAGGTAAGTCAGTTCAGTCATTTATCAGCCATAAACTTTACATTTGCCATTTCCTGCTTGTCAAATGCAAGAAATCACTGCTTTTCTCAGTTTAATATCATTCTAATTTAATATTTTTGGGCTAATTTATCAATCCATCGTAAAAACAGAGACAGATTAAAGCATCGTTAGTTGCAGCCTTACTGCCTGACTGGGACGATTGCCAGAGGAAGTGATGCACCATCCTGCTTTGTTGTTAACACATTGTCCAGCGGTGAAATCTCCACCCACGGACTCTGGATTGGCTGTCCGTGCTGAGGTCGAGGCTGGGAGTGGTGCAGGGGTATTGGCGACCCCATGTGACCACGGCCGGGCCAGAATAAGGAGGAGTTCAGCGACTGATGGACAGAGGTGCAGTCTGAAATACTTGGACCGGCATAACCGAAGATAGTTGGACCGTAGAAAGGTATTGTGGGGAAGTCGTGGCCAAGGTCGGTGTAAGGGGAGGTGATGCAGATGGGCTGGCTTGGTTCCAGGGTGGAGCTGAGGGTCGGGGAGAGGACCTGACCGCCAACTCGACTGGAGTCTACCTTCTGGAGCTGGAGGAGGGGCTGATCCTTCTCTAGAGAGGAGGCAACGGCCATCGCAACTACAGATGCTCGCAGTATCACTAGATTTACCACATCATTGACAAATATGGGCCTAGGACAGAGTCATTTTTTCCCTTTGGTGTTGAGTTCACTATGGTAATGTCATTATCTACGAATACTGGCTCTGAAATTGGTTTTAAAAAAACCCACAGCTGATCTTCCTACACAGGCCAGGAGAGTTTAATGTTCCTCGTGAGCTCACATTGTAAATTCCCACAATGATGGATAACTCCAATCAAACCTGAGGCTTACTTTGATTTAATTCACAAAGAAATGCCAGGGTGGATCAAATAATCAATCTGACAAGCAGAGGAAGTCCAGAGGACGATGAACACGCAGGACCACAGCCCATGTAACCAGGAGGAAGGACGATGTTTAGTGCTCAGTCTCGGCCCAGCCATGAGTCGTAAAGCGGCAGCGCATGAAGTCAGATGTGTGTCAAACCTTTCCACCTGGAAGACACAGAGAAAAGCTGTAGTTGAACTACGTAAATTACCGGCTGTAAACGGCCGCGCGCCATTTTTTTCAGTGATAGTTCATTTAGTTTGTTACATCTCAAGTTTAAACACTAGTACGACCAAAAACTTTAGTTATTTTCTATTTGAAATTTTTCAGAATTTCGTTCATGATGTGGATCGTAACAGATTATAGTCAGAATTCAAACCTTAGCTTTACTTTAAACAGTAGTTCCTATTTGTTGAAAATAGCTGTGTAATACAGACAGAAGCTGTGGAAGAAGAATGAGGTTTATTATTTCAAATCACCTCAGAAACATTGTTCTTCTTTTTGTACCATGTACCACCTCAGAAAGCAGCTCAGGTCCAACAGCTGGAGCTGATTTAGTCTTAAATACATGATTTTAATAATGTTTGATAAGTGAGATTTTTTTTGTTCTGTATCTTTTTTTTTTTTTTGAAACAAAATATAAATATCAGAAATCACATTGTATTTTTAGAACATCATTTTCTTTCATTTTCAAAATTCTTCTGTATATTTTTAAGTCTTTACAGTAAATCAAACAAACGCCATTCGAGACGACCACCAACAATCCTGATCTAAAAGCCCATTAAGCCAGCGTTTGCCATAATGGAGATTAACTCAGACACATGAGACTTTAAACGTGAAAATCCAGGCTTCCTGTTGGACTAAAATGTTTTTGTCGCGAGGTGGAATTTCACTTTTTAGACGAGCCCACTGTCCGGAGAAGAAAATGTGAAATCAGTGCGGATAATGTACTGTCGATGGAGACAGCTGGTGGATCAATACAACACACACATGCATGCAGCAGCACAGGCTAAGTACATGTTAGTTTACCCTCACAACATGTGATACAGCAGACTTAATCATTCCTGGGTGGCAGGACTCCGAGTCAAAGTTGGTACACATTGTCTGCATCCTTCTGGCATAGAGCTCAGTTCTGGAAGTCATTATTTATCCAGAAGGATAACGGCCCATTAATCTCGCCAAGTGGCCGAGAGACTTTGGCTCGACAACAGAAGTCAGTAATCCGTAGGAGTAGTTGGAGTCGTGAATCGTAAAATGAACAGTGCTGAACACCGGCAGAAATTAAACTCACAAAGCTGCGACGAGTCCAAGTGACCATTAATTATTTCGCACGCGGCACAAAGTGCCAAATTTCCATTTTGATGGTATCAAATTAGGAAGTGCATGGAGGAATCGCTGTGAACAGCTGTGAAAACATAAATGGAGCGATTTCTGCATGCTGAACATTTCTTTCATCATCAACAGCCGTAGAGATATTTCTCTTGATTTTTTTGTGTTTTTGCACATTGGATGGATGGAAGAAAAACCACAGCAAATACAGAGCTTTTATTTTTACTTCGTATCATTGTTTAATTGAAGAGGTCGACACATTATGAGCTGGTTATGAGCAGGCTGCACATACACTTTGTCCAGTTCAGGGATCTTCTGACATCAATCCAAACTTAAACAGCATTTAGATAACACTGAAAACTTGTGTTACTTTATTTAACCATATACATTAAAGCTTATTATTTGATTTTGGCACAAAAAGTATCATTAAAGTAAAGTATCATTTTCTACTGACAGGTAGAGGTGGTAGGTGCGTTACAGGTGGCTCGTTTGAGCAACCGGGCGTCATCCAGCCCCCCTCAGGTCCGGTCCGCCGATGATCAACATCTTTGCCGGGTTTTAGATTAGCCTGGAGGTAGAAGAGGCTGGAGTGCCAACACGGTGACAGCCAGAGCCACACAACACACTCTGAGCTCTTCATAGATACGACATCCATTCCTTTCTGTCTACGGCCACTGTGCAGCTTGTTTTGCAACATAAGCTGTGTTAACTGAGGTCGAGTCCATAATCGGGTAAAAATAAATTATGATACACTGTTTTGTTATTGACTTGCAACATACGGCTTGGAAGAACATTCCTCTTATCTGTTAACAACAGTCTGCTTTCTGAATATTTGAGCTTTTACATGACGACATTTAGTTTGACAAACGATCCGTTTCTGGCCGAGCGTGTCTTGGCAGTGGAAGGGCGGCTTTACTTCTGTCTTCTGCGAGTGTATCGCTTCTTACCTGATATCCACACTGATGAAGTGCCAGGAAAGTCAAGCGTTTGAGCTCTTCCCTGTTTGAAGTTTAATTACACCGTTTGCCAGCTCGTCCGTTTCTGCTTGAATCACGGGGGATGATTTATGATTGAACATACACCGCGCCGCAGGAGACTCAATTACAAAATATGCAATAATGTGCAAACTTTAATTGCACTTAATGTGAGGATATTGCTTTCAATCTACAGATTATACGTGGCTCAAAGCATGAAAGAGCCTGATTTAGTTTCACTGAGTTTCCGATGACCTTGTGTCTGCAGCCAAGGAAGTGACTCCTAAAAAAATAAGTTAAAAACGAAGAGAGATTGTTGCTTCTTTAATTGCCATCTGGGGGTAAAAGCAAATGTGGAAGAGTTTTTGTTTCCTTTGAAGCTTTGACCTTGCCTTCAAACCTCCTCACTCTCACAGTCTCCAGCAGCTGGCACCGCATTGTGAGAGAAAACCTCCCAGCTCCTCCGCGGCGCTTCTCATCCTGCCTGCTCAAGCGGACAACAAAGAGATATACAGTAACTCTTAGTTTCGTTGTATCAAATGCATCAGATGCCCCACGACGGTTTGGGAATGTTGCTATAGTGTGTGCCTCGCACCAAACCAACTCAAGGTCCGATATTTCAAACGGGGAAAGGCAGCCGCGCCAGCCATAGCTCTGAGTATCACCTTCATATTCCAGCAGGTTGTGCCCCAAAAGGTCAACTGACTTTGACCCCGATAGGCTGACCTCCAGGACACGCATCCAATCCTCTAGAAAGACAATGAGTACTGTACTAACTGTGCTCTGGTTGGTAGAACCTGTCCGCTTGCTGGTCTCGTCATGATTTTTGATTGATACCACACTAAAACATTTATTTCACTTATTCCATGACTTTTCCAAAGCTAGGAAGGATTTAGAAGGATTTAGAAATTCCTTGGCTCTCCAGGTTTTTCATGGGATCTGTGGATATCTCTGAACTCACTGAGTAAAGTAGACTACAGAGACTCTGGGTCAGAAATTTTAAATCATGGCAAAAATAACAACATTTGCAAATGAATATTGTTATTATTTAAATCAGAGTGTAGTCCACAGTCTTCCCCGCTAGCTGCCGTATAAACGCGGCTCTTGGCTTTTTAGATTTATTTGTTCACACAAAGATTCTCACAGTTCATGTGTACTCACACACACACGCGCGCACAAAGCATCTATCCGGCCAAAATTAGACACAAAAGTCAAAGCCAAATAAAGCAAAAACTAATCTGGTCATTAGCCAGAAGTACATGCCACTTAAACAAAAGCTCAAGGCCATGTCGCTTTTCTCATCCGAAAATCTCGCAGCCTCCCTAAAAATCGGGCGGAAAACGGATGTGAAACAGCTCGGCAGAAAGAAGCCGTCCACGACCGCGTACAGTACGGGCGTGGAAGAGGGGATGTGAATGTGAATTGTGGGTACGTGCCAAAAAAATGTGAAAAATCAAATTGAATTGTTCGCCCGGCTTGACACAGAGAGATTTATACGCGATTACAACTCATTTGAAAAGACAAATTACACTTGGATATTAAAAATAAAAAGCTGTGGGAGCTGCTCAGTACTCAGATTTACTTGATCACTATGTTAAGAAAAGAAATTAAAATGTGCTACAATACAACAATAACTCAGTTCGACCTATAAATGCTGTGTTTTTATTCTAGCTGCTGTGAAATAAGTGAAAGGTTTGTGTCTGGAGTGTGGAGGAACCTCTTTAAAATGAAAATCCTCTCTCTGTAAGCTCATTTGATGGAACAAAAAATAAATAATCTCTGTGATAGTTTTTTTTTTTTCCTTTCGAGAATTCAGCTTCTAAAAAGTTTATTTTCAGTTCAACTGACAGGAAATGTCGGTCACGTCTGCTTGTATCAGGTGTGAAGACAAGGCAGCATGCAGATTACAACTGTACTTTTTTTCTGATTGATTTTTTTTTTTCCATTTTGCACACAGATGCATTCAAAGTGGACAAATAAGGTCATCACTCCACCAAGGACAACTTCTGCATCTTCCAAAGTCAAACAGTGCTATTACTTTATTTCTTTTGATGCCACAATCTTAAAATCTACATCACACTATAAACTCTAAAAGAAAGCTGTGTGTAATGAAGTCCAGTGAAAAGCAAATATCTCAAAATCTATTTTCTCTTTCAAGGTGTGTCCAAAATAAATATAATAACTGAATCAACAACCAAATCAAACGCGCGATAAGAGAACTTTGCAAATAAGAACAGCTGATGTGATCCAACATCAGATGCGCGGCTCACACAGGGGGAAAGGGAACTTCCTGTGAGCTCCTCCGTATCACAGCAGCTGGCTGATAACAGCCCGTTTGTTTACACAGCCAGTACAGTAAGTACTTTTTGAAGTGGGTTAATATTCGCAGGGAGCTTTCTTAAAGTGGATTCTTCGAGAGGCACAAACAGACCCTGGAGTCAGGCTCCGGATTCCCATCGATTCGTATGAAACATCCATGTAGGGCGTCTAAAGATTAACCAGGGATCAATGTGGTGATGAGCAGCATTGATTATCTGTGCAGGTCAGTCACATGCAGCTCTGCAGGGAGCACTCTCTGCAGATGCACCGAAAACTTCAGGAAGATTTTAATCGTAATAAATAATAATAAAATCTCAGCACCTCGGTAATGATTTCTGGAGCGTGCTCTCATGTTTGACACGCGCAGTTTTCAGGCCTCCTACTTGTTGCATGCGGCTGAAATATGTAATAACAACAGCACAGCGAGGGCTTAAGTTCAGTGCACCGTCCCGCCCGCAGCGCCGCCTGCTTTATTCTAAACATTAATAAGTTGTACCCATAAACATGTCAGTGTTCTTACCTGTTGATCCAGAAGCGGCAGCTGCAGACAAAGTTGTCAGCCGAGCCGACGCGAAGTCCCGCCGAGGTGTCATGTGTGGCCGAGGTGTGAAATCAGGTGTTTTTTGGAGCCGCAGAAAAAAGGCCGAACAAGTTCAACACGGCGTTCATGAAGACTCAGCCTGCTTTCAGCTCGGCCAAACGACCAGCCTCCGTTCAGGGAAATGATGTGAGATCAGACAAGATGAGGCAAACAAGATCCGGTCGCCGCCTTCAAAATAAAACCCTCCATTCGAAAGCTTAAAGCGACATTGTCCAAGTTTTCAACCATAAAATAACAGATGTTAGATCATGTTGAGGCTACACTGACTTTGTCATTCATCTACATTATGTAACTTTTCTCAAATGCCGGTGGAGTGGAGCCGGTGTCGTGCCAGAACTGGAGCTGGGAAAGTGGTGACAGAGGTGACAGGGGTGAAGTTGACAAAGGAAGCTAAGAGGAAAGGAGAAAGTGATCAATATATATGATCCATGATTCACCTCTTCTTGTTCTGAATGTCCACAAGCATCAGTTCTGTAAAAATCAGGAACAAAACTGAAGACATATTTTGGAGAAATGTTTAGACGGCTGGACCC
Organism: Nibea coibor; assembly: GCA_023373845.1. Classification (NCBI taxonomy): domain Eukaryota; kingdom Metazoa; phylum Chordata; class Actinopteri; family Sciaenidae; genus Nibea; species Nibea coibor. The sequence goes on from CM041730.1 coordinate 15,609,287, forward strand.
AGAAACAAACTTTTCACAGAACACCTCAGGAAACGTCTTTTGACTTACAACATCTTATTTAACCCTCGTCTCTGGATCAATCTGTCTGTGGATCTGATCCGACTTTACCTCTGGTGCCTTATCATTTACTGTTGAGCTTTTAAGCCCCGATCGAGCTCTCTGATTCATCTTAACCCATGTGTTTATTCACGTCACAGACTTAAATGGTATTGTTTTCTTACAGTTTCTTGCCATGGGAAATTGTTTTTTATTTATAATGCATTTATCTATTTTTGCAAATTTCTATTCATTGTTGTCCATTTCTGTTTTAGTTTTTTGCTCTGTGAAGTACTAAATAAATAAATAAAGTTTAAGTTTAACCATGCGCTTTTATTTTGAAAGGACTAGCCTTAGTTCCGTCCTTTATATCATTGCGTGAACTCGACCCTGCTCAGAAAACGTCAACCACGTCAGAATAAACCACACCTTCCTGGCTGGTGTGTCACCAGTGCCCTGTTCAAACCAAAAGTCAAAATCTAATTGGAGCTTTTTAAAGTCATTTTAAGTGTTTCAGTTAAAGGTCAGACACAGGAAGAGACTGCTCAGGTCAGACAAATCACATCACTTTCCCATTTTATGTGGCTGTATCAACTGAGTGCACATTTTGGAGACTGCAGGTACTGTCATCGTTAGATAAATGACAAAAAAAACATGGAGTCATTTAGAGTGAACAGTCTGATATTCACAGGACAACATCAAAAACATCACACACTCAACACAACAGCAAGTTAAAGAAGGTTTCCCAGCTCAGACGTCCTCACACTGAGCATATTTACTGCACTCAGTTTCCTGGAGTTTTAATGTATCGCAGCTGAGAACTATGACGGCATATCGCTTCCTCAAATCACACAATAAATCCTGGGACAAATTCAGCCCATTGCATTCTGATCTTCTGAGTATTGTTGTTGCAGACATTGGAATCTGATCAGCCCGTCCAAAGAAGATCTTCATCTTTAATACTGAGATGTCTAACCCACATTCACCGGTGACAGCGTTAATTCATGGCGTTATCCACCAGAGTATGTTTGGCTTTACTGTGTTGAGCGCAGCAAAGCCAAAGTCTGACCTTTTCTTTCCTCTGAGCTCATTAGCAAAGAGTCCAGGGAGGAAATTGCTTATGATTCTGCAGCCAAGGCAGAAAACAGGCTGCAAAAGAGATGCGGAAAACAAACAATGCTGCACGTACTTAATATTTTGAAAGAGAGATAACGCAGAGGCAAATTACTCAGTAAACACTGTTGCTTAATCAGGGCTTGAATTAACAGGATGCTAAATCCAGCTAAACTGCCTGCGTCGTCGTAAATGATATCACTGAAATGTTAGGAATGCATGTGGCTTCAAACTTTTGCTCTCTTTTGTTTCTTGATGGGGTTTAGTGGTCGTCAGTGGATTTACGATGGACCTGCGGTGGGCTGAATGAAGCCTGGCTGCTCAAACGAGCTACCTGTAACAGCACCCACCTGTCAGTCAGAGTTTCCACGCTGTCAATTCTGCATAACTTTAAGCCTTAATATAATCTGGTGAGTTGTATATAAACTCTGTAAACATGTTTATTTCTGCTGTGAAGTTGTTGACATTTTAACATGGGGACTTATGGAGACTGACTTGCTCTGTAGCCAGCCTCAAGTGGACGTTTGAGGAACTGCAGTTTTTGGCACATTGCTGTGGATTTATCTCACCCCTCCACCACGTACACCATCACTACCCTGCTGTTTGCAGGGCTTCTCTTGTTTATATAAGTTATGGCGGCATAATAACATATATCAGCAGGTTCATCAGCGCTGCAGATCAGGTACAATATTCTTAGAGAAAAGATGACAAATGCAAAAATGCTCTCCGTCTACAATTAGAGAAGTAATGTAGAACATAATCTGAGCACTGCCAGTACCTGGAATACTTCCACCAATTTCAATTCCTCCTCTACACCTGCTCTCCCAGAAGCAGAAGATGGAGTATGTGTGTCTCAAAGACTATTTTCACCCTTGTAATTTTCCTCGAAGAAAAAAGAAGAAGAAGAAAAAAAAAAGCTCTCCCCAGTCGTGGACCATCACCACACCTGGCGAGATAATCATTCAGAATTACGATGCGCTCATTTCTCAGCTCTTAAAATCCAATTTCGGTGATTACATTTTGTGGCTGCGCAGCCTATCAGGGCTTCAGAAGCTCATTTGATGTTGCCAGGTAATGGACTACAGTCTTCACATTCAGGCCAGACCAACGTGAGTGCACTGCAGGTTGCAAGCTGCAAATTGTGGCAGAAGATGTGAATACGGCTCCTTCTTCTTCTTCTTCTTCATTTGGTTTATGGGACCTGAGGAGCAATTTGCCCCTTAAATTGGGCTTTTAACCCTCCGTTGTAATGAAAGCACATAACAGATGAACATTACTGAGATCTCGACCTGGTGGTTTCATAACCTCGCCACTTCGCCACTGTGACAGAAAGGAAACTTTGAACAGAAATGAAGGTGCATTAGTTCTACTCAGATCTTTCTTTATAACCCTTCGCCCCAGTGGTGGCACCGCACGGGGTTCAGAAGGTCTCAGGTTTACTTCATTTGCCGAGGTAGCGGCTCAAGAGCTAACCTCTCCGTACCTACTGGTCTGAGCTATGAGCTAGCTTGTTTTCCCATCAGTGCGCAACCTGCTGTGAAAGCCAGAAATCACAACGGAGCGGAAATCATCAGTTTGAAGACAGAGGAACACTTAGAGTTCAGTCAGTCACATTGCTGACATTTAGCTCTGGCTATCATTACACTATTGGAAATCAAGCATTCTTAGCTGCTCTCTGCCAGTGCCCGGCATGTGTTGCCTTCGTTAGCTTAGATTGATTAGGGTTAAGATGAGTGTATCGGGGTAAATCAGTGATCGGAGTGGAGCAGGTCACGACTTTGGCAGGCCGGGAGCTAATAGATTACGCGGTATCGGATCTGTACACAGACAGCCCGATAACAAATCACTAATTTTAGGAAACATCGGAGGCGTTTTACAGTTCTCGCATTGGTATCAAAACAACTCTACTTCCCTGTCAGAGCCTTTTGGTAGTGCTTCATCTCAACTCTCTCTGAAGTCATTTCAGCAAAATGTCACAGGCTGACATGTTTTAGTTAAAAGGGATAAAGAAGTCTTCTTTGGCATCTTCGGAAGGTAACGGGGAGAGGAGGTGACTGGAGTGGAGTGGTTGAATGGATACAACAGAGCACTAGTTAGGTTTGGAAACAAAAAAAAAGGGTTGGGAAAAATGGTTTGGGTTATAATTACTATGTTGTTATGGTTACAATTGTGGTTGAAACAACTGTAGACGATTCTGGTACATTTCAATCTCCCCAAAAAAAGGTTGTCATCGCGACTCTGCGGGTCACGCTAACTTTGCACTCGCCACCTTCGTTATAGAGATTTTAGGGAAATGAGGACTCGTGTACAAACAAGCATGTAAGCTCCCCGCCGGCCTCTCATACAACACTGACCCAAAGTCAACACGCAAAAGTCGCTCTCCGAAACGGACGACACTGGGACAAACTTTGGGATCTTGGGTAGCTTACTGGCTTTCTCTCGCAGCTACATCTGTAATGTAAAACAACAGTGCGTGCCGCTGGTTACAAGTCACCTTGATCCAACTTTTGATACTGGTCAAGCTATAAACGAGTACGGCACGGGCGGTTGCATGATTGCAGTAACTCTATAGTAAACACAGTGTTGACGTGCATGGCGATATATGATGGTGGGAGGCCAGATAATTTTTTTTTTGTAAGAGTGTGAATTTAGTGCGGAAACAGCTGGCACAGAGAAAGGAGAAGTCCTCTGTGCCTCTGGAGAGATGGATCCATCAGTAAGAGGAACACAGAAGGTTATGCCCCCTTCAAGATTCATAACCCCGAGGAGCTGCCCTCCACTCCACTGCTGGGTTTTGTTTACGACTAAGATGTTACATAAACTACAATATATCGTATTTATGACACCAAAGCTGCCAGAAATCCAAGGATTGATGCACTCTTATGACTCAGGCCACATGATCCCGAATAGAAGTCCCAAACTCTCAGCAAAATGAACTTTTAGGGCTTCACAGCATCTCTACAAACAATCTAAAATAAAGAGTTACGAGATCATATCTGACCCAGGTTATAAACAAATATGTTTACCCAATGTTGAGCATCAAAACAAGGAATCAAAACTGCCTGTCCTCCAGGCCGGAAGGCCAAGGTCAGAGGTTCATGTTGACCTCTGGAGGCACGGGACAGGGCAGGCGTCACATGCTGGCAGCTTTATAGAAGTGAGAGTGGGAAGTTGTTGCTCTTATTGTGGCAACCTGGCACATGAGGTGACGCTGAGGGCACTGCTTTGCATTTTGGGTAGCTGGTTTCACACGCTGACCGCTGTGGGAACTGTTTATTCGCTGTTTGTCGCAGGCATGAGTCAGGGCATAGACGGGTTTGGCTGATTGGTTTGAAAGAGAGGGATGTTTGTGGGAGTCACCTTTACCTCTGCAGTGTTTACTCCTGTAAATCTGAGCAATAAAAACAGCTCCACTGTGAACAAGATTGTTATTCTCTACAAAATGGGATCATATCTACCCTAGTTGAGCATCTGTTCATGAGTGTTTGGCGTAAAATACCTTTCTAAATTTCTGATTTTGTGCAGGTCTCATTAGCTTGCATATAACCTGATCTTCAGCCCGGGCCTCTCTGACTGTTCCTGTGTCCAGACTAAAAGGTCAAAGACGATCAAGTTTCTCATTATTTCATCTTTTAAATCACTTCTCTTGATGTAAAAATTATTCTTTTTCAGACTTAAACAGTATTTCTTGTTTTAGTTCGTGCTTGATTAATATCATTACACTTAATAAACAAGTAACCCTGGCTGCATGGCGGTGTGCAGTTAGGAGGCAGGAGTTGATTACAGTAAGATGTGCACAGTGCAAAGCATCAGTAGGAAATCAGGTCTGCGTGAGTCAGCACAGACAGAAAGGTTAAATAAAATTAAGTAAACAGCTGTCGGCCGGTGGTAACACACTCTGTAAAGTAAAAGAATAATAGGTGAAGTGATTAGCGGAGAAAGAAAAAGCGCGGAGAGGAAGGAGGAGACGGGAAGAGTTATGTTGTTGGAGGAGTCGAGGTCAGACAATGAAATCTAAAGATTTATGTCTGCAGACTTACAGCTCGTTCACAGCTGAATATATTCATCTTTTGCATCTTATTCCTCCACATGGAGGCGAGTGTGAGGTAACAACACAGAGATGTTGGCAGGTGCGATGAAAAGGAGAGTTTGCTAGGCGCCTTGAGTTCTCTGTGAAACAAGCAGAGACGTGAAGAACTTTTTGGACTCTTGATGAAAACAAACTAAATCCGCAGAGAAAACTATCTCACCGCAGGCGTCTACATATCGGAGACGTTCCGAAGGCTGCTGGCTTCATCGACAGGTGGGGGAAACTCCATGAGCCGACGAAGATCATGCGAGGTGATCGAAAGCTCCGGAACAGCTTCCAAATACACCCGTGACTGTCACAACTCCTGCCGAGTCAAGGAATGAACTTTGACAATAAAACTGAACCAAACGAAATCCTGCAAACTTCATATTATTGAAAGAATACAACAAAGAATAAAACACCAAAATCACAGCCTGCTTCTCAACCTGCAACTTATTCATGAACGTAAACTTATTTTGGGGAACTTGGACTGCTTTGTTCGTATTCTAAGATATGTAAATGCATTTACTATTTAATAAATACTAACTAATAACTAAGAACTATACTTACAAATAAAAACAAAAATAAAAGGTGATGAAAATGATTCTGCAGCACAAAAATGCATTTTTTTCTAACCTCGTGGTTCAGAGCTGCTGTGGCCAAACGAAGAGGCAGAACATGCATCACATCAGCTCACCCATCGCACACGCTGCAGCTATTACAGCATCCAATTTACACTTAATGGCATCCAGCCGTGAAGGTCGTTTTTACTGTTAAACACAAACACAACACAACAGCACAGAAATTACAAAGAAAAGGAAAAATAACTATTCATCCACATAAAGAGCAGCTTTCAAAAATAAAAATAAATAAATACAAATACACTAGAAGTATTTTTTTATTTTTGGGCCAAATTCATCAGTAAGTCCAGATAGATAGGGTTAATATTTAAATTTGAAAATATGTTGAGTTTTGCAGCTTCAGTACAGTTGGACTCTCGAGCTACAGCTACAGCTGCGTGAACTGACCGGAAAGTGGCATGACAGAAGAAGATAACAAAGAAATCAATGATAGAGAATTAAAGATGAGAGCGTTGAAGGTTGAAATGTGTGTGAAACACTGTATGTGTGTGTGTGATAAATATGGACAGAGCAGAGAGATGTGTGTGTGTGTGTGTGTGTGTGTGTGTGTGTGTCCCTTGAATTATTTGCTGCTGGTTTCCTGTAACAGGCTGAAGAGGTTATTTATTGCTGGAGAGAGCCGTGCCTGGCATTCTCTCCTGGTACACGCTGTGATGTGGGAGTAATGCTGCTCTTCTGAAAGGCAATTAAAACCATCTGGAATTAAAAAAATATATATAGCGAGCAAACCCCAGAGCTCATGCTATGATTCAACTTCTGAGTTCAAAAAGATGTTTTGGTATAGGTTTGGGTGAGTTCTTGTTCGCCGTTCAACAAGCAGAAAATGAAAATGATCATTTTTATTTTTTGCAGCTTTTTTCCCGCGATTGTTCCTAAAAATCTGTTCACCTCCTCCCCAGAGAGGCCACGTCTGTCCTTCACCTTCATCCCAGCTCAAATGAAAGCCTTTAATGCGAGATATTAAATCTTATTACAAAATCATTTCACTATCCAACAATGTGTGCTTGCTTAATATCCGATTCCTATTATAGAAGAGTCCTGAGAGTCCATGAAATCAAGCTGCTGTGTTTCCCTAAAAGCCATTTAATGGTTTGCAAATAAATCAGGCAGTCCTGACAACTGAGTAGGAGTGAGACTTAAGACGAGTTTATGGGATTTAATTTTTTTCTTTTTTTTTTGGTAATGTGTTGTTCCTCTTCGACAGATTTACTGGTCGCAGTCTCTTGTTTCATCCTCAGGTTAAAACAAGAGACTAAGACGAGACAAGAGCAGCTTCAGACAGACTTTATGTTACGAACGCAACAATCGCGTCGCTCCGTGTCTGCCAGGAGTGGAAATGCAGCAACTGTTTCTGAACAAGTTTGCAACTTAAAAGGTGACGATAAGTCAGTTTGAGAAGAAGAGTTCAGTCTTGAATTTGATTTGGCTGTAGATCGAGTTTGACTTGATTAATAATGAAGGTTGAGTTATTCTGAGAGACTAAAATGTGAGTAAAATATTTAAGTTTTACTATTTAAAGCTGCAATAATTGTGATTTTCACATTTTATGACTTTGTTTTATCAACCCTCAACAGCTCGGGGTAGCTGGAACAGAGAGGAGCGACTTTAATTGGTTTTCTGGTGGCAGATGTGACCACAACACAGTCAGCTAACGACAAATTCAAAAGGAGCAGCTCTTTTTGAGTCTGCCCCCCAAAAATCTTAAATACCTCGTCAACCGCTTGGATATTTGCCCATGAGCCTCAGAGTCTGATGTAGGATGACAGTGCGCCCTAGTGGTCCGTTTGTTCACTTGCACTAAATTTGGACTTCTGTTACAATGATGAGGTCACTTTTTTATTTTTATGGGAGCAGAATTTATACTGTGCGCTACACACTCCATCACACACACAGACATTTAAAAGTGCTACAGAAAAAGCAAAGTGCAGAGAGTTCAGACATTTTTTCTTCCACAGTGACGCACGTGACAGAGTTAGAATTCAAAGACGAGAACCAGACCGCAGCTCTAACAGGGAGTCTGCCTCCAACGACAAGCCTCCAACATCTCATTCAGTTTTTAAAGCTTTATTTCTGGAACACGAAAAATGAAGTGAAGCAGACTAAATGAGCCTGAGCCTGAAACACCGAAGTGTATTCTCGTTGAAGTGGAAGCCTTACTGCTCAGGGAACATTAGTTTTTACGACACATTTCATGCACTGCAGAAACTCAAAATGATATTTATGTCTATAAAATTCATTGTAGAAAATGTCACGCCTGCGCTGCAAGTTGAAGCTTTTTCTGAAAAGATCTACACATTATTAATCTTACATTACCACTAAAATGTCTGCTACTAAAAATAAAGAACAGTTTGTCATTCAAGGCTGGACTTCAAGCTGAGCGCTGTCTAGATCCAGAAAACCCCACAGGCGTGATGATCGTATAATATATGTATAATAATACTCTGCAATGATTAAAGAGGCAAATAAATTGATTGTTTGTCTATTTACAAATACGTTTTAGCAAATCAACAAGTTCATTATGATAATTCTCTAAAAGTCTGAAGAGATAAAGAGCTCTGAATACAGCAGCATCACACACACGCACACACACACACTAGATGTTGATACAAAGGGAGGAGTTCAGTGAACTGTAAAAACACTAATGGGATCCCTGACAATATAATTAACTAATGAGGCTGATGGAAGTGACTGCTCTCTGTCACCAGACACCCACACTCCTCTCCCCCCAAATTATCCCCCTTCTCTCTCTCGATGAGCTCTCCTCACATCTGCTGCCGCTCCCTCCGTCAACAGTCCTCTCATATTCATGTTTTCACCACTTCTTCTGTCACAAATGAATGATGTATATGATAATGTATGAAATTTGCTGTTATTCGCAGTTTGCCGTTTTGTTTTCTGATTTTTTTTTTTCAGAAAATAACGAGAAACTGCTGTTATAGTTTCCAAATTTGTTCAAAATGATGTTATGTTTTGTCCAACTTACATTCCAAAATCTAAAAATATTCAGGTTGCAATAACATAAAAATAGAGAAAGTCAGAAAAACATGACATGTAAGAAGCAGAAACCAGAAGATGTTTGGCACAAGACAAAAAAGAAACCTGAAATAATTAACAATTACCAAAATAGCTGACGATTAACTGACTGATCAGTTAATTGTTCAATGATCTGGTCTGGTTGCATATACAGGTAAAGTAAGGAGGTGAGAGTATATGTCTCTGTGCTTGTCCCTGAGCACTCCTCATCACATTGTTTGGATCCGCTGAGGCACGTCCTTTAGATTTCTTTCCTGATCACTGTTTCAGCTCTGGACCAGCTGGTAAATAAATCTCCTGCTCTGATCCGTTTGATTCGCTGCTTTTACCACCTGTCCCGTCACGACTACAACCTGCACTCAGTGGGACGAGACGTTTGGCACAAAGATCGTCCTGCTGTGAGTGCATGTGTGCGCCTTATATCCCTCTGAGGATTAAACTGCAGGTGCACAAGTTAAGTGAAACCTTAATTAAATTTTTCTTCTGTTCGGTAAACAAGCTTAAAATAATTCAAGGGGCCTCACATGTTTCGTCCACATTTAAAGAGCTCACAGACAGAGGTACATCCATCCACACGGAGAGACTCCATCAGCTGTTTACTGATTGGCTAACGCTAACACTGCTGGTTAACAGTTAACCTCTCCTCATGCTTCATTTCATGGTTAGTGCAACGATACCTAAAAGGCAGTAAGGAGGTCAGAAATGTGTGATTGTTGAGTCGCCGCCGTGGCTGTGGCCCCCACGGAAACATCACTGTTACATTGTGTTGAAGTGTCACTGACTGACTGCAGCCACTGATTTATTGCTGAGCCACGAAAAGGCTCCCTTTGTCTCCCAGAATAAAAGCCAGGAATGCTGGACGCTCCATTAATTAGGAGGTTTGTTGTGCTTTTTGCACAGGGACAATTTGGTATAATTAAAGTCTACATCATATTTATAGAAACCGATGAAATTTGACTGATGACCGTTTAAAATAGATACAGGAAAAGCATTTAAAATTCAACTTAAAGGACTAGTATGTGGGATTATGTGGCCATGAAGCGCAGGACAAACAGTCCCTGTCTAGAGTCAGTGTTTGGATGGAAGGTTTGGAAGATGACCGGCTGCGTCTGTAGATTATTTAAGTCTCATTCTAAGGTAACAAAAATATAACGGCTCTTATTTTCAGGTGATTATACACCAATGAATACACAGCTATGCTTATTATATTCAGTTTCTGCCATGGAGCTCCCCTGTGGTTTCACCTTTCGTGCAAATAAAATGAAGTAAAATCAAAAATGAATCAAAATACAATACAAATGTGCAATATCCAAGTCACAGAGGCTGTGGTACATACATAAATATGTAGAAAGTACAATATTTTCATCTGTAATATAATATTATATTTTATTAACTGGTGTTTTGAAAGTCAGCCTCAGCTGTCAAACAAATGTAGTGCAATAAAAAGAAAGTACTTGACATGGAAATACTTAAATGAAGTCCAGTACTTGAGTAAATATTCTTAGTTACTGGTCAATGTGAAGTAGTCAAACAGCAGCCAATAAGAAAGCTGTAAGAAGAGTTGCATGGTGCACTGTCAACAGTAGGGGTCAGTATAAGCATGTGGAGCCAGCATGTTCCAGCACAAATGCTTGTACCACATGAAATCTAATGCCTCCTAACACACACACACACACACACACACACGCACACACACGCACACACACGCACACACACGCACACACACACACTATGTGTTTTACACACTTGGATCAGTACCATGGCTATATGTTGACAGTGCTCTCCATCCTCACATTAGTGATATGTCCACACAGCAGTCTCCTCCTCTGTCTGATGATAGCAGCAATATTGACCTGCCTGCCTTTATCGGACTTAGGCTGGACGGTGAGCACGTAACGAAACAAGGACAGAGGATGTCTGCTGCACAGGGAACAACGCCTCAGACTAATATCTAATAGATGCTTCGTGACCCTTTTTTGATAGGAACAGGCCCTAAAATTAATAATATCACTGTAAAAATACTCTTCTGCAAGTAAAAGTCCAGCTTTCAAAACCTATTTTCTTATATTACTGGATTATAATTATGATTTATAACAATATATTCAATGATTAGTATTTGAATTAATAATATGAATGTGCAAAGTAACTACTAAGTACTATATTTGTCTTGAAAATGCAGTATGAAATGGAAATGCACCTTTGTGTGAATGTACTTAGTTACATTCCACCACAGGGAGTCAGGAAACAAACGCGGTGATTCATGGAAACCAGCTCCACTTCCTGAGCCATTAATACAAAATATAGATATCATAGTTTTCTCTTATTCAGCAACTCTTCCAGGTCCACTCATCGCTGAACGTCGGAGCTGTCAGACAAACCGCCTGCTGGTAATTCTAAAGAAAAAAAACATGTTTTACTCCGAGCAAGATCTGTTGACCTCGAAGACAAATACAGCTTCTACAGAGCCGCTTTAATGAAATCATTTGGTCACCACACCTTCAGCGGCTTCTTCCTGCCCACTGTGACACAGACTGGTGTATTTTCTGGTGACGAACTGATACTTAAACATCTCAAATATTCCATCTTTTCTCTTTTACATTTTCCCGGAAGAGATAACGGGTCTCAAACTCAACGCTTTCAATTCTTCGCTGCATCCCAAATCACAGATATTATCATATTCCAAAAATGTTATCCCTGGCCACTGTTTAAAAATACACCAGCTCCCCTGGAGAGAGAAACCTTCCTCTATGCCTCCTCTTCTCTTTATTTTCTCCTCTTTGTGCTCGTGTAGTAGAAATCCTTCCCTCCCTCCTTTGGCTGTAAACTTACTGACCCTCTTTGCTGCAGCGGTAGAGCTCATCTCTGCATTGACTCCTTCTGTGGAGAAAATCAATAAGCAAGGGTCAAAACAGCCACTGAAGGAAGGAGTATTGGTAACACTGTAAAACCATCAGTGCAGGATTTATCGAGGATGCAGCCGTGGTCTCAGCACAAAGTATTAAGCTGTGATTTTGCTTGTATCTATGTTGATATGAGCACCCTGCATACCTACACACTATATAAATGAGCACCGATTCAAATATGAAGAGTAAAACGACACACACACTCTCTCACAGATGCTTGACACAGTTGTAGGAAACCTCTGATTGGAGTAATGGGAAGACATCAGCCTTTCCCCTTTCCACACATGCCTCTCACCTCTCGGCAACACTCTCACCTCCTTATCAGGTGTCAGATGTGGGTTTGGTGTCGGTGAAGCTCGGTCCATTTCCCGTCACGCTCTGCTTTTTTTGAGCTTCATCATATAGACCAAATAATAAAAATATGACACTCTCTGGACCAGAATAAACACAAATTATAGCTTGGATTTTGTCTTTGTCGTGTTTTGGGAGTAAAAAAAATTAACGATACGTCAGCCAATATTCTTTATATGTAAATAAACACATGCTTTGCAATGATCCCTGGTTATTAAGCACTTGTGACAAAAACGACAAAAACGGAAACGGGGTACTTTAAAGTTCATTTGAACAATTCTAAATAATTATAGATAGAAAAATTGGTAGATAATGGGCAACATGTATGCTGATAACGATACATCTGTGAGGCCAAAATCAGTTCAATCTACAGATCTATGTGCCACCTGCCACCTCTTCTTGCTAAGGTGAAGAAGAAACATGGCTGCGAAACAGGCAAAAAACATGAAAGGCCATATCTAGAGCCAGTGTTTGGTTCGTCTGAGCTGAGCTACTGTGGAAATGTGGTGGATCACATCAGTTCTTTAATTTACTGACCATGAAACTTTGTTGTCGTAATATCAACTAAAACATCATGTGGAGCCAAGATAAACAAAACTATTTAAATAATGCTGCAATTAAACCGTTGTTTTCGGTGCTCGTGAGCCCAACGCTAGCGTATCTTAGCTGAAAATGCCCCAGCCTCGACCGTCTGCAGAGTTCGGAAAGTCCCCTCGCACGACCGTGGGAATATGGGACATGAAAGCATGTGTCTCAACACCAGGATAAGTGAATGAACCAGTTCAGATGCAATGTTGTCTCCTCAACATTACTGGCAATTAGCTGCTGATAAGTGGACAGGAAAGGCAGCAGACAGTGTGTGAATGTCACCGGAGGGCTCGGACACAACAAAGCGGTCTCAGCAGAGCTAATGTTGTCACACGCTAACACAAGATCCAGAAATGTAGTTTATTAAAGGGCAGTGGTTCTAGTTAGTGTATACTCAATCTATAGTTCAATACATAATGTAACCAGTATCACAAGTCTTCTTACAGCCATACAAAGGTAATTTTAGTCATTAAAATATACGACACATAAAATCAGAGGAGCGAACATTAAAGGTTACAGCCTGAGATAACAGGAGCCGACTGATTTCTGACACAGATTACATTCTTTAGACTGATAACTATGAGCTAAAAAAACCAGACAATAAGTCTGCTGCAGCTCAAATACATTAAAACTTATCCGAGAACATCTGTGGGCTTTGTGGACAGAGCCAGAAGTTGTCCAAATGTCACCGTCAATCAGCTCGGCTAAAAACATCCTCTGCGCGGAGCAATTATCTGATAGACAAACGCCGCCAAGGAGGGACAGATGTAACGGTACAGTGTGACTGAACTGTACAGAAATCTGCCTGTGGAGGGCAACAGAGCCCACATGGCCTCAAGTTTAAACCCAGATCGTGTCACTATTACACAGAAGCATTTTTGTTTGGCCCGTTATGAGTCAAGTTGCGTGCATCGACGGCAACTTTCTACCTCTCATGAGTCGATTCAGATTACAGCATGGTGTCTGATGGGGGAAGACAAATGGAATGCGCTTGCATGATTGGATCTGTGAATAACCATCGAATCACTTCCCGTCAGCCAACCCAACGCCAATGTGCAGAACGTGGATGGATGACGAGGTTAGTGAGCACATTAAGGAGCTCTCAGTTTATGATGTTGAGAATTCCTGTGGGTATGACTGGGAACTGATGGACTTCTGAATTTTACGATTTTAGGACGAGGTTAGGGCTCGTCCAGGGTTACTATAATCAGTGGTGGAAGACATCCTCTGATTCTTTGCTTAAGTAAAAGAAGTACGTAACGCTTTACGGCACTAAATCACACACCACCAACTATCTCACTGATTCTGGCGAAACTGGATCATATTTTAATGGAGAAAATGTTTCCTGGTTTTCCCACTGATGTCCTCCGACTGCTCCACTTCAACTCTCTGTGTTTTACAGAGTTACCTGACAGTGAAATAACCTGCTTCCAACTGTAGCTGCTGTAAGCTAACTGCTAATTACAGAATGCTGACGTTTGTCGTGCCAGAACCGGAGCTGGGCGGCATTGTAACTGGGCTCAGCAGCCTCTGTGGACATAATGATGGGGATGTAAAGACCGAACTGTAGGTTGACGGAGGAAGAAAAGAGAATGAGCATGACAAGAGTAAGTCGTTGGTGAGAGCTTGGCGAAATAAAAGTCTGAAAGACAGACGCCGAGCCGGGCTGACTGCTGTTGGACTAATAAGTAATATTAGCTGGCTGCTATGTCTTGTGTTGTTGACTGTTAGCAAAGTTGTTGACTCGCTAGTTTTTGATGAATAGTAAAGAAATCAGAACAAATACATGTGTTCATTTATCGAAGTGATACTGTAGGGGCGTTCAATCACAAAAATATCAAGTGCTACAAAATGTTGCTTTAAATATCAAAATTAAATTAAAAATTAAATAATAGGATAGGATTATATCGTATTGTATTATCCTTTAAATTAAACTAAATTAAACGGTCCTAGAATAAACGTACATAGGATGTAAATTATAAAGTAATAATCAATCCCGTTCTGTAAATCAATATTTGGTCCATCACGCTGACATTTCTGAATTCTGGCTGGTTTGAAATAGTTTCAAAGTCAAGTCTGAGTTCAGGTTTTGTTTGAAAACATGCCTCAGGCTAAACCCCAGTAAACACACACACTTCATCCAGGCTGAGAATCTTGATCATCGGGTGGAATTTTCTCTCCTCCCTTTGATGTGTCTCCAAGCGTAACTATTTATATATCCACCACTTGTTGTCTGGAAAGTGCAAGCCACTGCTGCTCCGTAGATCCCCACTGTACACAAGCATATAAACATGGCCCGGGCTCACAACGCTGCCCTCCTTATCGACAGGAACCCAAAGTTCCTCCAGTGGAAATGTCTTTGTTCCCCCTCGGCTGCCACACAATGAGCGCGACTCTCTGGAGTCGGCTGAAGGCACTGCGAACGAAGGCCTTCGCTCATTCCACACATAGCACAGCGAAGGCACTGACCTTGGCAAGAAGCTATTAAAAATGTTCTCCACCAACACGTATGTGCACAGTCACCTTGGTACACAAAAACACAGCGTTGTATGCGGCAAAACATGTTTGAGTCAAAGTTTCTAGCTTAAAAACAAAGGCAGCTTTTTTATTTTCTATATTTGGCAGGTATCCATCTGTTGTATCGACCCTTGATCTACTGAAGCATATCATGTTGTATCTAGAGCTGCAGCTTGAGATTATTTTCATCACTGAATTAATGGCAGAGTATTCTCAAACTATTTATGAGTCCTTTTGTTGATGAAATGGTTTTATCGGTGCTTGGTAACAGTAGAGGATCTTCATAATCCACCTACTTACATCTGTATTTATCTCATATATTGTGTCTACACGACTGCATCTACTGTAATTTAACGTCTTATCCAGCTATCATAGTTATCTCTATGTACTGAGCTCTTCTCTAATTATCTGTCAGCCTCATCGTACTGTACTTGATCCCTAAGATATTATAGAAGATGCACCCCCTATCAGGGAACTTAAATATAGTCGGGGAAAATATATTTTAGTATAACTCTCGACTAAAACAACCAGATTTCACGCAAGTAAACTTGAATATCTGCTATTCCTCAGTCAGTTGCACACACCGTCTGTCTGTGGACGATATAAAGTGTAGTAAGTTTTATGATATCATGGGGTAAATATATTTGTTGTATTTTAATGTTTAGCTTGCAAATAGCACACTGCTCTCATGCAGTAGATAGCTAGCTGATAAGTTGGATGCTAAATAAGCTATAGCTAGCATCATTGACCATTTATGAGGCCATGATATTATCATGTTAGTTTACCCCTAATTACTAAATTACACTCAAGTTAATTTCCATAAAGTCCAAGGATTCCCATCCTCCCTATCTATTAATCACATTATATCATATATATATGAACTGTAATATATCTATTTATGTACTTTATATATCAGTCTATAAAACAGAGACGTCGTATCCGTGACATCCGTGCCGAGCTGAATGAAGCCTGGTGGTTGAAACAAACCACCGGTGACAACACCCACCTGTCAATCAAAGCCACGCTCCCACCTACATACCTGGCACCTTCCTCTGCATCAATTCATGATGCATTTGTTCTGACATGTTTGACCCTCTGCCAGGTACAAGGTGGCATCACTGCATGACAGATCCACCGACGGACTGAAGAATGTACAACCTCCTACGTATAGTATCAGCACAGAGGTAGACAAACACACACACACACGCATGGGTTTTCGCTAATGACTTGCCTCACGGCAGCAGTCAGTTGGGGCTCCACAGAGGATGAAATCCTGTTACAGCTTCCTTTTCATGATGCCTTTAACTGCATTACACTCCCCTCTCAAGTCTAGATCCAATTTCCCTATGAAACAAGGTAGCACTCACAGATAGCTGTGACAAGGATGCCTGCCTTTAATGTCGTAAAAAAAAAAAACAGTATGTTTTTCGTCTATTAGTATCTGCAGTGGGTGAGCTCTCTGGGTAGATGGGAACAGGAACTCAGTCAGACAGACGGGGGAGGGACGGTGGAGCAGTGGGTGGGTGGGTAACTCACTTGACTCGCGTGGATATTTGTGTTTGTGTGTGTCAAGTCCTCATAATGACAAAGGTGCTGAAAATCCCCCTAAGGACATTTTGTCAGTCCTCACCTGTTCAGTTAGGTCGTTTAAGATTAGGACCAAGGGGTTATGGGTTAAAATAAGTATGTTAATTAGATATAAATTAGGATAAGGGTTAGGCCTGTGATGAAGGGGTTCTTATAAATGCTTTGCTACAATTACTTAGTTAAGAAAGTTGTTTAAGCAGAAACACACACAATAAAAGTAATAAATAAAAAAGTTCACAATTATAGCTGATCGAATCAATATTGAAATGTCTCAGAACTTGACGATGATCAAGCTGTTCATTCATGCTCATCTTTTCTAAAATGTATCTGAATTCAGATGCAGTAATCTGTTTATAGAGATTAGCAGAAATGCCTTTTATCATCTTTTTTCTGTATCAAGTTGCTACAAAGGAAGTTCTGGCCCGGATATCGGTTTTCTACTGACTACCTGTACACAAGAAGCCCGGAAACATTCATCTTGAACCCATGGACATGATGAGACATGGATGCAGTATCCGTGATGTCACCCACATGATGCCATTGTGAAGCAGAGTCTTGACAGTCCTGCCTCCCGGATAATCCAAAGATTGGCAAAGATGTGGAGCCTGATTCTGCGAGACCAAAATAAAAAGAGACCAAAACTGTTTTTTGTACCAGGCTGTAAACATATTTCTGCTGCGAAGTTGGACATTTTAACATGGGGACTTATGGAGACGGACATTTTCCGTAACCAGCCTCAAGTGGACGTTTGGGGAACTGCAGTTTTTGGCACTTCTGCGTTGGCTTCACTTCACAGACTGGGAGGTTGCTGCTTTGTTGAAAACAGAGACTAAATCATCATCAGACGATTAGCTGATGGTTTCTGAGACTGGAATAAAATTAATTGGAATTATCAACATACAGAACCAACCAGGGTGAGACAGTCAATTAACAAGTCTGCTCAGCTTTATGTCTCTATTACTAACAAGTCTATGACAGAAGCCAACAGAAGTGGATGAATTAGATAAATAAAAGGTTGGTTAGCTGGATTTTAACCCACGTCTTTCCTGTGCACAATATTCATCAAGTCAATCTGACATGATGAACTACAGAAAAGGCCCAATCAGCTTTACCGATCTTTAAAGGAAGGTGGGTCTACAGCAGGTCACATTTCCCCTCCCCCTCAATCCCAGCAGCAGAGAAACCGTCTGTCTGTTAGAGAGGCTGCAGCAGCATCGGCCACATGTTCGTCTGCAGGATAAAAGGCTTTCCTTATTAAGTCAGCTGTCACATCGGGCACTTTGCCAAGCGACACATCCATCCAGTCGCTATTCCCAGCTGTGCCCTTATCACTCAATGCCAACGCCGAGGCCTAGCGTGACCTCACACAACCTCGATTTAAGAGATTTCTCCACAATCTGATTCCTAATAGCGAAAATACTGCACATCTACGGTAATCGAATCAAAGAATGCTGATCTGGTGGGTCCTTAACATGGATGAGCGACAACAGTTGGAACAAAGTGTAGCTTGGATCCATGATCCCACTTAGTTTTAATGGAAGAAAAGGATCACTGGCTTTAAAAAATGCAATCAATTATCTTTCGGCAGGATTCCCCCAGTAACTTTCAATTACCCTTTCATTTGGGCTTTGTAATTGATTGATCGAGTACAGATGGAGTTGACCCCTGATCAGCTACCTAAGGTCGAGTCTGTCAAGTGTCAAGTTGAGAAAATTGATTAAAGTATTGAATGAACTAATGAATTGATTTTTTTCTCTCTTCTGGAGAGTTTCACTTTCACCACTTTGCATCAGCGCAGAAAGGAGAAATTGTATTGTAGTGTGAGATCTCGGTCCAGAACGGATCCTAAAATTCTGCTTTCTTTGTCACTTGGTTTGGTTTGTATACACTGAATATTTAAGACTCACTCTATGAGATGTACACCAACGTTTACCTTCTGTCTTCACTCAGCAAAAATATCAACCAGTGCAACATTTGAGCTTCATTAACGTGATGATTTTGGGGATGATTTTGATTATATTCTCAATCAATCGATTCAGCATTTTTGTCTTGTTTTTGTCAGCCTGTTAGAGTCCAGGGTAACATATTCAAATATCTTGTTTTGTCCTACAGTTCATTCAGTTTCAAATTTTTACATTTGAGGAGCTGCAATTAGCTTCTAAATAATTGTCTCTCAATTGATTAATCAATTAACCACTCACCGCAGCTCCCATTTAAAACAGCAGGTCTGCTCTACAGATTCAGCAGTGCACTCCTACACTGACGTCGACCAAAGCTGATGCAGAAGGCAGAATCGTGTTTTTTAATTCACCATTTCTTTTTTCTTGTCAAAACCTGCCATCATATCCCACAGTGCGGCTTGACAGCTGACCACAAAAAGGAAAATAATTGTTAAATAGAGCCCTACTCTCCTCATAACAGAACATTAAAGGAGCACACTGTGTAAAGGAAATGCATGGAGGTTCAAAAAAACTGTCTGTGCCAATAAAATGTCCCTGATCAAGACATCAAGCCTCTACATGCCGCTGCTGGCTGTTGCTCACTCACTAATAAAATACAAATTCTGTGCAACTCGGTGACTCTGATAAATGTGAATAAAAGGTACAAAGGACTTCTTTTCATTCCATCGATTGATGAATTAAGGTCAGTAGCTAAATGTTTGAGGTGGATCGGAGCGTTCACTACGTTCTGTGTTAAATCACTTTCTCTTCTGCGTCATTTGTCAAACACATTGGCTCAACTATAGTTTACATGGCTCAAGGCAACGTATTTCCATGGCAAGCCCAAACCGACCGAGGAATGTGTGATATTACGAAATCACTCATTCATTTTTTTTTTTAAGTCATTATAGACAAAGTGAGTCAAGGCTGAGTCACCCAGTATGCGTGCAAGTCTGAAAATATTCACTAAATTGCTCAAATGTTCAATTGTCCTCCTATTTGAAAAAAATCATGGTGCTTTTCCATTTACAAAACTTAATGCAAACAAACATTCACGGCCATGGATGAGTAAACCTGGAGTGTTTGATCATACCATGTCATGTTTAGCTGCAGATGAACCTCAGTTTTTAACCCAATGAGTAAATTTCATCTGCCGATGAGGATCTATCTAATCGAAAGCTCCACAAGAACTTACAGTACTTCAAACTTGGTTCCTCACTGTTGAAGCATGTAGTTTAATCTTTGTGGTGGGTTTTCCTCCATTTCTGCCATTTTACAGGCACAACTGTGAACATACAGGCTCCTATATCTATAGATGTCACTTGACACTGGGGACGCTACCATGGGACATCACAGTGACCTACTCCAAACCACAAGGCCATTGGTCTAGTTGATCAATGACATTTCCAAAACGTTCTACCAAATTCATCATGTGTCTGTCTAAATGTGATTGCAACCAGTTAGGATCTCAGTGCTTCTGCTGTCAGTTGTCCATACAAACATCTGTCCGTCCATTGACTCAACTGCTTATCCTTAGGAGGCCTGGAGCTGACATTGTTCAAGAGGCAGGATTCGCCTAGGACATTACCAACCACTCACACTAACGTTGACACCTACGGAGAACTTAGAGTCACCAACTACCTAGGAAGTGCATGTTTTTGAGAACCCACGCAGACACAGGGGAGAACATGAATGTTTTTATTGAGGTGTGAGTCAATTTATCAGGTAAGTAGCAACGTGTCCATAACAGGGACATGAGTGTACATCTATAACACTTTGTGTGCAGGCCATAAATAGATAAATGTTAATGCTAGATATCAGTACATTGATTTGAGCTGTTGGTTGGCAGTGAGTGTGAGCCACAGAACAGAAGATCGGAGAAATCTAAGTACTTCTTTCACCACTGTTAGCGGCAAATGTAGCACTTCTTAAGCTGCTCAGTAAACACATCCTCCAACACAACAGCATGAACACATCACAATGCACCTGTCAAACCACAAGCAATATAAGCTCAGCCGCTTTAACAGGTAGTTAATACAAATGCAAATACTGCCCACAAGCAGGACTAGCCAAGCAGCAACCAAAAAACAAGTCAGCAGTGATTTTACCAAGCCCTCAAACACGACCGAACACAGCCAAAGCACCAAAACCATTGATTTAGTATTCATGTTAGCACAAGCAGCAGGTACTTACGCTTTGTGGAGTCAAGGTGTGATCCTCCATCTCAGCAGAGAGTAAATGTTAAGTAAGCAGGAGGTGTAAAGTAAGCTAGCTAACAGTGAGTGTAGCATAAACTCATTATATCCTCCAAAAAAGCCTTTGTGAAGCCGCACAGGCTTAGCATAGCATTATGTCAACACAAGTAGCACCGGGGCTGCGAGTGTGTACAGTAATATTAGTAAAACAAGCACACCTGGCAGTTCACCTGCAGAGCGGGCGGGGCCCAGACAGTTTGAATGGGCCGCCATGTTGAAAAGGGTGCGTTGGATTTATGTTACAGCCAGGTGAAGGTGTCACATGTGAGCTCATTTTTCACAGCAGCCATTTTGACATGAAATAGTAAACAAAGATGTTTCCAATTATCCTAATTAAGGTTCAGTTCATACTGCTGTCATAGTTGCTGAATATGCAAAAGCAGTCCCACATATCACTGTGTATAAACAGGCTGGTGAGGCCACTTAAAAAAAAAAAGTGTCACAATGTGAAAAAGATCTGTTTTTCTGAGCTCTTTAAAAGTTTAAAACCTTTTAGAGGTGCGTGGTCCTCACAGAACAGCAGCACTACAAATATATGATGATCTTATGATGATGCATTGCTGTAGATTAAATTACCCAACAGTATATATAGTAGTTAAAATTAGCACAACCTTAAATGTCACCAGCAGTAAATGTAATATACACATGTTGCTTCAAGCAGCAGTAAAAACACTAACAGGGACCATTTTACTACATAACAGTACTAATACTGTGATACTTTCATTTGGTTGATGCAGTCTTGCATTCAAAATCCCACTTAGAGGAGTATTATCTGCAAAATGTACTTAAGTATCCAAAGTAAAAGTACAAGTTCTGAAGAAGAGTCTTTAGTTTTTAATTGTACATGAGTACTTAAGTAAATATACTTGTCTGTCCACCACTACAAGTACCTTAACTCTTCATATGTTGCTGTATGCTGCTCCTTTTGACTGCTATCAGCGTTTCTAATATTATTTCTACTATTTATTGGAATTATATAAAATTTAAAATATATTCTGATCACTCCAGTGAGCTGCTTTAGGCATTTATTCATTTATTTTCGCCTTCATTTTTTTTAGAAATGTAGTTTTTCCTCTTATATTTGTGCTTTGTGATTATTATGTCCAGTGTGTGTTGTATGTTTTAAAATGATTAACAGTATTTGGTACTGTTATCTAGGCCAGGACAAAGAGAGTTTACAGGAGTAAAGAGTTAATATTCACTGATTAAATTAAGTTATATACATATTTAATTTGACAAAAACAAAGCTCTCAGGTAGTTTGTTGTCTTTACTTTAATATTATGCATACTTTGGATCATGCTATGCTTTCTCATGAACACTAAACAGTATACATACTGGCTGAAAACACAGAAAACATCAGTGTAGCCTTGTCACTCTGCACATAGTCAGTAGCTTTAATGACCCCGATGTCACTTAGACTGAGAGGTGCAAATTCACCTTGCATATCACTGCTCAGGGTTTCGGGTTACACTGCACACTGTCACTTGAGCGTGTCCAAACAGACACGCATGGGATATGTGGAGACGAACATAAGAAGGAAACTTACGTGATTAAACTTAAGGAAGCACGGCCTGTCTAATGAAAACGTGTGTGTATGATGCATATTCAGGATATATAAGTTACAGCTCCCCAACATTCAGATGAACGATGAGTGCACGTGTTGGCATCATGAATAAATGTGATTAAGTGTGTGTGTGGACAAGGGCTCCGAGCTGAGGAAGGGTAGTAGATTCACAGCTTGTTTACCCTCCTCTGACCTTTGACCTTCCTCCTGCCCTGCAAAATCCAACACAAGAGTTTTAAATGACTTTTCTTGGTGGTGATCTGCCTGTGTTACAACAAGGAGGGAAAACAGGCCAGTGCATTAAGGTTTAACGTCAATATGTCTCCGTCAGATTCATTGATTCTTTGGTGTAATTACTCTAAACTATGGTGTGTAGTCTCTACTCAATGGATGGTATTGATACAAGCTAAATAAGAATGAACTACATTCATTACATCATTAGGGAACCTACGGACCCAAAATATAGAAAATAAATTAAGTACTGTTGTAAAAAAAAATGTAAAAGTACCGTTAAAAACAAGGAGCTTGACTCGTAAACATAAAAATTAAACTTTTAAGAATACTTTTCTGTATCTAGTTACTTGCCGTAGAGTAATTATCAAGTTTACCCGTGCAGATCATTTCATTTTCCTCTCAACACATTTGTTTATTTGGACACATGCACACAGACACACACACTGAACAGTTGTCCCAGAAAAGCTGCTGTGGCACTGTAAGACTCCCCCCACCCCCTCTGCCAAAACGATGCCTGCCCACCTCCTGGTGCAGCGAGTACATTGGAGTGTTGCTGCAGTGGCATGGCAGTCTCAGCCAACAAACATGCACACAGCCAGTGCAGTGTGGTTTGTTTCCCTGCTTCAGTCAGCCCACAGTACCAGCTGCAGCCCGCTGTCCACCAGCACGTGCCAGCTTGATGTCCCGTAAGGACCATGTTTGGTTTGTGACTGCGTGTGTGTGTGTGTAGGTGTGTGTGTGAGTGTTTAAAGGGACCGAGGGCTTAGCCTAAAATCCTGTCACCCAGCTGCTTCCACTGTCAGATGGTCCCAAAGACCCACATCAACAGATGTACAGAGCGGCGACAGGGAACAGGAGCACACACAACAATCTAACAATCAGTCTGACGACGGTGCCCGTGTGTCTAAGAGAGACTTCTCTGCTTTAACAGGGTAAAGCAAATAAAGTCATGTCCTGTTTCCTCTGCTTGAGAATGCGTTCGGCCATTTTGAGCTCAGTGTAGTAGTACTACGTGTTTACAAATGCAGCGCACTGAGATGTCCTTGGCTGTTGTAAGGAGCCACTTTTGGAATCTGGTGTCAGTTTACTGATGCAGTCTGGGATCAGTGGGGGTATGTGCGTGTGTGTGTGTGTGTGTGTGTGTGGTGGGGGTACTGATGCTGACAGGCACAAAGGGAACTTGGCATCACATCACACATCTACGCTGTACAATGGCAGTGAATAAACTGCTTAATGATTAGACATAAAAGGGGAATTAAAACAAAATGTTTACTTGACATTACATTTTGATTAGATTAAGAACAAAAGTAGGTCAAATTCAAGTCAGAAAAAAAGTTTTCCCATCTCTAAATCCTGAGTATAGTCTGCACAGATACAGATTTTAAAGCTCACTGAGCTAAAATTATGATTTGTGGCTATATATGTAATATTCAACTACCATATAGATGACACGGCAAAGTTAAAAGCACATGGTTTAGCATCAAAGCAACACTGCACAGAAGCATTTTTATGATTTAGTGTCCCCAGTTTCAGAGAACAATACTACTATTGTGGTATGTGTATTTGCTGGCAGCTTTGCTAACAAGCAATCATTATGTCTATACAGGCTTCTGTGTCTGCTAGCCCAGCTCCGGTTCTGGCACGACACTGGCTCTGCTCTCTGTCATCATTCGCCCATGCCCCAGGCCTGAAAACCTCTTCTTCTTTCCTGTGGTCCTTTCTCTGGCACAAACACTAACACTCCTCCGATGCTCTGAGCTCACAGTCCAGACAGCCCGGCCAACAAACTGAGCTAACATTAGCTAACAGCAGCTGCAGTTGCCAGCAGTTTACTTCACTGTTCATCGGGAAACTCTGTAAATCACAGAGAGTTGAGGCAGAGGGAAAACCAGAAAACATTTTCTCCATAAAATATGAGCTCTCACCACTATTAGCTTTGTTTGGTGGTGTGATGATCTGGCCGGTTAAGTTACCCGTTGAAAACAGACCAATGAATGCTCAATATTCAATACTATCACTGCTAATAGTCTCAGACTGGGCCTCCATCTTATACGAGAGTTTGCACCTACATATTCAAATATTATACAGATGAAAGCACCAAAATGATCAGTCATAAGTCAGTAATAAGTCAGACATGAAGCATTTCTGCAAAAACAAAGCTCAGTATTCTGATACCCAAGTATTTAATATCTGTGTATCACTTCATAGGATCAGATGATGCTTGGACTCCAGGACCAGACTCTTCTTAAAATGAATTTACAGTCATCAATGGAGGAATATATATCCGTAAACATTATCAGCTCCCTTCCTCTCTCCCTCTATGACTCCACCACTTCCACAAAGCTGTGTAAGTCGATCCTGCCTTTCCGACAAGGGAAGGTCCTATTAGCGCCAGCCAGGGGCACCCATGGGAGTCAGGAGGAGAAGTGTCCCACCCCACCACCACTCCGCCCGGCATCATAACATTACTCATGAAACATTCACATCTTTATGTGGCGAGGTTGATCACGCCAGCCTCTCATTGGCGGAGACTGGATCGGCCCAGAA
Organism: Nibea coibor; assembly: GCA_023373845.1. Lineage (NCBI taxonomy): Eukaryota > Metazoa > Chordata > Actinopteri > Sciaenidae > Nibea > Nibea coibor. Next base: position 15,634,666 of record CM041730.1, read on the forward strand.
CAGGAGATGAGGTTCTATTGGCGTGGTGCGAGCGAGAGTGATGGCAGGATGGTGGAGAGACTGGTGAGGTTATTGGATTGATCGATCCGGGCCGTCCTCAGCCCACACAGACGAGGGCAAGGGCAAGGACTGCAGAAGATTGTTATTCCAGTACAAATGGCAACAGTTAGAGGTTGAGAGTCAGTTTTGAGGTGATTTAATGCGTGTTACTGTTAAGATAACAGTCAGCTAATTAACAATTAAGCTATTAAGTTGATCAGAGCCAACTTTTGTCCGCTTAGTGCCAGCTACGCAGAAAGGTTTGGTTTACACAGGTGTAACGGAGGTAAATACATTCATTATTAGTGTTAAAATAAATGAAAAATTATGTTTTAAAAGCTCAGTCATAGTGTCACATTTGCTCCGAATACAGTGATCCAAAAACCTGACAGTGAACTGCTTTCTACTGAAGAAATATTCCTAAGAGATGAGCAGATTTGTGATTGGGGTCATTTGCTGTCTAAGGCCGTATTTAGAGGATCCTAAATCAAATTTTTCTCCTCATGACACAAATCCTATTTCTCCTCATTAATGTGGCCTGCTGCTGTTAGTTTTTTTCTCCGGACCGCATCGCCGTGTGATACAAACGTGGACATGACCTACATGGGTACGCTCAATGCAAGACTTTTACTAAATTGTTAAAATGCACGTAGCAACATTCATTTCTCTTTCTTTAAATCTCCTGAGAGAAATATCTGGCTGTTTAGCATGCTAAATGCTGCTTAAGCCAGTAACTATGTTAGCATCAAAGTTCGGAGTTTGGCGTTTGTGCCGTTTGGTGTTGGCAGGTAGTGTAGAGTAGCTTTATTAGAGCCTTTATCCTGAAAACATCTACCGAGTACGGCTGGAAATCATACAAATGAGAGTAAATTCAAAACAATGAGCTGAAAGGCACTAAAACGCTGCAAACCGCTAAGTCAGGTAGTAATTCTCCATGGGTTGTTTGCTACAAGCAACATCTTATATTACACACTGTTAGTACAAAAATATTGATCACTACAGACTTATGGCTTGGTGACAAATTTAACTAACTGTAATTGGACGACCTGATGTTTTCATTTATCACAACACACAAACTTGTTCTGTAACATGAATTGAAATGTGATTGTGTATTCTAAAAGGAGGTTTTACTTGAACAAACGGATTCACCGGTGCAGAATCAGCTCTGGATCCATGTTGGACCTCAAGGTCAAGAACAAAGTGTGAAGCTACAAAATCTGAAGTGTGAACATCTACTCAAACTCTACCGCCTTTGTAATAATATAATCTTCTATGAATTCCCTTCATGTTGCCAGCATGTCTTGGTACATGGTGGTCCAGCACAGTAGCCTGCAGATGATGCTTACTGGACTGTGACATTTCAGACGTGATGGTGCTTTTGTGGTGCACTGCAAACCAAATATTACAAGCTCGATCAAGATGTGTCAAAACTGCTTTAATAAATAACTGGGATGATTATTTAGAACAATGAAACATCCACTAAAATAATGGAAACCTTTTTTTTCCCCAATTTGTATAAAATTATGTCCCTTGTAGAATAAAACGTATACAATATGCATATTCAGCTTTTAACACCAGCAGTGATGCATCTTTAATTCTTTATTTTGCTGTGTCCCATTTACAGAAAATACGATGGCGTTTTGAGACAATGACATGATATGAAAAGGGGTCATTTTGAACTGAGTTGGTAACTTAAAAAAAAAAATGAAACAAACAAAAAAAAACACATCTGCGTGGTAGCAAAAAACATCTGCAAATATTGTTCCCTTCATTAAAGCCTTTAAACCAAACATGAAGCTAATGCATGATGTCCACATTTGACCTACTGACGTCCACATTGGTGACACTGAAAAGAGTCACGGCGGACCGTTTTCTTTTTTTAAATCCTCCATCAGGTGTTTCATTCCAGAAATCTCCATGATAGCAAAGTGAGACGAGGAGAGCACTTTGCTCAGGCGAATAAAACACGCCACTATACAAACACACAGAGTGACCTTAAAGAGTCCTTAATAGTGAAAACAAACAAACATAAAAAGATGACCATTGGTTACACGAATAATGCATTGCTCATTACATTAAGGCACCTGAAACAAAAGGGTTTGTGAAGGGTTTAAAGACGGTTTGACTGTTTAAGGCTCTTATGTTGGCAGCTCTGCAACACAGTGTTTTATCATCAAAACTGGAAATGGAAGTAGCAACGTTTTGGTTATTTTATGGTCGGGGTATAATTTTGAAGTTGTCGCTGACTTAAAAAGCACAAAAGTGACCGCTTGTCAGAAAAAAACGAATGTTTCCTCGTGACAAACCATAAATAAACCCTTCAGAAATGCCTTCATACGCGGTACCTCATTGTAAAGATTCTTTAACTGTGGGACTCTGGATATGAAGTGTTATAAAACGTGCCTATTTTGACTGGCATAAATAAAAGGAATGGCATTGTAAAAAAAATAAAAATAATATTAATAATAATAATAATAACAATAATAATAATAATAATAATAAAAATGTGTGACTTGTCTTTAAGTTACTTATTTCAAATATACACAGCGACTCCTTTAGTATTTACACATATGTACAGAGTATTAATTTCTGTTTTGATCAAATACCTTGAATGGCGTTGCTGTGAAATTGAACTCTTTAAATGTACACTTATATCCCTTTGAGATTTGAGAACAAGGAGGTCAAACTGGGCAGCGCGACTTGGAGCCTCGACGCGGCTCTCGGAAAGGCACTTGCTACCAACTCAAATACTGCAAAAAATCCTCAAACAGAGCTTTCAGCCAAGACAACAGAGACAGGAGAAGAAAAAAAAATGGAAGGCCACATAGTAGGCACTGGGGTTTCTGTCCCCTTCTCTTGTCCCTCCAGGCCAAGTGTTTTGGTAAGGCTGGCGCATGACGGCCACAGGTGGATTGGTGGGCGAAGCCGGAAAGAGACAGAGCGAAGAAACGTGGAGGGGGGTGGATTTCTCTGTTACTGTGGCCGCAACAGTCCATTTCCCCTCAAAACTCGTCGTTCACTGTCCCTTTAGTGTGTATCTGCACCCCTACAGACACTGAACAGGAGCCTGCCGACAATTCAACTAAATCAAAATCATCTGTAAACAAAAAGGAAAAAAAAAAATCTTTATACAGGTTGTTTTGTTTTTTTTTCCATCTCCTTTTCCGATGATTCATCGTTTCTTTAATAGTACGATTCCATAAACAAAAAAAATTGCAGAGAGCTTCTTTTGCCTCCTGGATAATTGTTACATTTCAGCTCCTTTTTGTACATAATTAAAGAAAAATAAGTGAACAGAAGCCAAAAAAAAAGGATGTTCACTGTGCTCTAGCCTCCTGAATGAAAAATAATTTCAGGTGACAGTGACAAAAACATGAAAACAAAGCAAAGAAGGGCTTATTAAAACACAAAGCCTTTTTTTTCTTTCCAAAAGTAGTCCAAAAATAAGAATAGCTGCTGCCTTGCAGCTTCTCTCGCTTCCACATTGCGAGTCCTTTGTTTAAATTTCTTATACACAATGGTCTCTGAGGTCTTTTTGACCAGTCAAGGCGGCACTGACATTTTTCCAGCGGTTGTCTTTGGGGCTGTAGCCGGGGGTCCGGTGGGGTGCTTTGAGGGATGAACTGGAGCTGTGCAGGGTGCAGATCACTCCCCCGCTGGACTGCACTGCAGTCTTAGAGTACTTATTAACTTGCTGCTTTCCCGCCTCTGCTCCACCACACTCCTCCTCGAGCTCAAGCTCGCCTTCCGTCTCCTCCTCCTCATCCTCCTCATCCTCCCCATCACACGTCCGATAGGAAGGGCCCATGAGCTTTTTGCGCTCCTGCTCGGCCTCCCAGTTGCTTTCTTTCAGCTGCTGCTGCGGCTGACGTCCCACGACGGTCCGAAGCGGCTCCCACTGGTTGTTCACGTTGTCGTCGGCGGCCGATCGTGCGTTCCTCTCGCGCTCTTTTCTCCGTTTGCGCGTCCACCAAACGCATACAATGATGCAGAAGAGGCAGAGCAAGAAGAAGACCACACATAGTAGAGGCACCAGGTAATCTGCAAGGTGTACAAGGGAGGGAACCGAGGATAACGAAATCAGTGGAAGCAGTAAAAAGTCTTAACGAGAAACCGAATGGGGCTCGTAACAAACCCGTGTGGGACACCGTTGTTAATTATTACTCACCCACTGAAGGGGGCATGACCTGCGTTTCCACTTTGACCTCAATGACTGCCAGCATGATTGTGCTGTTGTGCCGCTTGGACAAGGAGCCCACTATGGCGCTGGCTGCCTGCTGGATCAGACTGTGGTCGGGTAGATCCTCTGGGTGGAAAGACTGAGAACCGAAGCAGAGAACAAGGAAGAAATATCACGTAACAGCTGAGAAGGAGCACTAAGTTGGTTCATGACATCTGAAATATCTCTTATCTTATTCACCTTAATGTGTTAAAGTGTTAATGCTTAGGGCATCATTCAGATCGATACCACTCTGGGAGCTGACTTAGTTTAGCATAAAGATAAGAAACAGAGAAACGGCTCTGCCCAAAGTGGCTGTTAGTATTTCTTGCCAAACAGAAGCTGAACGGATTATCCATTTGTGATCACCACACAGCTCATTGTTAGTGTTCCAAACACCTAAGACAATGTCCTCCAATGACTAAAACGGTGCAGTTTTATTGAAATTGAAACCAGGTTTGGCTCGTTCACTTACTATAGCCACCTCCACAGCATCCGGATTTGAGTGAGAGAGGTCACAGAGCAGGAGAAGGGCGTGGTCTTTTGCCAAGCTTCGGGTATCGGGAAGATATCTCAGCTCGTAGCAGATGTTCTCCACTGTTGTTCCCTGCAAATGCAGACACATGTAGCGATGAGCAACAGCGGAAACAGAAACCGAAACGCGTTCCAAGACTGCAGCAAGAAAAATGATACGCGAGGAGATGACTCACTGGTGGTACTTTGTCTCTGTTGAAAACAAGTGTTACGGAGCCACAGTTGTTGTCCAAGTGCCCACTGTTAGGCTGGCACTTTGTGGATGATTGCGAAGGTGAGCGTCCAGCCATGGAACAAACCCCCCACTCATTGCAGGGGGGAGAGAAGCACGTGAGGTAGCTGTGCTCCAGACACTCTTGTCCAGCTGGGCAGGACTGCTGCTGTCTCTCATCCTGGGCCGATGACTGGAGCCGGCAGGGACGACGACCACACAGCACCTGGTGTCAGAGCAGAAACATTCATCGAAATGTAATCCCACGAATCCCTGCATGCCGCCTTATTACGGCAAGAAAGGAACACCATCATTTATGGTATTTTTAACTTTTCTAAGCACAACAAAAAAACAGATTCATCGCTCGTGCAGCAATGTTTTATTTTATTTATCACAGCTCGGTTCGTTTGAGCTCTTGTTTAAACTCTAAGATCCTGGTTGTTGTTCATGATTGCTCAGAGTTTGCCGCAGATACTTGCTGGCGGTGTTTTTAGAAGGGCGGCGTTACCTTTGTGCAGTCCACTTTGCCATTGATGCAATGGCAGCTGTTACACTCTTCCTCCCAGCGGCTGCTGTGGGGAAACTGCAGGCCGGCATAGTGGCAAGTCTTCCCGATACCTACGACTGCATACAGACAGAAAGGGACGCGTTGAGCTTCAAGACAAAAAGTACGAACAAGATGGAGTGAACTGACAGGTGATCATAGCTTGAACTAAGACGTATTTACACTCTTGGCATCGGACTCCTGTTCTGCCGATCGGACAGATGCAGCGGAAGCCGTTGATCTCGTCCACGCAGGTGGAGCCGTAGGCACAGGGTGAAGACTGGCACTCGTTGATGTCTGTGATGGGAAGAGGAGCACCAAATATTATAGTACTCAGTACTGGACCTTTAATGTCTCCTCTTTTGCGGAGCAGTTTATGTTCTGACAGAGGAGGTTAAAAGTGGACGGTGCCGTGGAAGGTCAGAGCTTTAAAAGGCAGCTTGCTATTGCTGTGACCAGGCCTGAATGCTTTCTTGTGATTCCTCATCACTGGCTGCATAATAGGAGCTGACAGCAACTAAAATTCCCTCATCAGGATTTTTTTTTTTATTTGATTATTTTTCTAAAAAAAGGTCCTGAAGAGATAAAACACAAGGCAGGAGTCTCATGACCAGAACCAGTTCAGGCAAAACAAAGCTAGTACTGCGTGGTTAAATCGCCACATTTCATTGCAAACCATCTGGTAGCTGAGCAGCTTTTTGACTGACACATCACACAGAATCACCGAGAGGCTCGGCCATTGTCATCCCAGGTCCCACGTGAACACGGTCTGGATGAGAATCCTCAAATTCAAGCCTGACAGAAAAGGTGAACGCTATCCGGCCGAAAACAAAAGAGCAGAGAAGAAGAATTTCGGGGTCACTGGGTAATTTGTCTTGTGTGTGTGTTTGTGCGACTGTGTGAGTACGGAGGAGGGACGACCTCTGACCTCTGAGGCGTTAAAGGGACGAGAAAAAGGGAGAGGGCGGCGTCCGGGTCTTACATTTAAGTGTCAGTGTGTCCATCTCCTCCTTGTCCTCCCCTTTTTTACTTTTCGGGTTCTCCTCGCTCCGTCTATCCATCCTCTTAATTGTGCTACGTTGCTATGGCTATGTTGAATCGGGTTTGTGTGTCGTCATTACTCACTGATTCGGCAGTCCGGTCCGGCAAAACCTGGAGCGCACTCGCACCGAAACCAGTTGACTCCGTCCACACAGATGCCGCCGTTGTAACTGAGAGAGGGAAGAATTAAAAAAAAAAAAAAAAAACATGAGATGAAGGTGAACAAGAGCCACATCCTTTCCAGCTGCAACAAAGCACATCGTTTCTGTGTGTGTGTGTGTGTGTGTGTGTGTGTGTGTGTGTGTGGAGGAGGTACAGAGGGGGTGTCACAAGGCTCAATTCAACTCATCAATACAAGCCTCCACCTTTCAGATGCTAATTGCTGTGTCCAGTCCCTCCCCTCCTCTCATCATGCCTCTCTTCCATCCCTCCTCAAAGCCCGACTCCCCGCCCACCCTCCCCCCGAAGGTCGCACGGGAAGAATGGACACGTATGCCCTCCCCCCCACCTGCATTCACCACGGGGTAGGTGGGACTCTTGCCCGCCCACCCCCCCCCCCCCCCCCCCCCCTCCTCCTTCCTCCCCACCTTTCTGTGTCCTATTCAACATCCACCCCCTCCTCTGAGAGATGCCCCCTTTGAGGCTCGGTTTAAGGACGACTTCCACCGCTTTTGGCGGCCCTTCACCCCTTCAGCGAGGTCTGTGTGAAGTGTGGAGATGACGGAGGAAAGAGGACGAGGATTAAAAAAAAAAAAAAAAAGGTGGAGGTGGTGGGTTTGGTTACATACCATGGATGAGGGTTGCAGTCGTTTATATCTGTTGGAGACAGAAAGATATTTTAGTGTTGCAACTTGCAGAAACACACCCTCTCACATCTTCTAATAAAACATAAGATTACATTCAGCCAAGCTCATAAACTGACAAATAAACTGGATTAGACTTGTAATGTCTCTATAGTCCTCATATTGTTGTACCAAAGAGACACAACACATCTGCTTATGTAAGCTCTCAACTCTCACTTTATAATATACAGCAAAGCAAAACAAAGCGACGCACAGTCACAAGATAATCATTTCGTGCTTTGAAAAACAGAATAAGTCCATTATAGCTGACTGCACAGTGACGTTCTGTGTGCAAAGCTACAGAGAGAAACTAACTTTGGGCGCAGGTGAGTCCTTCCCAGCCCTCCTTGCAGATGCAGGTGAAGGTGTCCCCTCCTCCCACGCAGGTTCCTCCGTTGGAACAAGGACTGGAGGCGCATGTGCTGTTCTTGGCTGCGGGACGAGAGAAAGTATGAGTCGAAGCATAGACATCTACGCAGCGACTTACACAATCAAAACAAGCATGGCGGTGTTTTTCCTGAGCTCAGCTAAAGCCAAAGTCTTCCTGCGGAGTTAACTCGCTACTTTCCTGAATACGTTGTGGAAATCTGCTGAATTTCTGTGGATTTCTTTGGGGGTTGCAGGGTGTAAAACACCACAGAGTAAAACTGACACCATCGATCTTGAGCTTGCTTGAACATCCTGATCCTCACCCGTGTTGCATGTGTTTCCTCCCCAGCCAGGTGGGCAGGCACAGCGGAAGGCATCCCCGTGGTCGTAGCAGGTGCCTCCGTTACTGCAGGTGGTCGCGTCACATTGGCTTTCACCTGGCCAGGATGACAAAGAAACACCAGAGGTCACACATGCACCCAATCTTCATACGAGTACCCATGGCTTAAGAAAGAATTATTCCTGTGTGACCTTCCTCTAAACATATTTCAGCTGTGTAGCATGGTGGGAGGTAAGCTCTGAACATAAACACACACGGGGTCGATGTAACTCACGGGAATGGCAGGTCTTGCCCTTCCAGATGTCGGCACACTCGCAGTAGAAGTCGTTCACCAGGTCGACGCATCGCCCGCCGTTCTTACACGGGTTGTGTCTGCACTCGTTGACATCTGAGGAAGGTTTACACGATTCGGTCTTTACCAAAAGCCGAGCAAGCAGGAGCTCCGAAAACAGACGTGACCTTTTTGTTTACAATGACTGAATTATGATGGAAGCGAGGAACTCACTGAGGTCGCAGAGTCGACCCTCCCAGCCGTCGGGACAGAGGCACTGGAAGGAGTTCACTCCATCGATGCAGGTCCCTCCGTTTCCGCAGAGGTTGTTGATGCAGTCGTTAATATCTGAGAGACAAAACACAAGGAGGACACACTCAGTCTTTGTCTAGGTAACACTTTACAGGTTAGATTGTTGAATAAAATCAGACTGTGGATATGATGTTAATAAAACAAACGTACTTTCATGGCAGTACATGCCGGTGAAACCCGGATCACACTCGCAGCTGAAGTTGCCCGCCGGCTGGTTGATGCAGCGTCCTCGTGGACCGCAGACGTTGGAGGAGATGTGCCGCACTCCAGCTGAGTCATTGGTCGCTATAGCAACAGTGCAGCTGTCGATGACTTCGAGGGGAAATAAAAAAAAAAAAAAAAAAAGAGAAGTTAAAATTCATTATTTTTCTTTGGCATACTGGTTTGACCGCCATGATGAACCGGTACTGCGCAGTCACCTTGACACGGTGTGGTTTGACAGCTCTCCTTGAGCAGTTCGCACGTCTTCCCCTCGTAGCCTTCGGGACATGCGCAGTAGAAGTCCTGGTCCATGCTGTGGCACTTGGCCCCATTTTCACAAGGGTTCGGATCGCAAGCATCTGACGGGGGCCAGTTAGAGATCTGAGGAAGACAAGAGGAGAGGAACGACGTCACATTTACAACAGAAAAAATATATACAGAGAAAAAAAACACACCGTCATCATCATTAAGGAGCATTTTAGTGTTTTTCAGCCGAATATTTTGGCAATCAACTTCGCGGTTTCTGCTTCGGTTTCACTGCTCGCACCATCTGCATCATGTTAAGCTAGAAAAAGTCCAACAGTACACTTCCTGTCCAGCAGCTAGGTGCTACCTTTGTCTGTCTACATGTTTGGTGTTGAAAACATGGAGTACCAAACCGCTAAAAAGACAGATACTGCATTCGGGACTTGGTGGAGACCAAAACAGAGAAAAAACAAGAATAAATACTTTGATTCACCGTGTGGCCAGAAACATGACTCCAAACAAATGTCAACCACGTTCAACAGATGTTTAAACGAGTCATTTTTAATAGCATGTTCAGCATATTAACCTTAAAAACGGTGACGTGTGCTAATGTTGTGTTTGCAGCTTGGTGAGCTGCCAAAAAATGGCTTAAAAAGACTTTGTATGTTTGACAAAGTGAGTCATTTTTTTTACATTTATTTATCCAGGGAAAGTAGATGAAGCCTAATTTGACATTCAAAACATTTCACAAATTCACATCTGACAGATAACCCGCACCGACTCTACGAGTGCTTACTACAACCGCTGCTGCTCCACTGTATCTGAGGGGGGTACGCTGCCTTGGACAGTAGTTATGGGAGGTGACTAACTCAATTTACCAAACATCGTCACTTATTATTATTTAAAAAAAAAGTGTGCAGTGTAGAAAGCAGATCTAAAGTCTGCGTAGGTGAGCGGCTTAGCTCGGCTCAAGCCTGCGGCGCCGTTCAGAACAAATCGAAAGTAAGTGGACGAGGAGAGTAAGCCTCATAAACTTTCCCTAAGCTCATCAAGGAAATCCACGCTTTTGGTTTTACATCTCTGCTTAATCTTGAAAGATTATTCTGAGACAGAAACCTGGCAGAGGAGTGAGAGTGAGAACGAAACCGAGCAGGCAAGAGAAAGAAAAGCCCATTATGAGGGCAAACGTTGACTCTGGTCCAACTTCATGTGGAGCCACAGGGAATATAATAAAGATAAATCATCTGTCATACCACCATGGCACAGAAAGAACCCGACGAGAGGCCACGGTGACATCTTTCGCCATTTGGTTGGAGGTTGGAGTGAAAATCTCTCAGTTTGTGTAAACATTGGCCTACTGTGCATAAACTCTGGGTTGCACCCCTTTGCCATTTAAGGAGCTGCGCAAGAGCGTTCGAGTAGGGCCAACGGGGTGGATGAAGCCTGTGGTCACACACAGTTTATTTTACCCTTTAAGTGTCAGGGCCTGACATTTTCTTTTCTTTACCATTTGCATGCGTGTGGTCAGGGGATCGCGTCTGAGGGCAAGAGTGGCCGTAAATCTTCTGCACATTAATGTAACTGTTTGCGCCGTTCGCGGCGAGGGGGGGCGTTTTTCATCGTCGCCGACAGGTTGACGGTTTATTTAAACCACAAGGCCATGTCAACCATGAGAATTACACTCGGCAACAATAAGGACTTCTGATGAACACATTTTACAGTGCCTGTCTGCAGGTTGTTGTTGTTTTACTCTCAACCAATTCTATAGATTTATATAAATCAGAAAACACCCCATATAAATTATATGTGGGGCACAAAATTCTGGTATTGCATGATCAAGACAAGCATGTCACCTACTAAGAGAGTAAATGTTCTCTTTATTCTTGAGCATTTCCGCTGGGATTCAACTTGTCCTTATTTCTTCAGAAGACCGTCGGATCAGGAAGAGGCAAAAAAAAAAAATTTCACAATCAAACCTTCATGGACTCGAGAGGAGATATTAATCAGAGAAATATGATGCTGGAGGCGTTGTAGTTATGGCACTGTAGAGAAGGAATGTACACCGTGCCATTGCAGGCATCAGAGCCGTGTAGTATGCGGGCAGAAATCCAGCATCACCTCATTCAGAGAGGCTCATATTTATAGTAGAGATGCTAAAACAGGATTGGCTCCTGACCAGCAATGTCCTCCATTCAGGACCCAAGAGATGCAATGAAGTGTCGGTTTCCTCGCTGCTAACCTACATTAGCTTCAAACGCATGCTTCAAATATAAAAAGGCTGCGGCAATGACACAGATATCATAATAAAATAATCAATTACAACGTATGTTTGCACTGAAACCTGCTCCATGCTTACGGAGCCGAGACTACACAACCTTTATAATTTGGCACGCTGCAGCGGACAGTTGGCTTCGATCGCTGCGCTGTAACGACTGCTGCAGTTTGTGTGTTTGCACAGCGCAACGAGTCACTTTGTGAATATATTCCAAAACACAAATGGCTGCCAAGTAAGTAATAATATTGTTTTCATCCGATCACCGCCGCCGTGGCTTGCAGAGCAGTTGACAGAAACTCTGCGACGTTACTTCTCTGCATTTTTAGGCCACAAAGTTTTGTCTGGTGCATGAAGTCCAAAAGATATATTTTTAAAAAAAAGCAGCTAGCATTATCTTTACTGCAACTGCATCCGCCATAATCCAGCGCTGTGAAGTGTGGAACACGAGACTCACCTCACACAGCTGTCCACCAAACTCTGGTGGGCACTGACACACAAAGCTGTCCAACACTGCGTGACACAGGCCGCCATTCTGGCATGGTTTGCTGTCGCACTTGTTCCTCTGGATTTCACAGTGAGTGCCCACGAAACCCGGCGGACACTGGCAGTGGTAACCCTTCGGACCCTCCTGGAGAAAACAGAGAGAGGAGTGGTTGGCTCCGAGCGCGTGCAGAGCGAGAGCTGCGGGAAGAGGAATCTAGTTTCAGATGAAAAACAGCCATACCTTGCATGTCGCTCCGTTCTTGCACTGACCATGGCAGCCGTTCAGGTCTGAAGAGGGAGAAGACGTGATTAAACATCGGCCATTCATTCATCAGATTATGAGGTGAAGGCTGCAATGTGGGTATAAGTCAAAGTTTGGAAAAGAAATAACGAGTGAAGCCAACAGAGTGTCAGGTACACTTATATTTGTGTAGACTGTAACTGGGCATGCATTGGATCCAGAGAGGGGAACTGGGCATGCAAGTTCAGTCATGATGGCAGAGTTGGAGCTTCAGTTTGCCAAGGCGAGAAAGAAACGGGTTACCACATGTGGGGAAGGTGAATGACGCTAAACTACACCTATGTTCTGTGTCCTGAAAGCGAAGGGAAGGCGTTTGTAAGTAGCCAGAAGAAGAAGAGGATGAGGAGGAGGACGCTGGGTGGAAGGACAGAAATTTAAAAAGTGACTTTTAAGAAAGAAATACTGACTGATGTCACAGTTTTGTCCGGACCATCCCCGAAAACAGATGCAGTGATATCCGCCAATCAAATTTTTGCAAGAGTGAGCTTTCACGCAGGGCTTTCCTGCACACTCATTTGCATCTGTAAAAAGGCAGGATGTAGAAGGAGACCAAATCCATCAATAGAGGCAAACCAAGGAAAGGACAAAGACAGAAAAGAGACCAGAAATCCGACCTCTGAAACCCAGCTGACACGGAAAAATGATCATCAGTGCTAGTGTAAAATCCAATGCTGAAGCCAATATTTTTGAAAATACGTTTAACTTCCAGGTGCGTTTAGGTGTGTGGTTGCTTTTCTTGTAATCATTAGTTGCATATTGGGAAATATGTGCAGGAATAAAACAAGGACACCACCGGCTTCTACTGCTTTTGTACTAAAATCTGTCTCTGTCCCCAAACTTTTTGGTATTGCAATATTTAAACTACTGCACTGCCCCTTTAACTCGTTTTTAAGAGTTGCTCTTACTCCAATCAATAGCTATTAGGGATTAAAATAACAATTATAGTTCATTATAAATGAACAAAAGCTTGAAATCTAATTTACAACTCTATAAAAACACAGAAAAGTGGCACAAGAGAAACAGCCGCTGACGTGTTGAACACTCGTCATCTGTTCAATACAAATGAAACGAGAGCGGACGGCACGGTTTCACCCGCAGACGTTCACCACCTCCAAAAGACATCAAAAGTGCGACAACAAAGAAAAAGCACCACTGCTCAAATATTCAAAGGAAAGGAAAGAGGTGGGGGTGCAGTCTGCAGGGAGTCCTGCTGTGCTCACTCAAACACACACCTGTCTTCTCTCTGAAACCTTAAACTCCACACACACACAATCACCAGGTAAGACAGGAGGGCAATGGCTGCCTGTAAGCTGAGATCGGGGCTGGTAAGCTGACACTGAACTCTTGGGATCTCTTTCCTACCTTCACCCACACTCTCATCCACACACCCGCACACGCACGCACAACCCCAACTTTGTTTACCGGTCGTAATCCATTTCCTGGCTTTGAGCCGGTCACGTCCGCTTCTCGGGACGGGAGCAATATAGAAACGAATGCCACCGCCAGCGACAAACAAACAGCCGGATATAGACACACTCATAGCTCATAAAGTCATTGAGGAAAAAAAAAAAAAACTGGGTGCAGCTGCCAGCTCGTCCAGGATATTGACAGCTTGTAGTCTGACCGTGGGGCTCAGGTTGCCGGTTGCCAATTTTAATCCAAAAACAAAGTTATCCTGAGCAGTGAGCAATGCTGTGCGTGTGTCTCGGAGGCCATTTATTTGTTTTAGGAAATGGAACAAACAGGAAAGAAAACTCATGTCCCCGCAGAAATGAGCTGTTTGCTCGAGAAACCGAACTGAACACGGGAAATCCGATTTTTTAACAACCTCTGGTGCAAGTACAAAGTAAAACGTTGCGTGTGTGTGTGTGGGCGTAGTTACTCGAAACTTCATCTCACCTATCTGGCAGGTCTTTCCTTCCCACTGTGGAGGGCACACGCACTCGAAGCCGTCCTCCAGGTCGATGCAGGTTCCCCCACGAGCGCATGGGCTGGAGGCGCACTCGTCCAAATCTGAGAAAACACACACACACACACACACACACACACACACACTGAAACTCACTCTCTGCTTATTTATCACGAAGCGCTGAACTTTTACACTTGACGATGAGGGGTTTGGTGTCTCCAAATGAAGCCGCCGAACTGTGTGTGCGCGCGTTTGATCAGTAAATATCCTAAAATATGTTTAACAGGGCTAGCGAGAGATTACAGCGTTGACAGAAGAGAGGGAAGAGATGATGAAGGGATGACTGAGAGTAGCGAGTAGCGCGGCGACTCACTGTTGGCACAGGTCGGACCCTCCCAGCCTGGCGGGCACTGGCACTCGAACCCCGTGGGAACTTCGTGGCATGTACCGCCGTTAGCGCAAGGATTGGAAACACAGGCGTGCTCGGCTGATGGAGGGGAGGAGGATCATTAGCAGTGAAGCTGGTATGTTTTCACATCAGACATCTTCTGTTGTCATCCTGCCTTGCTATTGTTTTAGCATAGCTATTGTCCCTCGCTTAATTAAACTGAGGATTCATTTCATTGCTGGTTAATCTGCTGATTATACTCTAAATGATGTGACTGTGCGTCAAGAAAATCTCCCTCCCTGCAGCCTCTAAATTACCGCACAGGAATCATAATCCTTATGAACGCGACAGCACAGTCACTAAGAGTAAGAGTGGATTCTCACCGATGTGACAGTTCTTGCCGGAGTACCCCTGTGGACAGTCGCAGTGGTACTCATCTGGTTCGGTGTTCATGCAGGTTCCTCCGTTGTCACAAGGATGGTGGCGGCCGCAGTAATTCAGATCTGGAGGTAGAGGTTAATATCTCAAATTAGGTTTGATTACAACGGCACAACGTGAACTTGTGCAGCTTCGTCTGCCCACCGACTGTAAAAATAACCTTTTTACTGTGTGATAATGTTGATGCTGGTCACACTGTAAACCGAGCCTTGTTACAATCCTGTAAAACAAATTCGTCTCTGGTCGTGCGGTGAAGTGAAGAGCTGAATCAAACCTGCAGACAGACACTGGTCGGGCTTCCATTTAAATGCAGCGCAAATTTTAACCCAATGTCCAGAAAACCAGCGAATGAAAATGTAAATTACTGCACGTTTCCATCCACTGCCTTTGTGAGAATGTTACAAGTCGGTAGCATCCAGAAAAAAAACGGCTGACTGCAGCAATTCTCCAGTTGGTTGCCTTTAAATTGTTGCAGGAGGAGAGAGCGCAACGAGTCATCCTTCTTAATTGGATCGGCCCTGTGAGACAGCTCTTCGCTCGTTTCACCATTTTAT
Organism: Nibea coibor; assembly: GCA_023373845.1. Taxonomy (NCBI): domain Eukaryota; kingdom Metazoa; phylum Chordata; class Actinopteri; family Sciaenidae; genus Nibea; species Nibea coibor. The sequence goes on from CM041730.1 coordinate 15,650,183, forward strand.
CCTGTCGGTGCCGAGAGTTCCCGGGAAGCTTGTAGGAATGTTCACTCGGTACAGAGCACCAGCTGTCAGCTTTAACAGGGAGCGCAGAGCGTTTTCTCAGCCGCTCTGCTGCACCGCTTTATGATAGAGGTTTTACAGTTACAGGATAGAGCTTAGCGGTTATGCTCCTAGTACGCTACTTTGTCGTACATTTTCAAACGATGTGATCCTCGCACGCCATCCTTAGACTACCGAGGCCAGGTCACCCTAAAGGCTGGTAAATAAAAGAGCAGGGATCTGTCTCCACTCGGGATCTTAGGGCCCGTTCTCATCCCCCGAAGAGCCCTCGGTGACGAAGGGATGTGGAGGGATCGAGTGTCCCCGCTGCTGCTCAGATCTCACAGGCAGTAAAACTATCCAGCTGCTGCTCTGCAGTCAGAGAGAGCGGGCAGACGAGAATCCACACCTCGTATGGAGGCAACACTCCTGATGACTGAATGAAACGTACGAGATAATATGAACTCTTACATGTCATCTTCTAATGTCTTCTACATTTTGCCACTGAAATTCACAGTCTGAATATTGTTTTAGCTCCAGTTTGCAACATGATACTTAAAATATCTTAAATGTAGCTAAACATGTAGCTTTTCGGGTGGTGTGACACATTGCTGCTGCTTATAAATAACTATTTTAATTGACAATATTAATGGGACCAAATCATACAGTAATATATTATATAATTTCAAAGTTTTTTCCATAGTAGTTGGTCATTTTATAATGTGATAAATGTGTATTGTTACCTACAGGGGGTATCTTTGTCTAACTAAAAACATCCCCAAAGCAAAATATATTCATTGTTTTCATCAAGGAAAAAGTTCCAGTGTTCAGGATTTCAGGACATTGAGTGGTAACGAGTCACAGATTGCAGCCAACTGAATACGCCTCGCCTCACCCCCCCATTCCGAGCATGCAGGAGAAACTACTGCGGCTGTGAAAACTCACGCTCATTCTAAGGTAAGAAAAACATAATGAATCTTATTTTTGGGTGATTATACATTTCACTGAACCTTTAAGACAAAGAACAGCAGTCAGTTCTCACTGTGAAGCTGCAACTATGGAAAATTAATTATTGCAGATCAATATTTTGTCGATCTCTGAGAATGGCCTTTGGGTGGAAAACATGGTAAAATAATAAAAAGGATGCCTCCGGTGATGGAGCAGCGTTACTCTTGCAGTATTCTCCGTGGTGACATGTTATTGTCATTTCCTCGGCATCTCTTGCTCACTTGTTACTCATCAAAGCTCAGGCAACGGTAGCTTGAGGGGGACGTGCAGGATGAGAGCCAGTGTTTCTGCGTGGGAGCTGATGAAATCAAACGTTTCCATACCTTTATCGCACAGCAGGCCACCCCAGTTTCTCTCACAGATGCACATCCAGGGGGCGTCGCAGGTCCCGTGGACACATCCGGGGTAAAGCACGCATTCGTCGCAGAACTGGCCCTGCCAACCGTAGCTACACCTGTCAAACACAGACGCCAAAACATGATCATAAATCTTTTCTCTCATCGAATGCCTCTACCTGCTCTCTGAAGAATCCAGCATGACTTTACTTGGCTGTTACGTTTATGTATTTGCATATTGTCTGACACGATTACGAATCTCTGAATCATGTTTTTATGTCCTACAGAGGATAGAAATATCAGACTGCACATGTAGCTGAAATAAACAGATGATGTCAGTTTGAGTTTATTAGTGGAACATAAAGTGTCTGACAATCCAGACTCATCACTGAATTTGTTTTATGCACGATTATAAATGAAAAACATTAATAAAGCCTGCGCGAGGGCGATGCATTTGGCCATGACTTGAACCACTGCCCTGCTAAAAGGTGAGAAGGGACACAGAGAGTCGTCTAGTGGCCGAACTGAATCCTCAGATGTAACCTGCCCAACAGTGGAAACACACCGAATACAGTATCAGCTCTTGCGTCAACCTATCCCACGGCCTCCAGCCAACTAATCTTAGTGGAGGGTGACATTCCAGGGCAGGAGGGGTTAAGAATACTTCCAGCGGCTCCCGTGCTCGAGGTTAGAGTCTGGGGCTTTGGGCTACGAGGGTGGCAAGGTGGTTCTGAGAAAGAGTGGCTGGAGACGGCGGTGTGTATGCGTGCACACGCCTGCAGCTTCATGACAGCGCTCGGCTATTCCAAGGCTGCTGGTGTCGTCGAGCCAGCTGTCTTGTCAATTGACTGCTATTTTGAGTCTCCTGCAGACGGCACCGCTGTCTCTCAGAGACGAGGCCTTTGGAAATCTCTGCCATTCTCAGGCTGAGGAGGGGGGCGGGGGGGGTAAAGGGGCATCGGGGAATACTTAGCATGCTTCTTCCACTGTATATGATTAGCTTCAGAGGGTCTGACAGCAAAGTAGCAATAACACTAACAGAACTTTGGCAGGGAGACCTGCTTACCAATTCTTAAGCTTGAAGGTATCAAACGAGGCGTTCGGCGGTTCAATTCTTGGCTGTATTGATGTCACGATTACTCACACACCCCTCACGGGCGTGGGCGTGATGCTGGATTCCAACATGTTGGAATGTCAAAGCGAAACGCTCAGAGTGCCGGAAAAATGCGCTGCGCCGCTTACCCAAGTGATTCTTTGGACACGGCAAGCCTTTGACAAATATGTCAGAACAAGCCTAATGTGTGCTAATAAAAAGCCTCCGTGCAGCAGCCCGACAACAGGCACGTACCGGCTTTTGTATTTCTTAAAAGCCCGTGGTGAGCCGGGCACAGCCCATAAAACTGCGATAGAATAAAAGGGATTGAAAGGAGACGGCGAGGGATTAATGCCAGCCTCCTGTGACCCGAGGCTTCATTAAATTCATGCCGCTGCAGGAAGATTCTTTACTGCCGCTCCTCTATTCATGTCACTTTTCCTGTTGACTGGGGCTTGACATTTCATAAGAATAAGGTGCTTCCCTCTGTTGCCCGTCTGCTAATAAGGATGCAACGTACTGATCCAGACAGACACGCAAAAAAAAAAGGGAAGCAGTTTCCTAAAACCGGTCATCCCCTGTTGTTCCTCGGCTCCGAGCCAAAGCCTTTTTTCCTAATAATGGAAGGCAAGTGTCTCTTTCCATCTGGCAAGGTGGAAGTTTTTTTTTTGTTTTTTTTTTAACAAATGACGACGGGATGTACCACATCCTGGAAACGTGGACCTATGGGGCCAGTCTACGTCACTTTATCTAACTGTCATTTCCACTTTGGGAAACGTACATAACACAGCGAGATATTCATTTCCTCTCCTTGCCCCCCTCTGCCCTTCAAGGAGGGACTGCAATGCGGATGAGGAGGGGATACGACAATTCCCTGCACGTTTAAAAGGTGGTCAAATTCACACACACACACACACGCCGACGACTCCCTTTCTTTCGGCCCAGGCCCGCAAGAGAGCTGATGAGGCGCTTGGTATTCTGTGGAGGATTTCAGGTGGCTAAAAATACAAGGCGGCAGGCGCGGTGTTGCCCTTTTCTTGTGAACCGAAGTGGAGATGCCCACAAGGGAGAGGGGGAGAAAAAAAAAAGGCTGACATACAAAAAAAGACAACAGGCCATGACAAGTGAAGGTTCATGTAATTCACACATGCAGCTCCACTGATTGTTTCATTTTTGAATCGGCTGCACACGCCTTCTTGGTTGTTACAGAAACACCTTTACTGCTACGAAAAAGGGTGATAGTAGCCCTGAACAGTTACATTTTTATGTTTCGAGAAAGGAACACATTCGTGCTAATCTTACTTGCATTCTCCCGGGACAGTGCAGGTGCCATGTAACAGGTTGCAGCCTTGCTTGCAGATCGCTGCGGAAGAAACAAGAAGACGGAGGGAGAACAATTTAAAAAGGTGTGATTTAAATTCCGCCAGGAGACACGCATCGTTACTCTTCTTCTTCCCGTAAAAAACACATTATTCTTGGGGAAAGAGGGGCAGAGAGAAGTGTGAAGGGAGGGGGGAGCGGGAGGGGAGGCATCGTGATGGAAAGGTGGGAGGAGGAGAGGCTCGTTTGTTTGCCATCTTTCTAACAAGTGCAACAAGACGTGAGAATTCATGGCACCCTGACCAGGGTTGGGGTTGTCGGGGGCGAGGACGGGACAACTTTACAGCCTCCATGTACAACACTACCCCCCCCCTCCCACACTCCCTCTTAAAAACAACCCAGCCCCTCTCCTCTCCCCTCCTCTTTTCACCCTTCGTCTTCTAAGGTCAGCTGGGTGATTTATGGAGGCCCCCCACTCTCTCCAACGCCACCCACAAACGCTGAGACATTTTAACTTGAGCAGACCTTTCAAACGAGTTCTTAAAAGAAGTTACGCTACCTTAACTTGTGTACCTACAACTAACAACAGCTGCATAATGTGTAGATTAATTCCTTCCTTCCCATTTGCGAAGCTGGAAGTCAGAAAATGTTTTAAAAAGTTGGTCTTGACGGTTACTGCGGGAGTTTCCTGAGCTCACCTGTCCTGCAGTCTGCACCCATCCAGCCATCCAGACACACCTGTGCCCCCGAAGACTCGCAGCGATAGTGGCCAAAGTAGTCGTCGCGAGGAACGCACAGCTTATTGCACTTGTTGCTGTAGTAGTTCTCGTCGCACCGCACGCGGATGCGATACTTGAGGCGAGCCACCGGCCCGTCGTGCAGGATGGTCTGCCAGTGGTCACCGGGGTTGATCATACCGGTGTGAATGCTGCGCTCGATCAGCAGCTCCTCCTCACCTGAAACACGGAACAGATGAAGACAAATGTCGAGTTGTAAATCCTTTGTTCAGATTCGACTGCAAAGAGCTGTGGAGGAACATTCAAAAAGATGACCCACAGTGTGACGAGTGATGAACTTAGAGAGAATTATCTCTTATCTGCAGCTCCCCACAGAGCTTTAGCTGAACGTTAAGCTGTCTGGTCTCTTACGGTTTTGGTTCACTCTTATCGCTCTCATAGGGTAATTTTTAGCTGTATTCAATGGAAACGCTCTAAAGAGCCACTGGGCACTGGCTACCAGATGTCCAGAATCTCAGAATGAAACCAAACTGCTTGACCAGGCACCACTGCGACACGTTCGTTTGCGACTATGACAGCGTGTTTCAGCAGCGAGAACAGGTGGCTATTCAATTTTTTAAGGATGCCATGACCAGCCGCATCAAGCAGTACTAAACAGACACAAAACACAAAAAACGGCAAAGAGAAACTACGTAGACGAATTACTCGGGGCAGAAGCACATAAATAAACCAGAAAAATGACAAAATCTGGGCAAGTCTGGCGAGTAAGTCCTGATGAGGTATGAAGGCAGTGAAATCCAGAGATTAGGTCGCTCTTCATCTGCTAAATGTAAATATAAAAAAACACAACTGCAGTTTTGTCAAGTCTTGGAAACAGTCAAACAGACGGACTTAGTAAGAGGATAAAAATATTTCCTCGAGTCGGACAACGATGTGGAGTCTCCTTTATTCTGATGTAAAGTCACTCCCTCACAAGATGAAGCAGTGTATTCTTATTCAGCAGACAGATGCTTTGATATCACATTGTGTGTGTGGAAAGTCCCTGCTGAATTTTAAGCATGCAATTGAAATTCATTGTCTCCAAATTGATCCATTTTCTGGGGGACAGCACACATCCGCAGCTCCTCCGAGTTCTCCGTATGTGCATTGTCATGTCGGGAGGTTGCTACCATTTAGCCTCCGGCACATCAGCGCTCACATTAAACATTGTTTGCCTCCGCCGGCCTCGCTGCAGCGCCAGCTTCCAGAAAGAAAGCAATCTTTATCACAGTGGGATCGAAACTGGCAAACAATCTCTATGGAAATAAGGGGGTCTGTGATTTCCTTTGCTCCATGGCTCTGGGCTGCAATGCACCACAGACATTTTGAAGACAAAAAACACACACACACACACACACACCTTCCTCTGCTGGGGACTGACACAATGTCAGAAGAATTAAGCAACAATAACAGAAATAACCCCCGGTAGTTGCCAGATAGAGAACAATGGGCTCCGGGCCCAAGCCGGGCTCTGCTACCTCGGTGTCTAAACACTGAGCCCGGGCCGCCCAGTCCACTCCACTTCCTGCTCGATAAACACAAGGAAAACAGCCGGCTGCCTTTCCTGAGGACACAGGGGGAAGGGGAGAGAGGCACACTGGAGGACATGACGCTGGACCAGAGGAATCTCACTGACAGACCAACACACTGGTGGGCTCTTACGTAGGACCAGACATGAGGCTGGTGCTGACTCAGATGTACACTGTCATGTATTTATTACAAACATCTATTTCGGCGCACAAAAGATCAACTCAGTGGTTCACTGATGTTTCACTTTACATATCTGATTTTTTTCTTTGAAACTGAGAAATCTGATCGCACAATCTTTCACAATCTGATCCACCTCCATGTCTACCTGCACCTCTACACCTTGCACCCTAAAGTTTAGGGCCGATCATCATCTGTCCTGTCGTAGAAGCCGAGGCCTGCCGTGAAAAAATGGATTCGAAATCTTGGGCAAAATCCAAAATCTCATGTAGATTTTTTGACAGTGTGTCTTAATATTTAAAAACATCCAGATGTGGCAGAATGTGAGCGTGCAGGTTCCTGTTTTGTCTGAGTCTGACTGGAGGAAACTGGTGCGCGTCCAGTCTTCAGTGCCACTGGGTAGTTAACTAAAGTTCAGCGAGGTTGTTGTAACTATGAAATAAAATGCCACGCCTGGAGTTGAGTTTCACGCTCAGCCCAACACGAGCTTGATCACCAAACTCAGACTGAACCTGTACGACTAAAACCAACACAAGGACACAGATTGCCGCGATGAATATAACCGATAGCAGAACGCTGAATTTTATAGTGACATTGATGAAGAAAGTGTAATTAATGCAGATCTGCATCTCGTTTTGACGCACCCAAATACTGATCCGAGGGATTAGATCACAGCTCCGAGCTCTAGTCGGTAGCAATGATGTGGTTCAGCGGGCTTGTAGAGCCAAAGTATGATTGTGAAATTGTTTTGTGAGAGAACAAAATGACGGAACATGATAATGCCTTCGGACTTTAACCTCGTTAACCCATTAGAAAATCTCGCCGGGGAAAACAGCGCGATTTTCTTTGGTGACAAGAGGAGTGGAGTAATGCATGCACATTACATAATATATATTATATTAAAAGTAAACATAATAAGTGTGACTGGTCGGACCCACTTGCCAGACAAAAGCTACAATCACTGCTGCAACTCTGTGTGACCTTCCAGAGGTTCACCATTATGAGCAGACTCCCTTATGATCTTCCGCTGAGGTTGAAAGGAGCATTTGTTCCAGACGTTTGTGCTTCGTAAACCCGTGACATTACGGTTGAAGTCAGCTGATGTCGTGACCCAACGGCAGCCTCAGAGCGGCCTCCAAGCATGACTCAAACCTGCCTTCAGTTCTATCAAATTACTTCTACATTTGGGGAAAAAAATGGACTTTCCTCGCTCTTACCTCGGTGAAATGAAAGAATCTGGAAGTGGGAAGGACGGAAATGTGTTTAGGTCTCGTATCTTTTGCTACTTTAAAGCAACTTGGCTGAGGCTCAAGCGCGAGCAGCTGGCAGAAAATCAACTGAAACATTTAGGCCTTGCATCCATTAGAAAAAAAAAACACAACTAATTACTGTAAACACACACAATTAGTGGAGGCCAACACGCTGAAACGGACGCAGTCTAATCAAAGCGCTGTGATGTCAAAATCTATTTCTTCTCCATTGTCTGCATTCTCAAGTGGAAGTGTGTTTGATGTTATGGACAAAACAGGATGTGATGACCTCATATAAATAAGGAGCAAGTTTAGACTGGAGAGGACGGCATGGTCCGGGACATGGATGCATTCATGTGCAGGCTTCAATGCACAGAAATGTATTAGAGTACTCATGAAAAATGGCACCGTCTCACAGATCAAAGCTACGTCCACACATGCAGACATTATAGTCCTCAATGGGTCCTCTTCCTCCCAGACTGGGCTACTGCTCAGACGGGAAAAAGGGGGCCGTACAGGAGTCCACCCAGCGGACATAACTAAAGGAAAACAGGATACAGCTGGTCAGAACTGACCGCCAACCCCAACATAGCTGAGGAGAACCAAGGTTTATATTCTATATGAAGCGTCCTGGGGGAGCTACAATGTACAGTACGTGGATTCAACCCTATAGTGTGAAAGAAGAAATCAATAAAGTCTTAAAGATGTGGACAGGAACACTCGTGATGTTGAGTTCAACTTAATATTTCTGGTTAAGGTTTGATTATTTTCTTCAGGTCCATAAAAACTTTTCTCAGAATTTTCCAGCTATAACATGACAAACAGTTCAAAGAAATTAAAGTTTAGACTTACTATGGCGCGTGGTGTTGTCCCAGTCGAAGGCCATTACAATCAACGTGTATGTCCGCTGGAGAGGAAAGAAAAAAGGAATACGTCAGGTGAAATTTGGACAAAATAGCTGTCATCCAATCACCCTCTTTAGGGTAGAAACAACCCAGAGAAGCAGTAATTAGTTTGTCCACTGTGGGCTACTGTAAAAACATTCAATATGGTGGACTCCATGGAAGTGGACCTGCTCAGGTACCAGAGGCTGTTCTTTTGTTCCTAAGTTCAGATTCACTGAGGAGAAAATGTTACCAACAATCACAATGAGTTCATAATACAGACAGAATAATACAGCCGTGCTGCTCTCCTTCAAGCATCCACTCGCATACAGACACAAACATATGATGCAAAAATCAATTTCACTGCTACTACGGAGTCTCGTATGCAACTTGGCTGCCTTGCCTAAAGGTGCGCTTCAGTTACGCCGCCACCGAAACCCAATGATTCAGAGATAAGAGAGCAAGGTACATTAAGTACAACTGTGGGAAGGAGCCAAGAGAAGCTGCAGGGACCGAGATGAGGAGAGCGAGGGATGCAAGCCTGGGCTGTACCAGCTTTCCTCTGGCATTGTATGCAATGCGATTGTATGAACCTGCTGGCTCATCAGTGCAGCTTCGCGGCTATGATACAAAAATCCTGGCAACAGAAGGCGTTGAGATGTGTCGTGGAGTTCAACTGAGGAAAAGGAAACTGATACATAAAGATACCGCTTTGCACTGAAGGTGCATGTTAACTGAAAGGCATGCGAGAAGGTTCAGGTTTCTGTTTTGCTGAATCACAACACTAGCTTGTTATCCTCATCTGGTGGTGTGGTTACGGATTGATGTAGTGATCGAACAGGATTCGTTAGCTAGATTTAAGGCTAGGCTGAGTATTTAAAATGGAACTAAAACATCTTTAGGACTATAATAAATGAAAGATCTGGCAAGGTTGTCGTCATTGCACAGTCAGAAAAATACAGGTCAACAACAACTATGGTCGTTGCTAGATACTAAAGAGTTTAACTGCCAATTTGAGTACAGACAGAAAAGTCCACACACTAATCCATCTGCTGTTGTTTAAGGGAATCAAATAGGTAGCTATCGGGAGCTGAATCTCCGACATACACCAATTAATCAGAGCTAGCCATAAATGTTAGCAGTTGGGTAAATGTAATGCACCAACAATGACAAGATGCCGTGGTTGGCTGCAGTGGAGAACAGATTTTTACCCAGACGTCATGGTTTACTTTCCAACCGTCTTATGTTTTCTCAAAGCCGGTACAATCGACATAGAAAACAATAAAAGCGTGTGTTTTCTGTCATGGTTTCAGGCCTCAGCAGGTATGATGTCCATTAAGAAGGTCACTTTGCCGATATTAGCTGTACAAGACGGACCCTGCCTGGCTTTGTCCTTGGTTGTCAGACAGTGAGGTAAATCAGCAGCTAAGGGGATTATCTTGTTTTACACCAAGTTATGCTTTACAGCCACTATAACAGTACGGTGCATTTAGAAATGAACCTGTGTTGAAATGATTAGTTGATGAATAAATTAGTGGATCAAACAACTCGAAGGCATTTATCAAGTCAATTTCCTAACATTTTGTTCCTCAAATGTGACTTTCTGCTTTATTCTGTTCAAAAAAGGTTTTAATTGAATGTGTTGAAGACCCTTTTCACCATTTTCTGACTTATTGTGGACAGTTTTTTTGTTTTTAAAGTGGCTAAAGTTGCAACAGAGATCCCCCGAAATCGCAAAATAATTCTGCTTCTATTTGATTATACAGAACATACTACTTTTGTCAGTGTAGGCACGCGTTTTAATGTGCACGTGCACAATGTGACAGTCTTTTGCAGTGACCTGAGCATTCTGCACAGCTGACACTGGTTTGAGTAAACATGAGCACACACGCACACAGATGGAAACTAACCAAGCTAACCAGCATCACAGAAGTAATCTAGCTGGTGTGCTGCAGGGCACACTGCTAGGCAACCAGCTGACCTAAATAACACTCATTACGTCACCACCAGTGACAGTTGTAGTAGCCACAGTGTGACTGCTGTGACCTCTACTATAATGTCATTGATAGGACATTGGCCCGGGGGTGAAGGAGGGATGGGAGGGGTACAGGAAAGCATAAGGCAAGTATTTGAGAGACCTGTGGTTGCTTTAATGAAGCGGGTATGAGAAATCACAGGGAGGGGGATTGGAAAATGTGTGTGTGTGTGTGTGTGTCAGTCTGTGTTGTTGATCTGGGGGACCAACAAGCTGGTAGGCTGGTTGCTGCTGGGCTGTGGGATTAAGTAGGCTTGTCTGGCTGTGGGTGGTGGCGGGAGGAAGGGGAGGGGAGTGTTATTGTGGAAGACCACGGGTGACAAGAGAAGGGGATAGAAGATGACGGGATAGGGGTGAGCTAAAGGGCTCGGGTCAGAGTTTGGGCACGGCGGGTACAGCTGTGAGACTGTAGCTACCGGTAAGACATGAGAGGCCAAATGTAGGCTTGGGTAGGGGAGGTGGTGGTTGAGAAGAATGGCTGTAGTCTGTCGTCTGAGTCTGGGGGTTTTGGGGAAGGGTGACACTCGCGTTGCCGCTGCTGGAAGCTCTGCCAACCCGTCCAACCTCAGACGCACAACAGATGCGGCCTCAAAGATGGATTATTTGACATGAACGTGGATCATCCCACGACATGTAGCTCGGCTTCTGACCTTTCCACCCATTCCCCCTCCCCCCACCACAAAAGGGTGGGCTAGCTGCCCCAGTCTGAGCATGTGGGTGGGTGTGTGCATATGCCAATGCACACAAGAGGAACTATGAGTGGCAGCGCATGCATTAGTGACAGGAGATCTTGCGGCGATGCCTGCCTGCATCATGAGAGAAGTGTTGAAGACAAATCTCGTCATGAGGCAGACTCATGAGATCAATGAACGAACAGGTGCCCATATTGTGAGCTACACCTTTGGGTTTACCGAAAATCCAGGCTTGCTTGCCCGCCTACGTGTTGTAAATGTTTGGATGAATAGTTCTGTGAGTCTGTATGCTGCCGTTGAGCAAAGCCACTGACTAGTCTGGTTTCCCACAGACCATCCCAGTCTGTGATTAGCTGGATTAAGTGACAGCTGCCCAAATGGTTGGAACAAGATAGATGGATGGGCAGGGGGATAAAGGGGAGAAGTGGGGGAGGGAAGGGGGAAAGGCTACTGAACAAAGACCCTTGTCCCAACACCATAACTCACCCCCATCCCAATCAAAACCATTGTCCATGAAGAGACACAGTCAGCACGAGGACAATTAGTGTCAGCATGTGTGCTACTGAGCCCGGGTAGGACAGTTGTGTGGGTGAAGTCAAAAAAAAAAAAAAAAAAAAAAAAAGCTGCCAGTGGTTCTCGTATGAGTCCTGATCTTCTATCCAACTGTTACAACCCAGAAAATCATTAACCTGCTCGTTTTAGATCAACTGGAAACACACGTCAGCTACATCCGACAGTGTGAAATACTTCATCCGAAACCACGAATCCTCTGTCAGTCAAATCTCCAAAACCCTACCCAACCCTTCCCCTAATGGATTAGAGGATTTACTCTGAAAAATCCTAGTTTTCAAGTCTAGTAGGGGGGCATGGTGAAAACAAAAATGGATGTTTATGAGTCATGCGCTAAAGTGAGTCTGTGTTTGCCGAAAAGGACCTCATCTTTTCGGTGAATGCAGGTAATCCTTTGGGTCATTACCATTTCTGGCAATGGCAGGAAATGTGGTGGTGATGTCTGTGGAAATCCACAGGTGTAGTTTCCCACGCTAGATAAGGGGTGGATGGGTGAGTAGAAGGTGGCCATTGAAATAAGGAGAGACAGGGAACAGAGAGGTGGCACTGGGAAGTGGAAGCCGGGGCAGGTTGGGGTCACTAAGCATGGGATCTCCACGCTTCTTTTTCAAAAGAGGGGTCAGCCCTCTGCATGTGGGGCGATGTGCATGTTTGCATTTGAAGAATACTAAGAATGTGAGATCCAGGCCTGGTGTGTAATCCCATGCAAGATCCCAGTCTGCAAACAATTCGGTACCAATGGAGGGGCGCGCCTGCATTGTAGATGTGAGGTTTGATTGACTCATTTGTGCCTCTTGGGGAAAGTCGGGACCTCAAATGTTGATTGAGCTTTGGGGATTATTCCTAGAAGCTGTTTTTTGATGACTTTTGCACAATAACTAAAACCCACAGATGTGTACGCCCTATATAAAAAAAGAAAAAGCACTCCAAGTAACCTTGAGCTATTTCTGTTCCCATGTCATTGAGAGGTGACCTGAATGTCCACCTCCCTGTTCCCAACTCCTCCACGGGGAGTTCCTCTGACATCTCCTGATTTATTGCCTTCTGATGGGACATGAGGTCATCACGATTCATCCTGCTGCCAGTAATCGCTGCATGTAATCTTCATTAATCTGTGATGTCAATCCCAGCTTTTGGTTTTACTAGGGCTGAGTTTACTTTATTCCAGCAAGGGCATCGAACTACGCCGTCTCTGCTGAACAGGGAGTGCGCTGTGATGTGATACATACCTTCTTCAGACACTGATCACTGGAATTACTGGTAACTATATGAATGAATAAGTGGCACTCTGTCACTCTTAATGAGCATTAATAGATAATAGCTGTCTCGATATGAGGAATATTAGAATGAAAAACGGTCCTATAGAATTATGCAAATCAACTGTTCGGTTGCATCTTTTATTCTAATTAGTCATTAAGACTAACTGGACGCAAAATAATTTAGTGTCATTAACTCCTAATGATATTGAGAGTCATTAATGCATGACGCCGAACAGGCTGAACGTCAAAGTGAAGACGACCTCTGGAGAGGAGCTTGTAGGGGTTTATTTGGAGGTCAAGGGGGAGCAACTTCTTCCAATCAAGTCGAAGAAGTCGGGATTTCATCCTTGGACTTTATCCAAAGATCCATCCAAACATCTAGCACCCCATTATAGAGGCAACCTCCCTTATTAACACACTTTACACCAAGATGAAGCCCTTGTAGTGAGACAGGCCTTAATTAGTAACTCTGTACATTACTTTTCTATTGACCATTTAATCTTTAAAATGTCAGATCTTCAACAAACAGTCAAAAAACCCAAAAGTCAGTTTGTAATAACGTGGGATGTCCTTGACCACAACAATACATCTCTAAGCAAAGCAAATTTGAAAAATATGAAACAAGGAGGCAGAAAATCCTCACATTTGAAAGGTTTGAACTACTAAACGTTTGGAAGTTTTTGCTTGATTAAATGACATCAATTTATTTTTAACGTTTTTAGTTCTACAGCGGGACTACAACTGGTGCGCTTGTCCCAAACAGAAACCAGTCATAGCCTGCAACTGCTGCGAGGGCATCAAAACTCAAAACACTCTGCAAGGGAACAAATTCTGACATCTTCAACCTGTATCAGCATCAGAAAACTCACTGACCTGATGACTCGAGGCGCTGCAAGACAGTATTCATTTACAGTACTACAACTACATGTGTGGTTAAGAAAGCAGGTTACATACTGTATACCAGTCATATCTCTGCTGGGTAGAGAGGTGGGGGGGAGCTGTGGGTTCTGCACACAAGTTGCTTGCCAGAGTCGTGTGCCAAGAGATGTCGTACTGAAGGCAAGGCATTTGGCTGGCTAGTGTATACCGGCTGTGCACACACACGCATGGCCCATTGAGCATGCTGCTACTATGCCAACAGGGTCATTACCCATGCACTTCCAATACAACAAACCCCTCCCCTCCTGGTGCTAATTAACCAGCATGATCCAAGACTATGCAACGCGTAAAACAAACACCAACACATGCACGCATTTGCATAGAAAAGCTACATGACATCACATGCAAGCCACAGATATGCTAGAGTATATCTATCTAGTCATTTATTGATGAGCAAACAAACTAGCACCACACCAGTGTTTCAGGTGCAACGATTATTAAATTATTGGCTAACTATATTTATAATCAACTCATCCTTTTGGGTCATTCAAGAACAAAATGTTCAAATTCTGGCTCTTTGTGTTTTTTTTGGGTTGTGGACACAATTCACAGTTTATTCAGGACCAAACAACTAAAAATTAATCAAGAAAATGATCAACAAACTAATTTAGAGCACAAATAATCATTAGTTGTATCCCTACATGGAGGTTAGAGATGAAAAGTGAGGCTGCCAATGCAGATACAGGGTTCATTTTAAACAATCCACTTAACTGAGCTGAATTTCTTACATGCTTCAAAATGGAAAACCTTTTTCATGCCTCAACCAGGGAAGGATTCCTCTTGTATCAAATCACTGAGGTTTCTACTCCTCTCTGAATCCTACCAAGGCTGGCAATCATAATCTAATTGTGCCAAAACATCTTTTAGGCTCTTTTTTGTCCCATTTTCGTCGTCATGCGTGCCGAACTTAGAAAGGTTTCAAACATTTCCCGTGAATATTACACTTCCTCGGGTGTTAATTTGCCTTAAGAAGTCTAAGAGCTACTGCAGCAATCGACATGCCTCAGAAACATTAACCGGCTAATTCCTGATCCAAAGCAACAGGGCGCCTGACTGGAGAGCAATACAGCACCGCCTCCAGCCGAGCGCCATTATCATTTCAAACAGGTTCAACAGTACAGTGACAATTTAACTGCCCATGTAATGACATGCTTTAATTACCCCCACAAGGAGCCTCGAGCACCTGCACACCATTCATTTAACAAGAGGCAGGGGACGCAGTGGGCTACAGCAACACGCACGTACAGTGTATTCAAACACGGGAATCGATGCAGAGACACGGAACGGAAATGCACACATAGAGTACACATCCAACATGTGTTGACAGCGGCACATGAGCAGCCTGCCTCGCGCAACACTTTGAGTTGGAAGATCAGTTCTAGCCTCCAATAAATGACTCATTTTTCTTATTCAGAGTCAGTGGGATGTGAGGAAATGGTGAGAAAAGTGGACACGATTGTAGGTGCTGTGTTGTATTGTCATTGTGCTGGTGGTGTATTACTTTTTCTTTTTGGAGCCAATAGCTGTTAATTCAGTGGCTAAAGGCGATTAGCTGCTCCCTATTTCACCAGTTTTACTATGTTAGACAATATGAACTGCATACTATCCTGTTTAAACTCAATCAAGCAATTTTCTGATGTGCTCTGACGCCAAAACCGCAGCATGTGGAAATGAAATCATGTTGTAGAGGCTTCCAGTCTCCCCGTCCGTGGTGTTGATTTATTGATTGACAAGCGAAATCTACAGCAGTGCCTTTGGAGATTGTACTTCTCAACCTACATCTGTAGTTTTGCCTGATGCGACTATGCCGCCAACATGTTATTAATAAGAAAGACAGAAATTCGGCTCTGGTTTCTGGAGAAATAACAACACTAGCCCCTAAACAGATTCACAAAGTTTCATCCACCACTTTTTATTGATGATTTTTATGATTAAGGTCCAGGTATAGAAGGACAACCAACCATTTAAAACCTAAAGGCCCCTGTACATACAGTGTAGGCAGATCGTACAGCTGTGGTTATAGGTACAGTATCAGCCTGATTTAAAAAACACAGCAGCATTTTGGCCTCAGATACTGCAGACATAAACAAACAGTGGGACTTCCCGTGTCACGAGTTCAGACCCAGGAGACATTACTCAGGCCTTAAGCCTGCACCCGTAGGAATACCTGCACGATCATAACAAAGGGGTTCGTGCAATCCCATTAAAGATACAGATCACGCTTGGTCGCCAGATTGTGCACAACAACCAGCAGCATCAATAATCTGCACTACCGCAGCCAATGAATTAAGCGAAATGATTCAAACATACCATGTTTAAGACGGAAAAATGACACAGCACATCGTTTTCACATGACAGCCCATGACCAATTTGAATTTTTGGTTCACGCATTCAAAGGCAATGAAGCCACTTGACATGACGGGCTATTCACAGTGCAGCGCTTTGCTTCAACTGTGGTTTGCAGTGAGGCGCCAACCTGAACAAGAATAATAGAGTATTTCCATACGGTGTGGCTATAGGATGCAAACGGAGACATGAGACATGATGAATGCCAACAATGTATGACTGCTCCACTTTAATTTAACGATCAGTGCCATCTTCACTACCGTCTGTCACCTATCGTTATGACAGAAAGGTAAGCTGACAGCTAACGAGAGAGTCCGAAATCCCGCACCTGCAGAGGTTGACTTTGTTTGAACTAACCTCAGGAAGGCTGTCGATAAAAGTGAACTTCTGGATAAAGTTTGGCCTGGCTGCTTGCAAGTTAACTAGGTAAGGAGGACAGGACCAGAGGGAAACTGGTGCATTTTGGCACAGGCCAAAAAAAATGTCCAAAATTAGTGGAAAGTCACAGAAACAGCCGATCCATCAGCTTCAAGGAAAGTCAAAACCAGAAGTTATGAAGGATTTAATATGAGGTCAAGTGCCAGATTCCTGTTTGAACTCATGTCCAACGTTAACGGGCAAACGCTGAGAACATAAAACATCGCGTTCTTCCCGAGACACCGAGTAGGAAAACTACCTTTTATTTACGGACCCAAAAAACGAAGCACTCGTACACACTGTACCTTGTGTGAAATCAGAGAATGAACAAAACAAAGTGTCCTCAGAGGAAATCCCCACCGCCTCCTCCCCGACACCATAACACAGATCCATTTAATATTAAGAATGTAGTCAGAGTCAGATGGTCAGATGGAGTTCAGCGCACACGGGTTTCCACAGGGCAGCTGTCCAGATCACACAGTCAATACTACACTGCATCTTTGTTGACGAGCAACCCGACAACACAGATGTCTGTCAGGCTTGTAAACTCTGACGACAGGCAACAGTATATAAGATTTGCAAGACACAGAACGTGCAGTGTCTGAGAGAGAGGAGGGGAAGGCTTACCAGGAAGAGATCAGGGCGTGGGGTTAAAGATAGTGAAGGTGAAAGAGTGAGAAGAACAAATATACACACTGGTCAACGTGAGAGGCTCACGGTTTTAAAATCACTTTTAATTATTGATGCTTGCACAAAAGAGCATAACACACAGTTTTGGATGAATCCTCTGCTATTAAATAATAAAATAAAAGATTATTAAGGACCAAACAAATGTCTCTTTCAGACATGTTCACCCTAAACTCTTAACTGACAACCAGCACAGCATACAGCATACTGTCGGGTGATAGAATAAACTAAAGAAAACTGGAACTTATTATACAACGAGCCTTCTTTGCAGCAGGTGGTGAAACCGTACACTCTTGTGCATGCCTAACTACAACCTCGACGTATAAAACTCTAAGCAGCACCTACACAATAAGGGAGGTCTTTTAAAAAAACGTCCTTCTGTCTTGCTAATTGCATAATCAATACAGCCCTGAGCTGAATCACAGGTGAGACTCGTGTAAGTGGCTTTCCACGCAGCAGCCCTGGGACCAGAAGAGGAAGAAGGGGGGGGGGGGGGGCACAGAAAGGAGGAAGATAATTGTTTACTAGAGGCCTGTGAGGCTGTCTCCTAGCAACAGCTCTGACAAGCTCCGCATCAGGTGTGGCTAACCATGGCAGCCTGCGCTAGATTTTGGTCCTGTGAGTGCGTAAAAAATACAGACGACTGTGGTCTGAGGGAGAGAGGGGAATGAGAGAGGGTGTGGGTGAACGACCACAGCTCATGTACGGAGTCAAAGTGTTTGAATGAGCTGCTGCTAAAGCCTCTGTCCTACTTCTTACAGATAGACTGCAGTGCTTCATATTAGTTAGCGTCCCAGCCCTGATTTCTCCCCCTCACCTTTTCTACAGTATTCTGGACACCCAATATTTATAAAAGAACCAAGAATTTGTGAGTTTGTGAAACAACGACAGAGGCGTGACGAATGTTTTGAAGTAAGACCGAGACCAGAAATCAGGGAGGTGGTGCGATGCCGTCTGGAGGAGGCTTATGATGACTGATTGATGATTATGATGGCAGGCTTTTAGCCCTCCCTGCAAGTCTGGCTCTTTTTAAGACCGCTATAAACGCTTCTGCCTTGAGACTTTGTCAAACAGATCATAAGAACTAGTTTGTTTCAAGAAGACGGAAATGTAAATAATGACAGAATGGAGTAAGGCACCGTTGGCTGATATCTTCCATTTCAAAATGCATGAATGCACAAACAAACAGCTCTGAAAACTTTTGCAGAAGTTGGAAGAAGTCCGACCTTGATTGACAAGTACGCACGTTGTATGAAAAGGAAAAGACACGCAGAACAATGCTTGACAGAAGCCCAAAAAAAGCAGGAGAGCAAGACCGTGTACATGTGACGTACGCATGGCCGAAGCAACAAGCCAAAACCATTCCAAGAAAAACAAAGTTCAGCAGGTCGGTGCAGATGCACGTCGTTTACATGTGAATGAGATCGACGGTCACCTTCTACGGTTTGAGACGATCAACCCCGGTGAGAGTGACAGCACGCCGAGGGAGCGCATGAGCAGCAGACCAAACAAACCAACACGGTGCACACACACACACACACACACACACTTCATCCCTTGATCATAGATACACTCCAGAGGCTGGGTGTTATTTTTACAGGAATATAGATGTCTAAGTTTCCTGATGAGATTGGTGGCTGTTGCAGATCAACTACAGGTCTGGCATACTACACACATCTACAGTATTTACTAGCTGAGGGAGGTCGGATACATATCCGAGTTCAGAGCGGATACAGTTACAGACGGGCTCACATCAAACGGACGTCCGGCTGATGTAGCTGGAGGGGGGACGGGGTGAGAGAGAGAGAGAAATTTCACCGGCAATTTCATTAGTGATCAAATGGAAGTAAGACGTATCTCCCTCTCCTCCCCCCTTCTCTCTCTCTCTCCTAAAGTGCTCACACAGCACAACAAAATGGAAACTCAATCAGGCCAAACAAGGCCCTAACCCTGTCAGCTGACTGCTGGACGACGTTAATGTTAATTCCACAGAGGTACAGTATGGCCCACATAGTACTGACGCGATCTAATTTTCTATATTTCACATAGTTAGATGAGAAAATTGATAACCGGTCTCATGTATTATGCTTTAAGTGCAAAGCTGGAGCCAGGAGCTGATTAGCCTAGCCTAGCCTAGCCTAGCTTAGCACAACTTGTTTGTTTAATCCATAGCTATGCAGAAACATAAAAAAAAAACAAAACCAAACTTTGTGGTTTTAGAGCGGGTTATGCGCTCCAACGATTTCTTGACAAAGAAACTGATAGCACTCTTGTTGTCAATCACGTTGCTAGGCAACCGGTTGAACTGTTGTCAACAGCGCTACGCCGCTTACCCCTTTCCAAAACCACAAGTTGTGTTTATATTGCTGTTTATGTAGAAGATGAGCCAACAGGATACATAAAAAATTTAACTATAAAATGGGCTTTATGCACGTTAGCATACTGACATGCTAAACTAACATAACATAAGTGATAAACATTAGCATGTTAGCATTAGCTAAAAGCAATGTTGTGCCCAAGTGCAGCCTCATAGACGTGCTAGCACACCTCTAAACTCTTAAAAGTGAGCCAGGGCACCCTTTTTCTCCTCATTTCCGGTCTCTCTGCTAAACCAGGGTCCAACCACATCCTGGCTCCTGAGTCGAATTCATCGTCTCATGTCATTCTCAGAAAAAAGAAAAAAAAAATGAAGTAGGTGAACAACAAAAAAAAAAAAAAAAAAAAACTGCAAGATAGCAGCACGTTTGTTTAATCAGCAAACCCTGAACGCTTAACTAACTTTGCTTTCACTGCAAAACTGATTCCCTCTGCTTCAAATCATTATAAACGCACTGACACCCTAAAAAAAGACTAAAAACACATAAGTGAAAGCAGAAGCAGTGTGCTTTTCCTGTAAGTTGAAACCTGTAGGGAAACACTGAGTGTAGGCTGAGCTCAGGAGGTGGCAGCATCATCAGTGAAGGCACGCTGGCAAGGCAAGCCAGCCGTCAAAAGCTTTCGGAAAAATGCCAATTCAGAAATTTAAAAAGGCATCAGAGGGGTTTGTTACAACTCAAACAAAAAAAACTCTTTGACCATTTTAGTGATAATAGGCAACTTTATGTCTCTCCAACTTCCAGCCTGACTAACACACCTACACAGCCATGATAATATGAGATTGTGGACCACAATCTGTATTTGTGTAGCCCGGAAGAAGATGTGAAAAGACCACGCAGCTTAGTCTGTTCACGTTTAACGAGAATAAGATGGAATATTTCAGATGCTGGGTTCGGGATGACAGAAGAGTGCAGCCCTCGTTGGTTTCCATGGGGCTTTAAAATGGGCAGTTGGCCAGATGACACAGCCAATAGTACACTGCATCTTTGTTTCTTCAGTGAGGAAAGCGACAACGCCACAGCAAGTGACCCCGAAGGCTTGTTGTGACATCTGGCACTGGAATAGTGCACCGTTATCAGCCCGGGCCACTTAACAGAAAGACAACACACCAGAATAGCCCTCTTCACCTCTGCCTCGAGGTGTCAGTCAATGAGTCAAATAAGAGACTACGAGTGGTTTATGTTCTATGCGATAATGAATGTTGGATGTGAGACGTGCAGCATCGAGAGAAATCCAGAAAATTGATTATCCCAGGAGGGAACTGTTGCCCCTAACCCAAATTTCCCACCTGGTGGTCTATACAACAGCCTCCCTCGTTAAATATATAGCCTTTACGGTGTGAAATCACACCTTTGCGATCTTCCCCCCCTGAAGCTAAAAACATGTTAGCAATGACGGCTGTTAATTCACGTAAGGCGGACCGCCTCTCTGCGATAAACAGCTGCGGGAAAACCTGAAATCATTAAATACACAAAGACAAAAAAAACCTGGATCAAACATACAGGGCCTCCTGCACAAAAGAAAACGTGCCACGCTTTCAGGAGAACAGCGCTGCCGCGCAGAGCTGCACGGACACCTGGAAATTTGAACTGAATTTTGTCCATATAGAGATGATTTAAACTCAGTTTGATTAATCAGTTAATGATTTGGACATTCAGTTTTATCATTATCATAAGAGATGAAAATCTCATATTTAAAGGGATGGAACCAGAGATTAAAAAAAAAAATGACATTATTCGTCAACTTATCTGGGCTGCAGCTAACGATTATTCCATTAACTGACATCCTGCTGATTGTTTTCTTCATTGATTGAACATTTAGCTGGTAAAAATGATGCGAAAAATGGAAAATTCTCATGCGTGATCTCTTTAGATGTCTCGTTTTGTCCAATAACTGAAAAATATTCAGTTTACTCTCGCATAAGATAAAGAAACGCAGCAAAGCGTTGCAGCTAAAGAGGTGGAAATGTTTCAAAAATGACTTTATTTAAACGAGCATCAAAATAATGCTCGATTTGTCATTTCATACCATTTATATTACAGTCTACTTCCTTTGGACGCCACAGCACCGCAACTACAATTAAGCAACACGACTATATCTCCATTTCTAAAAGCACTACTACATTACGGTGTCTAAAGCAATTTGCAAACACGACTGGAACGCGAGCTAAAGGTCATAAAAAATTGGTTCAGTGCGACAATACTAGTGCTTTTTCTACCCCCCCGCCCCCTCTTGCTGCATGCACACCTTATTCAGTGCCTAATCCATCAGCTATCACTCATCTGCAGTCAGACGAGCTTAATTGCCCTGGAGGGGCCACCAGGGGCCACCTGGCACCCACAGCAGGAGAGGAAGCTGTGGGGTGCTGCTGCAGGAGAGGAGGAGGAGGAGGAGGAGGAGGAGGAGGAGGAGGGGGAGGTGGAGGTGGGAGGAGGAGGTGGGACGGGACAGGGGAGAGAGGTGTCAAAACCAGTCAGGACTACACGGCGAACCTCTGCCCGGAGGCATCGCTCACTTCAGCCGAACACATATTTCACTCCACGCAGCATAATGTCACTCATTCATCATTATAATAGGGAATTAATTGGAGCATCCATCCAACACATGCAACCAGGGTGCACCTCCAAAATATATCCAAGATATTCTCATACATCACACCAGACTGCCGTGAAGATTCGGCACTTTAATATTTAATGTCGCCGTGCATAAAAATAGTTACAGTTAAAAGTTAAGACACTTTCCTATCCTGCAGACGGTTTATCTCTACATTAAAATCACATTTACCTCGTCTCATATGTCCCATATTCACCCAACAAAACTGGAAGCATACTGTAGCAAACAACTTGGACCAGTCCTTAAAGCAGAAGCCTTCATTTGATGGATTGTTTTATGATGAAATTCCCACCCCGACCTTCCTCGTGAATCAGCGAAACGCCGTGTTCTGATATGAAACAGATCTGCTAAAAGCCTTTTTTCCATAGGAGAAAACATCAGAGTTCCCACCTCCTCCAGGGTCTATATATCAAAGCAGTCTAATTAGCCTATCATGGCCTTGGCAGGTGCAAGCTGGTGGACTGGAACAAAGCCAACCCTCATATATCAGGACAACTTTAAAAGATGACCCAGATGACACTGCGAACCAATGTAGCTGCAATCGGATCCTCGTGAAGCATGCGATCGTTTAGCCGTGATGTGTGTCAATTCTCATAAGGACAGGACGCTGCTAAGAAGCCCCCACCCACCACCACCGCCGCCACCGCGTTTAATGAGGTCTATCTACGGTGCAGAGGCAGACACATGTGACCCAAAACCTCAAACTGTGATTTATGTTCGATTCCTGCATCGGTGCGAGCCACTGAGCTGCATTTTGTTTGGGTACAAATGTCAACTTCTGCAAGTCTGCAGAGGTGTGTTCTGGTTGCAATTAGAGCTGCTAGTCAACGAATCAATAGGTTTCTCAAAAAGAAAATTAATCTGTGAAAATTTGGATGATTCCAGGTTCTTTAATGTGAATTTTGTTACTTTTCTTGATCTTAAATGGCATAAATTATGGATTTTGTGTCAGATGCTGTGATGTGATGGTTATTTTCCACAGTCTGCTGATGTTTTATATGCCAAATGATTAACTAATAAAATAACTACTGCAGCCGTACTTTGGAATGACCTTAAAACCTTTGTTCTGGACCTTCTGGATGTGTGCAGAGCGGCTCCAAACCATTCATCACTGGTGTCCCATCAGGCATGTGCCCACATTAAAATCAATAAATTCAAATGAACTTGGCCACATTGTAAACGGGGCTTGATGTCTCCAGATTGACAAGGTGTAACTGGAGCAAGAACGATCACACTCACCGGCCAGGCGAACTGGAAGGGGATCAATATCTTGCCAGCATCGTCGATTTTATTCGGGTTATTCTTGGCGCCCTTTAAAGAAAACGTATTTCCACCGAGAACTTGCGTAGATCCAGCCCCGAACGTGCAGCTGCTGGTGGTGGTGACCTCCATCTGGTACTCCTTCAGGCAGACTTTGAAGTAAGTGTCGCACTCGTCTCGAGTGCAGCGCAGGTCCTGGGAGCTCCTGGAGCCGTCGCAGCACTCCCCGTCCGCCAGCTCGCCGTTTACATTCTCCACGGAGATCAGCTGCAGCTCGAAATAGCCGGTTGACTGGGACACCTAGAAACAACATTTAATAAATAAATATATATTTGCATGTATATAGGCCCATGTGAAGAGGCTGCAGTATGATTTGTGTTGCACAAATCGGTGCGTAAAAATGGCACCAAGTGTCCAAGCAGCGCCTGACTCTGTTTAACATATATACATATATTCTTTTGCACGTCGGTTGGGTATGCCAAAATTATTTGTTGCATCACGAATGGAGCACGTGAACAGGCTCTCAGATGAGAGCAAATTAACCGCTGCAGCAGCCAATTGATGCAATGCAACTTCCAACTTCTTGGTTCAGGCCTATGAGACACCCTCCAACACACCAACACAAAAAGAAGAAGGAGAAGAAGAAGAAACGCACGGGGCGCTCAGCATTGTAACCAAAATGGAGAGTAGCCTGTATCAATTCCTCAGACTTCAATCTTGTCATGGTAACATGATCACATGCTCCACTAACTGACGGCTACGTAATTCAATTAATCGATTAAATGCGAGGAGAATAGCGATGCCGGAGAGCAAATCCATCTGCCCACGCCCACCAACTTTTGACATTGGTCATTTTAAACATTTATTTATTTATTTTTATTCACGCGGAGCTGGATTTCTTTTTTTTTTTTTTTTTAATTTCTATTTTGGGAATTAAATTAAAAGCCTTCTTACCTCCGTCCATAACGTCAACAGCAGGCACACTATTGGGAAGCAATTCCTAATCCTGGTGCGATTCCACATGCCTCCGATTAATTAGAGTGACATAGGAGGAGGAGGTGGAGGTGGTGGAGGTGAGAGAAGCGATAAGAAGAAAAAAAAAAAAAAAAAGACAAACAGCCGCGGACCCCGGCGACTAGTTCCTCCTCCTCTCCTGACATGCAAAAATTTAAAAATATTCACATGCGTCTTTTCTCCACCGTGTACGCTCCAGATTTCACCGAGGCATTACATGCGTGTGTGTGGTGGTGTGTGTGGTGGTGTGTGTGTATGCGTGTGTGTGTCGGTGCGAGCAGGCGGCGGATTGCAGCGCAGTGATGGTCCATGTACAGGAGTGTCCCTCCGTCAAATCTCTCCACACAGCAACTGAGATGTTTCGTAGCCACCAGCCTGAGGAGAGGATGTCTGCTTTGATTGGCAGCTCCGCAAACCACTTACAAATTGGCCTGCGGGCAGTCTCTGAGCCAACCGGATTAAGGGGCGGACAATAGTATGATAACCCCCTCCACCCCCCCCCCCCCTCCTCCTCTCCCTCCCCAACCACCCTCCTCCTCTTCCTCCACCACCTCCACCTCCTCTATCTCCTCCCCAAAAAACTTGAATTATAATCGACTTTAATTAAATCAAGACATTTTAACGAGCGGAGCCGAATTAGGACAAATGTAGTGGGCTGTTTGCTTTCTAATATCACATCCCATTCAAAGCATGTAAACATAATCTGACAGCTGCAAGTTGCAAGAAAGAGGATTTCTGATGCTTGGATGTGATTATGTGTGTCATAAAACATGTTTTATTTTAGATTCAGCAGCCTGGTTGATTTTTTTCTGGTTGCTTTTCATTCTGAAGATGCTTAAAAACAAGATTTTACTTCCTTCATATGAGACTGATATCAAATCATTTGCTGCTCAGAGGGACTCATCTGTTTCTGCAGCATTAATGTCTGCTGGAAGTTTAAAAAAAACAAAAAACAAACAAGACAAAATGACTTTTTGTTCAGTAATCAGACTGGATTTACGCACACGAGCTCTCCTCACTTCAACCCACATAGGCTGCAGCAGCAGTTTAGAGCGCCCTCTACTGTCCGCACCGGCCACCGTTTAACCTGATTTTCTAAAACACAGCCGGATTTTAGAGATTCAGGTCAAATGGTGGTGACACGAGGACATAAGACGTGCAAACATAGACATATAATAATATTCTGGTGTGTCTTGATATGAAGAAAATGTATTTTTATGTTCTACTCTTACTCCGGAGGGAGTGCTCAGATACTACTGGAGTTAGTTACAAGCATTCAGAATCCTAAAAGTACACAAGTATCAGCATAGAAATATACCTAATGTACAAAAAGTACTTATTATGTACAATCATATATATTAAATCAGTGTTTCTCACACTTTTTACAACTCGTACCACCACAGAAAATATTGCATGAAGACAGATGTTACAAGCGGACACGGTTTAGCTAAGGGCAGCACGGTGGTGCAGTGGTTAGCACTGTCGCCTCACAGCAGGAAGGTTCCTGGTTTGGACCTCCTTCCTGTGTGGAGTTTGCATGTTCTCCCTGTTTTCTCCAGATACTCCTGTCCTGAATAGCCTAAAGTCTATAGGTGACTGAATGTGAATGTGTGCCCTGCGATAACCTGGTGAGGTTAGACCTGGCGATGTGTCCCAAGCTGTCCCAAGTCAGCCCCACACGACCCTGCTGAGGATAAGCGGTTACAGATAATGGATGGACTATTTAGCTACAGACAGTTTAAACAGGAGGCAGGTTTATTCTTAATGAGAAGTTCATTTAATGGCGGTTTTGTGATGGGCGGTTCAATCCCCTGCACCTCCAGTCTGCATCTACTCGAGCAACATCCTGAGCCCAAACTGTGTGTGAATGTGAGCGGTCAGAAGACTAGAAAGCCACTTTCTGATCTCCATACCACACATGTTCAAGATGTCCGCCCTCCATACTGTACGTACAAACACACACTGTGCACACACAGATGTAAACATTTGCATTAACACACACGAACGTCCCAGTTTAGGATATTTGCATCACCTGACAGCGTGCTCAGGTGATCTGATCCTTGTTGACAGAAGCTACTGTCCATTTAAAGGACCACAGCACTGTTTTTACATGGTTTAATTTGAAGTTAGATAATCCATCAGTTACCATCATTTATCCTAAAGTGGTAGCAACATTTGCAAGTTGATTTACATAGTGGCTTAGAGGTGGCTTGTCTGATCACCCGGGCTTCATTTGGCCCACCTCACGTCAGTCGATGATCCACGTCTTTGCACATTTTTAGATTACTTGGGCGTCGGAAGAAGCAGGACTACAAATATGGCTGCAGCCAGCGCCACCACAGCCTCCATTCTTTTCTACTGTCAGTGTATGCTATAAGGTAAACTGTGCATTATTCTTGTATGTAATGTAAATTTACAGACATTTTTATTGCTTCTTCTGAATACATCTCAGCAGTGGTCCCAAACCACAGCACAAATATGATTGTGTAACTTGTTTGTCCGTGCGTTTTTTTTTTTTTTTTTTTTGCTACTCAGGTGTCAGTGACATGCACCATGCTGCCTCTGAAGTCACCACACTCCATTTGTGACAAGGAAAACACGACAAAGAAGCTGCCAATCAAAGAGTATGTGACAGCACGACCCCCCCGCGCCCCCCTCCTACCCTCCATGTCTCTGTCTCCTTCCCATCAGGCGACTGCCAGCCCGTCAGATAGGCCTTAAAGGAGGCTGCCGATAGCCGGAGCTGCTGCAGCCGCTTTGACTGGAACATTTCACACGCTGTCACAAGTACATGTGAGTGCCTTAAGTTGGATCACACCTAGTAAAGGGCCTCAGGTGGTGAAGGAGCAGTGTGTATATGAGTGTGTGTGTGTGCATCTTCTGTAGTGTTTGACCAGTGTGAGTTTTTAGACACGCTACAAGGGCTGGCTCTCGCACCGGTTTTGTTAGCATGTTAGCATTCAGAACTAAGTACACCCTTCCAGAAAAGCTAGCACAGACGCTCTGTCTGGAATATGCTGCTTTGTAACAAATGTCTTTTGCTGAATCTACATATTTTTAAAGATATTTCTCATTTTCATGCCAGTAAAATTGAAATCATTGAGTGTTTTCCTCAGACCTGCTTACATGTTAGGGTGGAAATGCCTCTGGAAAAGCATTTAGGCCTTAATGAGTCACTAATATGAACCTCACCATTGAAACCGTGACTAAAGACATTTGTTAAGCCTCTCTCTCTCTCTTTAAGCCTGAGTGATTCGCCACAAAAAAACCTACTTGAAAAGCAGCAAAAGGAAATATGCAAAACAACAACTAAAGATCACAATTTTCAGCTGTTTTATGAAGCCGCGTTTCATCGCGTCAGGCATGAATAATGCATAATATTAGTCCAATATATCCAAACTATAATATCTCCCGCACACTAACACCTACCAAATAGCCTCTGGTGGTGTGTGCCTACCTTGTCTTCCTGTTTGCATACGCCCCATGCATGTGTGTGAGGCACAGAGGGAGGAGTGTGTGTGTGCAGGAGGAGAAGGGATTATGAGTGGGGGCGCTGTGGGGGGTTTGCCAGCCTCCAGGGGGGAGGTGAAGTGGATTTCTTCTCTCATCCATTTTTCATGGCTTTTCTCCTTTCAGATCTCCAGTCTCTGTACATACGGCTGACGGGTCGATTCTCTTTTATCTTTAAGCATCTTTTGGGTGTGTGTGTGTGCGTCTGGTGGCGTTTGGTGGTGGAGGGGGCGGTGAGTTGATGGTGGCAGCATGGGTCAAGGTTGAGACATGCTGTTTTTTCCATCAAGCTCTAATGAATATCTACCACACTGGCTGCTAAGATCCTGCTCATTCGCTGATGTCTTTGTGGTTTTAACTGTAAGTAGCTAGAAGTCGGAAGTATTTCACAGCGCAGATGGATGCAAGGGTGTCAAGATCTCATAGGAATATTAAGGTCCACATGGACCGTACGTAAACAGTGCTGTTTAATAGCAGTTTATTTCCCTTGTGAATTAATTCAAACACATATGTCCTTTAAAAGGGGGCTTTGAATAATTAATGACCTCCGTTTGTGACCTCTATGGTTCATCATCACTGACCAAACTTGTTTCCTGGCCTCCACCCTTCCCCTTTAAGCTCAAGAAGCCTTCAACTATCAATATTTCCACAGCAGAGAGTGAGTTATTCAGCACAAAGCTCCACTCACAACAGAAATATCCACTGCAAAGCACTGGAATAATAATCAACTGAAGTCATTTTAGCCTTCAAACATCAAGTAGTTGTGCACATTTTTGAATATCAATAAAGTTTGGATTGGTGGACAACAAATGTGTGCATTCAAGTCATAATCTGTACAGAGCTGGACAAGCGCTAAGCTTGGTTTCACCTCCACTGACAGTGAAATAAAATAAAGTCACCCACAGGTTTCTGAAGAGATGTTGTGAAGCTCAGAGTGCGTTGGCTCTGGCTACCTTCATGTTGGCAGTCCTGCCTATCTTTGTTGACCTGCGGCAGCCTGAACGAAGCCTGGTTGCTCAAACAAGCCATCAAAATTATTTTGTGGTCTTCACACCAGACTAATTTGGTCATATAATATGATTTCATACAGTAAGTGACATCCTGAAAAGGTCCAGACCAGATCTGAACCAACTAACAAATGAAGATGTTCAACAACAGTGGTGGACATGAAAACAAATATTCCCTCACACGTGAATCAAGTTAGAAAAATGTGTGGTAGAAACAGATTTAACGTTTGTGTTCATCAAGTGTAGAAAGAATGGGGAAGCGGCAGGCAAGGCTGGCAGAGGAATGTAGCTTTTCCAGCAGTTTGCCAGGGAAAACCTGTAACGCCGTATGTCGGTTACGCAAATGAGCACAGCCTCAAAAATGATTAAAACCCTTGTCAGCTGGTCACAATACATTAGCACTGGCGTGATATTATTATAGCAAGACAACAATACGTTTAAAATTTACAAACTCCAACCTCAGAAGCCAAAAAATTCAAAATTGAACCAACAAAAAACTTTCAGGACCAAAATGTTCATTATCTCAAGCTAGCTCAATTCACGTACTTCCATATTTACACTTGCTATTTTCAGGCTATGGAGCAGAACGGGAGGGACGAAATTGACATTGCCGCAATGCAATGTCAACTTGCATTGCGGCGATGCAAGTTGTACATATGTTTTATATTTTGGCAGTCAAATGTTGGCGCCAACGCTCCACCTGGCTGCAGTTCGGCAGATCGGCACGATCGTCTTTTCAGTTAGGTGAACTGAAACTGAGACAACACCACCCAGCCAAAATTGGGGAAAAATCAGGAAGTACATTGTGTGTTACATAGAAGTGTGCTAATGGAAGTTTCCGACATTTGAGACACAGCTTAGCACGCGCATTACCTTGTAACAGGAACAAAGTGTAAGTGAGTGTAAAGTAATGACAAAAAAAACAGAACAGATGTATCAAATGACAGAAAAAGGAAAGTTGCAGAATTTTAACAGTGTTGGTGAGCGCACAGTTTGTTTCAGGGGGAACAAATCAGGGGGAAATAAATTAAAAACTATTATTAAGTAGAAGAGACAGTAGAAGAGATAGAAAGCTACCAAGCACCATCACGGAGTAACAGTGTTCTCATGACCTAAACACACCAAGCATATCGCGTATAAAAAAATATCGTCCCATTTTAGAAATCAGTTTTTAAGATTTGACCCGACCTCCAAAACTCTTCTCTTCTTTAATTACACAGGTTAGGAGAAGCAGCTTCTCTATAAACGAGTGTTTTTCCTTCACTTCCCATGTTTGACTGAGCTATCAAGTGTGGGGAAAGGACATTTCCGCTGCGATAAGATGAGACATGCACAGTAGTCGCCGCTGACATCGAAGCGTACCGCTCCCATACCCTCATGTTCTGCTCTGCTGATAGTACTGTATGCATTTGTGTTTTCTTATGTTGAAAGCTCAGATTTCATACAGCACATGCCGGAGGAAAGGAAGGTAAGAGTGACTGGCATTTTCAAACTAACTGGAAATGCATGGTTGGGTTTCATTCACACTGGGCGAACAAAACAAAACAGTCCATCCGCCAACCCACACACACACACACATACACACACATATTTTTGAGAATGATTTACAATGGAAAAACCACGGTTACAATGTTAACCAGTTGGGCAAGTTAATGACACTTTATAGTGTATGTCTTGCTTTTCCTGTTCATGCCTTGGAACTGATTTTGTAATGGCAGTCCCCATTTAACCTTTTAGACATGTGGGGCACGACAACAAAATGAACGGTTGCTAATCCAGGACGGCCTTTAATTTTAAGTATTTTCTGTCATGGCTTGGCGCCGCTGTTCAATGTTTATTCTGTTGCTAAAAACTTTGAAATCATCTCTAACGTTGAGAGAAGACGAGGAGGAATAAGCTGCAAGAGATCTCCACTGCTATCACATCTAATGCTCAGATTCTCTTAAATCTTCCCGTTTTAGCATAAATTACTGATTAAAATACATGAATATGTGGAACGTTGTTCAGATTTCTTTTCTTGTCAGTGTTAACGGATAAGACTTTGCCATCCACATGTGGAGATACGTAGGGGGTGACTTGCTTTAAACCCTCCAGTCCACCCCTGGATGCAAAGCCCAGGACCTCGTAAATATAAGTCACTGATAAGGCCCGGCAGATGCGGCACAAGGACTCGCAACGTTGCAAAAAAAGAGAGCAGAAAACCTTTATGACCGCGCTGATGTTAGCCCGTTAAAACAGAAACAGGTTGTGGTTATCCACCTGGTTCCTATCGAGGACTGTTTATCAGTATGAACCAGACTCCTCCTCTGCTCTTCCTCAAAGCACGATGCCACGTTAATCCGAGGTTACGACCTAACCGCTCAGGAGTCGAGGGGCAGGAGAGCAGGAGAGTCTTGGAGGAATTTCAAGTGTAGGTTTGGTTTAAAGAAGAAGAAGATAAGAAACAATGGATTACTGATCAGGAAATTCAATTGTATGTGCTAATGTTTGAGGAAGGGGGCACCCTCAGAAGTAGCAGGATAAGTCTGAAGGATCTAACATGAACATCACTCTCTGGATGAACATAACTCATCCGCATAATAACCTGTGATGTGATTTTGAGGTTATGAGTAGGAGTAGATTCACTTTAAACGACACTATCCTCCCAAGAAAAATGAGAGCACCGGTTGTTTCATCAAATACTGCAAAAATTATGTTAAATAAAATATGTTTCCCTTCAAAGACTCTTTTGCATGCAGGAAACAAAGGAGGAAGTAGTGTGATGTTATGTTGGACGGATGGGTCAAACCCGTAACATTGGATTCTTTTAACCATGACCATTATTATAATAATTCTATTTTTTAAACCCAAATCACAATGTTTCTTTAAACACTTAACATGAATTCAGACAGATGTTAGATGAAAAAGCAGAAGAAATTATCTCCATAAAATATGGAACAGTTTCACCAAAATCTGTGAAATAGTTACCGTAATGCGTTACGTACTTACGGTACGCCCAAAGTTACATAGTGAGAGAACACGGTACACGGTGCCAAGCAGGAATGTTAATGTAGCTTTAAAATTATTTAAAATCTGTTTTTTAATGGTAGTAATGTTACACAATGCTGCT
Source organism: Nibea coibor (assembly GCA_023373845.1). Taxonomy (NCBI): domain Eukaryota; kingdom Metazoa; phylum Chordata; class Actinopteri; family Sciaenidae; genus Nibea; species Nibea coibor. The sequence continues at coordinate 15,682,426 of CM041730.1, forward strand.
TTAAGTATAGAAGCTATTAGCCTAGCTAAAGCCAAAACCACCAGGCCATTTTGGTCTCCAGACTTCGAACCCTCCGGTGCCGGGAAATGAAGCCAGTGTATAAGTGCTTAAAACTGTACTCGCGTTTAAGTAAAAAACTATATTTTTATTTAACTTGTTCCAACTACAAATGTGTCAGATTTGCTAAGATAGAAAGAAAAGGTGAAAAAGCACACCTCCTTCCATGCGTACAACCTCATTTGCATACAGATGGAGAGCGTGTCGGTGTGTGCTGGAGTCATTCAGGTATTGTCCACCTCAGTGTCTCGTCTAACTTCAGTGGTGGATCTTGTCTTTCCTTCCAAAAGCAGGTTTTTAGCTCCCACCTGTGAATGGACTACATTCAGAAAGAGGGGCGGTAATCCATCTGCTGTGGTAACACACACACACACACACACATCCAGATGGTCTCTGGAGAACAGAGACGTCTTATGTGTCCAGTTACAACATGAAAGCAACAGGGACGCAATTTAAGTACCCATCCGTCCACCCATCCCCAACACCTTTTTAAAGATGGATGGGTGATGGTGGAAAGAGGGGTGTGTTTACAGAGCAGTTGTTCATGCGCGCACCAAGAATAAGGTTTATTATTTTGTCCCACTTGAGAAATATGTCCATCTTTCCTTTTTAAATAAGTTTCTGTTAGCGCCGCCAGCATGGCTACAGAGCTCATAACATTGTGTATAAAGTATGGGAGCTGTTAGCCTAGCTACACATGAAGCACACAAACAGAAACGTCAATTTGTGGTAGGTTTGCACTGTAACGGCGAACAACAGCCGGGCACGGTAACTTCACGGACACGGTAAAGTCTTGCCATCAGTTAGGGTGCTAGTCGTCCAGCAAAGAGGATGCACGGCAGTACTCTGCTCCAAGAAACTGTCAAACTGAGAAGCTGAACCAGAAGTTTGAAATGTATTCTCACATTTATGCATGTGTACAGATTAAGCAAAAAGATTAAGTGAGCTTCGGAGGCCCTTGTATGCATATTTTTTAATTTTGTGCATAGTCAGGCTAGTTGTTTCCCCCTGCTTCCAGTCTCTATGCTAAGCTATGCTAATCACCTCCTGACTCCGGCTCCATACTTACATTCCTCATCAGTGTCAATCTTCTCATCTAACTCTTGCCAGACAGTGAATAATTTATTTGTAGAACTGTTGTATTTGAGTACAAAGTGAAATCTGTTCTTAGAGACAAATATTTTAAAAAATAATCTCAAATTTTACTTAATTGAAGTAAAACGTTTTGGCAGAAATGAGGCAGCATTCTTGCTTTATGTTACTGGGGATCTGAAGTAGTAATCTTAAACCTTAAAAAGACACTTTACCCTATGGAAACACCCATGAATATTCATGTAAACGTACAACTTAACTTCACAACAACCTGATTTTAGCAGTGAGCTAATAGCCGACTTGTGTCAGAAGCACCCAGCAGAGACGCAGCGGAAAGCTGAAGACAGCGACAGAAGAGGTCAAACATTTCTCTTTCAGTCTTCGTGTTATTAAGGTCAAAAGCTTTACATGAAAATGAAATAACAACCTGTCAAGTGGATAGTTTCATTTAGTTTCTGACATTACCAGAGAGGCTTGTTTTGATAGCGAAGTACGGGGAGCACAAGCGTGACCTGGTGCTGCTTTGTTCCCAAGCAACATGCTTTTATGAGAGCAAATATGTGTGGTATTGGCATTTGAAAAAAGAAAGGATATAAAGTGAGAGAAACAGCGAGGCTCTGCAGACATGAATTAGATATAAAGATGTTGAAACGTGTATTATTAGACTGTTTAACAGCTGGTTAATGAGCTCATTGTTGAACATTTTAAATAGGATGAAAAGACTTGGGAGTTTGAAGACTATTTGAAGTCTTTGAACAATGACTCTGCAAGAAAATGTTCTTCCTGCTTCCCTTTACTCTGCACACACACACTTCTGATAAATCATCTCAGATAAAATCATCTCCACGCTGCGGCAGCTTCTATTTCTTCTCCGAATGCGCAGAATGTGAGAACCCTGCATTTCATTGGTATCAAGATGTCAGTCAAGAGCCGATCTGCAGATCTCTCACACGGAGAGATTCTTTGCATGAATGTGTTGTCCCCTTTCCTGGTGCACATCTACTTTTGTCTGATCGGGGTGTTCAAAACGGATGATGTATATCAACGGGCTGCATAAAGGCTGCTGACAGTTTCATGTAAGCAGTGGGGAAGTGCTGTACATTTCAAGTTAATCACATGATACTTCCTGATCTCTGTTCTTTCACCCCCCCCCCGGAAGTGAAGTAAATTGTTTTATCACTTAAAGTCTGACAAATTTAGGGAGCTGTATCTATAGAATATGGCAAATTGTTTTCATTAATGTTTATTCACCTGAAAATAAGAAACCTTATACGCATTTGTGGCCACCATAGTTCTCTTTCATGCTGGGAAGGAGAGGATCATGAATTCATGAAACAGTATTTCTAAAAACATATAATGAAAAGTACATTTACATTGTATGACTAACAATGTAACTGTTGACTCTGTTGACTCTAACACTGTTAAATTAATGCAACTGATCTCAGAACATGCCAATACTTAAAATACATGTGCCGAAAATGTAATTGGATGACATTAATAGCGTAGATGCATTTGAATTTCTCCTAAAAATAAGCTTGGAAAAAAAAGAGTGAATAATTACAGGAGAGAGAAAATAACATTTTGGGCATCAAACCCATTTTATTTCAACTTAATGCAGTTTAATCCAACACAGTTAGTGCACATGCAAAGTATCATATTTAAATATATACTGTATGTTTGTACCAAGTGTCATGTTTTTAAAAGTTAAATATTTTAACATTTAGGTAATAAATTAACAAAATCAAAACATTACTGAAAACACTGCCCACAATGAGTATACACTTTTAATAAAGCATAATATACATGAAAAATTCATAAAACTGCAATGTTTGTGTTTGTACTGACTTTTTTTTATCTTCCAGAAAATATTTTTTAAAAACACAAATTCAGTGTAAAACACCAGAAAATAAAAATCACAACTGGACAAATTTCTTTCCGCCTTTACCGGGAGAAAAATCCTAATATTTCTTTGACTTAAAGGTATTATGTGTAGGATTTTCACAAAATATTACACCACCTAATAGAATAACATATGTGCTACACATTACAGTGACTATGAACTGCTTAATAGCAGCAATTCTGATTATCTTTCACCATTTGCTTCTGAATATTTAGCCACCGGTCCGTCGATAAAGAAGCGAAAGTGACCGACTTTATCCAAAATCCAAAAGTTTTGATGACTAGTGAGCAAATCAGGAGTCGCTGAATGTTTAATGAAACAACTGAATATTGAGTAGATCACCAGAGGTAAACTGTCACATCCATGGTCCACGTTATAATTTAACAGTAATACACCTTTTATCAGAGAATACTACACATAGCACCTTTAAAAAACGTGTTCATGATAAACTGTTGCTCGGCTCATGATCATTGAAAATACAGTCAAACAGTGCACAAACCATAAACAGAAGAGAAAAAAAAACAATCACAGTTGAAGAAGCAACTACAGCATAGCCATGGGGGTACATCTATAAAAGTCTGGTACCGATGAATTAAGTGTTCTGTCGCAGAGAACCGCTGAGTTTTGACGTTTCTGACATGAGAGTTTGATATGTCAGCGTCTTAGAAGAAAGCAAATGGACACAAAATATTTCCGTTATGTGCCTGAGTGATGGAGGTAGAAATGTCCAATGCTGGGCTAATGGTTAATATCCAGCATAGGCAAGAATGAATTATATGACCATTCACTTAGCTCAAATACTTGTGTTATATTTAATAGTAGTAGCATATGGCTTTCCATTGGCACAGTCTGGAACCTCGCTCTAGACTGTCAAAAGTGTGTTTACCTTTGTCGTAGAGGGGAAGGTTAGGCTTGTCGCGGTGGGAAACTTAAAACATTTTGGTAAATTTGCTTACTCGAGAGTCAAATGAGAAGATTGACGCCACTCTTACTGCTGTACGGTAAATACGAAGCTGCAGCCGGAAGCCAATTAGCTTAGCTTAGCACAAAGACTGGAAACAGAGGGAAACAGCTAGCCAAAGCAGATCAGCAATGCACTGTATTTTCTTTGTTTAATCCATACAAAAAATACAAGAGTAAAAGAGACATTTTACAGATTTATAAGAGGTTATTTGCCAATTTTTTTTTTTCTAGGACTATTTGCCAGGCGACCAAAGCAGAAACCAGGAAGTTACTGGTACCGGCCAAGAAACAGTCTGGCTGTGAAGCAAATAACCACTTTTTTTCTGAAACATCAAACTCCTCCAAGAACACTGCTAATCACCAGTGTAAGTGCCTTTTTCATGGCTTCCTTTAGAATAAAGTCAGCACTGTAAGAGTGCAAAATTTGGCTTTAAACTCAAATTTTAGCATTTACTGTAACACAAAAACACAGATACGATTTAATCAACATAAGATTATAAAAACATAGCTTATAAAACTAATTAAAAATTGTATAAAATAGGTCTGATAACACATGAACTTGTAAGTTTGAACTCCACAGGCTGAACAAAAATAATATACAGGCCTCACATAAATGTAAATGTACAGTATATACTTAACTGCCTATATAGAGAGGCGCTGGCGGAACCAGCTGAACCTGAAGTGCTTGTGTTTCTTTTGGCAACTGAGTTCTCTGCAACAATCGAGCTGAAATCATCACATCATTAGACGTTAGAGCTCCCACCCACTTGCTATCTATTTCTGTAAATGTCACCTTTGTTTTCAGTGCGTCAATCATTAAAACAACTGTATGCTCTCTGTGATGTTCACTAAATGCACTCGACTCTCAGGTAATAGTTGGAGGGAAGGTGTGGAGAAGTATGTACCGGTGTTGGCTTGCTGGCTTTTGCCGCCCACGGTGACAAGCCTACGGGAAAGGCAAAGGAAAAGCCTCGTGTGTTTTCTTGCGATAACTTTCCTCAAAAAGAAAAAGAATATCGGCCAAAAGAGAAGTCGTGATGGTAGTTCTCCACATTTGACAGGAACATAAAGTTACAGACTGGCCTTAAGAGTTGAAATGGCTTTGTTTGTTACATTTCATATCAAGCCAAATCAGAAGCAGATGGACACATTCCAGCAAACTGATATTTGTTTTTAATATATAGAGGATTTTTTTTCCTATCAACTTTAAAATGATTATGGCTAACCCCTTTAAAATGTGGGCTACAGATTATTTTCTAACGAGTCAATCCGGGATATAAAGAGACCATCTTCATTATTTCATACGATGGAACAATACAATGGAAAATTGCGAGCACCATTGGGAATCTTTCCATGAGGCTCTCTCAACAAGTGTTGAGATCCACTTAGACTTTAATTAACTGAAGACAAAAGCGTGTCACATGGAAGAAGGTGAAAAGCCCTGTTGGCGGCGTTGATTTTACTCTACATGCCTCGTGGAAGAAGTCATCCAGTGGTCTTTTAATGGTTTTCCAAAGGTGCTTTCTACATTTTTCCAAATTGTCCTAATATTAATCGTCCTGTTGTTTGTATGCATTTGAAGTTTTGCATCAGAATTTACAAAGAATCTGATTTAGTGTTGGACATCTACTATTAATCAGGTTTGGTTGCGTCCTTTGAGAGAACATGAATCAACTTAGCAACTGAGAGTCGTCTTTTTTTCCCCCCAAGAAAAATACAAAATAAAAATAATTCAAGCAGTTCCAGCAAACTATACAATCTAATACATCAAGGAATGATCTCCAGTGGACAGAAGGACAAACAAGCTCAATGACTGGGTGTAGAGGGAGATAAATATGGCTTAAAAGTTCTGCATATATTCCAAATATTTGACTATGTATGAAACCAAACATAGTAAGTTTGGTTAAATTCTTTTGAGTTTGTTTGTTTGTGCAGATGAAAATGATTTGACTTTTAGAGCTCAAGTGGAGGTGTCTGAAAATGATGCCTCTTCTAAGAGAACGGCTGACGAGGATATAAAGCTGATGAACATAAAATGAACAAAAAAATGTTGACATTTGATTGTCGGTTATTCATCCGATTTAAAAAATAAATCCTGGAGTATTTCTTCATTTCACACCAAAATTCAGTCAAATACATCAGCAGTAAGTTTTTTTTTAATGGGGACAAGAATAGGTATTATAAGGTATTTTACTAAGATTGCACTTAGAATTCTTACAGATAATAACTGTACTTCTTTATTTTATTTTTGTTTTGTCAAATGATGTTGTGCATCAAGAAGAGCAGCTGAGGAGTTCTCTTAAAGGTTCAGTGTGTAACATTCAGGAGGGTCTATTGGCAGAAATGTAATATTTTAGCTTATAATCACCTGAAAAGAAGAATTGTTGTTTTTGTAACATTAGAATGAGAGTTTTATATCTAACAAAAATAACAGGTCCTTTTATACAGACTTGGAAGAGAAGGGTGAGGTGAGGGGTATTCAGTTGGTTGCAATCTGCAACTTCCCAGATGGATGCTATTACATGCTACACACTGGACCTTTAATTTGTAATGAAATGTTTTAAGCAGGTGGCAATTATCAGTATCAGGTAATAACAGCATTATCGTTGCTTCATAACTTGCATATTTTTTTTTTGAGGAAACTATAAAGGTGGGGGAATCACATATTACTTAATAATGAAGTACCAGCCCTTTTTGAATGAAGTAAAATACATATAGTATGAATATTAAGAACTTTGTTGTCTTTAAGCTGCATGTGATTCCTTTTTTCTTTTGTTAATATACATGCTGGTTGTCATCACATTCAGAGATCCACCCTGAACATGACCAACAGACTATTTGGACCTGAGTTTAGAAAACTGCTGTTCACTTTGTGAGATTAGGTTTGTATGTTAATGACCATCCAAGGTTTACTAATTTAAAATGAATTATGATCAAATGCAGTCTTTGAGATGGTTGAAGTCCTTTTAAATATACTCATAAACCTGCATTAATGCATAACTCCTTAGAGGATTTGGCCTGTATACAGCGTCTCCTCTACTGTTCTTTCCAGTCTGTTTTTATGTCAGGGAAAAGAAATATGCAACAGATAAATTTAAACTCCTCTCCATATTCATGGGTTTTCAGGTTATTCGCTGACAAACTGTAACACATTGCAGGATTGTGCTTGAGAACGACGACACAGTTGAAACTGAAATTAGGCCCTCGGTGCAGCCGTAGCTTGTCGTCTTTGCTTGTTGAGTGAAAAGTGTGCTAATATGTCCACCGGTGTGACTTTATGAACATTTTCTAACAGTTATTCCAGTGACACAGAGTGATTGTTTAGCCCGGGGGGAATATGATAAGTATTGCTTAAAGGCTGTGGGTCAGAGAAAATAATTGAGGCATGCTTGAGCAAGTGGTGGTTTAAACACATCTAACACCATTACAAGGCCCTATTACATGGCCCCACCATTGACTAGCATAGTTTTTGCATTACTGGGTCATGGGTTAAAAGGAATACTCCGCTGTTTTGTTTTGGTTCTTTTTATTGTATCTCTACATCTTTAATGGTTGAAGTGATGAGCTCTCCTCTGACAGACTTTGTCAGGCAAGTAGAAATGCTTGCATGAACTCCAATGCAAATACTAGCATGCTAAAATGTTAGCGGACCAAAGCTAACAATGGCTGGTTACGGCTGAGTTTTCAATGAATACTGGGCGTAGGAATAGTTCAAACAAGCTGGAATTTGACTGTAAGCAGAAAGTTACATTGAGTTTCTCAGCCAGAATCAGGCGCATTTAAAATATTAAGATTCAAGAGTCTACGCTAAAAGCAGTGGAGTATTCCTTTAATCAAGGGCAGACAAATAAAATCAGTGATATGCAGCCATTTATAACAGATGGCACAGTACATAAAAATAAATAAATTAAAATAAAAAAAAAAAATCAAGAAGAGACAAAAGTGCCAGTGACAACCAGCTATGGCGTTTTTTTTGTTTGTTTTTTAAAATATATTAAGACCACATGTAGTTCAAAAGGTAAACGGGACAAAACTTAAAGATACCTGTTGGCAACAAGACAAGGGGCCCATCTTTCATCATGTACCAATAAGCAAAAAGGCAATACAGGATGAAGAGCCATGAGGGGAAGAGTGGATGGATGTGCTGGACCAGTGTTTGATTTAATTTGGAATAAACCGTATAAAGAGGATTGGTTAATACTAGTTACACGTTGGTGGAGATCTTGTACTTGGGAGACATATTATTATGGAACCAGATGAAACTAAAAATGACGCCCATGGTTTTGGGTATGCGCTCATCGTAGGCGAACGTCATGGCCTCGTGCAGCGGGACTTTGACCACCTCGATGAGCTCGCCCTCCCGTGGCTCACCTCCACCTGCGCTCACACAGTTGTCGTCGGACACCTCGGCGTAAAACATGGTCTGCTTGGAGCCTGTTACGCCCACGCCTGACCTGTAGGAGGGGAGATAAGGGAAATCTCAATACGGATGCTAAAATATGTATCTCCTGTGTTTACACAAACAGAAATATAAACTGTATAAGTATGTATAATTTTGGACTCCCCGATTCCTGTCTTTATGCTAAGCTAGGCTAACTGCATATGGCATGGATCATCTTATCTAACTCTCGGCAGGCACTTCTCAGGTTCAATGCAGCATTAGAACTGAACTACCATGATTTGATGGTTTAATCTTTTCTAAATTACTTTGTTTCAACACAGATACACACACAAAGCATGACATATTGTGTACACTTTGTACAGATACAGATAAAAACTGAATTTTTAAAGGGGTTGCTTTGCCATTTAAACTAGAATGACCTCAGGTTGCCTATTATCAGCACAGAACTTCACCACACGGTGTTCTTCTGTCAAATACACCCTCATAGGGGTCATGAGGGTTAAGACGATACCTTATGTATTTAATGGAAGCAGCCCACACATAACAACGGTCATAGACAACACCAACAAAACCAGAGGAGGTGTTCAAGTCAAATCAAAAGCTCAGTCAGTCACAGCCGTCCAGGTGCTGCTGTTTAATGTGGGACTTCTCTGCTCCTGAAACTTTCAACTTCTGTGTCAAGTTATAGCGAGCTAATAATATGTTGACAAAGATAGATGGTTCCCCTGATGCTTCTTTTCCAGCTCACTTACATAACCTCAACCTCTTCTTTAGTCCAGACTCTTACCAAAATGGGACACTACCTCTAAAAATCTGTCTGTCACCAATTTAGGTTACATTTTTGAATCCTGATACCACCGTAACTTTTTTTAAAGATTCATGAAAATGCATGTTTTGCCTTTGGGTGCACCAGATAATGTGGCCCTTTAGAGAGCTACATTTAAAGTGATACTGCACCCAAACTTTAATTTTATAGTATCACAAAGTCAGGACTGTTCTATCCTAGCTGACTCAATGGTTACCTCACTTCTTGTTTTTCTCTTTCATTTCTGCTGTGAAGTGCGGAGACTGACAATTTCTGGAACTTGCCTCAAGTGGGCGTTTGAGGAACTGCAGTTTTTGGCACTTGCCCAAGGGCTTCACTTAACAGCCATGGAAGATGTTGCTTGAGTAACCCTAATTATAACATTTTATTTTGCTCTAAACAATCAGCAGGAAGTGACACATCCATCTTGGCAATGCAGATTTCAATGTTGGCTAATTCAGGAGGTCGGTCTACAACAACCTATAAAGTCGTGTCAAGTTCATCTACGCCAGTCACCATTTTTATGTTACGTTTTTTTCATGGATGTTGCTATTTTTCTGGCTCTGGCACAAGAAGGCGATGAAGCGGAAGATGTGGGTAGTGATTCAGAGTTCCTGAACAAGCCAACATCCTGAGTACAGCGGTGAAATCCGGTTTACTTGCAAACACATCCGTGAAGGTCTTGTCCTTTAAAGGCCTCTTTTTCGTTCTTGGTGGAATATCACTCAAAGACTTTTTAAAGAGGTTTTAAAGCTACCTGGAATTGAATTTTAGAAGAAAAGTTAAACTAAAGATGTAAATGTAGGTTATTTCTGACTGAACATTGCTCAAGGAGGTTCAGAAATTATAAATGAAAATTGTGCAAAATAGGACAACAGAAAATTAATTGTTAAGGGACAAGAAATCCAGTGGGAGCGACTAAAGCAGATATTCAAAAGACAATGAAAAGCTGAAAAGATTAAGTCTTAGCTTAAACTTCATCGTGCATATTCAGCTAACCTGTAAGAGGTGATCCTCTTCAGTTTGGAGGCAGGCACATCGTAGCCACACTCCTCCAGCACCTCCTGCCGGGCGATCTCCTCCAGGGACAGGTTGGGTTTGTCCACCAGGCCGGCGCAGAGCTCGTAGGTGATCCCTGCTGTGGCCGGGGGGAACTGAGAAGAGCTCCCCTCCTCAGGGGCTGACTGGCCCTCCTGAGACTCGGATGCAGCAGCAGCTTCAGCAGCACCCTCCTCAGTTTTTTCAGCAGACTGAGGTGGCTGTGTCTTGGTCCTTTCCCACTCACACATGTATACAGCTGGTAGTGAAGAGCAGAGAGAAAACAACTGTTTTTTAAAGACTGTAATAAGCTTAAAAATGAAGGAAGCAGGAACTTCAATTAGATATCTCATTTACAGTTACAGATATTTTTTCCCTACACTGTCATTTATGTTTCACACTGTGTAACTGTGAGGATTAATGCAGATGCAGACATGTACGATATTTATTAGTACCTGTCCTGATTTGATTGATTCCACTGTGACTGAAATCAGTAAAGAAGATCAGTGGAAACAACATCAACTCACCTACTTTAATCATCTTTGTCCCTCCGTTTTGCAACTGCACACTAGTTCTGAAACACTGATCTGCTAATCAATAACAGTTTTTCAATTATACATATCATTTGGGAAATTAAAATGTTGCACATGCTATGCAATACTCAGTTATAATCATCAAGATATATAAATCAGTAAAAATAAGCTTCCTGGGTTTTAAAGTTGAGGCATCGCCTGACACAAAAAGCGCTTCATCGTCAGCATAAATCATTACATTTTTATGAGATGTACCACCTATGCTGATCAATTTCGCGGGTGGAACCCTGATAATAGTGAACATTTTATTTTTATTGGCCTTGAGCTACGAACACATTTCTAAACATTAATTGTCCGATATAAAAAAGCTGACCGATATTTCGTACACACCCTGTTTAAAAACAAATGTCATTCTGGGTTGTGATTTCTTTCAGATAAAGGACAGTTTTTTTCCCAACAGCAATGAAAGAGGAGAGGAAATAAATATATCAATGCCCAGACTTCCTTGAATTTAGCACACTGCGGTGTGGAACAGTCCCTGGCGACTTCTAACAAAGGAGGTTAGGGCTGCTTTGTAATGGGGCCTCTTGCGGTCTATTTATGAGTCTGCATTGTTACTAAGATCCAGTAGAATAAACAGGGATTGTAATGCACTGCTTTTCTAGTGAAAGTGCCCACAGGATATATAACAATCTAGATCGAGCTCGTTGACAAGAGGAAAATGAAATAATTAGATCTCGCAGCACAATTAGTTTCCTGCTTTGTATTGTGAAAACTTACCTGGACGGAATTGCTTGACGAGAACAAAACAGTGTGAGGTGGTGTTGAAGATCAGCACCGATACACTGAGAGTGAAAAGAGGAAATAAAAAAGGTCAAGTTTAAATGTAATCAGACAACTTTTTTCCTGCTCAAATCTCTTTGCCTGCACGATATATTGCCGCTCTCATAGTCTCTTTCAGCATATAGGAGAATTTAGCTCCAGGTGAGCAGGAGGTCAAGGCTGGATCAGCTTTTAAGAAGGGAGTGGAAGTCAGGGGGTCACTGGATTTAAAAGAAAAGTCAGGGGAAGATGTAGTATTTTCAGGCACAAATATTCTCAGCTCATGGATCTGAAGCAAAATCTCTTGTAAGATCAACCTGACAATCTGGATAAGCAACTTGAACAAAAACGATAAGACGGCTACAAATTTCACCTCTAACTAACTGAACTCTCCAATCCGAACACCATTTCCCGCCTTTTTTTACCTTTCTATTGGTTCTTCTTCTTCCTTGTATTGAAGGCTTTCAGTGATTGCAGCTAAGCCTAGATCAGAGATGGGTCAAGCCTGCTACTGTGGTCCTGCTTGACGACCACAACATATACTATCATTTTCATTATTACTACCATTGGTCATATCTCCATTAAAGTTATAGTTTTTGTTATTTTATTGCCTACCAATGAGCTGCTACTGCTTCCCTTGCCCCTGTCGCCACAGCAGTAATGGGAATTGTTGGGTTTGCAAATATTATAAAGAGTACACCTGCTCTATATGGAAAGTGTCAGGAGATAGGTTATGTTATGATTTGGTGCTATATAAATAAAAGTGACATCGACAATTCCTATTGGACAGTAACTATCAAAACACCCATGTCTGTTGCTTTTCATGCTATCTTATACTCCATCAGCATCCCGTATCAAGATACACCACTATCCTATTTCCCAGCGATGCTACAGAGTAGCAGCTATTTTATCAGATGTGCTCCATTGTTAACATCTGTATATACGGCAGGTCTACTGTGATCTTTTACTGTACCTAATGTATCACAATATGTGATAAATTCTGATTTAAATACAATTTTAAGCATGTAGAAGTACTAAAATGAAACTAAAACTGACATTAAAACTAAACAATACACTAAAAAAGGAGGACCACTTCATTCCAGATTTAAACTGTGACTCTCAGTCACGCAGGATGTCGAGATAAATTAAGAAGGAAGGTCAGTGTGATAAGCTTCACCACTGTCACCCAGTGAATTGTATACACTCAGGTGGTTTACTGAATGCGAGTGTGACTGTCGCTGCCCGTGGAGACTCGAGTCCTGGGGTCTGTGTTGGGAAAACGGATGTGTCTGAGGCGGCAGGAAGCCCTGCCCTGCCTTTCCCATGGTGAGAGAGAACCAGGACATTGGTATTACAGCTTGTTTCTCGCTATAGCGCCTGGGCTGATACTGATTTAATATCCGTTTGCAATGCAGATACTTAAACTGAGAGTCTATTATAATATCCAGGCACTGGAAAACCAGACTTGGTATTCATGACAGCCTACAGCTGCAAAAGACAGAGTCTTGCAGGCGAGTATCGCCACTGAAATGTTCAAGTATGGAGAAGATAATGTGGTAGATTTGGTCCAAAAGTGGGACACAAAGGCCTGAGGCATGGAAGCTGTCCCCTGAGGCAGGTCTGGGTCATGCAGTGCTGTTCCACACCATTAGGGCTGTTCTACAGCTTCCCGCTGAAAAAAAATGCTCTAATGGTTAAACCAAGAAGCAGGCTAAACAGACACTTAGGACTTTTCATGCACCGTTAATCTTTCTCTGCAGGGTCTCTGAGTGGACAGTGGGAAAACTGGGCTATGGCAGACATATGAGGAGCAGGACTGAGGTGACTACTGGTTGGACAGCAAAGCTTGAAAGAATCAAAACTTTAACATTGGGCTATATTTTATGGAAGTGGAAAATAAAGGGTTGTGTGCTATATAATTCATCTTCCGATACCGAAAATACGAGAAGACATCGAACACGATCAACAACTTAGAGAGGGCCATGACACGTGAGTGATGGAAAATCTTCAGCCCTTTCCAGTCCCCTTGGGAACGGTTTGGTAAGTATCTCAGGGTGAGGTTAAGATCGATTTGTGGATCGTTCGTAGATTCTGAAAATAGGTGTCCAAAATGAGAGATGTTAACTTCGCACTCCTCATCCTGGTCCCCCCTTTGGAGGGAACTTGGATTGGAAGCATATTAAAAGGAGCAAAATGAAGTTGTATAGGCAAGTAATTAGGATGTCTATAGATGCCTCCTATGCAGTATTCTAGGCACATCAAATCAGAAGGAGATATATAATATCTCCGTCTAATATAATAAAGGAATCTGTTTTAAACCAACAAAGAAGCAGCTCACAAGAAAATGATCTTTGGTAAAACTTCGGGAACAAGCAAAGGACTTAACTCTCTGTTAGATAATTTCCAAATCTGTCTTCTACATCTTTTGCTAGTGCACGTGAGACGTGTCAACAACTGTCCTGCTGAGAAGAAAATGTTATGCACACTTAAACAAAAATGCAAAACAATCCTGGGTCTATTCAATACACGCTAAAGGCGGAATAACACTTTGGCAGAATTTCCACCTGGGGGTCAACTGGTTGTTCCCATGGGGTATCTTCTTTTGGAAGTACACGTTTGAGATTTACTGCTTTTGTCTCTGTGGTACTATTTTTCACAGAGACCACTCGTTTGGGGTCAGGAGTGGAGGAAAGAGGGTTTTAAATGACCTAAGACTTACCTCAGGGCATTATGGTACCCTGGGCAAAACTGGGAGAAGGAACTGGGGTTTTGACACAAATGTGTGATATTTCTCTTACAGTGCCCCCTGTGAAGCTCAGACATTTAAAAGCACTGCCACGTAGACTAACAGGGCACCAGTTCCCAGAAAACAAGGTCTGTTTTGGTCTTACCTTCCTCCCAGTATTTGGCTCTCTCTTTTAGAGATACCGGAGAAAAATGGTATACAAATATCATGTGGGGGAGATGCAGGTGAAAGGACACAAAGGGTCTGTTTCCATCTGTTTGTTTAGAAACTACTTCCCTTTAAATCTGCAGCTAAAAAAATCCTACAAGTAAAAATAAATCAAAGCATGGAGAGCAGATGTAGGATTTGCAGAGATAGTATGGGTCGAGATTGGTGCAAATGAAGCTTCTTACCACTCAGATCACCACATTCACCCTTGTTTGCTACAGCAGATTTGCTCTTCAGATTGCAAACACGACATGACATCAACATGCAGATTTTTCATTGGCAAATGCCTGCCAATGAAAGAGAGCTGAAGTCCACTGTCAGTGTTCCAACCCACCCTGAGCTGGTTTTATGTGTTAGCCTGTTCTTAAAATAATGTTTCGACAAGTTGGTTGGTTTGTTGGTTGGCTTGTTGATTTGATTATTGGATGGTGGGTTTGTTGGTTGGTTGGTTTGTTGGTTGGTTGGTTGATTTGTTGGTTGGTTGGTTTGATGATTTGATGGTTGGATGGATAGAGTGCAACAAGCATGAGGTAGATACATTTAAGTCGCTACAGTTTTAAAATCCAATTAAAAACAATGAAAGCTGTATAGTGTAAAAGTCTATCATCTCTTGGTAAATGTATGTTTATGTTTGTGTGGATGGGTAGGGCCGCTGCTTCATCCAACTGAGGAGAATGAATGTGTTTTACCTGTCATGGGTTCGCATGAAGTCCCAGGATTTCTTTGTGCCATTCTGTGAATGAATAAGATAAACAGCATAAGCAAACACAATAAAATCTATTTTAATCATCAAACACTGGTCTGGCAACTAAGTAGTATAAACAAAAAGTGTGTACACAGTGTACATACAGTACACCACAACTTCCCCACTCCCTTTGTTACACGCAGCTTGTATGGCAGGATGTCAATCACCTCTGATTTATTCAATATGACTACTGCAGGGGTGATCAGCCCCACAACAGATGCTTGCTTGGGCATGCTAAAGTAATATCACAAACCACACCCAGCTAAAACATCTGTAGATGCACTGAACATGGCACTGCTGAACATGTTGAACATGTCAAACTACTATCAACTGTAGTTCTGCGAAAAGTGTGTGGAAGAAAACCGCAAACTTGAACAGCAATAATAATTATAAGGAGCCAAAACATTGCTTAAGGTACAGCAATGCGTGTTATTCTTCCCTATGAAATAAACAGTTGATCTCACAGTGGTTAACAGGGGAAAATGCCAAATTCAATACACAACTTACAGCAAACATTGGTAAGAATTTGATGGTTTGTCAGATTAAAAAATCAACAGCTAGGGTCAAAATGTTAGCGACCTCCTGCTACTTTAACCTGGGAACCTCCATGAACTCTTACATTGACTGTTCTCTGATACATCCTCAGTCAAAGAAGGATTCAGTTCACATCGTTATGAAGTACATACAGAGGCAAAAAGGCCTTTGCCAGCTGGATTAAGTTCCTGGAAGAGATTCCTCATGACTAAATACTAAAACATGTTCTCTAATTCCTCAACTTTAAATCACCGAAGTTGCTTTGTTTTTATGCCCCGTGGCCACATCATCGTCATCAACAGGACGTACAGCTGAACACTCCTTCAGTAAATTTCCAGCAGCAATCAAACTGGAGAGGCAGGTGTGTGACCAGCACAAAGGAGACACAGAGAAACTCTGGCATACAGAGACCTTAAATATGTGGGCAGGGACACCCACATTGTCTGATTGTTGTCTCGTCACTTTGCAGCAAGCGTTACGGGAAAATGAGGAAACCATCCCTAAATGCTATGAAAGGTGTTTGCAGGTCAGGGTGACACGCTGTATGAAGAGAAATCATAATTATATACATCATTTGCAGCTGTCGCTCAGTCTGCACAAAGGAGTCGTCTGCCCTAATGGTTATTAGTTTCAAACATTAACGCACAAATATCGGCAAAGTCTGGTCCCTTGAAAAACTCGTTGCAGCCCTAATGGTATGCATGCTGTGGTTAACCATTCTGTATTTCACACGCACAATTCCAGTTGCGGTAGATGCTGTAAATCATTGGTTGATATATTTTTGATCAATTCAGCTCTGAATGGAAGATTCTTGCATATGTCAACGAGAGCTAAATTAATAAATCGTCCAGGCTACTGAATGATACTGGCCTACTGAATATATATTGGTATTGCTGTATATGTTGTCCACTAAGTAACAAGAAAAACAAATGTGTTTGGAGGTAATCTAGAAATACAGTGAGCATCACGTAGTTTTTCGTCCAGAGAAGACAAGAAAACTCCCAAAACAAATCTAAGGAATTCATCCATTTTTCACCATTTTCTGGACCAAACAGCTTCAATTAATCAAGAAAATGATCAACAGATTAACCAGTAATGAAAATAAGTTGCAGCCCCTCGTTTTATCTGCAGATATTTAACCGACTGTGCGCATCGTAACACGGCAGGTTCAAATGAAGTCTAGTAGCTGAAAATAGTCCCTGACAAATTACCTCATTTGCTACAAACTACAACCCAAAGACGTGTGAATTAAACTGAAACATAAACTCAGCATTTATTCTCCTCTTCAGATCGCTTGCTGTATAAATATGTTAAAGCTGGCCTACATTTTCTACGCCTGAGGAAATATGGCTTTGATTCAAATTTAGGCTACACCTCCTCTCCACCCACAAGCTCTTTCAGACGCAGGGATGACGGCTTCAGTAGAACAGGCTTATTTCAGCGACAATAGATGTGTGCGAGCGTGGCGCTGCAAATCTGTACCACCCAAGAAATGGGAGGAGGTGACACGGCAAGCTAATTGCACTGATAGAGTCAGACATAATAAAAAGTACTGTTGTAGCAACAGGATTGCGGTTAGGATGTGCCACTGTGCCAGAGATGTACTTAAAGCTGCAAATGAAACTTTAAGATCTCTATCTAAAAGTAATAAACATACACACACATAGATTTCAACTGGAACTGACTGATTAGCAAATCTGTGCAACACACACTCCCAAAAGTTCTCAGGTTCTAATACTTAGAACACGGTATGAATAGATCTGGTCTTAGACATGCTGTATGAATGTATTCACCTTAAAGAAAGCCCTCACGATCATCTCAACAAACGGCCAGTGCACGACAGGTCACAGCCACAGGGCCTCAATGTGAAGCCAAGCTAGCATAATGCCATTCATGCACCATTAACTATCATGTTGTGATGTGAAATGCGAGCATGAAGCCAAGGTTTTTATAGGTTTAGTTATGGTATTTCCATGGCAACACCTTCATCTGCTGTAACATCTATAACATCTATAGTGTCAGGACTGTATGACTGACAAGCCTTTTATTTCACCAAGTTCTTGCCAATGACTAAAAGTTAGCCCCAGATGACCTCTTGACAGCTTCTTGCTCAGCCACTCTTGTCATCTCTTCACTAAATCGACATCAGTCTTTTCGCCTCTGACATGATCTACATAGAGGTTTCCAAACTAGGCTACGTTGCCAGCTTACCAAGCTCAGGTTCTGGCACGACACTAGCTCACTCACTGTCAGTATTCACCCGCACCCTGGGCCTGATAACCTTGTCTTCCAAAAACACCTGTGGTACAAACATTAACACTCCCCGAGCTCGCAGTCTGGGCGGCCCAGCTAACAAACAGAGCTAACATTAGCTAACAGCAGCTACAGTTGGCAGCAGTTAACGTTTACTGACCGTCAGGAAATTCTGTAAATGGAGGACATCAGAGGGAAAACCAGAAAATCAGCATTATCAAGTATACGGTATGATATTAGAGACAATTTTGCATCCATATTAATGGATGTTAATAGTTCATAAACCAACACTGCAGGCTCATACTGCGGGAATTCATGCACTACTGAAGACAAAAGTGATAGCATTAATCTTTTCTGAGCCATTAGTAAAGCGTTGACATCATCCAAACTCCTCACTGCGGAGTCCTGTCATAGAAGATGTTCTGCCTGCCTTGCACAGTCTCCGACTATAATTACTCTCACACAAAACTTGACATGTCGGTGTGCAAGTGTGTTACACGCCATCATTCCTCCTTGAGGCCAAGCCAGCCGCACCCCACTCACTTTTCCTCGGTGAAAGCAAAACTAGTGTGAAGGCGTGTGCGTGTGTGATAAATCACCTGTCGTGACAGAGCAGGAGACACACTTCTCGCGCGTTGTTGCTTTTCAAAGAGTGCATATTGAATAATGTATGAGAGGGAGCATTTTTCCTGTCAATGAAACTTTTACAGGTAAATTGCGGAGTATTTGCATCAGTAAACGTAGCTTATTATCACCGATGTACTCTCGGGCTGTCCTGCCTCAATCCAAGCAATTAAATACTGAGTATGTCAAACTGGTGTCTTTATTTTTATAGATAATGTTGCTGTGCAGCACATAACTACTGTATACTGCACTTTGCATTGAAGCTAGAATGACCAGGATACTTAACAGTAATGTAGTAGAAACGTATCATTATGTAGCTATGCAATTACATTTTCTGAAGCAAGGTGCCTTATCTTGTCCCTCTTTTAATAGTTGTTTTAATAAATGTTTAGTAAAGCGTGATTTGTGGAGGATACAGCGCCAAAAGCAGCATTAACAATATTTAGCAAACAAATATATGGTTTCTGGAAAGTTAAGGGCAATTAACTGAAAAGAAAATAACAATAAAAAAAGGTAAGCACTAATTTACAACTCCCATAATTCATTCAAATGCCTACTGCGTCTTGCCCGACAACAATAAACTGAGGTATTTACTGAAAATCAAAAGCTGCAGCGCTTCAGGGGGCCACACACGCCGCAACTCTGAACAAAATCATAGTGTAGGATGTGCATAGCGTAAAAAGTCAAGTTTAATGTGAGCGAAAGGCTAAAACTGAGGGAAGATTTGGCCACCTCAGAGAAGACATCATGTGAGAATGCTTTACAGCACTGGTTCTGTGCACCGTGATACACGCAACACACTGCTTTACAGCACAAACAGGAAGTGTGCCGTCCTTCCGGCGTAAATCAGAGCTAGAGATTTCAGAGATTTCTAAAAAAGCAGTGGAAGACGTGAAAAGCTAATGATGGAAATCACTTCCAAGAAACGATTTTAGGAAGGCAAAACAAGTCTTTCCAACAGGAAGTTGCAGGATTAATGAAATGTGGTCTCAATTTAAAGAAAAAAAACAACAGTACCAGTTAATATATAAGTTACAGACGACAACAGACTAACAGACATTTAGATTGCGGTCTAGCTTGTTTACTGTAATCATATTTAAATATAGCAATTAATTTGGCAATGATTGATTACACTGCTCAAGATGACACGGTTCTTTTCCAGCGACCGCATACTGTAAAACGACTCAGCATGAATGCGTCACACACACACACACACCAACACACACACATTCCCTGTCTAGTATCCTGTCACCACTCACAGATGGTGGGGTTCCCCTCATTACTCGGGCCACTTGCTGAGAGAAGGGGGGCGGGGAGGACGGCTTGAATGGCCCAGGGGAGACGGAGAATCATGGCCGACATGGATTACGACAGAGAGATTAGCCCATGGGGAGAGGGAGAGAGAGAGATAGAGGGAGACAGAAAGAGAGAGAGAGAGAGGAAGGGAAGCAGGAACAAGGCGACACAGGACCTTGAAATTAATGTGGTCCCCCTGGCTTTGGGCATCAGAAATGACACACTCCTGCGTGAATGGCTTTTGTAGGGAGGGATGTATGGTCTTGATCTTTTTAGGTGCTTAAAGTCTAACAACCATCACACACACACACACACACCTCCTGTGCTCGCTGTAAAGCCGGCAGCTGCAGCAGAAAGAAGAAGAAGAAGAAGAAGAAGAAGAAGAAGAAACTCCCGTCCTCAAAATACAAAAGCACTCTTTGAATCTCAACATGTGCTCTCCAGCTTTTTGTTTTTTTTTTTTCTGGTCAGTCAGTCTTCACACGAGCTTCAACAAAGGCAGCGCCGCTATCACACACACATTACAAGCAGTGAACTAATCAGCAGAGTTTAAAAAAAAAAAAAAAAAAAAAAAAAAAAATCACAAAAACGCTCTGCACCTGCGTGAACTGACGGACCGCTTAATGACCAAATTACAGATCTGCAGCATTGAAAATGACCCGGTGAGTGGTTCCTAGCCGTTAGCGCCAAATCCAGCGTCAAGGACACACTCTGTTCAAGTACGCACCCATGTGACTGTGTCCTCCAGTGAAAGCCACAGAAAGCAGCAAGTCAGTTTACATGTTGTTGTCCGTCCTGAGCACACAGACTACTTGGAGGAGTTGATCACAGTCATATTTTGGTTTTAACCATTAATTTATCACAGCATATTAAAATACTGAAGCATCTGATTTATCCGTTTTGAGTATGAAGAATGGATGCCGTGTCCGTGATGTCAAAGGCAGGTTTCGGAAGAGCTGTTTTGAAACTCGGCATGGCTGCCTCTTCCGCCTCATGGCTAATCTAAAAATCATGCTGGACCTAAGGCAGGCAGAATGAAGCCTGGTTCTTAATTATTCATAACTTTAGGCCTTAATATAATTTGAACAGGTGTGTTCTATAAAAATTCACCCTCAGTACAGTTGTCATGAACGGGGAAATTATCTAAAGAGACCAAAACTGTTTTTTGTACCAGGCTGTAAACGTGTTTATTTCTGCTGTGAAGTTGGACATTTTAACGTGGGGACTTATGGAGACTGACTCACTTCTGGAGCCATCCTCAAGTGGACGTTTGAGGAACTCATCACTTTGGCTACGTAGCAGAACCGGCACTCTGAAAATGGGAGCCAAGGAAGCTGTTGGAGCTGAGGCAATTGAATATCACAATATAAAAATGTTGTATGCATATTTTACATCTTGGGCCTTCTGCAGTTTGCTCAGCGTTTAGATCAAACTGATTTGTCAGTTCATAGTATGTTCAGCTGATATTCTGTGACACATTTCCAACAGGGCTAACCTTGGACCAACCTTCAATTTCTATTTTTAGTTGTGAAAATAGTTTAAGGAATGACTTTGCTAAAGCACCATGCCTGTTAAATCTACTTGACGCTGAAACAGTAAAACTGACACTTAAGTTTTAATCTACACAGATTTTGATGCATAACTTCCTATTTCTTATATTCTTATTTAACAGTTTCTCAGAGAGATGTTTGTATCTTTCTGGTCTTTTAAATGTTAATCTGGTTGAACCGTTGTACAGTGTTGGGTTCTCCTCATGTACAAACCATTACTGTCTCCATAAAGTCTATTTGCAAGAAAGATTTCCTGTCGTCGAATATACGTACGTATATGTACTGAATCAAGCTTTTGTGGCAGGTGACACCAAACTTTGGAGCTTTAGAGTTTGCATGATGGAAATTGGAGGCTGTGTGTCTTTATTACATGTTAAGTCATGATTGTTTCTTCTCATAACAATGAAAACAAAGTGTACAATGGCCAAGGTCAGGATCAATTTCAGTCCCTACCCTCCCAACACGTTTAATTTAACAAGGTCACTGGGAGCGGCCCTGCGCGTTGCCTTTATACCAACACGGCTGTTGACTTCTTTGTGTCAAACGAAGGAACTATAAGTGGAAACTTTTCAATTTTAGTTCAGGAAACTCAGGTTTGTAACGCAGCGTGTGTTCCTTTGTTTAGTACCTCAGACCAAAATGTTCACTGGGTAAACTCCAATAACTTATTTTGTTAGTTTTCCACTGACAATCCTCTCTTGGTCCGCAGAACATGCACTCATTAGGGCTCAGTTTACTGCCGTGATTCATGCTCAAGCCTATAACTATTCATGTGTGTTTTAAGATCTCATGTTCATTGAAGGAGTGGCGGGGCCAATCGGGGCTGTAAGCTATACAAGATAAATAATTCCAGATGAATAATTCAAGTCATTATAATGAATAAATGGAAGGTAATTATCCCGCTCTAAGTGGCAACCCGTGATTCAACGTAAGCACGAGGCAACCGAGATAAGAGGGGTTTCCCGGAGTCAACGAGGGACAATCACCTGCTTTGTAGAGCGAGGCGAGGGAGAGGAGACAAAACACCAGTAAACACTAATGATGAAGAGAGCCTCTTACGCGTGACCTTATCTACTTTTAGAGTGTGTTTCTGTGTGTGAATAAGTTTAGTGACCAGTGGCTAAGCTGCAGATGTAGCGGTGAACATAAAAGGTTTTTTTGGGGGGGGTGGAAGAGATGCTCCCTCAGTGTGATTGAAAAAGCCTTTGTAGGGACGAGGGGAGTCCCTGAGGTGCCCCACCCTGAGCTGAGCGCAGGAGAGATGACGAGGATGAAAGAGAGGACAGGACGGAGGCGAGAGGGAGTCCACCGTCACCTCCTTTTGTTGTCCATCTGCTGTCTTAGCCATTCTCTTGACAAGCTTACACCCCTCCTCCTCCTCCTCTCTGCTGTCACAGGTGTGAACCCCAAATGGAAAAAAAACTCCACTGTGAGCTTACTTGATTAAATTGGACGCAATGTGACAAAAGAGCACCTTCGAATCAGTGATGTGCACCAGTGTTTGTCCCTTTACCAAACCAAAGACCAATTTAAATAGTCTTTATCGTACGTCTACCAATGACACAAACCATATTTCATCAGTACGATTAGCCTCCATCATCTACGGTGTAAATAAATCAGTTTTTAATGCATGTATGAGTTTTGCCATCCAGGCAGAGCCCAGCAAATCGCTGCAGGGTTGCCCGGAGGTGTGCGGGGTTGCTGGAGGTGTTTATGAATGCTGGCTCTCCCTCACTCTCATTCACCGTCTATCTCGCTCAACCTCTGCTCCCTCCCTCCCTTCTCAAACCATCCGACACAAATCAAATTAAACTTCTTATTGTCACTTTTTTGCACTGAAATTGTGAGTCAGACTTTGATTGATTTAGAAGCTGGTTTAGAGTTTAGAGACAGTTCAGAGACTGTCAGACACATGCGTGTTTTCCTAAATCTTGGATTTAGCTCAATTTCTCCGCTGCGGGTTGTTGCGTTCTTTGGTGGTCGCCACCACAGCCAAAACGCACTACCCCCATTCAAATGAATGGAGAAACCTGAGTGTCGGAGAAACCCGCAGTGCTGGATCCTGTCTGACTGCAGCATAACTTGTATTGTGCACCGCTGTCTCCATCCAGAAGCCAGGAACAAACAAACAAAAAGAAATTGCTGAAATATTTTGATCCTAAAAATAAATTCATCCTGGACTGCAGCCGATGTTTGGGTGAGGAAGCATTTCTCACTTAGCTGGAGACCATCTAGACCGCACAGTCATACACACTTTGTTTTCCTTTAGCAGGAAGACCTGGCTAATACTTTAATGATAAACCTGTTAAACGCAGATAAACCGAGCACTGTAAGACTGATCTTGAGTCACGTTTCAGGTGATCACAACCTCTTCCCTGTTTCAGTTGATAATATTGTGCAATCACTGCACAGTTAACAAGACGTCTGTCACAGATGACCCACTCTGTCCGCCCTGTTTGCTACCATGACCTGGATAGGCAGCTAAAAATGTACGGATGGATGGATGGATGGATAGCAACTATACCTGAACCCACACCCCCTGATACAATAAGCTGACAGTAAATCCAAATTTTCCACTAAGAAATATGATAATTAAAGTATTAATAAATATAATCCAATAAGTTCCATGCATCATATTTATTTAGGGTCTGGTAACAATATGATAAATATCAGCACCATGTCTCTAAATCACTGTTTCTCAATCCACTGATGGTACGTGACATATACACTGACAGTGAAGGAACTATTTGTGAGCAATCTGGGCTTCAGGATCTCGCCCAAGGACACTTCACCATGCAGAGGAGGCAGAGAAAGAACAAACAATCTTCTGACAGACAACTCAGTCTACCTTTTGAGTCAAATCTCGTGCAGCAAAGTTCAATAATGGGTTTGAAGGCGCAGGATAATAAGCTTCCTTGTACAGTTTTTGTCAGATTTAAAGACCAAAAATGAGAACATCCGTGCAGGGATGTGTTCTCAGCCCTCTTCTTTTCTGTCATGCACAGTCTAGCACCAAGTACACAGACAACACAACAGTGATGAGAGGGCATAAAGGGAGGAGGTGAAACTCTTTTCGACTGGTGTAGGACAAACAGCTTAGCCCTGAAGGTCAAGAAAACCAAGGAGATGGTGACTGACGCACGCCCTGATCCGCATCAACGGGACTGCTGCGGAGATTGTTCAACACACAAAGTTCCTGGCTGACAACAACTCCTGGGACCTGCACACCTCGTCCCTCTTGCGATGGCTGAAGAGGGCCCACCCCAGACCACTTTCTACAGGGGCACCGCGGGCACATCAGGACTATTGGGACAACTCTACCAACCATTCAGGAGCTGGACCACAAAAGCCCGGCCACAGGCGCTCTTCTCTTCTCCCCTCTGGCAGGAGGTACCACAGCTTCGACCCCATCAGACAAAACTGAACAACCACTAACCAAATCGAACAATCGTAACAATATGTGCACCTTTTCTTATTCTGCTTACTTATTTATTATCCGTCTCATTTTTTAATTCATCTGTCGTGTTTTTAAATCATAAACAGATCTTGATTCTTGAATCGATCTGTCTTCATCGGTACCGCGGCGGAAAGACCAAACAGAGCGAGAGATCGGTGAGTAAATCAAAATAAGAAAAGGTTGTAGTCCGTGCGCCTGGGCAGGTTTAATAAGAAGAACTACAGGTCCCACGCTGAATCTGCACCTTTAAATCATTTTACATTTATGTAAATGACTGCAGCTGTCGTGAGCTGTGTGCACTTTTCCCCGCAGTGTTTCATGCATGCTGGGCTCTGACTGTAGAGTGCATGAAAACAGACATTTAGAGCAGCTTTAACATGAGGTGTATATATGTGTATATGACATGTATGCTGACCTTTGACCTGCACACACACACACACACACACACACACACACACACACACACTGGAGGAGATCAACAAGTCTCACCTGACGGGCAAACACACTCCCTTGTCACGTAGCACTGTTAAACTAAGTTACCTACACCTCCTTATACTAAATGTGGAGCACGTGCTAACGTTAACGTGATGCTCAACCTTTAAAAAAACACCTCTCCTGGAAGCTAACGTTAGCACGCTAGCTGATAGCTGTCACGTCCGACACAGGGCTAACAGTTAACCCACCGTGTGTGTGTGTGGGTGTGTGTAAACACAGCGGGTAAAGCGTGTGTTTGTCATCGTGTTTGAAGCAAAGTCAACTGTTGCTGTCTGTCAGCGTCTGAGCTTAAGGTCGGCTCAGCCTCCGTGTTATGCTAGCGTGCTAGCCGTGAAATGAATGAGGAGGATGGGGGGTTGGGCTAGCCTACAGCAGCATCCAGCGTCCGCTCCTCATCCCCGGTGATCACACGCACAGCTCACCTGGTTGTAGTGCACCCTGAGCGGCTTCAGGTAGTCGGACTCTGTGCACGGAGCCACTTCAATGTTGTTTATCTCTTCCATGGTTTCAGACCTGGAGCTGCTGGGCTGCTGGCTCACCGACGGTTTGTCTGACACCGCACACTAACTGACAGCGGAGGAATGTCTACGGAAGCCGGGAGAGGACATGAGAGCGACCCGCGACGAGAGGTGGAAGAATGTCAGAGGATAGCAACAATTTATACAGATATTACAGAAGTTATATATTACAGATAGATAGATTGTTGTTGTTGTATATTATTATTATTATATTATTCATTATATAAATTATTATTCGTGTATTATTATTATCATTATTATTATTATTATTATATACTGTTGTTATTTATGTTGTGTTTTAAGTGTCCTTGTCCCATTCTGTGTCCCGTTCATATATATATATATATATATATATATATATATATATATATAGCTAGAAATAAACTTTGTTTGCACCCTTCATCGACTTGTCCAAGGTGTATCCAGCCTTTACTGCTTTACATGATATTGAATATGTACAGGTTATAAAACAAAATTAATAAATAATAATATCAAATATTCATAAAATAAATCAAATTGGACAAATAACCCAATGGGGTAATAGGTTTAATTAAATCAAAAAATATATTTATTAATCTTAAATAAAGATTAATCAGGTGTTTTTCTTAAAGCAGAAGCTGAAACCTTTGCTGATGGTTTCTGGGTTTCGTGCAGTGGTGCACAGGATCAAAAACTCTAGACTAAATGAACTAAAGACTCACTCACTGTCATTAACTTGTACTCAATTCATCAGCAATATTCGTGAGGTAAAGTTTGAGATTTGTCTGATGACGGGGCTGGCACACTGTTCACACTCACATTCACACCCATGTGTGATTTAGACACACACAGGTAGAGCAGGTGGATATTGCACCTACTGTACTGGGAAATTAAGACAAAGAGACAAAGACAGCATCTCACCGTTAACGTTACACTGATTGGCTGAGAGGAACCACCAGTCACGGGTCAAATAAAGGTGACATGACTAACTAATTGGCCTGAAGGAAGCGTGCATTATTCATCAAGGACAGCATGTTTAGTGTGTGTGTGTGTGTGTTAGAAATTTCCACGTACTGTACACAACGAAGGGCTTTAAATAGGTGAAAAATTTGCATTGTGTGTGTTTCTCAACTGATAGGCCATAGACAGACAACAGTTTTTTGTACCAGGCTGTAAACATGTTTATTTCTGCTGTGAACTTAGACATTTTAACATGGGGACTTATGGAGACTGACTCGTTCTGTAGCCAGCCTCGAGTGGACATTTGAGGAACTGCAGTTTTTGGTACATTAACATTGGCTTCACTTTACAACCATCATTGTCTTTGTCAGCAGATTTAAGACTCCAGAAAAAAGCTACTTACTAAGATATTTAAATCAAACTCTTATCTCCAAGGTCAAGCGTGAGTGTCTTCCATCAGAACCATCCACCGTATCTGTCCTTTGAATCAGAAAAGAAGATGAGGATTTGTTTGAAGAGGGTTATGTGCCAGACCGTTTCCTGGCTGCGATGGGTTGCATGGCAACCTGCAGAGACTCCAGGAAGTTAATGTTCCTGGCAAGATATAAATAAAAAATTTTAGCCCTTCTACCAAAACCCTTTGTAAAACCACAACGGGTTGTTTTTGCACTGATTAAACAGACCAGATACAACATTTTAATTATCATGAACATTAGAGGTGTGTCCCCCAGCTTCAAGTGTTTATGCTAAGCTAAGCTAACCAGCTGCTATCCGTCCCAAAATGTCACTCTACTCCTTTAACAAGTCAGGCATAATAATTAAGTCTTGCCAGTCACTGTATTAAATCAATAAATATGGGATTGACAGCATCAAATGGAGGTTCATATTAGTCGAAACATGATGGGAAGTCCAGCATCCTCGCCGTGCTGAGTAATGACTAAGAAATGGGTGTGGGAGCTCTTTCTCACCAACGCTGCCTTGAAGGGTGAGGCTGCATGATGTCACCCCCTCACATCAATAACAGCCTTATAATGGAAAACAATCTGCAGAGCTCCAATCTCGATGGGGCTGACTTCCTCCAACAAATGAGCCCCAGTCCGCCGCCCACTACACAAGGACAGGACGTAACACTCTTTGCGAACTGATTTACATCTAAATAAATACAGGCCTAGACGAAACAATGTGCAGACCCAAAAGAGGAACCGGCGTCTCTCCTCCTGGGCACGTCCCATTTATATTGCCCGATCCAAGCCAAGCTGCAGGGCACGATAAGACGGAGAGGGGGGGACTGCCGAGTTGATGCAGCATTGTACAGGAGTCACCGTGCTCTGGTTTGCTGCCACACTCAAAGAAATGAGGACAAAGAAACTATGGAAGACGAATGAGGGCATGAAATAAGACTAAGGCACAAAGAAGAGGAAAATAAATGTGTGTATATGTATATTCCCCAAGTAGAACTCTTCACAGGCGATATACTGTGCCGATGTCTTGACAACAAAATCTATTTTGTATCTGCGGTCGTTCAGATTCGTAGAATATGTCTCACTGTATGTAAACAGCCTCTGTATCACTTCTCTGTGAACTTGGAACAACACAGTCACCAGAACAAATGTAAAACTTACTGTACCCTCTTCTCCGGGGCCTCTCTGGGGAGAATCAGCCACAAAAAGGCCTCCAAAAATCTTATCAGCTCCTCAGCCGGCATCCCGAGGCACCCATAACGTGTTAATCCCATCCTTCCATGAACATGTGGGTCCAGGATCCTCTGCAGTCATGACCAATTACCGTCCACTGGCGACTGATGCAGGCCAGACTTTCACCGGGCTTAGCTCAGCACCAAACCTGGAGCCTCCTGAAGCCATCGGACCTTCTCCTCCTGTCTGTCTGCATAGTTCATCTTTTTATGTCTAACTGACACTCATTTAATCAAAGCATGTCCAGCTCACTTTTATTTTTTGTTCTTTTTGATCCATTAACTCAGAACTTTTACAGTAATTTTATCACAGTTAAATACTTTTCGACTTGTTGGTATACAATAAATCACTCACTTATTTATTATTAGTTAGTGCTACCTGGTTTTTATATCTAAAATATTCATCTCAGTCTATTCTCTAAATACTGTGAATAGCATGAACACACTGATATTGACTATAATTATCAGTGATACCTACCGACATTATGAAGAATGGACGTTGTATCTGTGACGTCACCCACAGGTTTCTGAGGAGCCGAAATGGCCACCGCCATCTTGGCAGTCCTGCTTCTTCCGCGTCCCGGCTAAAAAATCAAAAAAGATGTGGATCATCGAAGTGTCCACACTGTTAATTCTGCAAAAATTTAAGCCTTAATATAATTTGAACCAAAAAAAAAAACTCATTGCGCTATGTTCATTGGAAAACATAGAGTATGAGATTCTTTTTTGGGCTTTAAAGACTTTTATGACACACAACATGGATTTGTTGTTGTGGAAACTTTGGACTAAGCCTCATTTTAAAGGAAAAAACTCTCCAGTGGTCTATCCATAGCATAGTTTATCAGCCAGGGTCAAGCAGGGATTTGGGTCAGCGGCTCAGGGAATGCACTTAGTAAAGGTGGCTGCTGTACCTCTGTTAGCAGGCTCAGGGTGTGGGTCAAGATGGCCAGTAGCCACCCGTCCAGGAGTCTGGACGTTCAGCCGCCACTCGCCTTGTCCAGGAGACGGTCCTATATCCTCCCATGTGAGCTTGGATTTCAAAATAGCGCCGCGTGTCAAAAGGGCACTCGATAACGGAGCGCAGACATCGACGTGTTGGGTGGTTGAGGAGTTGATGGAGGATCCATGGTGAGGACAGTATGACATGACGATGACAGGACTGCCGCCAAACTGATCTGTGAGATTTTCACATTCCCAAATCTTTGCTGCGCTGGTTCACGCTCACTGCACTCACAGGCGTTGCAGCAGGCAGCTGTTTACCACCAAACAAGAGAACAAAGTTAGCAACTTGGCGGCGAACACAGTGAATCATATTGAGTTTTATAATGAACGGTTACAGAACAAGCCAGGCACAAGCAGTTTATTAGAAAGATGGATCAGCAGGTTCTTGGAGATCAGGGCGGTTTGGCAAATCAGTGATGGGGGGTGGCGAGGGAGGTGCAAGGCCGGTGATGACAAAACCCAAGAAGCAGAGAGAATGACAAGAATGGGCTGGATGTGGAAGACGTGGCAGGAAATATCCTGAAATACAGTGACCATAAAAAGGCAAAAATACAAAAAGCAGTGTTTGGCTGTAGCGTAGGTTTCCACAGACCAATCTGACCGAGCGTGGAAAAGTCTGTCTTCTGTCCTGAGTGGGTTGATTGGTTGATGGGATGCAGGTGTGGTGGTGATTAGCCAGGTGAGAGGGAAAGCAGAGGCCACACCCAGCAGCACACATGAACAGGCAGGGACAGACAACACACACAGAAACAAAAAACAAGCAGCAATCTCCGTTGCTGTGAAGTTCCTTCAAGGCTGGTTCCAGAACAGTCTCCATAAGTCCCCATATTAGACAGCAGAAATAAACATGTTTACAGCCTGGTACAAAAAACAGTTTTCTCTATAGCTAATTTCCCCGTTCATGACAACTGTACTGAGGGAGAATTTATATAGAACACACCTGTTCAAATTATATTAAGGCTTATGTTAAGTTATGGAGAATTAACAGTAACGAATAACTGAGAGTTGACTCCCTGAAGAAGTGACACGACTTAAGACTGAAAGACAACAATTCAAGTCTGTGGTTTCAACTTCAGAAGACAGAAGCAGGCAGAACTTTAGAATATGCCCTTGAATAACTGTGTAACAATATAACAGCTTTTAAGACAAATATCTAAATGTTGAGTCATTTAATAGTCGGCATGCAGAAACCTGAAAGGCTTCCAACTGACTTGCATTTTGCTTGTAAAGACTACAGTAGTGACTCGGCCAAAGGATTTAAAAACAGCTCTGCGGATGCGTGGCCACATGGCTGGATGAGTCAGATTCATCAGAGCTCCTCTTCCTGGCAGGGTCTTAAATAAGTGAATCTGATCTACGTTGAACTCTTCAGGAGAAAATCCCACCTCCTCCTCCTCCTCCTCCTCCTCCTCCTCCTCCTCCTCCACCTCCTCTGCAAGATCCAACTCTCAATGCCATTGTAATGGAGACCCTCCTCTGTCAGGCCCTTATATTTTTAGGAAAAGCTATTATTGTTCTGTTCCCTTGTTGCTTGCGTGCCCCAGGATGTGTTCCCCCGAACAAGGTCAGAATTCCTGTTTTGTCGTCATTATTCTACAAGAGAATAGGCGACTCACCCACAATACTCTCTGTTAACTGGGGTTCCTGGCACTTGTTTGTCTTCCATGGATACAAATAGACCTGAGATGGCATTCGGCCGAAGCTAAGTGAAGCTATTGTGACAGAGAATAGTTTGAATTCAGTCTAACTCAGCTGGAAGTGACGCTGAAGTCATTTGCTATAGATGGACCGGGGACAAAAAGAAAGATTCGGTTTTACTCCCAGCGAATCAATAATGATTAGTTTCACCATTTCAGATGCCTGGAGGGCAAGTGACATCCTATAAATCTTGGGTTGATTTCATACAACACAAAATATACATTTAATCATGCCACCGTGTTATTTACAGCTGGTTTATGTCATATTTCATACTGAATGACCTGTGTAGGATATATCAGACTAACCCTAGTGAGCCAAGAGCTCAGTGTTAAAGAGGAAGATTAACTTCATCAGGTGACTTTATTGATCACTCAATGGGGAAATTCCACACACACACACAAAGGGCTTATAGACATGCAAATGTGGAGGGATGGGCAGCCACATACCGATGCCCTGGGAACAGTTAGGGGTTTGGTAACTTGCTCAAGGGAGCCTCAGCAGTGCTCCAGAGGTGAACTGGCACCTCTCCAGCTACTGGTCCACGCTCCATACTGTGGTCCATGATGGATTTGAACCAAGGTCCTGTGAAATGAGCTACTGCCGCCTGCTACTGAGCTGAAAAGTCCCCCCAGAGGAACCCTCATGAGCTAAGAAAGAAAGTCTTGACAAGCCACCAACTAAAAACAGTTTTCGTGGAATGAAATTCAAATTGTATTTATTCATTTAAGTGTTTTAACAGTTCATTTTTGTGACCTAAAAACCTGCCACCCACTACTGAGATCTGAAACCACTTGGCGAGCAGCTCCGATGGAGTATACTGAGACCTTAAGGAAATCCAGTCTGTGTAATATATCTGTGATCACTCTGTAACTCTATAGCTATGCAACAATATTGTTTTGTAGCAATCCGATAGATAAATATTCATGTTTTGCGTATTTTATAGTGTCGTGCCTCCCTTTTTAACAGACTTTGGATGCTGTGTAACATCCTCTCTCGACGGGACAGCACAGGGATTAGGGGAATATTTATTTTTTATTTAATTTCCCTGCTAATGAGATGTAAATATGTCCCCACAGAAGTTTAAAAAAAACCTCTGGACTGGATGTTTTCTCAGACTGCTGGGACCATTGAAGCTTGATACTATGGGACAGCTGCTGCGGCTCCTCCGTCCTCCTGCTGAGTGGGAGCCTATTTTAACAAGCTAGACCTATTGTCTTTTCCTAAGAATGACCAGAGAATGTGGAAACTCCTCGGGTCACATAGTCTTTACTTGTGTGTGTGTGTGTGTGTGTGTGTGTGGTGGTGTTTGGGGTGAGGGGTGGGACGTGGCTGTGGCCCTGTCATTCGCATCTCTATGGGAGCACATGCCATCAGAGCTAATTACCTGCCTGGAAGGACCAATTAAGACGCCCTCTAATGCCCCCCTAACAAGATAATCGACAGAAGGCCTACAGTAGTGCAGGATGGCAGCGAGTGGGGAGTGGGGAGGCACTGATCAGTGCAGGACAGTGACATTTCAAGTCAACTGTGTGGAGTCGTGGCTACTTATGTCTGTGTTTCAGGATGCCAACACACAAATGTGCACTAATACAACCCCACACTATCACACATCATTCCTTTTCCTGAGCTATACCTTTCAGTGAAAGTATTATGGGTTGTTGTGAATGTAAAGCAATGCCTTAAGAATAAATCCATTGTGTGTTGGCTTCAATACAGCCCTTTCCTGTGAGCCTGTCAGAAACCCAACACTTTGTTTTAAACCGCGCCGCCTTTATCTTTCTGTAACTCTATGAGCGAAGCCGTCGCAGCTGGACGCTGTGAGATAATTATGATAAGACACGGCTGAGCTGTTCTATGGACAAACATGGCCACCAAGGCCAGAGGAAGGGACGAACAATGGAGGCCAATTACAGCAGACTGGAGGTGTTAGCAGTCTGTCATTACAGTTACAGCTATGGTCGTTGGTTTACTGCGAACGAGCTCCCTGATGAACTCTGGCCTCATTCAACAGTGACTGCGAATGAGCTTCTGCACATTCAGATGTTTCATTTCTTGGCAAGATATCTTTATTATCCGACTGAAAATCATCATTTTTGAAACAATTTTACATACATCTGTCTTTCAGCCTTTTATTTCACCAAGCTCTCGCCAACGACTAAAAGTCAGTCCCAGATTTACTCTTGTCCGATGGCTTTTTGCTCACTTACTCTCGTTTTCTCTTCTTAGCGTCCTCCTTCAACGTCCTCTTCATTGTCTTCTCCTCCGTCATTACTCGGTTACATTCTCTGCTTGCCGAGCTCCTGGTCTGGCATGACACCGACTCCACTCCGTGCTCCTTATTTTGTAGTATTTCATTTCTATCACACGTTATTCAACTAGCTGGTCATTTTAAAATAAAACCTGATATTTCCTGGCCCAGAAATATTTACATAGAGTAAGACCAAACAACACTGATCATAGAGGTAAGACTTGGGATTATTGAAACATTATTTAGTTCCCTATTAAAACTTAAAACTTACTTTATTTATCTTGTAGTGGAGAATACATTTAACATCTAAATATATGCTCACTTTAACATGTTATCCCTTGGCTTCAGGTGTTTGTGTGTCTATAGATCCATACTGGCTCATCATAGGTTTCTAATTTTATTTGTAGAATCAGAAATGGAAAATAGTCCTAATAGAAGAAAGTCCATATGCTCTTCATTTCCCTATTCTGTTCTTTCTTGGATAGAGCACCAGTGAGTCTGGCAGGTGGTCATGTTTTGGTTTTAATACAAAGGAAACCTCGAAGCACTTTTCCATCCTACAAAACCAATTCAGCAGCCTTAAACCTCCCTCCCTGCTGAATGTCAGTGGAGGACATTGATGGGGTTATTAAGGTGAAATACTGCTCCTGGATCCGTGGATAAACAGATTTGGACCAGGTTGCTTGAGGCCAAATGTTCCTCTTTACAGAATTAGACATTTGGAGTGTTGACGTTATGTTGCTGGCTAACTTCATCTGAATCCCAATATACTGTTATGTTCGTCCCTCAAAAAGGTGTCTCATTGCACCTCTCATATGTGTTGATGCTTTTAACGTCAGGTGGAAATTATCTTTATGTTATTGGGGAGCGTGTGATTAAATACAAAGCTAAATTTAATTAATTTTATTGCA
This sequence comes from Nibea coibor, assembly GCA_023373845.1. Lineage (NCBI taxonomy): Eukaryota > Metazoa > Chordata > Actinopteri > Sciaenidae > Nibea > Nibea coibor. The sequence goes on from CM041730.1 coordinate 15,716,954, forward strand.
TTTCTTTTCATGTTTTTGGTTTCTGCTTTAGTTTGTAAATTTGTGTTTTTGGGTCCAAAAAAGATTAGCATGTTGTCTGAATCACAGTTGGTATAATCTTCCAGTTAATCCTTTAATCATGAATTAGTACATGAAATGACTTTAGTCCAGACTGAAATATCTCAACAACTACTCAATGAATTGGTATGAAATTGTGTACACACATTCATGGTCCTCACAGGATGGACCATACTGACTTTGGAGATCTCAACGTTTGGCGCTAATTAGCAAATGTTAGCATGCGCTAACTATACTAACTAAAATGGTGAGTATGGCAAACATGTTAGCATGTTGATATTAGTGTTTAGCTTAAGGCACCGCTGTGTCTCGGCTAGCATGGCTCTAGTTTCGCCAGACTTGGCGGTCGTATTTTCAGCGTGCAGCTACACATCAAAAACAAAACACCCAGATTTTTCTTTCAATATGTTTAATCAACAAGCTCTTTAATCTAATTTGTCAAAGTGCTACTCTCACATTTTATACCCAGTATTTTCTCTTGAGGTAGCACTGAAATTACAGTGATTGCAGGTGGAGATGATTACTACCGCTGTCATCGCTTATCATTTTATGAGATGGAAGAAATGAATCTTACTTGGGCGAGGCTACATAATCGTAAGGCCTATCGTGTTTATTCCACATGAGTTTACCCAAGAGAGCTAACAAACAAGATTAAACAGTCCAAAACAGATGCTCACGAAATTATATTCTCAATTATCAATTTACTATTTAGATAAGTGGATTAGGATTGAGCTTTTTTTTCCTCACAAGACCAGCAACAAAGTGTTTTCACAAATGGGAAAGACTGCATATCACCAAGCTATTTGCAAAGTCACAGGGATCCAATCACAAACAGAAAATTTGACAGAAAATCATTTTGAATTTACTCAAGTGGTGTAAAAAAAAAAAAAACAACTAATACCTATTTGTTCTGCTGTATTGTGATCTAATGAATGATTCAGTTTCACGTGTGAATAATGAAAAATCCTTCAGTGGATCAATTGAAATGAAATTGAGTTGACCCCCAGGTTGAGGTCAGGAGACCCAAATGCCGCTTCAGCCAAACTTAACCTCTTGCCTGAACACCCTGTGTGTCCTCTATCTGGTTTGACAGCAGCCGTTGTTTCTGGGGGAGGGTGGGAGGAACCCGTGTCCCCTGATGGCTCACTCGAGGGTGACGGTTTGGAAAGTCCACTTTGACCTTTGACGTTGGGGTTTCAGGAGTGGACAGTCGTCTTCACCCCCCCCTCCTGCCCCTCACCCTCTCGGAGGCTTGTCTCTGGCTGTTTAACCTTTTCAGATGACCTCTGGACACTGTCCATGTCAGTCAGGTTTGGGCTGTTTTGACATGTTTGACTTTGAACAGCAGCAGAGATCTGTAGCTAAACACCAACATCAGGTTTATATCAGCTCGAGACAAGAAAGAGAGCAGAGAGTTTTCTTTGTCCGATGAAGAGGTGCAGCTGCTCTCCGGTCATTGCTCGGGGGAAACTGGTCATATGTGAACGTAGGTTGAAAGATTGCAAAGCTGTTTATTAGCCTTTAAAGGATTGCTGCTGACTTGTTTACATTTCATAGATGAAAAGCAGACAAATGTTGCACTGCATAAAAGTATTTGTAAGTTCTCTTAGGTCTGTTTCGAAATCTTTGTCCTACATTTTGCTCTATGATTATTCAGATTCACATCCTCAAGGTCGGGATCTCCCCAAAGGATCCTTAGATAAATCTATGGCGTGATAAGATGATTCAGATATATTATACATTAGATATTGTTTGTAATAAAATACTTTAGGTCTCTAAAACTCCCTCAAATAAAACAATCTCACATCCACTCTGGGCCCATTTTCAGTGACGAGGGGGACAAAGGTAGATTTTTGTCTTAAGACGTCACAGGAAAAAAGGTGATTTTTCCAACACGCCACTAAACTCTGAAGGGGTTGAATTTAAATGTCAGAAAACATCTTCAGATTCCTTGAAAGCTGTCCTGCTTTTAAAGTTAAACATTAGTAATACACTGTAAAAACAAGAGTACATGTTTCACTCAGGATTGTGCATCATGTATTGTAAAGGCCCATAGCACCACCTACAGCCAGACGATGGTTCAGCAGCAGCAGCAGACACAGAAGGTTCCTTTTTAAAGATTATTTGGGGATTTTGAAGCTTTATTTTGATGGTAACTCAATATTACTGGATTGTTTAAATATTTCTGAAAAGCAACATTCAATCCACTTGAAAGCCTGTGATTATTATTATTATGAAAGTCAGTGGAGGTAATGCCAGTGCTAAAGCACATTAATCTAATGATTGATTTATATATCAATCCTTGTATTGTGGGTATTAATCATAGAACGACTAACTTGAAAAGGCACAAAACAAACAAAACAGTCATAAACAAAATGATTTTAATGAAAACCTTGCAGAATATTCATCTTTTTCAAGGATCAGGACATTTATTTTACAATTTCAGCTCTCTAATGAACAAAGTACAAAGTTTTTAAAAATGTTTTTAAAAGAACAGAGGAACTGTGGTAATATCACTATGAACAAAATATAATGGAAGATATTTACATATGTTCAGTACTGCACAAAGAGAATGTGACAGACAACAACCTCCGTCTGATACACAAATCAGCACGCCTTTCTTCATCAAACAAAGAACAGAGTTCTGTAAAGTTCTTGTCTGGGTCCAGACCTTTGAAGCCACCCACTCCACCGAGTTCATCTGAGTGTAACGAGCTGACATTTCTGTCTGGAATCAGGTAATCCGTGTTCACCACCTGCAGGCGGCTCTGGAAACTGCACAGAGATCACTACACGTCCCCCAGACGACTGGATTGAATCTTTTAAGCGTTTCACATGATCACTTAGAAAATTTTAATTAAACCAAATGTTAAATGTAGATGACGCAACTGAGTGGGACTTGAACTGACCACGTAGCTGTGACATAACTATACTGTCCTCATTTATCTGCCAGTATATTGTATATGAATATTTATAACAAAATGGAATGGAGTTTAAGTTTTTTTTCAAGTTTTCAACATCTGTACTGTACAAAGTAAAGAGTGAACTCTCAACAGAGTAAATTTTCATGAATCTTCTTGACAATCTTCGTCAAGACATTCTTGCCTGGGACAAACGACGCCACGATCTCTTCAATCTGTTGGATCCTGTAAATACATCAACACAAATCAAGTATTACTGTTTTGTAATGCCGCTAGCATAACACGGCTGTTCCCTGTGAGAGAGCACTGCCTCCTGTATTTCTAAAAAGGTCACGGTGAGTCAAACTTACGTCGTGCTTCCGATCATGTTTTTGAAGCTCTGCACTTGAAGGGCACAGAGGTGGTTGGTTAAACTGACGGAGAAGATCACCTCAAACTTGGAAAACTTCTTGAGGCTGCTGAAGACAATGTGCACTCTAGAGGAAGAAAAAGAAGAAAGGATATTAAATAACGTAGCTCAATGTGCACACGTTACATTGACTTGAGGTCAAATTAGTTGCCTTGAGGGATCAATAAAGTATTTATTCATTCATCCCTTTCAATAAATAATTGGACATGATAGTGGTACTTGGAGAGACAAATATTTTGAGATCTTTTGCGGGGAGCACTTCTTACCGAGTGTCTACACAGCTGATGTTGAGAATATCGAGCTTCAGACTGCCCCACATTTCCAGCAGACGCAGCTCCTCTCCCAGCAGACGGCAGCGACTCACCACAAGGCTCACGTCATGGAGCAGCTACATACAACAGGAAACAAAACAGTTGCTGTACGTTAAAGTAAAATTTGTATTTGCATCCTCTGAGAAAAGCACTGTGGATCCATAAACAACAATTTACATTTACATTTTTGTAAGCGACTTAAAAGGAAGGGAAACTATTCCAGTACAGTGCAACATGTTAATGCAGCGAGATAAGATATGTAACATGCGGCTGAACGAGTGTCCATCTCTCTAGCAACAAAACAAACCTCCATTCAGGCCTACCTTTGGAACGTGTCTGCTCATTGGATACCTCTCCACCCAGGAAGCTTCGCCCTCGGTGAACTGAGAGAGCAGTTTGTGAACAAGGCAGGCGTGACCCTGCGACTCCTCGTCTGCTTAGGAAACAAAATGTTTTTATTTTGTTCATTTGTTCATCTACTTTATAGCAAATGGCTGCTCATGGTGCACTACTGTTTGCATTCTTACTCACCATCAAGTTGATGTTTGAATGTGATGTCTGATATTTTCCTCTCAGACTGATGATCAGCATCATTTCCTTAAAAAAACAAAACGTGTTTTTATTTGTTAAAAAAAAAAAAAGCCCAGGAAAACCCAAATCAGTCTTTGCAAGTCTGCAAACATACTTACATACATACATACAAACATACACTGATCACTGTCTGTTTGTTGGCCAGACTTCAGAGTTATAGTTGACACTCATTTTAATTGCAAAGCAGCAGGTACAGCATGGTTTTATTTGCCTGTACAAGTGGACGCACACCCTAATAAAACAATTCTAGTAGAAACAGTATGAGTGTTGCCCATGCCGTGGAAGCATTATGAGTACGACTACTGTTGGATGGTGTCTGTTGAAGGGAACCTTGAACTTACCATCTGATTCTTCATACACCAACTGTAGATGGAAGGTGTCATGGAGAAAGGTGTAGACTGTGGAGTTGTCCGTCTTCTCTCCAAACTTCCATTCATTTACCCTGAGACAAGAAAAAAGGGCTTTTAGTTTAATGTCTTTGTATACAAAAAAAGTACTGTCAAGACTACTTTCGAACACAAAGAGTCATTCAAAGACTTCAGATGTGAGAAGCCATTAAAACCAGAAACTGACATATGCAGCGCGGTGATGTGGCTCTCGAGGTTCCTCGTCTCAGCTTTCAGCCTGTTCAGTTTATTTGAATTCTGCTTCTTCTGCATCTCCAGTTCGGATATTTGTCTGCGGCAGAAACAAAGAAAAGAAGAATAAGAAACAAAACAAACTTTTTTAAAATTTATTTATACATTTCATAACGGAACTGCTTCATTTTCTTTTTTCGTCTTTTAATATAATGTAAGATTGACACACATGAGAATGCTGAAGATGAAAACTACTGGTGCATTCAAGCAGAAGAAAAAAGAAGAAGCTTCTTAATATTCTCACCGGTCATTATCCGCCAAAGCTGCAGTGACTTTCTGCATTTCTGTAAAAAAAAAAAAAAATCATCAAAAGATCAATAAAATAATTATAAAACTAATATTAGTACTAAAGATTCTCATGAATCATGGCTGCTGCTGTGGTCCTGCATGACGTCCACTACATGTATTATTACTGTCATTATTGCTACCATATCTCCATTACAGTTCATTAGTTAGTTAATGATTTGCTGTTGTTGTGCATCTGTCTATTTATCCATCGACCCCTCTCTATCATTAATTCAACCGGTCATGGTGGATGACTGCCAATGAGCTTGGGTCTGCCCGAGGTTTGTGTCTGTTAAAAGGAAGTTTTTCCTTGCCAACGTCGTCAAGTGCTTGCTCATGGTGGAACTGTTAGGTAAATAATATTATAAAAAGAGTACCGACTAGACCTGCTCTGCATGAAAACTGTCATGAGATAACTTTTGTTATGATATGGTCATTACCTTCCTGACATGATTTCAGACTTGGTTTGTCGTCGCAGCCTTTTTCTTCAACTGCAGCGAGTTCTGAAGGAAGAAAAACAGACACAGTACAGTCTTTGTTTGGCCTTACTGTTGGTCTGAATCAATGGTACAATCATACAGATGAGCTTGCATTGTAAACTTGAGTAAACAGCAGCCATACCTGCTTCTAGTTCACCAATGCAGTCATCCAAACTTCTTATCATCTCATCTGCTTTCTCAATCGTTCCTCTCAACTTCTGCTGCTCCTCCTGAAAAGATGAAATATATCAATAACCTTAGATGCTTTCAAAAGATCCATGGGAGTTTCTGTGTTAAGGCTCTTACCAGATTAGCGTGCACAAGGTCTGAGTACAACACCTCCTTCATTTCATGCGACTGGACTTTGCTTGTCTTTCTGAACAAGTTGTTTCTCTCTTTTAGTTTTGCACCAAAAGATTTGAGCTGTAAATTCAAACAAAGGCAGTGAAGGTCAATAATTAGATCAACTGATACTCTTTCTACTGCTACCTACCACTAAATATACATGCATCACATAAGCATCATCATCATGGTAAGTGGAAAACAAACCTCCTTCTTACCTCCTTCTCTGAAGAATTCCTCATTTCTTCCCACAGAGATCTATTGACAATGTTCAGTGGTTTATCGAGATCCCTCATTCGCACTTTTAACCTAAGAGGACAAAACAGGTCTGTCTTTGAGCTGCAATCATAATATCAGATTTTTTGAGACCCAACTCAATAGCACTAATTTTATCCTGTTTCTAGCACACCGCTGTCAGTCAAATTGTAAACTCCTTGCAAGGGTTTTCTGAGGTCTTAAAGGAAATTCATGTTTAAACCTAAAATGAGACAAACATCTCGCAGAAAGAAAAGCACAAAATAAGAGAGTTTAAATGTAATAAATGTGAAGATATTTCTCATCTTAGTCCCAAATGTGTTATACAATCTTAAACGCACATACCCCTCCACTTTTTCTGTGAGGTTCAGGACGTTTGTCTCATACACCATCTGTTTAGGACGGTTGATATGCCTGTCTTTCAAAAAATCCATTGGTGTGCGATCTGTGTCTGACAAAAGCTGCAAAAACAAAAGTCAAGTCACTATTTGGCTGTTGATTTTTATGTATTTCTATATATACACATAATATAAATGAAAGATGAACCTACTCTTCCAGGAAGAACACTTTGCCGAGGATTATGGATGACAAAGTCTATGTTGAAGAGTTTCAAGAACTCCAACACTGTGATGGTGCCATCATCAAATTTCTGAAATCAAAACATTGAAGACAACAAATAAGTGACATGAAAAAATAACTGTTTCATATAATTTTAAAATATGTCAATATACCCTCTGCATGTCATTGGCGTAGTCTTCAAGCTGGGATTCAAACATGCTTTGTTTGAAGGCTGAAAAAGTAAAAATAATAATTTAGTCAGAAAGCATAATTATGGCATAAATAAAAGAATCTTAGTAATACTGAGCTGCTCTACATGAACAACTTACTTGAATTAAATGTAGCTTCACATCGGATGCTGGCTGTGTGACTGCTGTTGGAGTAATCAGTGGTCTGTGTAGTCATGCCTGGAGCTGTAGTAATATTACCATCATACTCTACAACTTGGGATTGTAAGCCCTGTAAAAACAAATGAAGAACCCCACACAAAACACACATCAGCAGTCAAATAAGTGGAAACGCAAACCACCACCAGATTTCCAGAGTCTATCTGAACAGTAGTCATGTCATATTCACCAAACAGGCAACCAAAGGAAGTGTTCAAACTTAACCCACGACCAAAAATGGCGAAATGGAAACAACCTGGAATAATGAGGGAATAAGAACTGCATTTCTAGTTACAGCAGCAAAGTGGTGAGTATGACATGACTATGTTTTTTGTACTACTTTATCATTCTTTAACTTGACCTACCATGTCAAAGTCAGCAGCCATCTCCATGGATGATTTCATTCTCTTCTCATCCTCCATATTATCTTCATCTACTGGCAAAGGTCTCTTTTTTCCATGGCCAGCACTAATAAAGTCTTGGTCAAACACATCATCTTCCAAAGGCTCATCCATGTTAAATTCCTGAGATGGATGCTCTTCTTCAGTGGCTTTCTGGGGACTCCTTGCGTCCAACATTTCTGACATATCTTCCAAGCTACCAAGCTCTTCATCGTAAATATCGCTCACATCATCGTCAAAATTGTTCAGTTGATTAGTGAAATTGACGGTAATCGTCCTTGTATGTTCTCCCACCAAGTTCACCTTCTTTGGATCATCAGGTTTGCTTCTTTGGGGGAGTTTTGCCTTAAAACCTCCCACTGACAGTCTTGAGATAAGTTGTTTAGTCTTCAAATTAAAAGGAGTTGTAGTAGTCATAGTGGTTTGTTCTTCTTCCACAAGACACTGAGCTTGTGTATTTTCTTCAGTGTTGCCCAAACCCAGTTCAAGTTCAGTTTTGTCTTTTGGGTTTTTGTCCATGTCCATGTGTTCCAGCTGAGGCAAAGTTGCTGTGCAGTTGTCCAAGGCGACAGACTCAGGAGCGCTTTTTATCATCTGGCTCAAACGCCTTACTTTTGAATGGACATCAGCTAAACTAATTCGTCTAGACTTTCGTGAAGGTACTGCATCAACATTGTGGTCAACAGCACTAGCTGAACAAGGTTGACTTCTAGGATCGGGACCCTTCCTGTCATCAGTTTCATTTGAGGTAAGGGAATCTGGGCAGTTTGTGATTGCCACACCATCAGGACTGGATGATCCCAGTGCTTCATTGCTCTGTTGGGAAGTCACCTCGGTGTTCTTCAAATGGTCAGAATAGGTCTGAAAGTCCTGTGAGTAATCTTGTGCCAAAATGTTGCCTGTTTGAGCCTCAGTCATATCCATGCATACACTGTCGTCTATCATTGTTTTATTTACTGGATTCTCTGTGACAGCTGAGACAAATCCTGGAGTTTCTTCCTTTTCAGCATCTACAACAAGCTTCTGCATTTTAAGTTGGTCCAAGAAGCCATTTGTGTTCACGGTTTCTTGAGGGGATGGTGTAGCATGAGCCAATGCTTTGGTGGTCACAGGATAAGCAGAGGAGCCACTTGTCTTAGACAGGAATCCTGGATCCAAAGAATGTACTGATAAAGATCGGTTTCTACGCAGACGACACGTCTCACTTTCTCTCTTTTTGACAGATATGGGAAAATCCAAATTTTCATGGGAGGATGAAATGTTAGAATCTTGACGTGAAAGAACTGAATCGGTGGCGATATTTACGGTGTGACTCCGTGTCACATCCATGGCTGCATCATTTGCAGTGAACCTCACTGTTTTCTCACCGCTTGTAGGTAATAATTCCACATTTTGTCGTGACTGTGGCTCAACAACGGTGGCGATATTTACAGTGTGACTTCGTGTCACATCCATGGCTGCATCATTTGCAGAGAACCTCACTGTTTTCTCTCCACAAGCTGGTAAAAAGTCCACATTTTGATGTGAGTCTTGGTTGAAATCGGTGGCAATATTGACAGTGTGACTTTGTGTCATATCCATGGCTGTATCATTTGCAGAGAACCTCACCGTTTTCTCTCCACAAGGTGGTAAAAAATCAGCATTTTGTCGTGAATGTGGCTCAACAACGGTGGCAATATTTACAGTGTGACTTCGCGTCACATCCATGGCTGCGTCATTTGCAGTGAACCTCACCGTCTTCTCTCCACAAGCTGGTAAAAAGTCAGCATTTTGACGTGACAGTTGGTCGAAATCGGTGGCAATATTTACAGTGTGACTTTGCGTCATATCCATGCCTGCGTCATTTGCAGTGAACCTCACTGTCTTCTCTCCACAAGCTGGTAAAAAGTCGACATTCTGACGTGACAGTTGGTCGAAATCGGTGGCAATATTTACAGTGTGACTTTGCGTCATATCCATGGCTGCATCATTTGCAGTGAACCTCACTGTTTTCTCTCCACAGGCTGGTAAAAAGTCCATATTTTGATGTGACTGCTGGTCGAAATCGGTGGCAATATTTACAGTGTGACTTTGCGTCATATCCATGGCTGCATCATTTGCACTGAACCTCACTGTTTTCTCTCCACAAGCTGGTAAAAAGTCCACATTTTGACCTAGTCGTGGATTGACAACAGAAGCAATATTTACAGTGTGACTTTTTGTCACATCCATACAGGCATCATCAGCTGTAAACCTCACTGTTTTGTCTCTGCAGTCATCATCAGCATCAAACTTGACCTGAGGGAGACAATCATAAATGTGTCAGTTATTATATGACAATGCATTATTATCATTTCACATAATTTTACGATTTCAGGATCACCATCAATAAAACGTCTGATATGCATTTCTACAAAATATTAGAAAAGAACAAATTAAGGAAAGTTTTGAGCTCACCTGTTGTCCATTCGACTTCAAAGAAGCAGTTAATGAGCTTTCTGTACCTAAATGTGGAAAAGGCAAATGAGTAAGAAGCAATTAAAACAATGGAAAACACCTGTCTGCCCCTGTATTTAAAAATTACTAAACTGAACCTCCACCGTTGTTACTGGCTTTGAAATGTAAAGGAGCATCCCAAAGCACATAAAAATCAGGTTTTTAAAGACATATATCATAATTCACATTACCAAGATAACAATTTCCATACCGTTACACTTAGATGATCCCCTGTGCTGCTGTCGTGAAGTCATCTCTGCTTTCTTCACATGACCACTTTGGGGGTACATGTCTTTTGTGGGAAAAAGACTCTGAAGATCTGTACTTGTAATTCCTAAAATGTGGCCTGTTTGAGCTTCGGTCATATCCATGCTTACATCATCTTCTGGACAGATCATACTCCTGTTAGATGAGTCTGCAACGTTAGAGGACTGAGCAGCTGTAGGCTTCATTCTTGCGATCACAGGATTAACACTTGGTTTTGAGAAGCTTGTAATAAATCCTGGATCCAAACGATGTGCTGATGAAGATCGGTTTCTAGGCAGACCAGAAGTCTCAACGTCTTGTTTCTTCACAGGAAGAACGAAATCAGATACTAAATTACTGGCAATGTTTACAGTGAGACTTCGTGTCACATCCATACAGGCATCATCTGCGGAAAACCTCACTGTTTTGTCTCTGCAGTCATCTTCAGCATCAAATTTGACCTGTAAAAAAAGAAATAGAAAACATCACATTGGCATTTCTAATAAATTATTAGAATATTTTACTTTACAGGGCCCCCATTAAAATAAAGTATGCTACTGTCCTCATACAATCAATGTAGAACTTAATAAATGTGTTTATTTTATGTGATTCAGTGTAACAACAGATTACAGACTTCACTTAATTCTGGAAGTTACTTCTTAAACTCACCTGGTGTCTTTCCACATTAGTCTTTAAAGATGGCTTCAGTGAGGTTTCCATACCTAATGTGGAGATGGGGAATTAAATTAAATGCCAACTCATCCAAGCTAGTCGTAAACTAGATTAATTATACATTGGTCAACATTTGAGTAAAATAACTGGAGCTTCTCATACCTGCAATGTTAGATGATCCCAGTGTTTCACTGTTCTTCTGTCCTGAAGTCATCTCTGTGCTCTTCAGACTCTCACGGTGGCGGTTCAGGGCTTGTGTTGGAAACAAAAACTGAAACGGATCATCTGAACCAGCGAGCCCAACAATGCGGCCTGTCTGAGCTTCAGTCATATCCATGCTCACATTTTCAGCACCTCCATTAAATGACTCTCGAGAGCTTCTGGTTGTATTTAGTGAGCGATTTTCTTCCGGTTCCTTAGAGGATACTGCAGCAGTTGGTACGGTTTTAGAGAGACTTGCAAGGAAGTTTTTAAATCCTAGATCCACACCATTTGCTGGAATGCCGAGTGTACCACAGGTCTCACGTTTTCTCTCCTCCAGAGATGAAGTATTTGTTTTGTTTAGAGTATTACTTTGGTTTGGAGGAGCAAATGAACCACTGGCAATGTTAACGGTGTGACTCTGAGTCATGTCCATGAACTCATCACTTGCAGTGAAGATGATTGTTTTCTCTCTGCATTCATCTTTTGTATCAAAGTCGACCTGAAGGAGAAAAGACATTGTTATAAAAACTCACTAAAAATGACTTTCACTTGTAATCTTCAATGAGTATTAAAACACGACATTTCAAAAACTATACTGATGCATGTTTGGAGACACTTAGCATTTCATATATAGTGCACTTTGTATGCAGTCATTAGTTTCATTTAATGACATTATAGTCTGATTATTTCCAGACTTAAAACTAGGATAGAAATTTTATTTTAACAAGTAACACATAAGACTCACCTTGTGTCTTTGATGAGAGGTTTGTAGAGAAGGATTCTTCAAAGATGCCACTTCTATATTTAGAAATTGAAATGTAATAATGTAATGCCAGTATCCCCAAAACACACAACATGCCATGTGTAAAGTCAAAGCAAGAAATACATTGATGTTGAAACATTAAGCATACTAATAAAAGAGTTGGGAGAAAATTCAATACCTTTAGTGTTGAATGATGCCAGTGTTTTAATGCTCTGCTGCGGTTTGGTCTTCTCTGCTGGCTGTGACTCTCGGTTGTCAAGGTGGGACTGTGTTTCTTGTGTGGGAAAAAGCCACTGAAAGGGGTCGTTATCATCAGTGAGTCCCCTGATACGGTCTGTCTGAGCTTCAGACATATCTGCCTTTACATCATCCTTTGGATGGAGTGATGATTCACTAATCTTCCTGGATGTATTTAGTGACTTCTCCTTTGCAGCTGAAACATGAGTTGGAACCTGATTTTCTTTATCCACATCAGCCTTTTGTGTTTTAATCTGGGTGAGGGAACCTTTTGCGCCATCAGATGATGCTCCAGCAGCAGGTGTCATTCTGGTCATCACAGGATTAATGCTGGGTGCACTTGGTTTAGACAGACTTGCAAGGAAGTTTTCAAATCCAGGATCCAAACTAGGCACTGATGACGATACGTTTCTTATCTCTGCACTTAAATCCATGCTTCCACTTGTCGCAGTATGACTTAAGGTCTTATCTTTGTATCCATCACCTGCAGTGAACATCACTGTTTTCTCTCTGCGAGTTGGTAATACATCGTAGTTGTGGACGGAAATATCTGCAAGTAATTCTCCATCATTGGCAATGTTTATGGTGTGACTGTGGGTCATGTCCATGAATGCATCATCTGTAAACATCACTGTTTTCTCCCCGTAGTCATCTCCAGTATCAAAGTTGACCTGATGCAAATGAGTACCTTTATGTTATTGAATGGTCACTAAATATCAGGTTTCACACAAAAACCACTGAAGAACATTATTATGATTATCATGAATATAATCTGAACGAAGCAATTTAACCATTTGGTTAAGACAAGATTGCAACGGCTCACCTTATCTCTTTGTTGAGAAGCATGTAGAGGAGCCTTCAGTAGAGTTTCCATTCCTAAACATGAAGACTTGTATTTAGTAAGAGTTATTTTAGCCTGTGAGAGATAATGTGAGCACACAAACAGTTGACTGAAGTTGAAAAATGAATATTCCTACCCATAATTTGTTGAACCCCATCTTCAGTGACCACCACCTGGACCCTTGTGGGAAAACAAAACAAAAAAACATCAACACAATATTTATATGAAGACAGATTTCAATGCAAGACAAGTCTATTTTCTAAGACTATCATCTGAAACACAGCTGAATGAACAGAGGATCAAGTCACCTTACCTGTTTTGTGTGGCGGCTGCTGCTGCTGTGAAGAAGTGCAGAACAAATATTACAAAGCAGCTTTAATAAAACATCACATACTTACAGATATATACATAACATACTTACTTGTTGTCATTAACTCTTGTAAAGGACTTCTGACCGGAGAGGCATTTTTTACATCCCTGTAAAGACAAAATATTGATTAGGTTGAAATGTCAATGTGGTGGTGGAACATTAAATCTGGAGTTTTGTTCTTGTGTCTCACTTTGTGAACAGGAGAACATCGTTGGCAGGGGCAAAACTGACTCTCCTTGAATTCCTCTTTTCCACTGGTTTGGCACACTCCACCTTATTGAAAATAAAAACAATTTACAAAGTCAAATATGAAACTATAAATCTCATTCAGTTTTATCCTGGTCAGGGTGAGAATTGATACTTAAACTGTGTTAAATCAAACAATCAATTTACCACATTTTCCTGTTGCTCTGGTTCAGGATATCTGATTGATTTCCGTGGTGCTTTTAAAATCTGAAAATGAAAAATTGCAAATGATATGGTTCAATGACATATTCACTAAAAAGTACGTATACACTTTGTCCATAAAATTACTTGTAGCACTGACCGAAGAAATACGACGGCGCTTGGACAATCCACTGCTGTCACTGTAACACAAGAAAACATGAAACGCAGTATTAAGCTCTGGCGTGTGTGTGCAGGTGGGCCAACAAGACACAGACACACTCCACATGGCACCTGGATTTTAATAACATTTTCACTCACTCATTCTTGGCAGGATCCAGAGGCTCCATTTTCAGCTGTGAACACATTTAAAAACAATAAATTGTCTTGCAGGACCAGCTTCTTATACATGTCTATACTGTTGTATTTACACCCACATACTGTTGATTACACCTGCAAATGTGACTGTTGCTGCACAAGATGTATGATGCATTCAGTTATTATGTAGTTTATACAGCAGAAATGAATAAATAACCAAACATATGGTCTTTTTGGTTAAACAACAGGCAGATCAGGTGCACCACTGTGAAGCAGGATGACGAAGACTGATCTTCAGCTTGCAAACTGATAAATTAAATAACACGGTGTGAAAATAAACTACAAAGTGTCCATCATCCAGTCTGTTAAAGAAGGTACTGCACTTCAGTGACATGAGAGACGTATGGGACATGATTAGCACAAGTTAAATACTTTTCTGCACCACAGCACAGGCTTTTAACTTCATCACGGTAACTATCGGCTAAAGCTGAATATAGCTAAAACAAAACAGGCTCCCAACTATTATTATTCATTGCACAAAACATATAACTGACCTCACAAACAAGGACATAAACACTGACTTTAGCGCCATTATTTAGTTAACGTTAACACTAACGTCCGTGTTCGCGTGCCATCCACAACACGAACAACAGGAAGAAGAAGACCTTATAAAACAAAACAGCGCATACCTTAATGTTGTTGTGAGCTGCCTACTCGCGTTTGACAACGGCTACGGTTGTTTTGTTGCTGCTAAACCACTTTAAAACTGTTTTTCATGTCGTTTATTTTAACGCGAGCCCTCAAACTGCAGCTAACGTCAACGAGCCTCGGTGACGCTAACGTCTTGAGTTTTGAATTTAGCCGCCCCCGCGCATGCGCAGTCAGTGTACTCAACCTATGTGTCTGGATTCGTCTGATTATTTCGGCTACTTAGCTCAACAAAAGTTTGTTTATATGTGTATATTTATTTATTTTTACAACGCTAAACTCGAAATAATCAAGAAATAAGAAACGTCCGACGACAAGAAATTGAGAAAAATAGTTTTACCTTAACCGGAAATAGCATCACAAACAGGAAGTGAGGGTAGAGGGCGGGACGTTTTTGAATTCGTGCGGCTCCGTTTTGACTGTTGACAAATTTTATATTTGACGCATCAACAAAGGTAAGCATGGACGTTGTGTTATTAAACTATTAAACACGTCGTGTGTTTTAGTCAGACTAAACGCTTAACTTGCACCTAAGCTAACTAGACGTCTGTTATGTTTTTTGAAGACCTAGTTGTGAGTGAAGTCACACCAAACCCCATTCAAAATATGTATTTTATGCACTTCTGTGTAGTAGTGAATGTATATTACCTTTAGCTTTTTAATATTTTGAACCCATATGAGAATAACCACACCATATTTAAAGAACTGGTTAAGTAAAGGTCTAAATGTGGTTGATTATTTCTTCATGCAGGTGCCTCTGTATTGAGATACTGAGAGCAATGTCTTCAAAAATCCCAAGAGGTGAGCATAAATAGTTAATTTTGCACTTTGTTAGTATTTAAATTAAAGCATACTTCAATTATGTGAAGTCAAACAAAGCTGATAACCATCGGGTGTGTTGTCCAGGTGCGCAGTTACCTGCAGAAACAAAGAAAGCGGGTCATAAATTTGAATCGAAAGACACAGCAAGCGCTGCCCAGAAATCAGATGGTGTCCTTAAATCTCAAAAAGACAATGTGCCAAGGTAAGAAATTGTAAATTAACACTATTAAGAGAGATGTCACGGTTTAAAATAATGTGTCCAACTTTGGGACTTACACTTATTAAATAAACTAACGTGTCACTCCATACTAGTCTGTGACAGATAGACAACTTAGATACAGAACAGAAGAAATGGGCATCAAAGTGTAAACATCCACATCATAAAAATTACGTATTCATCTAGAAAAACCTGGACACATTCGTGTCAGGAGATTTACTTTCATCTCTTTTTGGCATCTGTCACAACTCTTACCTGCCAGCTTCTGTATGTTTTCGTTTACAGTTATTGAATCAATTTTTTATGTTTGTCTTCCAGAAAAAATGTTGCTCCTAAAGTTCACAAAGGGTAAGTCGTGCATTGTATTGCACGTCCTGAACTTGCAAATGTCTGTTTTGTTTACTTTAACTTTATGTTGCACCTTTCTGTAGGGTCTCTACCAGATATGGGCAACAGGCAGAGCTCAAAGAGCAAAATCAGGTTTTGATGGCTACCAATGAGGAGCTGCAGAAAAACCTCACAGACACACAGGTACAGAAAGGAGTTTTAATGACGTTCTTGTTACAACTAAATACTTTTATTTATACTCAAGTGTTGATACATTAATACTCAGTGCTCCTGGTAAAATGTTGACAGCTGCATTTATTTGTGTTATTAATATCTACATTGCTTTGCAGCAAAGAGTAGTTGAGTTGGAGCTGCAGTTCAGTGACCTTGAAAAGGAGAATTCAGGGGTGCAGAAAAACCTGAGAGACTGTCATGCACTCCTTGTTGCAGCTAAAATAGATCCAGGTGAATCTGAATTTCAAGATATATTTTTGTCAGACGAGTCTCTGTTGTTGCTCAGCAAAAAAATAACATCTTTGATTCTTAGTTTTAGGTGAAAGGGTTGGAGAAGCTGCACGACAGAATGAAGATCAGAGAAAAGAAGTCATGGTATATATATGTTTTATTTACTTTGTTATAATATGTATGTGTCCTTAATCACATTTCAAATCAAAGCACAGCAAATAATCAAATCAAACAAAGAATTAGAGCTTAGAAAATGAGATAACATACAGGATATATATTCATATCTTTGAGAAAATTGAGTAACATTACATGTTTTAAAATAATTACACTCTACATTATACTTGTATCCTACACATAAACGGTTATAGGCATCTACTAAACATAACGTAATTGTCTTTTTCAGAGTCTCTCCACAGACCTGCTGCATGAATTGAAAGCATTTGGAGACATCACGTCACAGCAACGTGCACGGCTAGATGTGAGTGAAACTTTTGTATTGACCAGTGCAACCTTTCTGTTTGTTATAGTTGATTTAAGTGATGGCCGGAGTGTGTTTTAAAATGTCCCTAATTTTACACACTTACAGGAAATCCAGACAACAATGACAGAACTGACTAAAGCACGGGAACAAATGATGCAGGAAAGAGAGAATTTTTCCCTTGAGGCTGCTGAAATGGAAAAAGCTCTCAAGGACGCAGAAGCTCTCTTGTTGTAAAAGTGTGTAATAAAGTGTATAATATTTAACTGTTTTAACGTTAGTGTGACGCTGGATTGAATAAAGGATTTTTGTTTCCTCATGTTCCTCGTCTGTCAGCTGATGCTTTTACATACAGCAGCTTCTCATGTGTGCAAATAGGATACATAATTTTTTAGCTATTTGTAGTCACAACATTTACATTTATCCAAATTCTGTTCACATTCACTATTCACATCAGACAGCTTTAAAAATTAAAGTAAAAGTCTACTAAGGCATAAATGTTATTAAGTATTTTGCAAAAAACTATTTATTGTTACATTTTTTAAAGTCATAAAACCATCAACTTGCAAGTAGCATATACTACTTTCTGATCCCATTAAATGAAACTGCAAACCATTTGAGGTCTTCACTCATTTACTTTACTATACTTGATTACAAATTTGAGGCACTTGACTTGAGTATTCCTCTTTTTATGCTACTTCTACTTCACTACATTTCAGAAGCCAATATTACTAGTATTAATTATAAAATATATAATAAAATATCAGTATGAATAGTACTTTTTACTCCATTACATTTCTTTGACAACCTTAGTAACTAGATGGTACTTTTTTTGATTAAGGTTATCAATTCAACAAGTAATTTAATTTATACCAAATTCCGAACTATAATACAGTGTTGTAAAATACAATGCTTAAATTGATTAGACCACCACCCAGTGTAAAGTTTATGATACAGCTGTCCTAAATTAATTATAGTTATTTACTTGCATTCCTGAACAGAAGAATTAGTTTTAGTGGTTGAATGTTTGATTAATTTCTGACTTCTCAGAGAGTCCAGTGAGCCGGATCAAATTTGAGTATTCAGTTTGAAATCCCTCATTCCTGTTCAAAAGTCGAGAGCTTGCTGAAAATGAATGAGTCTGCATTAAAGCACTTCATGATGCTGAATGGTCTCTGACAGGTGGTCTCATACATTTGTTAAGCACTGTATATTATTTTGAAATGTACCATTCTGCAGGTATATTTTGATGCTACTTGAGAACTGTCTCTTCATCCCATCCCGTTTGTCTTTGAAGGATCTATTTTTTTATGTAGGGGTTGTCCAAGATGTCCAGGCTGCTTTTAATGGTGCTGTTGCTGCTGTTGGTGGCTGAATTGTCGCCACCTTTTAGGTCCTGGGAGCGTGTGTTCTTGTAGTAATAGATGAACAAGAAGAAACCTGGCGGGCAAAGAAAGATGGAAATTAATTAATATTATTACACTTGTTTCCAATGTACACATAGATCACCCAATCTTTTATTAAGCTGCTTCAGCTTTCATTTCAGGTATTTATGCAATGAATGGGGGAAAAATATAAGATCCATGTTAAATCAAATATGTGAATTTTGAAACAAAAACAAAGATGACGACAAGTGGAGAGTTATATTAAATGATGGGCAGTGCAACATTTTTGTAATGCGAGCTGGAAGAGTCGAGCACAACAGTGTGACCCCTTTCATATTACACAGTCTATTCATCTCTTGTAAATATGGGAATAATAATTAAAGCAGCTGTATCATGTGAGCAAAGCTGTAAAAATCTATGATATAAAATAGGCTTAACAAAGCGACACATGCTGATGGACCGCTGTGGATACCTTGGAAGGAATTGAGGATCGTGAAAATGTAGTAGGCGGGGATCCGAAGGGGGCCGTAGGCAAAGAAGGCGAAACCCCATGTGATACCCAGCAAGCAACACAGTCCCATGATAGTTACAATGCTTTTGCCGCTTGTGTCATCTTGCGTTTTGCCTGCGTTGGTTCTCTTGAGACAGAAGAGCCAGGACATTGTGATGATAAAAGTAGTGAAGGTGAAGATGAAGACCACCACATAGTAGCCTATGTTGACAATGTAGTGGGTGTCGTTGTCAGTGATCCAGCACCTTGGGACAGAAAAATAAAAACATGTTAGTGAAGGAAAGGAAACGTGGCTCTACTGTATGATTGTTCAGACTTTATTTGAAGACTCACATGGCTACGTTTCCATTACTGTCCTCATTGTTGATGAACTGTTCGCCATATTTTCCTGTGCTGAGCAGGGCAATCACAAAGATACTGGGTAGGACTGGAAAGAGAAATGGAAAATTAGAAATGTGATAGCCATGATCGGGTCAAATAGTGGAATATAACGACCGGTACTTACCCCAACTGATAATACAGACTTTGAACAAGTAGCGATTGATTACAACTTTGCCCCTCATGTACAGCTGCAGGCAGAGGTGGAAGGCCTGCACCGCAAACCAAGTGAATGTGGCCAACATAAAGTAGTGCATGGCAGCCGCCATGATCTTACAACCCACGGAGTTCTTCAGTGCGGCCACAAAGTTGTTGATCAGGAAAGTGAAGTTCAGCAGGAACATGGCCACCACCAGGTTGATGAACATCTTTGTGGACGTACTGGGCACATGTTTCCTGTGCGGAGAGAGAGGTCACAATGCAAACCTTCTATTCCTTATTTGTCTAATGCAAAGATGCAACAGAGACTGTTAAATATTCATGTGACGAGATGAGGAACTGATGGGCTGTTGTTTTCTTTCCACCAGTCTTTCATCAGATACATAACATGTATCATTTCCATAGCACTCCCACAATGAAGCTACTATTCAACAGTCTCATTTCCATGTTCTAGTACTGGAAAGCAACATTACTTACAAACTTCCACCACATTAGCCACTGTCGAACAGTACACCTATTGGCCTGAGATGATATTTTGGTGTATTCGGCTAGCATAACATTTGTGTGTGTGGTGGCAACTGTGAATCTCTATTGACGTCTTTCCTCTGTTTTTTGGGACTGAAACTAAGACTTTGTTTCTTTTTTGTACAGGAAAGAACCATATCAACATCTATCTATAACATCTCCATATTTTTGAACAACCCTGGTGATCAGATTGTTTAGATTCTGCAGTACTTACACATGGTGGATTAAAAGTCTAATGTTTTTAAGTTTAGTATGTTCAAATTGAACTCAACATATGAACAGAAATGAATGACTGAATAAATAAATGTAGTAATTTTACAATGTCATATTATTATTACTTGTATAGAGAAGGCTTTGGAACAGAATTTCAGCCTTTATTATAGTATATTATGCTTACGTCAGAAGCCAGTGCATGAAGAGGACTATGCCGAGGAAGAACATGGACAACCCGCAGCCAACTTGTGTGATGATGGTGAGATTGTTCAGGTCAGTGCTAGAGATGGTTTCGTTAAGAGGCGCCTGCAAAGACGCAAAAGAAGAAAAAATGGAACACTTGTAAGCATTGCGTCACTTTGTTTGGTATCAGTGATCAGGAGGTAGTTACAGTGTACGGTGCTGAGGTTAAATATATGTATACCACTGGGAATGTATATCATAACAATAAAACACACCAGCAAGATGGCAAAAAATGTCAAATGTGAACAGCGGCATGTAATGTTCGTTCCATTTTGTATTGTCTCGCATCCCTCATCGGTCCAATTTGGCCGGCTTCCTGAAAGACAAGAATCGTAAAACAGCGCAGAGCTCATCAACACTTCAAGTTCAGGCTGAGTTTGAAATAAAAGTGGGCAAACACGTGGATCATGGTTGGTGCTGAGGTGGGCTGAATGAAGTCTAGTTACTCAAACAAGCCACGTGTAATAGCACCTATCTGTCAATCAAAGCAGCCAGGTTGTTATTTTTTCATAACTTTAAGCCTTAATATAATTTCAACAGGTGAGTTGTAAAAAAAAAAATCACCCTCAGTACAGTTGTCAATGGGTAAATTACCTATAGAGACCAAAACTGTTTATTTCTGCTGTGAAGTTGGACATTTTAACATGGGGACTTATGGAGACTGACTCATTTTGTAGCCAGCCTCAAGTGGACGTTTGAGGAACTGCAGTTGTTTTTGTCACTTCAGCTTTGGCTTCACTTCTCAACCACAGAAGTTGCCAAGGTTGCTTGGTGAAAATATAATCTTGCAATTCTTTTAAGTAATATCTTACAACAACGTGCAAATTATCAACTGGAAAAAAAAATACCTTCACCATTCCATGAATGACAAAACGGATATCCTTCCTGTAAGCAAAACGACAGAACTGCATTAAAAATCAGCTCATGGTTGGCAAAAGAAAAGCTCAAAACACATTTGATTACTTTTTTATTATTATTACTTACATAGTCCATATTAAAAAAATTGATCCCGATTTTGTCTGTGAGATTGGAAATTGTGGTTCCCATTTCAATGGCTAAAATCTCATTACCTAACACGGTGCTGTTTTTCTCATCCTGAAAAAATGGGGGGTATTGTAACATTAACAAAAATGTATATAGGTATATAGATATATCTACGGTGTCACTGAAAGTCTGTCATGTTTCTTACCTTGGACATGTTGATGAATCTGAAAATAGCTGCAAATGGCTCACTAATGTTCATCCTATAAGCTTTTTCAAATGCTTGTTTTGACACTGTGACAGATCTTGAGAATTTTTCCAGTTCTTTTTTTTCCTGTATAATCTGCAGGGAAGAGCACAAGACATAAGAGTATTGTATTATCAAAATGTGTACAATGCAACATTTAAGTCTAAAAGTCCAATTATAGGAAACTACTTTATATTTAATTAATATATCCATTTTTATTATTATTATTTAACTAGTGTCACAAATAGATTAGAGAAGATAAAAAATATTGAGACTGTTGGATTGCCAGATTCACTCTGATTATGGGTTTTAGTCACTATACAGGTTCAATGGTAGCTCTGATGCGACACACTGTCACTGTACCCAGCTGCTTTTTCTCAAGAAACTGTTCTGCCAAGTAACTCACCCTAAAATCAAATGCTGGTGTAATTATTAGCATGGCTCTGTGGGTGATCTCTTGATCTCTCAGCCAGCTTTACCATGAAATTGTACATTTACGGTCACCAAGGGATGACTTCTATACTGATCTGGGCAGTGGGCACCCCACCAGGACATGACTGCCATGAACAACTCTGGCGGCCGCACCCAGAACACGTTGCAGCTATGCCCGGTGGCACTTCTTTAATGAGCTTTTTTAATGACCAAATACTACCAATGCCATTCCCACCAGGCACCGAGTCATTGCCTCCAGCCTTCATGCTATGCTAGGCTAAACATGTACTGACTCTAGCTCCATAAAAATCAAGAAAGGAAGTATTTCCTAAAATGCTGAACCAAAACAAATGTTTTCCAAGTCCCATAGTCCCCAAAACATACTGTTAGTCCATATTGAGAGTTCTACTCTGTCATTCTGTTGATATGAAACATGTGTGAAGGTCAGATAAAAGTAATGCACCCACATTAATATTGCTAACTGGAGACGAATAAGCGAAGGAGATTTCATCCATGTCCTTGGGCTCTGTTTCTTTTACTATGACTCCCTCGACTCCATTTCCCAGACTCACTGCAGCTGAAGAAGCGTTGAGGTTGGAGACAATGTTGGACATTTTACTCATGACCTCGCTGTTGACAAATAGCATAGATATAGTTCATGCAGGCAACTCTGTAATCGTTACAATAATATTTTTTCCAAAAAGGTTTTGCACACACATATATTACATTACATATTCTTTGTTCTAAAATCAATGTTTAATTGCTTGAATCCGATGAGATGACCAAACAACAGTTAGCGTAACACTGTCCACTGTTTAAAAAAAATCTGCTTGATAGCTAAAATTTATGAATTACGCGTTGTACATTGTACACACAGAAATCTAAAGCTTTTCTATCTATCAGCGCAGTTTGTTTTAGTCTCAACAACCACATACATTTTTTCAATTTCATACATATTCCCATAAATATCTATATCAAATATCTATTTCTTTTCATTTATTTATGGAGCATAACTTACACAGCTTGGGTAGGACTGACTTCATTTTCATCTGAAAACGATGCGATATTGAGATCTTTAGAAGTGAGAGATTCCTCAGGCTGTGTCACTGGATTGTTACAGTTAATACAGTTTCCTTCAGAGTCATTTAAGTCGATGATGTACTTGTCCTTTAAATCTCGACTCTCTGAAATAGAGTGACATCGACATCTTGAAAAAACAAACATCTGAATGATAACATATATGATGTAACAGCTGTGTCGCAGGGTGTCGCAGCATGATTGTTACTGTCAGCAAAAAAAACAAACAGACAAAAAAACCCCAGAAATGATAGAAGTAACACTGACACATTTGCTGTTTGCTTATCTGAAGAGAACTCACCTTGCGTGCTGTTGCATGCTGTAGCACTGTAAGACGATGTACATGTTTGTGTTTCCAAACATGTTACGTTGCATGATCCTATTAATGAAAAGAGTCTGAATTTAGTACACATCCAGAGTAAAGAAGAAGATATAGAGGAGAAATATATAAGTGTGCCAACACTATAAAGCCATATCACATTGGAAACCTTCCATTTTGGAAGCTAAATTGTTCCAAATTATTTAACTGAAATGTAAAAGATACAAATTTCTATATAAATAGAATAAATTAATAAATTATCTTTTTATTTTTGCAGCCTGAACTTTAAAAGAGACAAAAAAAGAGAGAAGAATGACCAACACAGTCGGATGATGGGCTTACCTGGGGGCACTTGTGTCTGAAACTTACAGCCTGACTCTGGATTATAAGAGAAATTTATATTAACATAAACAAATAATCATAATAATCATAATAATGTTTGTATCTTTGAAGTAGAAATGTTGTTTTGCATATTTAAAGTGCCTGTTAGTGCACCATGTATATATATATATATATATATATATGTGTGTGTGTGTGTGTGTGTGTGTGTGTGTGTGCGCGTGTATGTGTGTGTGTGTGTGTGTAACATCACCTGTCAAATTGAGTTCATTTACTGTGTTATTGCACCCCCTCCCGCGTAGGACATACAGTTTTAATTTCCTTTGAACATGCCATTTTGAAATTCTCAGTCGCCCATTACGGCCCATCTGAGGCCACTCCTTCATCGTGTTGTCACTTGATGATGAATTTTGCAGAAAAACCACGCAAGAAACTTTGCCTGAGAGACAAAGAAGTGCCACCTTTGTATGTCAAGTAGTAATAGACATCCATCTCTTATATGCTTTTACGCAGTATTTTACGTCGGTGACACAGAAGCAGAATGAACAACAAACAAAATGCATGATGAATGATAAAATCAGCATCCACTGAGAGAGAGACAGGTTACCAGTGTTTTACAAGCAAACTAGCTGTGTCATCGAAGCACACCCTAGGCCACAGCCCCAGCTTGTGATGAATCAGCAACTACTGTAAATGTTTCTTATAATTGGATACTCACTCATATTGCAAGTTGTCTCGATGATGCCATTGAAGTTGTCAATAACAACAAAACTTGTCTTTCCGGAAGTGAAACACAGATTTCTTAATGTTTCTTTCTCTGAAATACGGAAAACAAGTTAATCAAAACTTTTTAGATATGACAATGAACATATAGATCTTAATACTTCATACTCAAAAAAATCAAGCTCATAATAGAATAATACAGTGCGATATGCACACACCTGTTTGATGTTACTTTAATAGCGGCGCCTTGGTAGCTCACCTGGTAGAGTGTGTGCCACATGTAACAAAGCTAAAGTAAATCTTTTACCAAAGCAAAGCAATTTACCTTCCATGTTCTTGCACTGACTGTTTCCCTCTATCAAATAAAAGAGAAAATACCAATAACATATCTTTAAATAAAAGAAGTTAGTATCCTAGGTTCCTGTCAGGATTTAGTACATGGAAATTGTGTCTATTTACTAATCCCAATCCCCAGAATCGCCACACAGAAATGCCAAGTAATCCACTTTACCTCCATTGCTCCCGGTGCACTGACTGTTTCCCCTCCCTATCAAATAAAAGAGAAAATACCAATAACATATCTTTAAATAAAAGAAGTTAGTATACTAGGTTGCTGTCAGGATTTAGTACATGGAAATCGTGTGTATTTACCAATCCCAATCCCCAGAATCGCCACAAACAAAAGCCAAGTAATCCACTTCATGCTCTGCTGATGGCATAAAGTCTCAAGTTCGAGTTGTATGATCCAATAGATGAATAACAAATATTGTTCCAAAGTACTTTTTTCAGTCAAAACTCTTCCACGTTTTAATTCTTACCCTTCTCTGGCTGAAGTGAAGTGGCAGCACTAAACAAGAGCTACAGAACCTTTTGGTCAGATCAATATTTTGCATAGCTGCCCGCTGCACCAAATTTGTTTTGCAAATTCACAGTTCCTGATAACATCATGACACATGAATCCTTGTCCCGCTCTTCTATGAAAATAACATCACGGTTTCATGAAATGAAAGCTGTGGAATGAATGGTGGCTGTGATGTGTGCTTGTGTAAACAACATTATTAAAGATACGGCTTCTCATTCAGTGTTTTTTCTTCTTCTTCTTCTTCTTCTTCTTCTTCTTATTATTATTATTATTATTATTATTATTATTATTGTTTTCTAGATTATAGGTGAACACTGAAGATATTAAAACTGTGTAGGTACACATATGGAATTATGTGCTAATAAAATACAGTGTTCAAACAGACCAGTATGTTTTATTATTTAGATTGTTCAAGTAGTGTCCTTTGTCTTTGATGACAGCGTTGTACACTCTTCATCATCATCATCATCATCATCATCATCTTCGTCAAAAATAGATGTGCGCTGTCAAGAGATAATCAGTGGAATTTATTGATAATGCTGAATGCTTCATGTTTAAGCCTAAAGAGGTAAATAGCCCTATTCAACTACTATAGTAATCCATATTATGACAAGAACCAAGTCCCTATGGACTGAGCTACTGCTGCTGAGAAGAGGGGGGGTGCACTGTTCTGAGATACTGTAATACCAGGTCATTGTGTGGAGTGGACGGAGCAAGGCCTTATTCCATCTCCCTGTTCCAAAAAATAGTTTAACCGGCTCACATCCGAGAGCTGTTTGAGATCTATCTATCTATACTGCTGCACCATACATGCAGTGACTGAATGGCATGTGCCTGCTGTGCATCCAACAGTCAATAACTGTCCTTAAAAAAAAATAAATAAATAAATAAATTGTATACTTTGTAGTATTTATAGGTTTTTCTATCTAAAATCTAGTCTTTACTTTTGAATACGTAGAAAAGAAGTATTACAATTCATGAGTCAACACGGTGCTAAATTTGGCTGAATTATAAAAAGGTATAAGTGGTAACATGAAGAGCCGAAAGATCCGAGTCTTCTTGGTGAGCTGAGTCAAATGACCCGACTCCCTAAAAAGAACCGAACTTCCCATCGGGAGTTTGGACGCGTAAAGTCAGTAGAGGGCAGTAATGCAACTCACAGCATGCAAACTGCCCTAAAAAGGGAAGAAGAAGAAGCATGATGGAGGAAGAAGACATAACAGTCACCCTGCAGCAGAGAGCATGAGTTAACGACGTTGATCTACAGTGAGTACAGAGCAACATGAGGCAGGACTGGGGGGTTTATTCACAGACGAGATCAGCGTCTATAGCCCGGATCTGATCCTTGGTGTGTGCATCAATGTCTCCTCAATGTCAGCCCGACATTAACCGGTGAACAGCTCTGTCGGTCATCTCCAGACTCCCAGTCTAAGAGCTGGTGGACTTCCTGGTAAATGTTAGATTTTTACGGGCTGTTTGTGGTGGTGGTCACCACCGGGATAACTAACAGGTGAAGGAGGCTCAATGAAGCACAAATGAGGGTAAAACTTCCAGAGTTATGTGATAAAATGTCATTAGGAAAATGTCCTGTTTGTGATGTGTGTGGTGACTTACAGGATTTTATGATACAGGCAGGTGTTGATGAGAGAAATCCAAGTTTAAAACAAGATTCTGGTCACGAAGCAGAAATAAAATTGAATTTTTAGGCATATTTTTGTGATATCAGGTGTGTCTCACCTAAAAAAGAAAATAAACTGATTGTTTATTAACATATAACTTCTATAACATAGGTTTATCTGACATGATACCTACAAAGGCTGTCGCAGCATGAAACACAGTGAACATACATTAAAGTTTACCTCTAACATACATCTACATTTAAATAAAGCCTTTGCTAAGGTCTTTACAAATAGAAAACTACATAAATAAGAAATAAAACGACAAATAGATAGAAAGAGATTTAAAAACGAAACATACAAGATTAAATTAAGCTGTAGACCATGAATCAGGGTCACAACAATAGTGACGATGACTGTAGATTGTCTTGTCATTGTCTTATTAAAGGGTTCTTGCATGGACTACAACATCTGTCCTCATCCGCTTGTCCTCATCAGGGTTACTTGGAGCCTTTTCCAGCAGACGGGGTACACCCTGGACATGTCTGCAGTTCATCGCAGTGCTGACACATCGAGACAGACACCCATTCATGCTCACATTTCACACCTACGGACAATTCAGAGGCGCCAGTTAACCTGTTAAGCCAGGGAGAACCCACACAGACACCTGGAGACTATTTTGACATTAAAGTCCAGCAGCTCCTTTCAGCGTAGGCCGACCCAACTACGAACAGTTTAAGCAGGAAGCAGATTGATCCCTATTGTGGTGTTGATTCAAGAACCAGAGCTCATTTGGTAGAAAAGTGTTAGTCCTGATCCACACGTGGTGACCTGTCCAGGGTGCACCCCCCGCCTCTTGGCCTCAGTCAGCTGGGATGGGCTCCAGCTCAGGACCATGAGCGGTTACAGGAGATGGATGGAGGTACTTCCTGTCTGGAGCCACGATTGCAGCCACCTCCACTTACTATCTCATGTCAGATTTGAGCTAATCATGGATGTATGCATGTGCTATGTGAATGAAATTGATGACGTATCAGTCCTCTCTCTTTGTATCCAGGACATGTCTTCAGGTTGTGTGAGGTGGCTGCTAAGCCGCGCAGTGAGAG
This sequence comes from Nibea coibor, assembly GCA_023373845.1. Taxonomy (NCBI): domain Eukaryota; kingdom Metazoa; phylum Chordata; class Actinopteri; family Sciaenidae; genus Nibea; species Nibea coibor. Next base: position 15,745,230 of record CM041730.1, read on the forward strand.
CCGTGTGCGGCGGCAGCCCTGGCTGCTGGACACCATCATTGAGATTTACCGTATGCAGCGAAAGCGCCAACATCATTGCTTCCTCCCAGAGGTGGTCTCCGTTCTCCACCGACGGAAGCGACACGGAGCCGACGCCAAGGAAGATAAATCTCCAAGCTCACACCAAGGTCAGCAATGTGGGCCGCAATATCCCGCACCGTCTCATACAGGTGATAAGCAGCACGGGGGACGACCTGGGCGTCATGCACCGCACACAAGCGATTTCCATCATGAACAAGGAGGGTTTCAAACTGGTGATGCTCACCGAACACAGAGATCCTCCAGTCTACAAGCTGATGAGCGGCAAACAAGTCCACGAGGAGCAGCTGAGACTACGCGATAAACTGAAACACAGAAAATGTATGTATTTCAGCTGACTTTTATTTTGCTCGAAATTCACAGATTTTCATCTCAAAGTTACCAAAACAACTCAGCCGTAGAAGCTGCTTCACAAAATAAACCTCTTCGCTCTCATTTTGCCCTCGTTGAGGTTCGGTGTCTTCAATCTGGCAACCTGCGTGAGCTGCAGTCCAGTTGTCAGTAAACAGATTAGGAGCTGCTTTCAAGTTGCAGACCATAGTTTTATGTCCAATAAACCAGATTTGAATCGTTTTCAGGGTACATACCCCAAAGCTCGCTCCCTCCCCCTCTCTCTCAGACCATCGGACACAAACACAAACCTTCGTTTCACTACTTTGCAGCTTTAAATTACGAGTCAGACTCCGATTTAGAAGCTGCTTCATGAAAGTCAGAGCACAACAGGTAGAGTATCAGAGTTTAGATCAGTGTCAGAGACGTTTCATTTTTCCAAAATGACACATTTTTGGGTGGACACCCCTGCAGTCCAAAACCCGCGTTTTCACGGCAGCAACACATCCTGCTTGTTCGCAGTCTTCAGTCTTATAAAACCCACGATCTTAAGAGTAACTAGCTGGGCACACTGCATGTGAAACACAGCATGTGAAATGGCGCTGATCGTATTGATGTCTGCAGCCCCCGTGCAGGTGAAAGAGGTCACGTTCACAACTGGCATCGCGGCTCACGACCTCGCCACCAAGCTGAAACAAGTGGAGAGCTGGCTGGAGAAGAAGCACCACGTTCGAATCACTCTGAGGTTAGGACGAGGGCAGACTGCAGACAACCTGGTGAGGAAGAGCACTCGCATCATTTTGAAATTGAGCCAAGATAGCCTAATAATGCTGTTTGACATCACTTTAGACTACAATAAATACATTAAAAAGGTTTGTTCTGAGGTATTTTTTAGTGTCGGACTCTGGGAAATTCATCAAAACTACTGAATCTCTAAATCATTTTTATTGACCTCCTTTTGAGAACTCCTCTAATATTACTCAGTTTCCCCTGAAACTGTTGCCGTCTTCCCACTTTACAGCCCTCAGAGCACAGAGACAACAAACACAGCAAATCTTAAACCTTTGTTTGTTCGTTTTCTTTTCATTTTCCGCAGGACATGACTCTGGAGGAGATGGTGCAACAAATAGAGATGATGGTTGGATTTGTTTCCAAGCCACAATTAGTACGTGATGGTCGGGCGGCCTTGTGCATCCTCCGACCGCCTTCGGCAAAGGAACTGTCACAAAAAGGGAAAAAACAGACGCCGCCATCGCGGACTCACAACGCCGGATCAGAAGCAGCTCCGAGCAAAACTGTCAGCAACACGGACACAACAGAAGAGACTTTACAGCAGTGATCTCCACAAAGTTTGGTGTAAGTTCGATGTGTAATAATGATGCGTCCAGCTAGAGGGGCCGTTAGCCATCAGTCTGTCCTGTCTGGAATAAAGGAAGAGCAGGAACAACCGTGGAGGGATGTTGTGAATCGTGACGCGTTCTTGTAAGGCAGTGACCAAGAGCCGCAGCGTCCCTGTGCCGAGGCACTTAATTGTCCCAGAAATACTCCTCCTTAATTTAAAAAATCCAAATATGTGATGAATTAAAGAAAAATTATGTAACTTTTCTACCATAAAATAACAATACAATGAGTCACACACTGATTTTATGGAGAAATCTGTTCACAGGGACTTTACCAGACCAGGTAAAGGACGATCAGCTGAAGGTGTGTGAACCACTTGGCAGTCATGAAAATATCAAACCAACACCAGTGTGTATCTTTCTCTGCTTTATTTGAGATTCATCTTTATGTTTTTTGGTAAAAAACAAAAATAAAAGCAAATTTTGGCGTACAGATACATTCACTTGTCACAGATAAATGTGTTTGCTTGACTTGAAGGGTCAGTTCCACACTTTTATCAACACCTTTCTCTCGACAGTAGAGATACTGTCTTGGAACATTTTTTTTTGTGTGTGTGTTTTTTAAACTAGTCATACTTTTCCTATACATAAAAAAAAACAAAACCAAAAAAACAAAACCACCTTAAGGCCCAAAAAAATAAAATCTTTTCTAGATTGTGTTAGAAAAAGAAAAAGAAATGGAACAAAAGCAGCTTAACTAGCATGCAAGAACAGCATTTGTCAATAAGCCTCGAGTACTTTATAGGAGGAGAAAGGTTTAACAAAGTGATAGTCCAGGTTGCCACAGTGAGGGCACTGCTGGACGTTGCTGTACTCGGAGAAATACTGCATCCCGACTCGAACGTCCACCACCGGCTTCCCGCAGTGTTTACAGTTGAGTCGAGCCTGAGGACACACAGGAGACGGAGGCCGGTTAAAAGGATGCCAAACTGAAGCCGAACAAGACAAAACTGAGCGTTCAGCTGCAGCACGCAGCCTTAATCAGTAAATGGACAGTGTGCTGAACTGCACTGATGGAGCCAAATAAATGAGTAAAGAAGCAAACAAATCATAAATTGTAGTCATTTATTATCGTAACCTAATAAATGCTGCTTGGATGGTTGTATAAAAGCAATATCGGACGAGAGGGAGTGCTGAACATCGGCACGGCTGTGGTTAATCACATTGTATACGATGTACAGCGATAGTGATATTGCTTTTATGCAACAGTTCAAGTAGCATTTATTAGTTCAGCTGCAGTATGCAGTAAACAGTCGCCCCTACTTCTATGTGTTTTTAAACTACTTGTAGCGTGGAGTGATACATGTAGTGCTGTTATTTTCTATATCAGCACTCGTGGAATGACTAACTGTTGTATAATAACATATATACACACAATAACTGCTTTAAATGAGTATTTAACTGTCCATTAAAATACTTTCTATTTCTACTTCACTACATCTTCATCATTGTACTTTTTAATAACTTGTCCCACAGCTCTAGTTACTAGGAAGGAATAGGTGTTACTTCATGGGTTGTGAAAAATCTTGTTAGTAAAACTATCCAAACAGTATACAAGGTATACTAAAATGCAGCATACACATGAATGCAGCAGTGAATGTTCATCCAAAAATCATATATATAAAAATCAAACACTGACATTTACTGCACAGTGAGTACTTTTACGATTAATACTTTAGGTGAATTTATTGATAATATTTACATACTTAAGTAAGATTTTGAATTTAGGACTTTTACTTGGAGTGTGGAGTAGTGGAGTATTTTCTCACTGTGATAGTAGTTTTACTCAAGTAAAGGATTTGATACTTCCACATCACCAACTCCTGAGGGATATATCTGTCTCTGTCACCACCTAGTGACAGCAGATTTATTATATATTTTTTTATAACCAAAATAGTAAAATAGTAAATTTGCATGCAGGAAAATCAAAAAAATGAGCTGAAAGACAAAATGTTACACAGAACCAAGGGGAACTGCAGAAGTGGATGATAATTCACTGTTAGTTCATCACTACACGCGACCCCCCTCACATATATATATATATATATGTTATAAAGTCAGTTGATCTTTTGTTAATCAGGGTTTCTACCTGGCAACATGGTGAAGCAGCCAGTATATCGTAGGTGTACATGGTGCCCAGTTGGTGCCAGCTCCCGTCCCAGCGTGACTTGCACTTGATGCAGACAATCTTGTGGACGCCTTCTAAACAGTCCACACAGATGGCGTAGAGGTGCATTAACCTGCCTGTTAGGAATAAAGACATATAAATAATAAAAGAACAAGCCAGTTTGTTGTCAAACCAGAACAGGCTAGTAATCAGTCAGGAAAATCAATAAAACAACAACTCCCGATTGCTTCCTTTACTCATTATCGCTGATTGAAGTATTGGACAGCCAGCATACTTCTCCACAAATAAATCATCATGTCTATAACTGAAGTGGTTTCAGTTCCTAAAAGAGCTCCCTGGCCAAGTACCAAAATTAAACTTCCCCAGCGAGTAAACCTCATCAAACTGAAGTTATAGAGGAACTACAATGCTTACCACCAGATCACAGTAAACATGAATGCATTTAGCAACACTAGAGTCCAAAATCGGCCACAAGAGAGTCAAGATTATGGTGTTTTCTGGGAACTCAATGAACCCACAGGCTTTTCCATTTTCCCACGACAAAATCAGTCTTCAATCCTCTTGAAGGGGGAAAGAAGACTTAACTGTTAAAGGGTCTGTAACACCCAGGAACATTGTCCTGGGCATCCGTTAAAAAACACGAGACTGAACGCTGAAATTAACACTGAATACTGGAAGATACGCATGTGCAAAGTTCCAATATTTTATTTAGACCACTGGCTCCATCATACTAACTAGCTTGTTGTTTGCAAATCACCCCATCAAGAAGTGCTTCAAAGGAACCATACCCACACCACCAACCAAGGCTACCAGGCTTGCCGGCTAACGCGAGCTTAGCTTCGATTACAGTTAGTAAGTAAACATATTCACTCAGTGTTGTGCTAGCAATAACGTTAGCAAGCCAGCCAATTTATCAGCCACAGAAATCTGGACGATAATTTAACGCAGTCCACCCGAGACAATATTTTGCTACGTTAAAGAGCTAGTCGTTTATCCGCATTAGCAAGCAAGCTAACGTTATCTAGTTAAAACCACAATATCACGATTGATTTCATGTGCTTTGCCGCTATGTTAGCTTTGACTTCAGACTGTGTGCTGGATTATGTGTCGCCATTTAATCGTTAACAGACTCCACTTTTAACGTAAGACTGTAGGGTAGCAGCGAGCGAAGCATTCAGTAATTTTGCCGTAACGTAACGTAACGAATTTATGGAAAAGCTCACTTTTTAGGTCATGCTGCACCCTTTGGCAATAAAAACATGAGATTCATGGAATCTAACACATAGCCCTTTTAACTACCATTATAAATAAACAAAGCAGCATCCACGCTGACAAACCTCACTTTTTAACTGTACTCCACCATTTCTCTTGCAATATTTATATTCTGCCTGACACAGACACATTAAAAATTTAATCAATAATCCTTTCATACTGATGCATATCAAGGACTATACATATCAAAGCTTGTGGGCCAGCACATCAAAGAGGCTTCGTGCAGCCGCTGAGCTAATTCACATTCATACTAGACTGTGCAGAAGCCAGCACAACCTTTTATGTCTATATACACACAGTATGGACTTACGGATGGATTAACCAGTCGTAATTTTGGCTACACAGAAAAGAAAGCTAGCACAGAAAGTAATTACATAATTAGTAAAAAATTAGTTTGATAATTGCATGTAGCTTTTTCAGGCTGAATGCTAACATCAGTGTGCTAACACAACCTGCAATATGCCAAGAAATAGTCCTGCACATAAACCAGCTCCAACTCTTTCTCAATTTTCTTTCCTATTTGTGAATCAAATGTACAACATGTGTGCATTATTTGAGCTGTCTTAACTCCACACGACATAAGACGACATACAACAGTATATAATCTCAGGTCTCGCGCCAGGATCTTGAAACCAGGTCTGACCTTGAAGGTGGCAGGGGACGTCATACTCAATCTCGTCGTGGCGTGAAGGGCTGAGAAACAGAGTCCCGTCCACCAGAGGAAACTGTTCAAACACTGGCAGGGCTCTGTGGCACAGTGCACAGTTGACCACGTTTCTCTGGCTCGCACTTAGGGCTGACAGGATGAACCTATAAGACAACATGGACAGACTCAGAGTATGGACGTTCCGTGTAACATGATTTCTTCTTCATTAGACAGATTCCTGACTTATAATCAGATGAATGGATTCGCTGTTATTTCCACTCTGCTCTTCATACACCCGTTTCTGCACTGTGTAAGAAATAACGTGTAAGACATAACGCTTTACGGCACTAAGTCACACACCACCAACTATTTCACTGATTTTGGTGAAACTGGATCATATTTTATGGAGGAAATGTTTTCTGGTTTTTCGCTCGCTATGATTTACAGAGTTTCCTGATGGACAGTGAAGTAATCTGCTGACAACTGTAGCTGCTGTTAGCTAATGTTAGCTCAGTTTGTTAGCCGGGGTGCCTGGACTGTGAGCTCAGAGCACCTGGGGAGTGTCAGTGTTTCCACCACAGGCATTTTGGACCACTGTGAAGAAGAAGAGGTTTACAGGCTCAGAGTTTGGGTGAATACTGATGGGGAGTCGAGCTGGTGTCATGCCAGAACTGGAGCTGAGCTGTTGCCTAATTACACATCCAGCAGATATATGAAGACACATACAAACATCAATTTGTTTAGTTACCTTACTATCCACCAGGCAAATTTGAGTATTCATAGCTCTGTTTCTCATATTGTTTATGACACAATCAGTAAAGACAATTAATCAAAGCTGCTGTAAACATTATATTATGGTTGTATTATGGTTGCTGGCACTGATACAAACTTCACATAGATAAAAAGTATAGTCCAATTAATTGCATATTCTTTTGACTATAAACAAATGTAGGACAAATTGGTTGGTTGTTATTTAAACACACTATTCTTTACAGCGATGTTGCAGCAGAATAAAAATCTGTTTCTGCTTTAATGAATGACTATAGAAGCTCTTGAGTCTTTACAGTTGATCAGACAGCTGCAGCTGATTCAAAGTCCACAGTTTAAAATATTGCTGTTGATTTATGAAGCGCTGAAGCACTTTAAGACCAAATTTATGACCCGCTGCTCCATTATGACCCAGACCGCTCAGATGGGCTCTGTTTTCTGTCCCCAGAGTCAAAACAAAACACAGCAATGCAGCTTTTAGTTTTTATGCTCCACATATCACAGAAAACAGACGAATGTATTCATTCGTACAGCCACTGCCACAACTGTAAACTATCTTTAATGTATTAAATCACTAATATTCAAATTGAGGTTATCTGGTCACAGGTGTGTATTCATCAAATCCAATCAAAACATATATTTTACTTATACAAATATATTCAACTTGAATTTTATTGTCAGACCACTAATATCATCCTGATGTTTCAAAAGAAGTTCGACCATCATGACGATATTAGCAGACTTCCCAGCATGCATTGTTAAAACTCTCCAGAGACCTCCACTGTTTTGTAGTCCGAGAAAAACATCAGACGTGATGGAAAGCGGCTGTGTGTCTTTAGGTGAAGTTATGGTTGTTCCTCTTCGTAATAATGAAAACAACGTGATGAAGGTCAGTACAGAATTCAGCCTGGCATGTTTGATACTGACTCCTGTGTACGAGGAACCGTCACAGCTCCTTTGTTTCAAGTTCTGATGCTCAAAACTGACTTTCAGATTAAACTACTACTATTTTAAGTTTGTCTGACTTGTTTTTTCACGTTCAAAGCTTGTTTACATGTTCAAAACTCACTAATTATTCAATTTAAGTCCAGTTCACTCACATTTTAAAGCAAAAGCAACATGTGTTTTTGAGTTGTACCAGATAAAAATGTTTCTACCTGCGCAGCTCTTCTCCCTGGCCTGCCTGGGCGTCGTCCTCCATGCGGACGTGGTAGGTGTTCAGTTTGTGTCGAGGGACGTGGGTGAGGAGCTCTGAGAGGTCCAGCCTCCTCAGGAACTGCACTGGATGAGAGTGGGTGCCGTCACCCACGCTGCTAGAGGTGAGCCGGTGGTGGAGCGGGAGGGCGAAGGACAGCGGCAGGGGTAGAACAGACCCTGGGTCGAGGTGAGCTCCGCCGCCGGAGGCTCCCATCGAGCAGCCGCCGCCCCGACCGAGAGCTCCCCCGACCAGGAGGTGTTTCCTCTGCGGGTCCATGTGGACGGCCGATTTGAGGAACTCTCCCAGAGGACGGGAACCTCGTAATCCTGCTCCTCCGCCTCCTGATCCGAGGACAGCAGTGGGGGAGAAAGGGAAACCAGCTGGGGGAGACTGCCCCGGTGAGTCACATGGAGACTTCTGAGGAGGTCCCAGACAAAAGGGTCCTCCTGCTGCTGCTGCTGCTCCTCTCTCTGAAGAGTTCTGCCGGTCCACTGATTGTCTCCGAGGTAACTCCTGACTAGAGGCTCTGTGGGACAGTTTACCTCCTCCTACAGCTCCTCCTGGTAGCTTGCTTTTCTTGGCCTCCTCAAAAAGCCCGTCCGCGGACCCTGCAGCACCTCCGCTGGCCCCATTCCTGCCCGTGCTCCTCTCAGACGGCTTCTTCTTGCGCTCATCCTGCATACGCTTCACCTGATACCAGTCGGTGTCCTTCTTTAGATGGCCCTGACCGCAGCGGCAGGAGCAGAACCTGAAGGCCAGATCGTAGCCCTTCTTGGTCCACATGTTCTGCCGGCACTGCTTCTCGTTCCAGGATCGCGCTCGACCGATGCAGTTGAACTGGACGAGGATGGAGCTCTCCCACTCGTAGAAACACTGCAGATGCATCCAGTTGCCGTAAGGGCAGAGCTCGTTGTTGCAGAGAACCCGCTGGTAGTCGTCCTTCTCCAGGTCGATGGGACGGCCCAAGCTGCAGCCAAGAGGGGTCGCACACTGGCCCTCTGAGTGGAGGAGAAGAGAGGGTGATTTACTGATGATCCCTTACATGCAGTATTCTACTGAAGTCAGTAACTAATGATCATCTGTCATTAATGTGTCTATAAGTAGCATCAGATTCTGCAGTTTCTAACAGGAACAGTCCAAAAGCCAAAGGTCCCAAAGGATTCAATTTAGGGCTGTGACTAATCCTGACTGATTGTTTCGTCTATTAAACAACAGAAAATAGATTTAAAAAAAACAATTTATTAGAAAATCAAGACAAAGAAATGCAGCAAATTCTAGATCGTCACCATCAAATTGAAGGTATTCAATTTGCACTTATATGAGATGCAGAAAATCAAACAAAAACTCAAATATTTAAGAAGGTGGAACCGGTGAATATTTGGCATTTTTGCTTGATATGATGGATTCTGTGCTACGCTGATTCTTTTGTCTACAGTGACTGGTGAAGATGGAAACAATCCAGGTACGTAGCGACGAGGACATGTTAGTTCAGCAGTAAGTACTACTAGCAAAGAAGGGGGATAGATTTAGCATGTCCAGTTGTTGGTAGTGTTGGAGAGGGGGTCCTCTCTGAGGAGCTGGAGGTCCTCAGGAGCTTTCTGAAGGCAGAAATGGATGCCCATGATCTGTTAGGAACTGGCAGGAGGTTCCACCAATGGGGAACAACAGACGAGCGTACACGTGTCAGAGCCAGACGTCGTTCAATGGAGGAGGTAACGTGTCTGTATGAGGACTTTCAAGTGCAGAACTGGAGACTACTTTGTAGTCCGAATTAGTGATTTGAATTGAATGCGGGCTGCTACAGGTAACGAGCGCAGCTCAATGAGCAGCGGGGTAACGTGACCTTTTGGGTTGATTGAAGAGCAGGCGAGCCGCCACATTTTGGACAATCTGAAAGGATTTCCGTAATCAAGCCACAAGAGCTGAAAGACACAATCAGTTGATTAATAAATTGGTTCCTCTATTCTGCTAAATGCCCCAAAATGTTCCAGTTGCAGCTTCTCAGATGTGAGGGTGTGCAGCTTTTCTTTGTCACATATGAGTACAGTGAACATCTTTGGTTTTTGTACCGATGGTTGAACAATAATAACAAGAATAATTATCTGTCAGTGAAATAATGGATTCATATCTTCATATATGCGCACAGTGCTGTTAAAAGCAGCCTGTCCACTGTAAGACACACTAGCAATCGCTGTCGACACGAAAACGTGAGGCAAAAATGTTGAGATTTCAGTGTCCTCGCTGCCTCCTCGCCATCAATTTATGAAACTCAACTAGCCTGTGAGCAGCTCCATTCAGGCTTTGTCAACTCTCTGTGTGAATCGAGCGAATGTGGGCACACGGTCTCTGCAAGAAGCAGCTCATGATAATACACACCGTGGGTGTGTGTAGGGGTTAAGTTTCCTCCTTTTCCGGTACACTCTATGTGCTTTTTTCTCTCTAACGTCACCGCACAGAGGAGAAAAATATACTTTCCCATGCATTTTTAGACCTGTCAGTGCTGCAGCGGAGCTCTAGCTCAGCTTGAATGAAGACACAGAAACCCAGAAATCTATAAAGACGACTTAAAAATACGCTTTACTCACAAATGTACACACATTTTATTCATTTATTGATTCATTTTTGGTCAGTTTAAAGGTTGTGTCATATTCAGATTAATGATATCCCCATAAAACTTCTACAGGTGCACCGTCGAGAGCTTGTTGACGGAAATCATGACAGAGAGCGGTGGAAGTGGCGCAGCACATCACAGGCGACAGACACCCGGCCATACGTGACATATTTCATCAACGGTGTCTGTAGAAGGCACACGGCATCTTAAAGGCAGACGTTACAGGCTGCACGGCATCAGGCCTTCAGGCTGCATAACTCATAACCTAACAGGTCTGCAAAATATGCACGACCAACCATGACTGCTGCTCCTGTACCAGGGCTGATATTTGTGTAATACTCTCACTCTCAATGCTCAATTAATTTTTTTTCCTGTACGAGGCTGTGGAGGCCTTCAAACAGCTGCTCCAGCAACAGACTGCTAAGAAGGAGCTCCACCACGCTCCGCTTCATGACTTTCTTCTGAACTAGGCACAAAAAGTGTGGAAATGTGTGTTTGCTAGATTATTTCTTTGCTGTGCTTCTGGACAATAAATCTTGTGAAAGTCTGATTATTTCCCCTTTAAATGCTGCCACATCTGTGAGGAACGTGCATTTGTGGAATGAGCATGTGAGTTGTGTCTGTGAAAAAGCAGCTTTTCTTTGCTGGTGACGTTTTGATGGCGCGGAGCGGAAAAACAGCGCCTGTCAACATGGGAGGCAATCTCAATCTCGATCTCTCAAATTCTGCAACCAGTGGCTGTCCCATATCTCCACAGTCGGGGTGAGTGACCTGACCTTAACCCCCACTGAACACTTGTGGGATGAGCTTGGGCGTGCTAGAGTGGCAGACACGATCACGTCGGTTGAAGAATGGGATGCAATCCCACAGCAGTGTGTGTGTGTGTGTGTGTGTGTGTGTGACCAGCATGAGGAGGAGGTGCCAGGCTGTCGTGGCTGTGTATGGTTCTTCCAGACGCCACTGAGGCTCCTGTTTGTTCAGTGAATAAATTGTTAAATTGCCAACACGTCTTCAATCATCTAATCCACCAAACGTGAGTCAACAGCAACGGAAAGCTGTTTGGCATCGGCAGAGAAGACACATTTTAGCTCATAACTAATCATGGACGTAAAAGTGGCTGATATTGGAACAAAATATTCATTCCAGCACCATATTTTGATGTTACTGTACATCTTTATATTTATTTATCTTGGGCATTCTTCCAAGTTCCACGACAACCACCAGATCAGCTGATCAGTTTTCTGATGATCAACTTAATGATTAACATACAAGAAGAAAAGGAAGAAGATTAGCATTATTAATTTGAATTTTTACCCATATAGGCCTGTAACACAAGCACACACGCACACAAAGAGCTAATAGATGTGTGATGGTGGAGTGATGGGCAGCCACAGAGCAGCAGCCTGGGAGCAGATGGGGGTTCTGTGGGTCGCTGTGGTCCAAACTGGACCCAAATCAAGTCCCTATGGAGCACTAACTTAAAAAAAGGTGATTTTAGTAAATAAATGCAACAGTGGTGCAGCTTTACTCTTTTAAAACAGTGTGGGTATAACAGGCGTGCATTGTAAATGTCATAACAATGAAATAAAGTTATTATTTTGCTACCTAATACTGTTTCTCGGAATATATTGCGCTGCAGTTACCTGCATGTGATCTGACCTGCTGTCTGTTTTAAACCACAGTGCAGAGGTGCAGGAAGCGCCGCTTTGTAAGTCTGCGTGAGATGAAGTTGAACTTGAGTGCGCAGACAAGCGGCGAGGTGTCAGTACTACCCTTGAAGAAGGCCACAACCAAAAAACACTGTGTGCACAAGGTGCGCGAAAAAGGAAAAAGACAGCTGAGGCCTGCACGTTAGCCTCACTGACACACCGACATGTAACAAGCCACGGATCAGCCACGCAGATGTAATAACATTTAAATAAGTGTTGCACTGTGTCATTTAGACTTCCCGAGGATACGTTTGCGCATGAGGCATATCACATTCATAGGGGTAATGCCTTGTTTTCCCCAGGTGAAGCTCGTTGCGCCAAACTCCATTCATAAATCTGACCATTTAAAGATTAATTGCGCATTACGCACAACTAACCCGCGTTAAACCAGCACGAAAGACATGTCGGTGAAACCACAGCAGCCACTCTGAAATTCGGCTTGCATAAAACAAACAAAGCAACACCCGTCTTTGTAATATTTAAACTTTTTTTGGCTCTGGTCCTGTCCCAAAACAAACCACAATGGCCTTTTAAAAATGCGCGTAAAGCAACGACACAAACAGCTCCAACGCAGCTCAGCGCGAGCTACCTGCTGGTCCACACACACGCCGACGACCGGACACAAACACTCGTTTGACACAAGGCCTCGAGTCGTGATCGACCATCACCAGCCCGTGTGCATGCGGATAATCGTGGCAGCTTTAAATGGACGCGTTTTCGAGCCCGAGTTTGGCACGCCGCGCAAACAAGTGAGAGGAGCGCGGCGCCGTGTCTGCAGTGCGTGCACATTCATGTCACGGCCGCACAAAGACGAGACGAGACAAGAGCTTCCCCTGGCAGGAAGACAGCATCACTGAACTTGTACATCTGTGTCCGTTTCCTCTCTTACCACTCGAGCGCTCGCTCCTGGGTGCAGCCGCCGCCGCGGCCGCGCCTCCTGTTGCGGCCGCGCAGGCTCCATTTTCCTGCTCATCTCCGCTGCTGTTGGTGCGTTTGCTTTTCTTCCCCTTGTTGTTCTTCTGGTTGGGCATTTTACAGGATTCGGATGTCAGGGTGTTATTTTCGACCTCTATCAGCGGCTGCTGTCATCTGACATTTCTGTGGACTCCATGTCGCCAGTGTGGCTGTTGCAAGTGTTTGTTCTCTCTGTGTTGCTGCTTGGTTTGTTTTTGGTTCTCCTCGTGGTCGACGGGTATTTTTTTTGTTTCTGTGCAGCGGGTTTAAAGAATAAGCTGCTGTAACCTTTAAAGAAACGAAGGCGGGTCCGTCTCTTGTTTTGATTCCTGCTCCGCTGTTTTCTTCCACCCCCTGACGTCACAGGACCCCGCCCCCCGCATTGGCCGCCGACGACTTGTGAGGCGTTCAGGTCCCATGAGAAAGCTCGTTATTTTACCGCTCCACATTTTTACGACGAGATTGATCTTGATATATGTTGAAGTCTTTGCAGAAAATATGAAGTGATCGCTTCTTCTTCTTCTTCTTCTTCTTCTTCTTCTTCTTCTTCTTCTCCTTTTGGCGTTTCCCTTCAGGGGTCACCACAGCGAATCAGTTGCCTCCATCTAACCCTGAGATTCACATAGGTTTGATTGAAAAGTTATACTTCCTGACACACCCCTCTGTATTTATCAATAAGACACTGGCTTGTGCCCCCTTGTGGCTACATTGATAGCCGGTTAGCGTAGCTTACTTCCGCTTAGGCTTCATTTCACAGCCATGGAGGTTGCCACTTGGTTAAAATCAATGACAGTAAAAATATGCGTGACGTCACCCGTAGGTTTCCGAAGCGCTGTTTAGAAGCCGAAAATATGTGGAGCTGGCTACCGCCATATTGGATGTTGTGAAGTTGGACATTTTAACATGGGGACTTATGGGGGCTGACTTGTTCTGTAGTCAGCCTCAAGTGGACGTTTGAGGAACTGCAATTTTTAGAACTTCTGCATTGGCTTCACAGATGTTGTCAGATATTCCCACTGTACCTGAATGCAGCCACAGTCTCAGCAGAAGTAATGAGTTTCACATACCTGTGGGGAGCCATCACTGTCTTATTTACAGTTATGACAGCACATATTTCATCTGCCTGAAGTGTTGATCATTGGCAGTATATAGAGCAGTGATAATATAAATAAAAATGATTTTAATGTTTAGTTTAATGTGTTTTTAGTGTTATGCTTTATGTCGTTTTGCTGCTTTGATGTGTCCAGAAAAGAGCGTTTAAATAAAATGTATTATTACTTTTGATTTATGTTTAATGTTGGTGTTTTATTACATATTTTACTGTATGAATAAAACATTTTTATCACCAAAGAAACTGTTTTGCTATATAATTGACATGAAAATATGAAAACTGTGTGTTTTGCCATGAAATATAATATATTCAATTAAGTGAAGGTGCAATGTATGTTTCAGGAGTCGTGCAACAAAAACGCACAGCGAGGCAGGTTCAAGGCTTCAAGTGTGAAGGTTTTATTCCTTGGATTGTATCCCACAGTAACAGACACCTCTGTTCCTTAAGGAATGTGTTATTGCCAATACAAAAAGACAGTGATGACGTACTTGAACACATCATGCAGGCATCCCACTCGTTCACAGAAATGGCTTGAGGTACTGGCACTGCTCTGATCATAATTTTCTCCTCTTGTACTAAATCTCGTACTGTGATTTGCATTTATGTTCAGGCGGCCACCTAAAACTCACCACAGTGTAACAACAGCAGGATAAGGACAAGCAGCGTGTTTCTAGAACTTCTCCGACCTCGACTCGGCTTATTGTTCGTATTCTGATGACTACATTTCGCACGACGGATCTTAGAACACGATATAAGCTCATTCGGTTTTCCTGATTTTGACACGGTTTAGAGAACAATCACAAAGACAGTGAACAGTCTGTCGTGTGGTTTAGAAATAAAAACAACACCACGTATTTCAAGTCAAACAGCAAACACCTGAACCTGTGAGATTATAGCTCGGTTGATATGACAGCAGTGAATGGGAAACGGGTCTTATAAAACTTGCAGATGAGGCGAGGTGGATGTTAAATGTGATGAAAATAAACCTGAAATCACACAGATGAGAACAACAGCTGTCACATTCAGGCAAAAACTCGGAAGATTGTTGGTCCCTCTGATGTGTAGCCAAAACACATCACGTCTGCTCACGTCTAGATAACTGCCAAAACTATGGAGACCCAAAGAGGCCAAAATGAATGAGGAAGATATTATAAAAGAAAATGTGTGAATAAAAAGACACAATGTGTAATATAACCATTAAATTGTTAAATAATTGAATATATTTTTTATAAAATGCAGCTCAGGCAATGTTAATTGATATTTCATGATTCACTTTTTCCTCAATCCAGGCAGAGACAGTTGGTGATTGGCTGTTGCTTTGATCTATATGAGACAAACAACCAATCACGAAACTGTATCCATGCCTCGGGAAAATGATATTTTGAAATAAAAAGAGCTGAAATTCTGATATGTTCTTGTAAAAAAGATGAATTCAAGAAATATACTGCATTATTTCACAATTTCATGTTCTACTGCACATTATGTCTGATTATTAATTTATTTATGACCGCTTTGGGCCTCCATACGGAGCTGGAAATGTTCTGACATTTAGCAAAATTTACGGACACAATTAAAAAGTGTTCCCGCCTGATCTGCAAGTATCATTTGACCTACAGTACAGAACAAAGTGTGGTGAAATCAAAAAAAAAATTACAAACTAATAAAACTATAAATGCACATCTTGTGTCGCAAGTAAGACACCTAATTTAAGCCACAGGACAGTTATTAAACATATTTTGGTTGCGTCGATTTGGTCCTGAGTAACCTTTTAAACGTTATTCATCTTTTGCATTTGGCACCAATCCCCGCCCCTCCCAGAATTATACGCTAATAAAAATTGCACAAGAAATACATTCGCCATTTGCTCATCAGCTACTTCTTTACGCAAGGAAAAACTTGGAGTTTGTTGACCGCTTATAAAAAAGATGGAATAAAAACTACTCTAGCAGACTGCAGCGAGTACAAAAAGGTGCAAAAGTTTTGTTTAAAATGCACTTTGTCTTTGTAGTTTCATATGAAGGAAGTGATCTTAAGTTTTCCAAAAGCACTGGTCTAATAAGATCTTTTTTTTTTTTTACAAAGTCCACAAGAGGTAGTATGAATGGCTCGTGTAAACAATAAATGTTATTGTCTTAAAGCTGAGCTAGATTAAATGTGATAATACTTAACATATTACATTTTTTAGCCTAATGCAGCTTTAAAATCAACAATTTGTCCAGATCAGAGTGCTCCAATTAAACAGAAGAAGTTTGGATCTTGTTCTTTGTGTCCTTTATCCTATCACAGACACCGTCATGAGAGGCATTGGGTCGTGATAGTTTGTAATTTTTCCAGAAATGAACAAAAAAAGAATCCCAAAGGAATGCTTTACATAAATGATTACACTTCAGATTTGTGCGTTTATAGTCTTAAAAGTGGATCAAAATGACATGTCAGACCCGTGGTTGGTTAAAAAAGCAGTGCCTGAGAAAGAGAACTTTTTCTTGTCATCTGAAACTATGAACGTGGACGTTAATAGTTTCATAATATCTGCTTGGCACAGTGAAATCAAATGAAATCATAAGCAGACATGTCGTCCGGGTCCATAAGTGTACTGTTTGATCTAATCTGTTTGGTCGTAATGTCTGAATTTTAAACACTGAAGAAGAGAACTGAAAACACAAGCCGGTACACACTGCAGAAGCTCGGTATTTTGGAAGGACTCAGTATGATCCACAGTTGTTAGAAGCTCATCTGGTCCAAACTCTGGCCTCATTCTTGGAGCAGGACAACGTCAACGTCATCGTGGACGCCCTGTAGAAGCAACTCGCCCTGGTAGCTGACTATCTTCCTCTTCTTGGCCGCCTTCAGGGTGCCCACCAACGCCTCGAAGATGTTGGCACAACGGTCGTCACTAAACAGGACGCCAAACTTCACGCTGGTTTGACCGTCAGCATCTGAAATAACAAGAATAATGCGGATTGATGATGTTACCCAAATAGGCTGGATTATAATCTGCCTGTTTTCGATTGTACAAGGAAAGGAGAAAGCTGACCAAGCTTTGATTGAGGCTTATCCAATCAATTAAAAGTTTCAGCAATAAGTGGCCTTGTGGTAACTGCCTCAGAGAATTGCTGTTATAGTAATTGTCTGAAATTTCCGATATGACCCTGAACACAGCATCAGTACCAAAGACAGAAGCATCCATGTCTAACAAGTGTCTGAGAAACGACTTCAAAATAAAAGACATAATATATACCCAATAATCACAGCATGGACTCACTTTTAGTGCCGAGTCGCTGAATCTCCTCCACCAGCAATTTTATCTCATGTTCGACATTCATTGTTGCTAGAAGGGAAAACAAACACATTAGCACAAATATGAACGCTGCGTATTAATTATGTTGTTATCGCGGGTAAACAAAAAGTTTTATTATATTGAGATAAGATTCAACATCACAACATTTATAAATCGATATCTCGAGAAAACTAATTAGATTAGCTAATTATAACAAGAAAACAGAGGTAATAAATGCAGGAATGTTTGACTGCTTGGGGCTTCCGTAATTAGGTTTGAGTAAAATTTGCAAGTTAAGTGACTGACATCACGAGCACCCACTACGGAGGCCCTAAGCAGTCATACATTCCTACATTGTTATTCCCTCCGTTTTCTCGTATTAATTATGTTGCTCTGTCGAGAAAACTAAATTTTGCTATCTTGAGATCTCAATAAAATTATTTAATGACCTCGAGACAACAACATTTGTTGACATTGTAGCGTTTATGACTCCAGATCTTTAAAAAAGTGCAAATAAAATGTATGAATGTTTGACCTCTTGGGGCTTCCGTACGATTTCACCAACAATGATGTAAAAAAAGATTAAAACAACAGTTATTTAATTAATATTGAGTGGTTTTTGGTGATAAAAAAAAAATCTGAACTTTAATTCTCCAGCATGATTTTATTTGACTATCAGCGAGGTCATTTTAATGTAATCAGATTACTGAGGGCAGTTTGGGACTGAGATTTCCTGTCTCTAATATAAGCAGCTGCACAGATGCAGTTTTAATTCATCGGTTAACGCATAGAAACGAACACAGGCAGCGGGTTTAACGTGAGGACTGACCGTGCAACGCGCAGAACAAGCTGCAGCACGAACAGGGCGGATATCACCAATGCGGAAACGGGTGACTAGCGCTTCGAGCTATCCACCTCCGTGCACAAATACTCAGCGTACTTCCTCCATTTCAGCGATGTGTGCTCATATTAAAGCGTGGATTAATAGTCACGTCTCAGACACGTTTTCCAGCCCTTCATAAACATTATTTAACACCGCAAAGAGGAGCAGACACGAGCTCGCCGGTAACGTTTAGCCTCCTAGCGTTGACTGGCTGAGTTTCGGGCTGGTGCGCGGATGTAACCGGTGGTGACAAAACGATTAAATAAAAGTGGAAGAGGAAAACGGGTTTAAATGTGACATTAACTCACGTGTTTACCTTTTAATTCGTCTGCTTGGCTCCAGCTGGATGATGGTGGACGACTTCACCGTTGAATCAGCGCCGGTGGTGGATAACGCTGCTGCGTTCAGGGTCCGCTCGGAACTTTTTAGAGGCTCAGAATCGGACGACAAGTTTTACTAGTTTTCCTCATTATGTGGAATTATATTGGTTTTTAGCCTATATACAGACATGGAAACATACAGATATTTATATATACATGTGTGTATTTACCTTTTTATATGTACATAGTTTTTGTTCTTGTTCCTGTTTATGTTTATGTCTTTTTATCTGTCAAGTCCTGTTTGCATGAAGAGAGCAAAGTGTAACCAAGTCAAATCCCTCGTGTGTGCACACACACCTGGTGAATTAAAGTGATTCTGATATGCAATATCTGATGTTCTGGAGTTATTTTATTTGTTTGCATCTGTCTATTTTATGGTACTATGTGTGTGTGTGTCCATAATAAATCTTTGATTGATTGATCATAAGCCTGCCATGTTAAAATGAGGTGAGTTCTATATAAATTCACCCTCAGTACAGTTGTCATGAACGGGGAGACCAAAACTGTTTTTTGTACCAGGCTGTAAACATGTTTATTTCTTGTACATTTTAACATGGGGACTTATGGAGACTGACTCATTCTTGACTTCACAGTCAAAGAGGTTGCAACTTGGATGTTATACACATGTTTTGGTTAAAAGCTGTTGTACGTGGCTATTAAAAACACAGATCCAGAATCACGCAAGCAGCCTCATTATATTACATTTATATCACATAAACACCATGTAAACAAACATCAAACGCACCTTCACCTACTAATTAA
This sequence comes from Nibea coibor, assembly GCA_023373845.1. Lineage (NCBI taxonomy): Eukaryota > Metazoa > Chordata > Actinopteri > Sciaenidae > Nibea > Nibea coibor. The sequence goes on from CM041730.1 coordinate 15,764,737, forward strand.
AGTCATGAGATGCGGCTGAGAGCTGAGTGACTTTCTGCTAAAGTGGCAATTTAAATGTGTCCACATTTCGGATGATAAATCATGAGCTCTTTCCTTGGTGCTTACATTTCCCATTGCACTTTGAGGCACCATAAAAACTCATCTGACTTCATCGTGACACAATGCGAGCCTCTGACGGTCTGTGCCCCTTATATGGCGCGTTTGGACTGAGGATGTCTTCACCCAGCCTGTAGTCCGCCTCTGGAAGCAGGTCACAGTCTCAGGTCCAACTCACGGGTTAGACATGTCGATTAGAGAGCCACATCAATGAAACTAACCAGTACAATAGAGACATTTCCATCACACAGAACATTCCCATCCATGACATTCATTATTAATCATCACTCTTTTGTGTCTATATAGTGTTTATTTGTAAATTAATATGAAAATCTGGACTAGGTAGTATGCTTATGACATATATGCTGACAGGGTGGAAGAAACAGAAGTTAAAAAGGCCCCAAAACTAAAAAATATAATTTTAGTTTAAGCTCTTAATTTGTAGAACTGATGTTTGTATACATGAAACTATGACACATAATTATTTTATTATCATTTATTACCATATTATTAAAAATTTAAATACAGCAGTGAGTGTCAGAGTCCTAAAAGACAGTCTCAATGTCCAACTGCAGTAAATCGTCCCGTTTCCATCATAACAAGTCACGGCTTTTATTTTGAAATCACTCATCCGGGTCCCTGCAGGCCAAGCAAGCTCGCGCTGACTCGGACCGTAGCCCTGTGACGTCGCAAGACATCAAGCTAGCCATAAGAAAGCTAAAGACGCAACCGGAAGTTTGTCGAGTTTGTCTTCAAAACAAAAGCATAACTTTTTTTTCCTATAGGGAGCCTAATATTTATTAGATATAAATGTTGATATATGTTATGTGTTTGTGTATTTATATGCAGTATTTTGTCAGTCAGGTTAATGAAGTAACCAGCTGGGCTCTTATCGTTCATAAAAATACTTCATTCATTCAGCTGAAGGAAGAAGCTGTAAGAACTGCTCTAAAATTGTTAGCTCATGATATAAAAAAATGTTTTTAAAGACAGAAAATGCCCCCCAGTGCTGAGAAAAGACCACTTATCTTATTTTCTTCCCTTTGTACATGCAACGTGAACAGTTTTTCTTCATATTATTCTAAAATATGCAACATGAAAGCACAAAGATGATGAGATGTCTACTGTATATTCATATAACCATATAACTTTGGGCTTTCTTAAACAGTAGAGAGGTTGTTTGGTTAAATACAAATTTATTCAAGATTACACATTAAGATTAGAACTATAAAGTCTAAGAATCTTAGATAAAAACAATATACACTTAAATTAGTCAAAGCAGGCTTGTTCTATAGTGCCTCCCACACAGACAGACAGACAAAGAGAGAGACAGAAGCTTTAATTGTGGGCTACATAACTATAATATCCATAATATACATTTCCAAATAATCAAATTAACGAGTGAGGGAAGATGTGAAGATTTTACTTTAACTTTGGGGGAGTGCACGTCTTTTAATTTGAAGGATTGTACCGGAAGTCGTCCGTTAGCTCCGGGGTGGCTTGACGCTGGCGGTAGGAATGGCGGCTAAGATTACTAGAGGAAGGATCCCAAAGACCATGAAACTTTACTTCTAACGGCCCCGCAGAGGAATCTGTTTCTGGCGAAACGCAGAAACACAGTCCCGTAACCGGATTAAAAGGAGAAGAAGTGCCGTTTACGTGAGATTTAAAGCGGTTAAAAGGGTCCAACGGCTGGAGGAGGAGGTGGACGCACTTTAGCTTAGTTAGCTTCCACTGACTTTGATTCAAGGTAGCCGTTAGCTCGCTGCTGCACTACTAGCCAGCTGTTGGCCCAACAAGTTAACTTAAGTGATTAACTGTATGAAAGCGGCCGCTGTTTGGGTTTTTTGAATGGTTACCTGGTCTATTTGTGAACACACAGTGTTAGAGAGTGGGATCAGACGACAACAAGCAGCCGTTGGTGAACGTTATTTACTCGCTAACCGTCGCTAGTGAACGGCTAGCTAAGTTCCTGAAGTCTCGCCCATTTTTTGGATCCTGCCCCGGCCATTGGTTAACGGGCTAATCAACAGCCAACTAGTCCGGTCTCCAGGTCCGATTGGTACTACGATGGAAAGTCTAACGTTGAGTGATATCGAGCAGAAGTATTACTCGGATTTGTTCGTTTACTGCGACACGGACAACACCAAAAAAGTAGCCTCCAACGGGAGAGTTCTTGACCTTTTCCGGGCGGCCCAGCTACCCAGCGAAGTTGTCCTGCAGGTAAGCCAGCTAGTTAGCTTTGTGCCAGATTTTTTTTTTAATATCACCAGACTGGCCCTGTGAGAGACATAACCTCCGCCTCTTGTTCATTGTCATTTTTACAAACTTGAGCCTGGCTTTCAGAAGAGCTTGACCTGGCTATGGTTAGCCTCGGTGGGTTAGCAATGCTGCGCAGCAAGGGAGAGACACACCTTCTTCTGGCTAACGCTAGCCTGTAGCCAGAGAGAGTGGGCAGACAAGTCACATAGTTAACCTCAGCTGTGAAAAAACTAACATTTTAGGCACAAAGCGGAGGTTTGTGCGTCAGCTCCAAGTGTCTTTTATCGCGGGCATGTGCTGAAAAGCGTCAAATCATGTCCCCATCACATTGCTGCCCACTGCTTCCTGTCTCCTTTCCTCATTAAAGCCTCTTATTATGGAGGAAACGCAGAGCCGGTGTCACTGTCAACAAAGCTGCCCGCTAACCTGAGCTATCTCAGCAATACAGGACAGAGGAGATGGTGTGTATCATCCTGTAACGTCACTGCAATCGTGGCCAGATTGACACACCGGAGAGGCTGTCTGGTTAGGGTGCATACGTTAAAACAGCAGTGCACCTGTGAGTCTGGGCTCATAGTAACATCTGAAACACACAGGAGCACACAGCAGACGTTTGCGTGTCTGCTCCGTGCGTTGAAAAGCGCCTGACGTGTCAAATCATGCCCTCAGCACATTGCTGGGGGGGGTGTATCATTCAACACGTCAGTCCGTCTTTCACGCTGTAAATAAGCACGCTTGTTTTCACACATTATAATATTCATGCGACGCTCACATCAACTGTAAGGCCACACCAGCTCCCTCTCTCTCTCTCTCTCTCTCTCTCTCTCTCTCTCTCTGCTAACTGTTATAGACTCATGTGCAGCCTGTTAAATAGCTGCAGCCCTATATCTTGACTCCAGGTCTCTCTCTCTCAGCAGGCCAGTGTTTGCAGTTTGTGAGTCAGAATTCTTTTTTCAAGGTCAACAAGAGGGGAGAGCTGCGTGCTGTGGAAGAGTTAGGCAGTGTTGTAATCCTCTGTTTTCCAAAATCTACACCCGTGCCGGTGGTGGCGGCGGCAGCTTATGAGACACATACAAGCTACAGTGTCATGTTGTAACAGGCTGAAAGCTGAAAGTCGCTGTTGTTTCCACACATACTCAGAATAAGTCCTTTGTCAGCAAGAAAGGGATCAGTCAGCTGTGGCGGCTCCTCGTGCTGAAGGAGCCGTCCTGACGTTGTGAAGTTTAACTCCCCCGGGTGTCAGTTAGCCGCCTGTGTGTACACACGCCGGGCACGTAAATCTGAACTCCTCCACGTGTTTGTAGTTTGTCCCGTGCTGCCCAATCTGCCATTTTGGACGGAGCCTGCTCAGCGTGAAGTCCAACAAAATATGTGATAATCAGGCTTAGCAGTGAGTGAGACCTGCCGAGCAGCTGCCAATAAACGGAGTGAATAAGACTGTCCTGTGTTGTTAAGGCAGGTGAACTGAATCACATGAGGTCAGCACGTCTTTGGAGAACTCGAGCTCAACACATCAGGTGTTCACAGTGTTGCTAACAGTGTAGCTTTATTTTCTTGTTTAAGTCTGCAGTGTTCTCCTTATGAACAGTCATCGTGAAGACCGGTCCTCTCCTCGCTTCAATATCAGAGTTTCACATGAATACAATGTTGCTAACTGTTCCCCTCCTTGTCCTTCTGTGTGTGTGTGTGTTTAGATCACGGAGCTATGTGGAGCCACTCGACTGGGTCACTTTGGGCGGAGCCAGTTCTACATCGCTCTGAAGCTCATCGCCATTGCCCAGTCCGGTTTGCCCCTGAGGGTGGAGAGCCTCAACTCGGGTGAGTCCACCTTTCCCAGTCCTTACCTCCACCCTCCCTCCGTCCCTCCTCCTTTCTCATACACAAGAAAGAACAGAGCCCTGCTCAGCACCATCAGGTTCTCTGTCAAGCTCAGCTTGTCGGTTTCACTCGAAGATTTTTGTGTGTCCCGGATGGATTGTGTCGTAGAAACTACAGGAAGACTGGGGGATGAACTGTCCGTTACCTCCGGCTTAACATTAAAGAAGTCTCTCTGTCAGGTGGTTAAAAGATGCAGTCACATTAAAACAAATCAATCACACTTCATTTTCATCAGCTGGTGTTGGAGTGTTCAGAGCTGACGTCTGTCCACATGTCAGGGTGTCCTTGAGGAGAACATCAAACTGCCAGTCATTGTGTGTAGTGTAATCTAAAGTAATCAGAAATGGTCCGGTACATGTTCTACGCACGCGGTGCAGCTCAGTGTCTGTTATCAGGTTCTACCTTTCTGTTTGTCTGAACTGAGCAGAGTGTGTAGTGTAAGCCCTCCAGGGTCTAAATGCTAAATTGCATTTTTCTGTTTGTCTTTGGTGCGTTGGAAGATGTCACAGTCACCCGCCGCATGATCTCACTTGCTTTCCCTGAAATATTGCAACATGATGTTGGTGAAATTATTTCATAATTGTATTTTTTTTTCTTTAAATATAAGGAAGCACAGAGGTCACTTCCTCATCGTGAGATGAACATGAAGTGATGTTTACAGACTCAGCGAGTTGAAAAGAATGTTGGTTTACTTTGTGGGTTCAGAAATCCTGAAGTCGCCTCCGTCACGCTGAGATATTGAATAGAAAGCAGGACTCAACAGTGACGGTTGCCAGGTTGCCACTGGTAACCATTTTGAGAAACTGGCAACCAATTCTTGGCCTTTGGTGACCGTCACTGGCAAATGAATAAATAAATAACAGAGACGGCCAAACCCCCAAATAAGTACAAATATTAATATTTGTTGATCTAGTTATGCTTAAAAATTTCTCTCATAGTCAGAACCAGAGCCAGACAACGTTGCACTAGTTTTAGACACAGTGGCAGAACAAATGAAGTTGTTTGACTAACCGGTGCCCTGTCGGACACATTTCTGAGGCCTCGAGCGCTCTCCAGGTATTATGTAGACAACTTAAGATTCACATTCTTAAAGTATCAGATAAAACCCAAACTGAGAAGAAGCTTGTTCAGTAGCTGTGTGATTCCTAGAATACAGTCCTCAGCACATTATCGGTCCGTCATGCATTCAGGTCAATCTGGCTGACGCACCTTTTTTTTCCCAGTTGAAAACACAGACCTGTCGTTCACTGTGAAGAGAAGCTTTATTTTGACTTGGCTGATCAACCTTCAAGTTGTTGGTTTTAGCGCTGCAACCACTGGCAGTATCCGCGACAGCACCCGCGGGTTTCTGAAGAGCTGTTTGGAAGCTCAAAATCTGTGACACTGGTTGATCTGTGACTCTGCCTCTTCAACCTCTACATGAGGAACATGAGGTTGAATGATGCCTGGTTTCTCAAACAAGCCATCTGTAACGACACCCACCTGTCAATCAAAGCGGCCACTCTGTTAATTCTGCATAACTTTAAGCCTTAATATAATATGAACAGGTGAGTTCTATAAAAATTCACCCTCAGTACAGTTGTCATGAACAGGGAAATTAGCTATAGAGACCAACATTGTTTTTTGTACCAGGCTGTAAACATGTTTATTTCTGCTGTGAAGTTGGACATTTTAACATGGGGACTTATGGAGACTGACTCGTTCTGTAGCCAGCCTCAAGTGGACGTTTGAGGAACTGCAGTTTCTGACACTTCTGCATTGGTTTCAACATGTAATTATTATCATCATCCATTTAAACTGCTGATTATTTTTTATGTCTATGAAATGTCAAAAAAGTTTGGACACAGTAAAAAAATTTTTAAAAAGACAATTGACAAAATATTTGTGACAAAGACGAGCAGCACATTTTATTTTATCTTACAGAACATCAGCCTCAAAACTCCAATATGGGTTTAATATCTGCCAACTCCCACTTGATTATGGCTAATTATGACTATCCAATACAACAAGCATCTCATTTGTTTGCGTCCCTGCTCAGCGAGCTTTTAATCAGCTGGTTAAAGAGACGAGAACAGCTTCTGGTGACGCACCTTTGAAGAAGAACACTTGTCAGGAACAGTAAAAATGTCTGCCTTCTTTGCACTGTTCTGACATTCAGCGTTTGAATCATCAGAGGAGACGATCGCACCATTTTACCGCTGCAGCAGTGTCTGTTGTAACGTTTTATTTTGAGATACAGCTGTCACTCTCTCCACAAATACCCATAAACCAAAGGAAGTTCACGCCCCTCCCCGAGGCATTCTGGGAAATGTGGCTTTGAATTAGAAGCACCCAAGGCAGGATGAAGGAAAGCAGCTACGCGCTGACATCCACTAAACATCGCAGACCTGACGCTTTTAGTGCAGCGTGGAGTGATTTCAGCGTGCGAGCTCAGTGCAGGAAAGTCCAATCAGTCCTCTAATCCTGCGATCCCGTCTCTCACCAGTCAAAGACCTGCCGCTGCCGAGGTTCGTGGTGGGGAAGAATGAGGCGGAGGCGAGGCACGCGGCGCTCTACCAAGACCCAGACAGTCAGGGGTTGTATCCAGCTTCTGCCACAGCAGTAATCCCCAGACCACCAGGCAGAGGTCTCCAGAACAAGAAAGGTCCCCCAACGTCGACCTCACTTCCTGTCCATGAGGTCATCCAGCCCCTGGCACCCAGCATAGAGCCACAGGTTAGTAGACTAGACTTAGAGTGCGTAGGCCTGCTTTGCATTCACTTTACTCGTATCTATCTACACATTTAATTTCCTCCTAACCAGCAGTTACTAGAGATATGTCTGATGCGTTTCCTGTGTCTTTTCCTGCTTGTTCGAGTAAAGATTAGTTTTTCTGCTGCCGTGCTGACCTTACTCCGCTGAAACCAGCTGCGTGTCACTTATGTCGGCCTCTTCCTCGCCTCATATCTCTCGCTGCTGTCTGTTGTGAAATGTTCATTCACTGCTCAAACACGCCATATCTGCGATGAGCAGATAACAAGCTTTGAAGTGGTATTCACTGGCCTCCGCATGTGGCGTGTTTGAGATGTGAATCTTAGGGTAGCGTTTGAGATGCGATCTGAAAGTTAATACCCGTAACATGTGAAAGCAAAACAAGGCGGCAGCACTCTGCTGCAAACTGTTTCTTCATCGTCAGATTAAGATTTTAAGAGGCGGAGACGTTCACTGTCGTTAAATCTACAGTTGTTTGCACGTTTACTGAGCGTCTCACCTTACCCGTGTTCACGTGTTTGATCATATTTCTATGCATCGCCAGCCCGAGCCGACGTCCCCGGTGGTCTCCCCTCACCAGTCTCCCCCCACCTCCCCTCACTCGTGGAGGAAACACAAGCGGCAGCACAGCGGTGGAAATACAGAAAGACAGCCGGTGGTGGCTGCAACCGGAGCCGTGTGGACACAGTTCAGAGAACCACAAGCAGGTAACGTCCGCCGACCCGCCTCTGCTGGATGGTAGTTTCTTAACATCACGTTCACGCTGCTATGATTTAGTGTGGAGCTTCTTCTTCTTTTTTTTTTAAAGTCAAAAATCCTGAAATATTCTCTGGTGTTTGTTTCCGCTGTCTCAGGTTTCCTGCTTTCATAACAATGTTAACTGAATATTTATAGATTTCAGACTGTTGGTCAGACAAAACAAGACACCTGAACATTTTTCACTCGTTCCTTAATCGAGAAAATAAACAACAGATGAACTGATGCTGAAAATAATTACTTTTTACCCGCAGCCCAAGATTAAAGTTTTCTGGACAGTGGAGTGGAGCGGAGTTCTTTAGAAGAACAAACACCGCCTCCCAGTTTTACAGCAAAGAACATTCTGGAGTTTTTCTGCTTTGCGGGCCACAGACGTAATGAACTGGTGACAGATGTGACACGAAAGTTGATACTCGTCGTGAGTTTGGGTTAATAAAGAGCTGGCACAGAGCAGATCCGTTTGTGTTTGCAGCTTGCACATAAATGATGTTTGCTTAGAGCGGCAGTTAGTCATTAGGGGAACAAAGGGGGCATCACATGATCAGTGCTTTCTTCAGCATAAAATGTGGAAACTGTGTGATAATAATCCTTTCTAGAGCCGCAGTGATTCTTGGGTTAGTCGATGGTCAGAAAATGAATCGATTAGTCGTTGAAGTCGTTTTTCGTTGAGATAAAAAAAGACAATTCTTCACAATTTTCAACAAAAATTAGAAAATCGTTGTCAGTTGTCGTATAGTGCTGTGTATTTCTCTGTGCATCATGGGATCTCACTGTGCTGTGCTCTTCTCTCCTCTGCCCTTCCAGGTCCGGTGCCAGGTGAGAAAATGTGGTCGTCCCACTCTCCTCCTCCCCCAGGTCAGGAAAGCTGGGTCAGTTTCACAGCGGACACCCCGCCATCCAGCGCGATCCCAGCGATGCATCCCTCGTCAGTCCAGGTAAGGCTTCGCTACGCTCCTTCGAGCTCCACTCTGATAATATGCAGCACAAAAGGTTTAGTGCTAACCTACTATTGTGACAGGCTGAGTTAAGGGTGGTGGTAAACGATGGTATCATCAACCTCTTTTAATCGGATGGAAAGGCGCTGTTAGGCCGTGCAAACATAACACATGAGATATCTTACTAACCACAGTTGTGCCTAAAACACGAGTCGACATTTCATATCGGTGCTTTATCTAACACCCAAGCAGCCCGTGTGACATTGCTCAGGCAAAGCACAAAAAAAAAAAAAAAACAGCAGCAGCCTCTGTACTCTGTGCCTCGTCGTAGACAGACATCACGTTGTGTCTGAGATCATTTTATTTGTCTAATTGTCATTCTGAGCACGAGATCTGATGATGGACTGTCTGTACCGCGACACCAAAGTCCCAGAATAATGTGAGACACTGTAGAAACTGCACTTAACAGTCCAGTGTAAGATTTAAAGGCCTCTGTTTGCAGAATTTCACATAATCCGTCACATTGAACTGTCACGTTTCTACAGTAGCTACAGTAGAAGTGTTGCAATCAGCAAGTACACTGCCTGATCCTACACACTGCTTTACTTAGTCATCTTCTTCAGTTTGTGTAACTCTGTAAATGTCCCGCGCGGTGTCGCCGTAGGAAAGCACAACGATACGGACAGTGGCCTCGGCAGCAACGACCAATGAGATCCAGCGACAGTCCAGCGGCTACGACGATCCGTGGAAGATCACAGATGAGCAGAGACAGTATTATATTAACCAGTTTAAAACCATCCAGCCAGACCTCACAGGCTTCATACCTGGTAGGAAAACACACACACACACAGACCAAATAAAAAGATTTATGTTTAAATAAAACGTTTTAATCATCTGCGCTCTGTTTCTTTCCAGGTTCAGCCGCTAAAGAGTTCTTCACCAAATCAAAACTACCGATTTTAGAGTTATCACATATTTGGTGAGTCGTTCGGTTGCAGTTCAGTTGAAGCTAATAGTGACGTTTGTGACCAGCATAAAAAAGTTAATCATTTATTTAACATGGTGGGTTAAGGCAGGATGAAGAAGTACTGCTGTTCAGGAACTTCCCTACAGATTAAACGTGATGTGGAGAGACTTTAACTCGAAGATCAACATTTTCTGATGAATTAATTCAATTCAGAATTCAGAAATTAATCTACCATCCTCCCAAGTTTTTAGAGGAATAATATTTACTTGCATCACTGATCAGTTAATTAATGCGCTTCAAAAAGTCTTACAGGCTCATTGGTGAAGGAGCAAGCCTTCATTTTAGTTGTCACAACTTGTTTTGAGGTGGACTGCTTGTTATTAGCACACAGCAGTGTGAACCTGATTTGTCTGAACTAGTGAGAGCAGAGTAAACATTTGACTGATGTGGGGAAGTTCAAGTCAGGCTGAGAGGCAGCTGATCCATTTCAAAGCTCCGTGTTTTGTCTCTCACTGATGTCTGCTGTTTGTTTAAAGGGAGCTGTCAGACTTCGATAAAGACGGAGCGCTGACCCTGGACGAGTTCTGCGCTGCCTTCCACCTGGTCGTGGCCAGGAAGAATGGCTACGACCTCCCCGAGAAGCTGCCTGAGAGCCTGATGCCAAAGCTGATTGACCTGGATGACTCAGCAGGTACGCAGTCTCACCCTCTCTCTCCCTCTCCCTCTGCTCCTTTCCCTAATTTGCCAACCTCAGGCCTCATAAAACCCGGAGCCGCACTGCAGCGTGCAAAACCTGAATCACAAAAGCTGTAGTCGCACAGAACTCACCACAACAATGCCAACAAAGGTGAACAAAACCCAAACACTATGCGCACACTCTCACGGCCGCACAGATGAAAACTCAGCAATCTAATTACTATCCCGGCCTCTCAGAGGAAATCCAAAAACTCTGCTATGTCCAAATAAACAAATTGTGCTGCAGCAACGTGATCTCCAACAACTGCACCTGAGAATGAAAGGCTCAAAAAACAGCAGCCGTGTGTTAATTAACTCCTCCCTCCTCACCTCAGGTAAGAGGCAGATTCATGGAGACTTCTGATCGGTCCAGAGCAAAAGACACAGACTGTGCGTGAGCTGCAGGTGGAGTAAAAGGGGGATACCTGGAGTCTTTAGATTGGTGCCAAGTGGGTCATGAGGGAGTGCTGAGATTCTGATGAGCCGAACGTATATGTCTTACTCGAGAATCAGCAGCACTGTGCACAGAGGTGACGCACTCCCTTTGTGCCGCAGCCTTTGGAGCTAATCGCGGCCGCTCTAGTCGATATTTCAAACCCGACCAGAAGCGCCGCGGTCCGTTCAGCGGCGTCGCTTCGCTCTGCTGTTCGGCCTGCTCGAGCTGGCCTGAAATCTTCACTTCTGGTTAAAAGTCGGATTTGTTAGAAATGCAAGAGCCAGAGCAGATTTTTGATCGAACACTTTCCCCCGATGTAAAACCATCAAAACAATAATATTTTCTGAAGAAATGAGCCTAAATACATCAGTGAAAATTGTATTTCTCCGTCTTATCTCATTTAATTCACCTGAAACTCGAATATTTGTGTCTCTGATTGTTGTCACAGAATCTGGCTAACCTGTGTCTAATCTTTCGTGTTCAGAGGTCCCGGATGCGACTGCCGATGTCGGGTACTCTGGTTCCCCGGTGGAGGTCACCCCCAACAAGTCTCCCTCCATGCCTTCACTGAACCAGGCCTGGCCGGAGATGAACCAGAGCAATGAGGTTCCAACATGCACACCACACACATGAACACTCGGAGCTCCTCCGTGTTTGTTTGCTTTTGCTGTGTTCGTTTCATCATAATTAATTGCTCCGAGTTAATTAGATGAAGTTGCTTTTTTTCCTTTTTACCCATCCATCATGATTCGATTACCATCTCCATCCTCCTCGTTATCAAACATAATTACTGATAATTCAGCACCTCTTCTCTCACTTCCTGGACTGTGTCGGTAGCCTGCTGGTCTGTATGAAAGTCAGCGGTGTCTGTTGTTGTTGCCCGCCGATGGTGCCGCATCACCGCGCCGTCTGGTGATGCCGCGTCACGGGTGGAGGCTCAGGCTGATGATGTAAATGTGTGATGTCACTGCACTGGCTGACTGACATGTTTTTTCTCACTGTCTGTCTGTCTCCTGCAGCAGTGGGAGACGTTTAGCGAGCGCTCCTCCAGCTCACAAACTCTGACCCAATTTGACTCTAACATTGCACCAGCTGACCCTGTAAGTCAATCACTTAGTATGCATGGTTTCACCATTAATGGACAGACATTAACCCTCTCTGTCTCTCTCTCTCTGTCTCTCTCTCTCTCTCTCTCTCTCTCTCTCTCTCTGCATGATGTTCTTTCAAAGTTCATTCTGCTGCACCAGCAGCGGTCAGTGTGTGTTGTGATTTGGCTGGCTAAGCTTCTACTGTACATCACGTTTTTTTATTTTTATTTTTTTTATTTCTCCACAGTGACATCCACCAATCACTAGTGCATTTACAGGTTGTTGTTTTATTCAGTGTATGTTCACTGCTGTAAGTAAGTAAGCGTGTAAAAGTGTGTGGTGCTTTGTCGTTTCCTGTTGAACTGCCTTTTTTTCCCCCCTCACAGCAATAATTGGCTCATGAATAGGTCTGCACGATTACACATCATTTGCCTTATTGCAAGACTCACAGATCACCGAGCAGAAACACGGATGTTTTACTAAGAGGGTGGAAGAAATATTCAGATTACTCCATAACTTCTAAAAGTATATTGCATTAAAGTACATGAGTTTTATTATATAATTAACAGAATGTACTTGAATATATGTAAATAAAAGTTTTAGCTAGCAGTTATTGGTGACCATTTAAACAATTTAATACTCACATTAAGTAGATCACACCTCAATATATTGCAGTCCAGTTTAACACTACTGCAAACTACAACCTCAATAAACATAACAGTTAAATTAAAACGTCTCTGACAGTGTCAACACAATCTGAAACATTATGAGCTTGAAGTGACTGTGTATATATTATATGTCTCAAATGTTGTACTTGAGTACTTTTGCAGACGTACACATAGCAGTTAGTCGGTGCAGTCCTCAGAGCTCTGCAGTCTTGCTAACAGAGTCAAGAGATGGTGGAAACTTGACTTGGTTTGAATTTGATACACGATGCAGAGTCAAAATGACGGACGTCTCCTCCTGTGAAACGTGTCTCTCTCTCCCTCTTCATAAATCTGCCTGTCTTGTCTCACCTCCTGTCCCTTTGTCTGTCCTTCAGGACACTGCTATCGTCCACCCAGTCCCCATCCGGATGACGCCCAGTAAGATCCACATGCAGGAGATGGAGCTGAAGAGGACCGGCAGCGGTGAGACGAGGCTTAGCTTTTCCTAATGTGAAAACTTGCATTAGATTTGACTTGGCTTGCATACAAGGTCACGTTCAACGCTCCCGAACTGTTGTTTGTGTCCCCGGCTGAGTCTTCAGCGTGGGAGTGAACATAAACTAACCTGATTAAACAGAATCAGTCTATATTTCATAAACAGTGGAAATGTTTTTGTGCTCAAGCTCATTAGCATTTCAGGCTGTTGCTGAAGCTAATCGTTCATTTTCATTTATTTTTCATGCTGTATAATCGACTGCAGGCTCAACACTTTTGTCTTCTCTGTTATTTCCTGAATCTTTAGACCACAACCACCCGACCAGTCCTCTGCTGGCTAAACCTCCAGAACTGTCCGAAGAAGCCAAATTACCTGCCTCCATGAAGTTTGTAGCCCCCAACACTGTAGGTGAGTAAAGGATGTGCTCCATGGCGCTAAAATAAAAAGATCAAAATCAAAGCAGGGGTTGCAGAGATATTTTATTCCCCAGTCAAAACCTGGCACCTACATTAGGCTGCATTCAGACAGGATCCAGCACCAAAACACAGTTTCTTCCCATTCATTTGAATGGGGTAGTGCGTTTTGGCGGTGGTGTTGCAGCAGCGGTGTCCGCCAAAAACACCGCCTGGAGAAGTTGAGCCGAATCAGAATTTTGGATGAACACAGCCTGATTGTCACACTGTGTCTGCTAATCAGGCGCTCAGACCAGCCAGTCACGTTAATAACAGCTAATGTAGCTTTGAGCGGCACTGAAGAGTCGGCCACACTTCTTTGTAACTCGTGACATCACTTGAGGCAATTTGAGATTTTGCGCAGCCACAAAAAGTTTTACACACACATGCGACTTTATTCTGTAAGTATGATTCATTTTGTAGGACAAAGTCTGAAACATGACAAAATATGAAGCGTGTTTTCATCAGCTTGATCAATGTGAGCAGAAATTATGCTGAAGATGTTTTTGAGTCACAAACTACGTGCTAACATTATGTTTCTTTTCTGTCGTGAAGTTGATGGTTACAGCAGTTCAGACTCTTTCACATCAGACCAGGAGCCAATCACAAGACAAAGGTCAGTATCAGGTGATCGCTGCATGTTGTAGTACACTTTCACAGCTCACATAGTGTTTTTATCTTTGTATACAAGGAGCTTTAGTGACCGTTTATAGATATGAATAGCTCGAATCGCTTTGTAATTAGATTTACTCCAACTCCGTGTCCGTAACTACAGAAACGTAAATGTTTGTGTTCAGGTCTCAGTCGGGTACGTCTCCAGAGGCTCTGAAGGTGGTGGCGCCTCCTCCACCTCCACCCCGACCCCACCCCTCACACTCGCGCTCCTCGTCTCTCGACATGAACCGCACCTTCGCCGCCACGGCCGCACCGGGACAACAACAACCCTCGACGATAGCGTACCCGCCTGCCGTGCCTCCTCGACCGCTGCCCACACAGGTACGACAGACAAACATCGAACATCGTCATAAGTCCTGCGTCAGACGTGATCCTCACCCCGCTCTTCCCTCTCCTACCCTCTCTTTAGACATCGGTCCCACATACCGGGCATCGTGCAGAGGCGGAGGGTGCACCAGGAGGTGGAGCGGTGCTCACGACCACGTCCCCCCAACAGATTCCCCAGCAGCCCAATTTCGCAGACTTCAGTCAGTTTCAGGCCTTCGCCGCGTCTGAGCAGCCTTCAAGTCTGCCAGAGGTGGACATACACAGCGAGGCTGGACAGGTAGGTTGTCATCTGGAGTGTGTGTATCAGGTTTTATAGGTAGGAACAGTTGAAATAATTAATCAAAATAAACATTTCTATACTCCGAGGTGTTCAAAATGTGTTTGACCTGTCGTCTTTTTCATCATTTTGTGTCTACAGGCAGAAAAGTCATCGGAGGGAGCCGGTCCTCTGAGAACAGTGAAGAGTGACGGCCAAGCAGATGAGAGATCCTCGGCTACTGTAAACTCTGTAAGTCGACGTCTCCCGGAGAACTTCAGATAGAAACGGAATGAATCGATGTTTCTTAGACGGTTTAGATAAAGAAGTTAAAATAAAGGGCAGTGTAGGCTGAAGTTTTGTCTGTTTTCCCATCAGGCCAAGGGCTCGTCCGGTCCGCTCGCCCCTCCTCCAAAGCCCATACGCCGAAGGTTGAAGTCCGAGGACGAGCTTCGACCGGAGGACGAGCAACACGGTCCGCAGAAATCAAACGTCATAGCTGCCGTTCTGGCCACACAGCCCTCCATCCCCAGGTAGAAAACACGGCTGGTCAACAGGACTTCAGATTTAATTTTTACTAAGCTGTTAGTAAAGTGTGTGTTTGTGTGTGTGTGTGTTCTCAGGTCAGTAGGAAAGGACAAAAAGGCGATTCAAGCTTCAATTAGAAGAAACAAGGAGACGAACACAGTGTTGGCACGACTCAACAGTGAACTACAGCAGCAGCTGAAGGTATCAGGACGTGTGCGCTGACATGTTTTCTTCTTCGCCCTCTGTTAAAGAAGTCACTGATCATTTGTCTTTTTTTCAGGACCTGCTTGAGGAGAGGATATCCTTGGAAGTTCAGCTGGAGCAGCTCAGACCTTTCTCTCATCTTTAACCAACGTGAGGAGGAAAACTCGGCTGTAGTTCCTCCGAAACAAAGCTGTGGTCCTCGGCGTGACTCCTCTTCCATCGCTCCCTCCCTCCATCCCTCCTTCAATCCTTCCACCATCCTAGGCTTTCCCTGGAGGCTCCGGCCCACCGCAGGGCGCTCCGTTAAAACTCGTACGCTCAATCACACTTATTAATCAAAAACTGGAAGGACCGTGAGAGTCTTACGAAGAGGAGGAGGTGACAGGAGCGTGGAGGGGATTTTACAAACTGGCACTTTTCAATTTTCTCCGAAGAGAGGCGACGTGAGGATGACGGCGGACTGAGAATCGGTTGGGAGCGGCGGACAAGACGCTCTAACCGCAAGCGTGGTCCGAAGAAAAGAAAGAAGAAAAAAAAAAACAAGAAACAAACTGCTGGTGTCCGATTACTTTAACTCTCTGAATGACTGAAGAAGAAAGGCGGAGTGTGTTTGTCGTGTGTGTAACTATTTGTGTGTATTTGTGCTCCTGTTTAGTGACTTACTTGAGGCTAGCGGCCAACACGTCTTGCTCTCAGACTCAGACACACCAAACCCCACGCCCGAATCAGACAGATTTAAAGGAACGGTTCAGTGTTTGGAGGAAATTTCGCGAGTTAGATGAGAAGCTCTGTGTCGAATATCAAATATCGCGTGCGTGAAGCGCATAAATCGGAGTCTGTGGTTAGCTTAGCTTAGCATAAAGACTGGAAGTGGAGGGAAATGGCTAGCCTGGCTCCGGCCGCCTCTAAAACAACAATTAAACACGTCATCTCAGTTCGTGTTTTTTAGGGGGAAACGACTGCTAGCTCTCAGAAAGTGAAAAGCATATTTCCCCAAGTGTCAAACTTTCGTGCTGCGACCCTTCTAAGAACGCGTCGGACGTCTCCGTCTGTTGCTAAGCAGGAAACTGTCGTTTCTTTGGAGTTTGGTGTGCTCGGTCTCCGTTAAACATACTTCTGGACAGGACTCTGTGTGTTTGTGTGAGGCCTTTAAAGGCCCAATCATCACGGTGAAGGCTTTTTTTTTTTTTTGTTTGTTTGTTTTACTCATCCTGTGACATGAACTCAGCCCTCCTCCCTCCTCTTCTTCTTCTTCTTTACGGCCCCTCGAAGTCTGTGTGTGTGTGTGTGTGTGTGTGTGTGTGTGTGTGTGTTTGATGGCATGATGCATTGAATGCTTCGTCCTTCCTCTTTATGTTACAGTGTTTTTTGGGGGGATTGATGTGACTGAATGGTTTAACTTTATGCCAAATGACTGAACTGTCACTCTGCTCTCTCTCTCTCTTTATCGCCTCAACTCGGGCAGGTTTCTCTGGATCTAGCTGTGCAAACAACATTTCAGCTTTTCGTTCGTTTTTTTTTTTTTTTTTAAATTTCACCTGGATGAGAAACCGTCTAGTCCAAACAGACGTTGACTTGAAGGTGTTTGAAGATAATTCCAGCTGCTCGACTGCACCAGGCGACGTTTATGAAGAAACCGTGTTGCCGACCGGGGGAGAAGTTTTCCTGTGATTTTTCCTGGCCGAGCAAACGTGCACAGATCCGAACAGGAGACGCAGACGAGAGCAGTCGGGGACTATGCAAAGTACGAGAGACGCATCTTCGCAGACCAACTATACTTAGCTGTTTGTACTATGATAGTAGCAACTGTGTGAGCAGTATACTCTGGTTTTTTGTATCTTAGATCTTCCAAAAACAAACAAAAAAATCTACTGTATGTTTGCCTTTTTTTTTTTTTCTTTATTCTTCTTCTCACACACCGCTCCCAGCTCCAGAGGGAAGAAAACTCCACATCAGTGTTTTATCAGGGGAACTTTCACCCTTAAAAAAATAAATAAATCGGCAAGATACGACCTTCGCTGGTTGTAGATGAAGCTTAATAAGACTACAGACGGAGATCAGTCAACAGAAAGGGAGACCTGAATGACCCAACTGCACTTTGAACTTCTTCAGCCCCCTCCTCCTCCTCCTCCTGTATTTCTTTTGTATTTTTTTTATACGTGGCGTCCCTCCTTTGCTTTCTTTTAATCTGCATGTTCTCTTCTTTCTCGTGTGTTTAACCAAAAAAAAGATGCCTTAAAGGTCCAGTGTGTGAGATTTAGGAGGATCTCCTGTGTAATAATTCATAAGTCTGTTTTCATTAGTGTATAATCACCTCATTGTGTTTTTGTTGTCTTAAAACGAGGGTCCTCCTCCACGGAGTCCGCCATTTTTCTACAGTAGCCCAGAACAGACAAACAAAACACTGAGCTAGATATTTTTTTCCGACATGCTTAGAGACAGTGTGTGAGGCGTGGGAAAGCATTCGTTTCCAGCGCTGGGTGGCGCCAAATCCCACACACTGGACCTTTTTAAGACGACCGCTTGAGTTTTATTTCTTCAGTACAACCTGGAAACTAAAGTTTTTTTTTTTGTGCCAGTATCCGAAAATATCCCGTCTTGTTTGGCTCATTCTTTATTTTTTAAATATATATGTGTGTAAATGTTTTGTCCCTGGAGCTTCCCGTGTGTTTGCGAAGAATCTTCTAAAGCCTTACTCCCCCTCCCCTCCACGACGGCGTTCAGGTTTCCACGGTGGCTGACTGACCTCTCTTCCTTGTTGTATCAAGGCTCGCCTTCTCTTTTCTGCTGTTGAGGACGATGATGTACTCGGTGTGCGTGTGTGTGCGCGTGCGTATGTATGTGTGAGTGTGTGTTATGTTGTTTCCAGACCTGGAACTAATGCCATTTAAAACCCTATTCAAAAAAAAAAAAAATGTGGGGTTGATTTATGTTTGCTAGCACAAATAGCTCCCCCGTCGTCCCTGAACCTAAAAGGCAATCCAGGCAGGCAGAAGCAATCGTTACCGGAGGTCTTGATGGGATTTTGAATGCTATTTGCTCCCAGATCTGTGTTGTATATTGTATAATGATACACACTTTTGGACTCATATGTAAATTTGCATTAATTGCTGACTAACAGCGAAAGAATATTCTATTTAATTCCTTCTCTCTTGGCTGTGGGATCCTAGATGTTTAACTGCATGGATGTACTGTATCTCTGCAGAGTCAACTAGCAGCTGTGTGATTTTTACACAAAAATAAAAACGGCACAATATTTTAAAACGCGGACTCCTTTTTTATCGTTTGTCCTAAACGTGTTTGATCTCTCTGCTCTCTGACATGAGAACGCCTTTCTGCTAAAGTTTTGGAGAGCTACAGTGGACCTGGAGGAGTGTAAAGTAAGAAGAAATAACTTTGAAACACTGAGCGAGATGAATGAATCTCCATCTCTCTGTTAGCGGTGCTGGTGTTTGCTCAGGGTGGCCCCAGCGTGTCATCGAGCCACGCTTTAAGGACCGCCCACGAAATCCTGGTGAAAAACTGTTTGAACATTTCAGTAATGTATCGTTGAACGTCTGTTTACATGTTCTCAGCAACTATTTTCCAACATACTTAATGTAGAATTGCCTTCACACGGACTTTAAAGTTGCATTTTTACTTATTTAGTCACAAATATTTACTTCATGGAGAAATACTGTGAGCTTTTAGCCGGTGATTTATTCTTCAGCTGCTAGAGATCGCTGTAAGGTTACTGATCACAGCCAAATGCAGAAGCACATAAACCCTCCGAAACACGACCAATTATAATTTATAGACTTCAACTTTTGTACGATTTAAACAAACAAGATCAGTTTTCATTAATTTAAGTTTATTTGTGTGTGATCAGAGCGATAGTTCAGTGCCACACTGACAAAAACAGATGAAGTAGATGCAAAGAAAGCAACAAAAAAATGCAAAATGTCGCCTGAAATTAGTTTATTTATGGTTCAACAAGGTTCATGTGATATCTCAAAATAACATCAGGATTACAGGCGTACATAACACTCTTTAACACAAACGACAAACACGCTGAGTGGATTCGAGCGGGTTTTATTATTAGATCTCTACGTATTGCTTCATAGCTATGCAGCTGTGCAGAAAAACACTGAACAGAATCAACTCTATTTATAGTTTAACTCCAACAAATCAACCTCTTCAACCAACTTGGGTGAAAGCTCTCGGAGATCTGCAGAAGGGCAGTTCAGGTCATTAAAGTGAACTTCCTACGACTCTATTTGTTTTAAATGTCGGTTTAATCTGAAAAACAATTCAAGAGTCGATAACATCAATGTTGGCTGAAGCATGAATCATGTAAGTGTTATGGCACAGCTCACATACAGTATAAGTCCTTATCTACAGCTACTGGTTATCTTCTTACAGCAGGACAAACAGCTCTACGGTGACGGTATAAATCTCTGAGGTTAAACTGTGTCGTTTGCAAAAGCAGGACTTCGTTTAGATTTACAGAATCACTGGGTGCTTTTTCTTTTTTTTTTCTTTTTTTTCCAGGTGTGTTTATCGTCCCGGTTCCAGGTGTGTTTCGATGAATCCAGAACATTCTCATGTCAGCTGACAGTGCAGGTTGGGGCGCAAATCCACCTTTTATTTGACCATCCTGGAAAAACAAAGAGAGAAATCAGAGACGCTCAGCGAAGCTTATGAACTGTGTGTGTGCTAAATATGATGCTATAGCTAGCACACAGTTAGCTTAGCTTAACATAGGCGTGTTTGTGTTTTTGTTACAATGTATGTGTGTGATAAATATGAAGTTATAGCTAGCAGACAGTTAGCTTAGCTTAGCACAGAGGTGTGCTTTTGTTACTGTGTGTGTACTAAATATGAAGCTACAGAAAACAGCTTAGCGTAGCATAGACACGATTGTGTTTTTGTGACTAAGTGTATGTGTGTTAAATATGGAGCTATAGCTTGCAAGTAGTTAGCTTAGCATAGAGGTGTGATTTTTTTGATACAGTGTCTGTGTGTAGTAAATATGAAGCTACAACTAGCAGAAAATTAGCTTAGCTTAGCATAGATGTGCCTTTTTTGTTATGATGTGTGCGTGAGAGATAAATATGAAGCTACAGCTAGCAGACAATTAGCTTAGCTTAGCATAGACACGATTGTGTTTTTGTTACTAAGTGTGTGTGTTAAATATGAAGCTATAGGTAGCAGACGGTTAGCTTAGCTTAGCTTAGCATAGAGGTGTGAGTTTTTATTATGACGTGTGGGGTAATTATAAGGCTATGGCTAGCAGATGGTCAATTTAGGATTAAGAGGGATTTCATTTGCTTTGGCCTGACTAGCTAGCTTCCCCCCAAATCTCTATGCTAAGCTAAGCTAAGTAGCGGCTGGCTGTAGCTTCAAATTCACTACACAGACATTTTATTATGTCTTATAGCCCTGTTTGGCACTCACACACTGATTTCTTTGTAGCGGTCCAGAGCCTCTTGGGCCACCACCTCAGAGAACTTGGGGTCGGTCCAGGGGATGTCGCCCGGCACGGTGAAGTTCATAGGCGGAGAGTCAAAGAGCTGCACAGACACGTCGGTTTCTTCAGGCTGCTTCTCTTCTCCATCTGACTTCTCATCTGTGTCCTTGCAGATCACCTGGAGAACAGCAGGTAGAAGTTCAGCAAAAAGCTTCAACACATCTGCTTTTTCACACACACACACACAGCATTGATGTCACATACACCCTGAATCCGGAAGATGTTGTCTTTGCTGATGGTTTCATTCGCCAGAGACGACACCCATCCGAACTGTCTGTTCAGCAGGTCCAGGATTGAGGAGGTGTTGAACATCTCCTCCTCGAAACTCTTCAGGAGGTCGTTGTACCTCTGAGTGAAGCGCTTGGCGAGGTCCAGCGCCTCCTCCAGCTCCTCCTTCAGCGTGCCCTCCAGAGGTTTGTTCCCAGAGCAGTCTGTGAAGGAAACAACAATTGTTCTTCAACTACAGTTGTTTCATTTTTTCATTTCCATCCCAGATCACCTGAATCTGCAGCCCCTCGGCTTTACAGAGATGTACAGCGAGTTTCAGCACATCGCCGCAACTAGCTGGTGAACACAGCGGAGCATTTAGCAGTCAGAGAGTCAGATATTTCCCTTTTAGGCGTCAGAGCTAAAAGAGAGTAAATATTGGACTTGCATTCGTCGTGTGAACAGAAACACGACTTGAAATAAGCAATTGCAGAGTCCATGCTATGTCAACCGCTCATACACAATCACAGCAGTGACAGCGCAGCTTCAGGAGCAACTTGGGGTTCAGTATCTTCGACATGCAGACTGGAGGAGCCGGAGATCGAACATCCTCCTCCTCCTCCTCTACCCGCCGGCCAAAAAGCTTGTGGATTGTGTGCTGTGAGTGACTCAGGGATACCATCCATGAGCTGCCTCGTCCAGGGTTCACATCCCTCGTGTCCTGTCGTCTTTCTACTCTCAGGTATCAAATAAAAGCTTAGAAACATATTTTAAAAGCCCGGTGTCATTGTGGAGAGAAGACAGGTCCCTGAATATTTAAAAAAATATGGAAAGTAGCTCTTTGAAGCAATCGATTTTGACTTTATACTAAAATTGCATCTGTCTGAAACTAAATATTTTGGTGTAAATGTCAGAGAGTCGTCCTGATAGCGGCGTACTGTTCCACACAAAAGAAGCGGAACAAAACCTTCCAGCTGCTAAATATTAAAATAATAATCTGAATATAGATTTTAGGTTCACTGAAGCATCTCTGAACGTCTCAGATGTAGATGATACATTTTCTGTTCATGGCAGAGGAACAAAAACATCATCAACACAAAGGATTATAATGAAATCAGCTTCCTGTTTCTGACATGAACATAAATTATAATTGTGTTACTCTAATAAAAAACATCTGGAGGAAGCTGCATGAACAGAGACAGCCACTTCACCTTTTGAATGGTTATTATCAGCTGATTTGTGACATCTTTCATCATTTCTTGTCTACATTTCAGACCAACGCTACCGATCATACAATAAAAATCATTTCGTCGCAGAGTTTTCTCACCGATGTGCTGGATCTCTTTGCATTTCTGACACTCGTCACGGAACTTGATGCAGCCGGCCGAGTTGCGGCGAATCTCCCTGCAGGTCATTTGTCCGTTGCCAAAAGGTTTGGTGATGACGACGTCCTCATTCACGCTGCCGTCTGCAACCAGGCACACACACACACAAAAAAAAAAAACCTATGATGTATTTTTCACGTGCAAAAACATATGATCCATAAAATAGACTTCATGGATCACAGATCTGTCTGAATGCAGCTCAAAAGCCAAACATCAATTTTAGTGGAATAAGTGAGAAACCGTACCCTCGTTTGGAAGCGTGTCTGAGCCGATGTCCATCATGGACCCCATAGAGCTGAAGAAGTTCCTGCCCATGCCCGTCATGGGCGAGAACAAACTGTGGAAGTTGTGGAAAGGATCGCGGAAAAGAGAACGGATGCTTCTGCCCTGGCGAGTGTATGGTCCGAGGAAACTGGGGAGGAAGAAGGCCGGAGGGTTGTAGTGCACGTGATCGGCCACCTGAGGAACAGACAGAAGAGCTTAAGATGACGTGGCTGCTAACTAACAGACTTACTGACTACAAAGATCCAAAATGAATGAGATTCATTCACTTGCAATTACATGGATTTTACCACTTGAGGGCAGCAGAACAAGCTGTAAGAGACACGGACAGACACCTGTCGAACGTCAGCCTGATATTCTTCATGTCAGGACATATTTGTCTTAACAAAAGGTTTAAACATGTTTGTATTCACACACGTTTGGCAGAGGCTCAGGACGGATATGTCAGATCTCTTCAGCCTCAGAAGGAGAAGCCGAAGCGATCCAGAGGAATGTGAAAGGTTTCCAGATGTGGAATGTGCCAAATGAATGAGATCGTGGATACTAAACCATCAACTGAAGATCAGCTTGTTGCCTCTCGGTCCTTCATATCACTTCTTTTCAGATCTGTTTTTGTCTCCGCTACATCCCGAGGGAAACATTTGGCAACGATCTGTACAGCTCATGGAGCTGAGGGTTAGTCACTGAGTCAACTGATCTGTTGTTAATATAAAAATAAATATTAGTGCAGTAAAGTAAATATGTATCAGGTATGTAACAGGTCAACGGTACCTTCATGGTGTCTGAAAATATGCTGTCCACACCGTCGGCCATCTCCGTGTACTTCCCCTCCAGGTCCTTGAACTCTTTGCTCTGTCGCTGTCCCTCCTGCTCCAGCACGTCGATCTTCTCCCCGTTGATCCAGATGGAGAAGGGAGACGTTCTGTTCAGCACCTCCTCCAGCTGCAGGTCAGTGAAAACATCGGTGAAATGATCAGAGGCTGACATCAGCCCCATGTGTACTCCTACTGTGTAGAGCATGAGCGTGTGATGGTCTGACCTGACGTCCCACCAGTCCAGATCCGCTGCTGCATGTTCGGGAGTAGTACTTAACGCAGGTGTTCTTCAGACAGGGCTTGCACTCTTCCCACAGGGCCTTCATGGTCTCATTGCAGACCTCCTCCTCCTGCTCCAGCTTGGCCTCCATCTCCTGAGCTGTACGTATCGCCTCCTGTGACACGCAAGACGCAGAGATTTCAAGAGGCGGGCTTTTATTTTGGCGGGATCCTTTAGCTCCTTCACTACCACCTGATGCTGTGAGCCGGGCTGTGACTTATAATCAATAAACTGTGAGTATTATTGTGCATATAAAGCGTTATCAGGCACCTCCTTCTGCTCTTTGGTCTTTTCCAGGGCGTCCAAAAACTTCTTGTGGTCCTCTGAAGATTTCTGCATCACGCTCTTCATCTCCTTCACTCCGTTGACGGCATTTTCGATCTGTTTATCCAGGTACTTCTCTGCCTGGAGGGAGATCTCTGCGAAAAGAAGCATCATCACACATTCATCGCCCTGTTTGACCAAACTAGAAAACATGTCCTGTTATTATTCATAAGAAAATTCTTCTTTTACTCTGATCTGGACACTGAGTATTTTCCTAGCGTCAGCAAAAGCTTCAGTAATTTCTAAGTTAAAATAATTATTGAAATGTCTGTTTAAACTTCCAAACAATTCAATTTAAGTTTATTTAATGTAACAGTGGTTAATTCATGACACTTTCTTGGTAAAGCCGCAACATAAAAGCAGCTTGACCTGGACAGTCCGTGCAGATTTCACCCTGGAAATATTAAAAGTAAAAGCACTAAATGCTGAATTTGAGAATTACAGTCGCAGCTAACTCTCTGACAGTCGTTTTATCCACTCCTCGACCTTTTTCACGGCTGCCATTTTGACATGACACAGTCAACACGGGCGTTTCCAATGATACTAATTAAGGTTCTGTTCCATCTCAGTGCAGCAGAGACTTTCCAGTGAGCACCAACACACTCCACAGCAGCACTCTGACCTGGCTGGGACCTTAATCAGTATCACTGGTAACACCTGTGTTTACTGTCAAAATGACTGCTGTGAAAAAAAAGGTCCATTGTCCAAGAATTAAAAGACAGACCTGCAAAAATAGTTGTAATTTGAATCAAATGCAGGGCTGTCTTACTGATGTGTCCCTCGCTGATCTAAAACTTTTGAAATGTGGCACGAGGAGGGACGCAGCATGAGATGGGGTTGGAGCCGATGCCTCATCCTGGCGCGGTGATACTCACGCGTAAGATCCTCTTTTGACGGAGGAAGGATACAGTTGACTGATGCCAAGAAAAGAGCTACCACAGCCAGAGACTTTGACCCCTTCTTCTTCATCATCATCATCATCATTAGCATCCTCTCTGACTCTCACAGGGCCAGCAGGCAATGATGAGAAAACAAAGAAAGACCTGGACACACAAACAGAACAAACAGAGTTTTAAGTGTTGTTGTTGCGCCTCTTTACGTCCACTAGATGGCGGCGCAGGCTGTGAAGAAAACAGAGACCTACGCAGTAAGAAATGAGCACGCTTGCTCAGCAGTTTTCCACCCTTGCGCAGCATAACATAAAAATAACGGCACCGATCAATCCTGATAAATAATTCACGCCGGTGCCGGCTGATTGGATCATTCTCCTCGTCTCCTCTTTCATTCATTGAACCGTTATCACCAAACCGACCTCCGATCAGCGTTTCCTGTGACTTTGACCAACTTCGCCTTTCAAAAAGCATTATATAAAGAGAACAGCAGGCCCTTTCTCTGTTTACCCATTTTTTTTTCTTCTTCTGGATGTGTGTTTGGCTAACGGCCCACAACAATGACAGCTTCAACAGAGAGCGACTGTAGCTCCTGATGTTTCTTCTTCCCGTTGACACACGCGCAGGATGAAGATAAAGAGGGAGAGGAAAGAGGGCGGAAAGTCATCAGACAGATGGAGCGGCTCTCTGTGCAGCTCTTCCATCTCTGTTAATCATTTTTGCAGCCAGGCATAATCCTCCAGTCCAAATGCACCAATCTGTTATTGCCAGGCAAAGTAATGAGTGTTTTAACAAGATTGTGAGACATTTTACAGATTTATTTTATGTTTTAATCACTTGTTGTCGCTAACGGGTGAACAGGTTGTAATGAAACTTAAAAAATGAGGCCTAGGGCAGGGCTGGGAACTGATATCTAAGGTGAAGCCAATGTTGAAGAGCTAAAAACTGCAGTTCGTCAAACAGCCACCTGAGGCTGGCTCCAGGACGAGTCGGTCTCCATAGGTCCCCATGTTAAAATGTCAAATTAAAATATAACAACTTAACAGATAGTAACATTATTCTACATGCAAGCATTGATGTGCTGCAGCAACAGCCTCCCCTCTTCTGGTTTCAGACTTTCCACCAGGTTTTGGAGCCTAGCTGCAGGGATTTATTCCCTTCAGCCACGAGAGTATTAGTGAGGCCAGCCACCGATGTTAGTTCATAAATACTGGCTCGCTCTCTGCGTTCCAGTTCATCCCAAAGGGGATGAGGTCACGGTTCTGTGCCGGAAAGTCAAGGTCTTTTTCTTTTACTCGTTAGCAGGCAGTTGCTTATTTACATCCAGCAGACATAAAGCAACACAGGCATTCATTTTTGTTTTGCATATACTGCTAACCCATAAGCCATAGAGACCAAAGCTGTTTTGTACCAGGCTGTAAACATGTTTATTTTAACATGGAGACTTATGGAGACTGATTCATTCTGTTGTCAGCCTCAAGTGGACGTTTGAGGAACTGCAGCTTTGGGAAGTTTTCTGCATTGACTTTACTTCCCAGTCACGGAGGTTGCGACTTGGTGCTATGAAGTTAGCGCACAGTGGGTTTATCTGAAGGTGCTGCTGAAAATGCTGATGAGAGCTTTGAGACTGAACCAAAATAGAAATCCTGCAGGCTGGAGATCAAAAGCAATGACCTGAAACAGGTTGAAACACTCTGTCAAGATGAGAGGAGCTGCAGTCAGGTGATAACTCTCTGTGGGTTCACAACTATGAGCAACACCTTTCACATTACACAGTCATTTAATCCACTGCTCCACATAAAGCAGCTTTAAGGCGTATCCGCATACTTTTAATCAAATGGTGAAAGTTAAGTTATGGTAGGTCAGGCTATGAGGGACACCGACCCACGGCAAAGAAAAATACATCTTATGTAACTCATCTTTTGCTTAGTGATGTCTGTGCTCGCCCACCATCCCCTGTTCCTATGGAAACAAGCAGAGTACAGTATGCACCACACCTGGTCTAAAGATAATAAACATTTTTACATTTATAATTTGTTATTTGATCTCTTAAATAAATATAATTGTATACCGATTCAACCGGACATCTCTGGGTTTTCTCACCTTTAAGACAAAGATTGTAGCAACTGTTATTCAGCACAATGCATGCTCTAAAAAGTTTCTGGTGTCTCCTCCTCACATTACAGATACATTTACTGATGATGTAACATCTTTGAATCTCTGCGCTTTTAATGAAAAAATGTCCCCAACTGCTCCAAACCCAGCAGGACCGGACGCCCACATGGGAGCTGTAAAAAAAATGTCCCACTTTCTCCTGCTCTATACGAGCTCACGTGTTCATGAGTTTAACACCGTACTGCAGCCGCTAACACAATGAGGTCACTCTTCATGTGACAATAAATAAAGCTCGCACTTAATTACAGCGCGCCGGTTTACTGGAAGGTTAGTAAACAGGGACGGGAGCGCTTCCAGCACCAAGAGGGGAAAAACAAAGAATGAGTAAGTCTTGACATGCAAAGAGGGGGAAGTGAATTAGCAATGCGTATGAGGAAAACAGACAAAGGCGGTGAGACGGAGAGAAAGTTAAACAAATAAAAAAAAAGAGAGAAAGAAGGCGAGAAAGAAAGAGAGCCACGTTATTTGCTGAATACCAGCTGCAGGGATCCTGGTTACACAACTCCAAGTATGCGACACCAAATGTTCACCAGTCCAGATGTTGGCTGCAAGGCCGTCTGTAAAGTTTGCTTTGTGCTTAGTGCTTAGAGGGTCAACAGTAAATGACTCATCAAGGACTTTTTAAAAATTTCTTTGGTCATTTTCAAGTAAAAACGCCACAACTTCAGCTGTTCCAGCGACAGTTCTGGCTCCAGATGTTCATACCTGCCTGTTTTCTTTGTGTATTATGATAATTAAGTAAATATGTGAAGTGAATCTGTGAAGTCAAGCCAATGCGGAAGTGCCACAAACTGCAGTTCCTCAAACGTCCACATGAGGCTGGCTGCAGAACGAGTCACTCTCCATAAGTCCCCATGTTAAAATGTCTACAAAAACAGTTTTGGTCTCTGTAGCTAATTTCCCTGTTCATGACAACTGTACTGAGGGTGAATTTATATACAACTCACCTGTTCAAATTATATTAAGGCTTAAAGTTATGCAGAATTAACTGCGTGGCCACTTTGATTGACAGGTGGGTGTCGTCACAGATGACTTGTTCGAGCAACCAGGCTTCATTCAGCCCACCTCAGGTCCCCTGATGATCCACGTCTTTGCTGTTTTTTTTTTTTTTATATTAGCAGGGAGGTGGAAGCGGCAGGACTACCAACATGGTGGCCACACTGAGCTCTCTAGAAACCTGTGGGTGACGTCACGGATACGCAGTGCATTCTTTGTGCTGTCAGGGAAACCTGATATTTTATTGACCCAACGATTAATCGATTCATCGTGAAATAATCGGCAGATTAATGAAAATAATGAAAATAGTACAGGCACAAATATTTGCACGACTCACTGACACAGTACTGCAGTACATACCTGTATATTAAATACAGCTTTTAACTTTTTATCTGTTTTCTGTATATGTAACATCTTTTTGAGCTTGTCTTAAATATCTGTCTATACACACCAGCTGATAACTCCGGCTTAGGGCTCATTCTCTCTGTTATAAGATGAAAACCTGCACAAACGACTTCCTCAATGCCAGAATAAGAAGAAACAATTAACTAATCTGGATCATCTGGGCTCCATTTACAACAAATGGGACGCACACATGTGGCCTCATTTCAAGTGTTTGGGGATTTCTGTGCCCAATGAATTCACTTGTCATACGGATAAGTTAGAGACAACTACTCTACAGTAGATTTGAAGCATTATTATGATATAACATGTGCATGCTGCTCTGTTTCTTCATCATTAAATAGTATTTTTCTATCGTGCAGTCTTTCCCTGATGGGTGTGCCCAGGATAACGTGTGTTTCACTGATGTCATGTACCCTAATCCAGTTGTTTTGATCCAAAGATAGAGGTCACACCCATGAGTAAGCAACACAGACAACAGTCACCTATGGTCTGCCATGAAGTCAGCATTTCTGCATGAAGAAAAACAAGTGAAGGCACCAAACATAAGAAACAAAAGCACACACACACACACACACACACACATCATGCAGCCGGATTCAAGTTAAAGGTGGGGTCAAACCTGTAAAAGCTGCAGCTGATGTGCTGCATTCATAATAACAGTCATAACAGCCTGCATGTGAAGATGTGTTTACCTCTGAGCATCACCGAGCTGCAGGATTTAACAAAATAAAAGCCCCCGTGACTCACCTCTGTTCGCTTCCTGAGCCTCCAGAGCGTCTGAAGCTGCCTCCGTCCCTCTGCTGCTCGTATTTATACCAGCGGATAACGGGGACGGTGCAAGCATGTGATTCACTGCCCAAACATGCTGCCCGGCGCCGCTACTGTCAAGACACAGCAACGCCAAGCACAGTTTCCTGCGAGGCATTTCAAAATAAAGATGTTTGCTCAATTTAAGCAACATTATGTCACTTTTCTACCATTAAAAAAAAACAGATTTAAAAAAAATAAGATGTTGCCATTCATTAATTGTGAAAGATTACTTAATCTACTTAATTACACATCATTATGATTAAGCTTGAATATATATATCCCGTCACCAGTGCCAGTTCCACACAAAAAGTATGCATTGTATATTATTGTGATGATATATAATTCTGCTGTATCATATAGGCATGATAATCATAAATAAATAAATGACCTTACTCAATGGAAAAACTCTAATTCCACTGAATTTATGTCCAACGCTGGGTGCTTT
Source organism: Nibea coibor (assembly GCA_023373845.1). Classification (NCBI taxonomy): domain Eukaryota; kingdom Metazoa; phylum Chordata; class Actinopteri; family Sciaenidae; genus Nibea; species Nibea coibor. Next base: position 15,794,749 of record CM041730.1, read on the forward strand.
TATTTTGAAATCCAGCTGCATTTTCCTGTCCCGTAGCTTTACCTGACTTGACCCTCCTGAAAGGACTTTTCCAGAAGTTTTGTAATTTATTGGCAGCAGTGCTCAGAGCTGCTGAGCAGAAAGACAAACATTTGATTCATCCTGAGCATGACTCGACATTCACTGACTTCACTTTCACGCGTCTTTGTCTGAAGTACAAGTGCAGGTCTCACAACACATTCACTAATACTTATATAAAACAGAGAGAGATGACTCACTTCACAGTATGGATAACAGACAAACAAAGTTTCTGCACATGGCTTAAACACATGCAGCACACACATAATAATAATATTCTCTATAATAATATGTCTCTTTGTGTGCGTGTGTGTGTGTGTGTGTGTTGCTTTGAAACAATAAAAAAATATGACACTGTTATTAGTGGCAGTTACAGCTGACTCTTGTTATTTCATATGAATGCATCAGCATAACTTCCATGTACACAACTTCATCTCCAACAATTAATGGGATTCAAACTGGACTCTGACTCTGACCGTCCTTCAGTCTTACGCTGTGTTTCACACATTAATCATGAATCAAATGACCGTACATGACTGTAATTGCACTTATCTTATGTACTCTGGCTGTGGTTGAACTCTCCGATTCTTTCTGTGGGTCACACTAAACTCCACACTTGCCTTAATCAGGGTTGCAAATGAGGTGGTTATAGTGTTATACCCCTACCACAAATACTAGTGCACAACACGCATACAGTAAATCCCATGTGCCTGATTTTAGGGGGTGCTCAGTGCTCGTCCATGCGTTTAAAGTGTCCCAGTAAGCCTGTACACGCTGGAACTGGGAAACCATCTTACTGATAACATTTGGCTTTCTTTGGATAAGGATTAAGTATCCCTTTTCATTCAAAAAAACATGTCACAAGGCTGAAACAAGTGTTCGATGATCAGTTTGACATTTTGGAGATTTGTGGTTTTTACAGTAGAGTGATTTAGTCCAAACAGCTCAGAGGTCAGCGCTGTCAAACCTTCAGCCTGAGCGAACATGTACCATAACTTTCCGTAAGGTCTGAGTAGGCGTTTGGGAATCCGACAAAAGAGCCCAGAAGGGTCAAAACACTTGACACAGACGCACAAACACCCAACAGGGCTTCAAAGTAACTGAGCATGAATGAATCAAGCGTCTGTCAAATCAGGTATTAGTGAAGAAGTAAATATCCAACAAGTTAGGATGTGTCATCGGGATGGATGTTCCAGTAAATCACTCACACACAGATTCCTTAGCTGTGTGTCAGCGGCCGTCGCCTTTGCAGAGCTGTGATCTGTTGTTGAATGGTTCACCAGCAGATATTTACACTGTATCCATCTTAAAACTTGCGATATTTTGTCACATATTACAGTTTTTCTCAGTCGCTTAGATACAACTCCTGACCTCATCACCTCTAACACTCAAGGTAGTGCTGCAATAAGTACTACTCACATAGAAGGGGGACAGATTTATCATGTCCAGTTGTTGGTAGTGTTGGAGAGGAGGTCCTCTCTGAAGAGCTGGAGGTCTTTGAGGTTTTTGAAGGTAGAGAGGGACACCCCTGATCTGGTAGGAACTGGTAGGATGTTCCACCAACGGGGAATGACAGACGAGAAATGTTGGGTGGCCACTGACTACTTTGTAGTCAGCAACGTCATCAGAGAAGCTTAGCTGGTCGTTGATCATGACTCCTATGTTTCTCGCTACCCTGGTAGAGGCAACAGATGTACATCGTCAACTAATGTATAGCACCCTATGATGATGAACAGTTGAAACAAATGTAGACACGCCTTCTTTCACAGCCTGCATTCATTGCTCTTGTTCTTTGCCTGCAGCTGAATCACAAAGTAAACATCACATGTTTACTCAATTCGTGACTCACAAATAGTTTTCCTAAAAACTGAAGCTTTAAATGTATTTCTCCTCCTCCTCCTCCTTCTCCTCTTCTTCTTCTTCTTCTTGGTCTGGGGATGTTTTTGTCTTGTCCTTCAGTGCAAAGGCCAAATGTGACACTAGGTGGCAGGAACTCCATTCTTATACAGTAGAGAGATCTCAACATTGGATACACACAGTATTTTGCTGTGTATTTTCAATTGTTTACTGTATTTTGGTTATTTTAATGTCCTTCAAATGACTGAATCTAACATGAATAAAGCGCTACAGTTACTTTGAGTTTCTTCTTCTTGTATTCAGCATGTGGCTCCTGTAGCTCTTCAGATTGATCAAATATGTGAAATATATAAAACACGTTTTCAATTAACTGAAACTAAAGCAGCTACTCTAAATATCCACTATTGCTATGAGAGAATACAACAATGTACCATGTGTTGTATGAGAGCAGGCGACGTTTTCAAGTATGACAAAGAGAAACAGGCTGTGTGGACAAATTCTGCATGTTCAAGGTCACATGGGGTCTCTCCGGGTACTCCGCCTTCCTCCCACTGTCCATAGACATGCAGTTAATAGATTATTAATAATATTAATAGTAGTAACAGTCAGAGCTGTTTCAGCAGCCAGCAGGGGGTGCCCAAACTGCAAGCTCAGCCTCAATATATCTTTGGAGAATTAAAAGCACTAATCTCCCATGATAAGCAATCACAGGATAAAGGTAAGACATTTATTTATTTATTGTTGCGGGGTGAAGAAGGGAGCCATAACGCTGTTTTTTGAACAAGTCAATTTGCTGCTTTTGTCATGCTAGCCTCTGATAAATGTTAGCTGCCTCAGCTAGCTGGCTAGGGTTATTTGTATGTAAAAAAAAACTCAGCTTCATACAGGTTAGGAATCTCTTCCTCAGAGTTTGATAAAATATGGACCCACAAATAGCAACTTGCCGGCCCCCAAGTAGCTAGAAACGGCCCTGGTGACAGTAACAGGCGACTCTGAATTGCCTGTAGGTGTGAATGTGAGCGCGAATGGTTGTTTGACTCTAATGTGTCAGCCCTGTGATGAACTGGCGACTTATCCAGCCCTCCTGCGACCCTGATGAGGATACGTAGTTACAGAAAATGGATGGATGATGAGAAAACCATCTTGAATTGAATGATTTAAAACCAAAGACCACTGAGAGAACAAAGGTTTTCCCAGGATAATGTTCCTAGGTTACTTTTCATCTGTGAAAACTAGTGAAAATAACTTGCCAGGTGATCTTAATTTCTTTTTGTCACAGTCGTTTTGTGCAGTATTTGTTGTTGTAATACTCATTTCAGCCACAGGACGCTCCCCATATTCTAAAGAGGATTAAAGGCGTTCATGTTTTCTTACATTTCTTCCATAGATTTGCATTACTCACTTGCCTCTCAGGGCTTCCGTAGTCCAATATGGTCCCCACATGTGAAATTCCAACCAGTTGTGACACAGCATCCCTCATTTAACAGCGCCTGTTGGCATGACAGCAGCTTTACTTGATTTACTTCATAAAACAAAGTTCCTATCCATTGAAAACATGGCATTGAAATGTGACAGTATTTAAATCACAGTGATCGTGTGGTGAGGAGTGACACGGCACCAGATGTTCATTTTGAAAGCGTTCATTTGTTCGTCTTTTTTCTTCCCTCGCTGTCGCTGCACTCCTGGAGACTTACTTCAGTACTTATGTACTCTGGACGAGGCTTCGCCGAAACCAAGATGGGTGTTGAATTACTGCGAGATGGCAGTTTAGACAACGAGATTCTTGGAGCACCTTGTGGTGTTATCATCTACGCTGATTTACAGCCTCATTTAGCTTTGAAGTTCAGTCGCTCAAAGCATGAAAGATCCTAAGAGACGTTCCTCATCACATAAATCCAATACAGGAATAACAAAAAGACGCCAGGTAGCATTTTAAATCTTTTTGAGAATTTGATACCTGACTGATATCAGTTACCAATGCCATAATGTAGCTTCAGGATCAGGTCTGGACATTACAAATTTAAATGATGACAGGAATGTAGAACAAAGTTGCTTGGTTGTCTTTGTGCTTGCATGGCACAGTCGAGCGTTTCTGTGTTTCAAATTAAACTCTTGCACACTAGATGTTAAAACAAAATAAACTTTTATAGATGAAGCTCTTCCTTGATGCACTTCGTTTTTTTCTGTTTTCGTCCTTTACATGCATTGCCTGAAGTTGTTGATCTGGAACCGCCTGTTCTCCACAGCTCAGTAACGTTGACCCCTACCACAAAAGGATTTCACAGCCTGTGCTGCCTGCAGGAAATCGAGCTGTGCAGATGATCAGTGATATGTGGAACAAAGGAAAGTTTTCTGTGTCACTGACAATGACAGAATCAAACGAGTGACAAAAATGTTCCCCATGTTCCAAAGAGAAAATATTTAAGCCGTCACACAGCATCCTCTTTGGAACAAGAAGGTTTTTGGAAAATGTTGTCCTCATTTGAAGAAGCACTAACATAACAACAGCTGTTCTTAGATCTTTCTGGGGAAAGTCCATGTGAAGTTTTGCTGACCAGTAAAACTTCACTACATTTGGTCTTTTCAAAAAGTCCACCGAGTCATATAAGAGTTACATTAAAAGTGTCATATGTAAGATTTTTACACATTAATGTTATATTTTAATCACTTATCAGCAAACAGGTTGTAACATAACTTAGAAAATGAGCCTTTCCACGACTTTTTTCAGTTGCCTGTGGACTGATTTACATGTAAAAGAGTGAAAATCCAAAACTTGCAAAATTGCTTCACTGGCTAACATGATCTAAGATACTAACTTGTATAATAATATGTAATTAATCTGTTGTATGTATTTATATGTATGAACAGTTAGCCTAGGTTGGTTGTGGATTGGCTTCATGGTGTGGGTTTGGTGGTAGTGTTGGACCACTGGAAAGAGGCTTTCAGGCTTAGAATGTGGGCTGATACTGATGGTGTCGTGCCAGAACCGGAGCTGGGCAAGCAGGTAATGTAACTATGTCATGTTCAGAGCTTCTGGTGGTTCCAAGTGGCCAAAAAGGTCACTGCAGATTTACATCTTTTCAGTCCAAGTCTTAAATCTCAAGGCTCTCGCAGTGTGTCACCAGCCATCTGTCTGGCCTTGAGGTATGTTCAGTTTGTGTTGCTCAGTGTTGATAGTTTACCAGCTGTACATCCAGTCTGATTAAGTTTATTATTTGTTGCGTGACACTTCTGTTTTTCTCCATTTTGGCAGTATTCCTGCACATGCAGGTATCCAGATGGTCGTCAGGGCTCGCTCCACTGCATTGTGTATGCTTTGTGTGCCAAGCTGCTCCAGTGTCAAGCAAGCCAACTGGTGAATTGAAACCATGCAGCCGATTCCTCAACCCATGGCATGGATTTCAACATTAAAACACACACACATTCAAGAGAGAGCTGCTCCGCTGGCTTCTAACACAAAAACATAATTATCACAGGCTTAATTGGTCCCATTGGTGGTACTGAACGACCCGTGGCTGACAGGCCGCAGATGAACTTCAAACATTTTAATGATTCTGGTATCAATTTAGGGGGAACTGTGTTCCTGTGTGTGGATGGATGTAAGAGAATGTTGGAATGTGCATGAACCGAACTGATTAAGAAAGTCCTCATTCTAATCAAAGGCCGGTGGATTTGTGATCAAAGACGTTGGTCATTAAATCCTCATTTTTACAAACTGTAGTGTACGAGGTCAGAAGTAGTTGTAAAGGAAAAGAAGGAAGAGCGTTCAAAGCCACGAAGGGATGTAGAAGTAATCATCAAAAGGACTTTATTCACTGTTATTATGGTTTAGATGGTGATGTAATACTAAACAATTTGTCATCACTGAAATGTCGTGATACGAATATCCACAGTTGGAATCAAGAATCTCCTCCAGGGTTTTTGTTTTTATGAGTAGTTTTTCCTGACTGGTTGACCATGATGTCGATACAACACCAATTGACTGCCTGATGATGAAGATGAAGGCTTGAGAAAGTTTGAGATAATCCACTGTGTCTTCTCCTGTTGAGGCTTTGGGTACGTCTTTCTAACAAGGTATACTCTGTAAAATATGTTTACTCTTAGGGATATGAAGTTTTTATCTGACTCTGTAGAGACTTCTACGTTATGTACCTATCTGCTGTGTCGAGGGAGTGAGGTCATCCTATCCTCCTGACCACGGTTTCCAAAGTTAGGATCAAAATGGCGCCTGCTTTCAATGTCTCCATAACAATCTAAGATTTAACACTGATCCACAGATGCTTGGCACCTTTTCATCAGCTCAACTGGGATCTCTACGAAAATAAAAAGTAGTGATCTGTGGTATTAAATAAAGCTTGGTTGCACACTATGACTTTGTAACGACCGACCCACCGGATAGGCAATTTCTAAGCTTTGGGAAAGAGAGCATCACTTAATGGCTCAATCCCACCGAGGCTCACAGCTGTTCAAGACACTGATTGTGGTCCGGTATGTTTCACAGACGGTCCAGAAGCGTCTCTTTGCAGAAAATACACGGCTGTTCTATCTTTGACGGACGCTGTGACCAGATGCAACAAGCAGCGCAGAGCAGATCGAGCTGGTCGGAAGTCAAACATGCATTATAAGTACATAAACCAGGGGAAAATGCCCAAATCTGAGGAAGTTAGCAAAGTCTGGCACGCTTCTGAAAGGCTCCTGGTGGAGTTTGAAGCCATGCGGAGAACGAACCGAAACAGCGCTGCGGGCACGACTTCAGAGAGCTGCGCTCGGTGGGATTCAGGGGTCAGTCTCTGAAAATACAGAACATCTGAGCTGTGTTTGTGAATGAATATGACCGACTATTTTGGAGTGTGTATATTAAAGTGTCATAGTGATACCATGAGAGAAAATAAAGGCAAAGAAGCTGTCACAGTCTCCGGAGCTGCCTCGTCAGCTCGATAGCCAGATGTGTGAGAGAATTACACCTGCTGTTAGTCTTACACACTGGTAGTCGAGGTTAGCCGGAGCACACTGAGACGGAAAACTGGTGCCAGATAGGGATTATAGCTTTGACATGTGTGTGTGTGAGAGTGTGTGTGTAGGTGTGTGTTCATAGAAACTATTTTCCTGTCTCGCAGTCCAAGGCCTCAGATATTCAAGGTGCTCACTCCACAATGTTCAAACATTTGTTAGCAATTAGCCTCGGCCACAAAACTGACTCTCAACAAAACACATGGACCCTCCCTCCTTCCTGTCCCTTCTCCAGTCCCTCCCTCATTTTCCAGTTTCTTTGTTCCCCTCCCATCTCTCTCTCTCTCTCCTCTCTCCTCTCTCCTCCCTCTCTAAAGTTGCACATGGTTTCTGTCTCGAGGAGGTTTAGTTTCCTCGGGCTCTGGATGAGAGAGGGATGATGACAGAAAGCTGCACATGTTCAAAACTTCATGGTGCATTGACTAGTTTTCTTCGCCACTGATAAGACTTGAAATAATCTAGACATCAGATCAGCTTTGTAGCTTGCACAGGTGCATTTATTTTTTATTTTTTGACCCACATGGAATAACATTTTGGGACTTTTTTCCCCTTCTTTCTTTTGGAAAATTGGAAAAAGTTTGAGTCCAATGGCACCTCAAAGGTAAATTACTGACTGTTTTTTGCATTCCTGGACATTTTCCGTGGAAAAAACAGCGAGGAGGACTCAAACATCACAAACACAGAGACAACAAGTTGTTTAAAAAGGATCCTTGAGCGAGGAATCATGAAAGGTAGAGTGATTTCTTTGATTTCTTCTGCAAATGTTGCAATTATACATCCACTGATATCTTCTGGATCTCCTGTCAGGTCGAAACTCTTTATTTAACAAATATCTGGATGGGTTTTATGGTGTGAAAACTACTTAAAAAATGCAGACAGGAGCAGTATCTGTCAATGTGGCCTGTAGGCAGGCGCCTGTAGGCAGGCACCTGCACGGAGCACCAGCGACCACATATGCTTCTCATCCGCTTTGAGACTTGGCAGTGCGGATCCTGAGAAAGTGCCGGTTTGTTGTTGTTGGATGTGAGACTTTGATCAGTCAGCTTTAAATCTCTATATGTGTGTGTGTGTGCACAGCCCCGCTTCATAAAAACATAAAATGTTCTCTAACCCTGCCAATCTTCTACAGATTGACTTAATATCCCCTCTCTTAAAAGAGGGCGAGGGAAAACACAACATTTGAATTGAGCTTTTTCACAACATGGCATGAAAGGAGAGCTTCCATCGGCTTTGAAGAGGGCAGAGACTCGTACATGGTTTCCAGACATGCAGCATGAGAAGTGAAAGGTCGACAGAGATGAAGGATACAGTGGGAAACAGGAAGAAATCCCACATGTGGGGTGGCAGTGTTTACATATTCATTACCAGCAGTAATTGGCACTTAACTCATTTATTCATTTACTCATTGGAGGTTTCTCTTTCTTTGGATCAGTTTCAGTTTCTGCGTTGCTGCTATTTAAACTGACCCTTCGCTAAACCCAAACAGCAATCTTCCAATCACAGGTTAGCAACGGTAACCACTGGTTAGTTTGCACTCCAGTAACTCCAGCCAACGTCAGGCGTCATCATCCTAACAGCCGTTTAGTTTATACCTTTAAATATGAAACCGTATGTAAGTTAAGCAGTCCAACATTGTTCTAGTGTTAGCTTACATGTCTTCTACATATCATTGAAAAGCCAGCTGAAACCTTTTGTTAGCTAGCCAATAGCCGATAAAATATCACCATCAACAGTTGTCATTGCAACATTCACGGTTGCCAGGTGCGACCATTTTACTGTTTTCTCCGTTAATTAGAAAATAATGACGATTCTGACCAGAACATGCATCTTTAGAAAATCGTCACTGTTGGCTGTCACTCATCAGATTATGTCCTGTTCTTTCATGCTCAAGAAAGAAAAAAGATTTCTAAAGTTTCACGTCAAAGAGTGTGTTTTAGGATTTTATATCAATTAAAGAAAACCAATACAAGAAATAAAATAAACCTCCGACTCAAGCTAGTCTACCGTTGAGCCTCGAGGAGAGAAGCAAGACACGATACACCAAATTAACTCTGAGAACATTTACAGTACTCTTCTCTGCCAAACCGTACAGGAGGTCTTGTTAATGTGGTTTCCAGTCTTGCTGAGAGCAGATCCAGCCCTGCCCGACCAGAACAAAACATGCTGCCTCATGCATTCCTGACAGGGATGGAGAGGAGGGGGCGAGTGAGAGGAGGTGAGGGGAAAGAGGAGAGAGGCTAAAGGGGGGAGGACTGGAGACAGGTGTATGGCTGGCAAAGGAGAAGGAAAGAATGAGTGAAGCAGAGAAGTGAAGGGAAAGAGAGATTTTCTTATTTTCACTTCTAGTTTTGCTGTGGCAACGTTATAAGTTTACAGTCAACAATGACGCTGTGACAAAATACTCATGTATACACCCTATAGCATCGCAAGCTGTTACGTAATGTCCAAAAATTAGTTTGTAGTGCCAAGAGATGATGAATATAGTTTTGTTTTAATCCTGTTATACACAGAAATATCTGTTTCAGTTTTAGTTGGATGGCTGCAATTTAGATTTGGTGGAATACCTGATTACGCTAACGTAACTGATGCTACTTTGGCATATAGTATAGCATTTTTGGCATAAAGTTGTAATTTGAAGCTATTACTACAATTTAAAATCTTCCCAGTTTACATTATTATTACCCTGCATTAACCCATTACCTTTTTTTCATGTCAGATTAGCTAATATAGTATCACGCTAACGTTACTTCTGTAGTTTGATTCCGTTAGCTAAAGTACGTTCGAGTAGTAAATCTGACAGTTTAACATAAACTGTATTTGTGTCAAACAACAACAGAAAGAGGGCAAGTAGTTTAGTAGCAAGTATTTTAATCCCATTACCTTTTTTTAGCTAGCAAGCTAACGTTACTTTTGTCTGTTGATTCCGTTAGCTAACAGTTACAGTTGTTTACGTACATTTTCAGCGACAATAACCGACTTTACGTTGCAACTAGCTGTGACACATGTGTGAACAGTGAACGTTATATCTAAAACAGCTGGTGCACATTTGTAATTGTCCACATATTTGAACTTTTAGAAAGTTTTTCTTATTTTTACTCATCTAACTTATTATTCTTTCTCTCTGGAAAGCCCCTAAAAGATGGTGACCATGAGAAATTTGAGGGCAAGTAAAAAAATACTGAGAGGCTTGCAAATAAAACATTAGAGAATATTGCACACGCCCTTCGGCCTCAAAGCCCTGTAAACTTAACCAGGCTTGTTTCTGTGCCTCAGCCTGGCTGTCCAAAACGATTCAGTCCTGAGAAAACATGATGCGTTAATGGGATCGTGACTCTGAAAAATCTCCTGTTTCGCTGCCGAACCACAATAAAAGAACATTCTCTGGTGATGGGCTCGTCCATAACTTCAGCTTCACAGTCTGCAGCAACACATTCCAGGCGTTTATAGTTAGGAGACCACACATTCCAGTCAGAGGGCACCTAAATGGCTTGGATGTCAACAGAGGCTTGGAAGGGGGACTCATTTGGCTTTATGAGTTGTGGTCAAGACCTCCACTCTGATCTGGAGCGGGGCCCATCTTGCGACTCCTGGTTTCATTTAAAGTTGGCTTTCGCTTAAGTTCCTTTTGGTCAAAATCATTTAAATGAATTAATGAAAGAAATGAAGATCAAAAAGCATGACATGTCTGCGCAATATCATCCGGAGAGAGGGCATCTTTATTTGCATGTGAAATCACATCATGAAGTGTGGTTACAGGACATTCAGGGAATGCTCCTCACAACGTTTTGCACAATTCCCTTGGGAAAGTAAAGTCCAGAAGGGGAATGAAAGTGGATGGGGAAGGGGGTTTGGAAAGTCCAAAACCCCCCTAAGAGCAACCACCACAGAGTAACCACAAACATGAAGTGGTGCTCATGGTTAGATGACTCAAGCACAGGCCTGACGCTGCGTTCACGGACACCAAAGGTCCGCTGGCGAAAGATGATAGGTGAAGGAGGGCTGAGTCATTCCATGTGGGTGAACATCTTGATTTTAATCTGTGTGTTTCTGTACTTCCTTTCACTTGCCCAAAGCCTGTGGGTATTTCTGTAATTAACGCCCACATTAACCTGTACATGTCCTCATGGAACTAATTAGGTACACTAGCCTGTTACATAACTTGAAGTTACTAACTCTTGAAGCATATTCTCTCTGACTTTTTTCTATGAGCTTTGTTGGGTTGGGCAATTACTTAAAACCACCAATCATCGATATATTGCCCACACCATATTAAAAAACAACACAAACTTAGAAGAATAGAATTCATGTTTCACACGTTAGCCAAACAAAGACTAGCCTTGATATTTTATCGTAAAACATTCAAACAACAGACAGAAACATAATAAAACGCAACAAAATCTGTCTAAAAAACTGTTCCAAAAAACACCAACTCTAATTTGTTTGGTTGAAATAAAACCTTTATTCACTGTGTTAGGAAAATATTTTGGTTTTACAGCTCTTATTTGTTCTTTGGCTGAACAAATCTGCACTTGGAGGCCAAACATTAAATGAGTAGAATGACAAAAATCAGCAATGCCTGATGTATTTATCCAACTACACAAACCTATTTGTGTATTCAACTGAATTCTCCAAACTCTCTGAACTGCGTGTTGAATGCCACCTCTTCATGAGGAGGTGTAGGATTCGAGGTGTAGGATTAGCATAATGAATGACCTTGAAATTGGTATATAAGGCTACCTGTTCATAGACGCTGAGTAACATCTCTGTAAAGCAAAGGTCCATGACTTACATGAGGGAGTAATGTGACTCTCACAGAGGTATTTGATGTTCTTCATCATTTGCTAAGTTCCTCTCATGAGAGAAATATTAGTATTCAGGGTGACACCATATTTTCTTGTCTAGATATTTTGGAGGCATTTCTGATTAAGGAATGTTTTTCATGGTTTGGGCTTGGCTCCATGGTCCTGACTAAGGCGAATCTTATTGCTAAGGCACCCAATTATATTTTAGACAATAGTGTACTTCCAGCTTTGTGGCAACGGTTTGGTGAAGGCCTTTCTTGTATGGATGTGACAGTGTCCCATAGCACAAATTCAAGTCCAAGAAATGTTTTTCAAAGGAGAAATTGGACTGGCTTTCACAGAGCCTTAACCTCAACCAACCATCCAGTACCTTTGGAATGAACTGGAATGCCAGCTATGAGCCAGGACTTATCAGTGCTGGACCTTACTAATGCTGTTTTGTCTGAATGTGACTAAAATCTGGTGAAACGCATGAAACCAGAAGTGTGGAGGCTTTTATAGCTGTAGACTATTGCTCATGGTTCGGAATAAGATGTTCAGAAATCACATATGGGTGTAATGTTGGTGTGTCCATATAGTATCATATTTCACTGAAGTTGTTATTCATATGAGGCATTAATCATTGAAACATGTAATCACAACACCATTTGGTTGTATTGTAGTGTTTCTGTGGCAGCAGCAGTGTTATTTCCAGTCCAGTAACCTTGACCAGTCCAGAATGGTCAGCTGCTTTCTGGGTTAATTACAAAGCCAATGGGACCAGGTGTCTAAATATCACCTAATAGCTGTGAGATATAATTTGTCACAAAAACTATTCTTGGCAGAACATAGAGGCATGGCTCTGACCGTTACCCACAGTTCAGAGCGACATCCTTCGGAAAAGCTTTGGAAATGTTTAGTCTTGTTGGATTTTCTTCAGTACATTTTTCAAGCCTCACCTACAAATACCCACACTGCTGGTGTATTTACAACACAAGTGCACACTTGCTGGGCAAACTTTTCCAGCCTCAGTCTGCCTCATAGTCTGGACAAACAAGAAGAAGAAACTTTTCTTGCTTGTCTTTTGCCGGATATAGTAAATAATCTGTATTTAATCCAGTCTCAAAGAGCAGTTTGTCATTGACAAAGCCGATCTTGAAGCTGATCTTATTTATTGAAGCGGATTTCACTGTTACTGTCTACAGAATACTGCAGAGTTCAGATTCAAATCATGAAAAACTGTTGTACATTTTCAGTTACAAACATTCCTTATGTCACTGAACAACTACTAGGATCAACCCAGTATAATTGTTTCAAATCTAAACATTTACTTTATGACTTCAACACCCAGTAATGATGTTATCAGCCAAGTGTTCCTAAGATTTACAACCATCCTGGATAAGTCAACACCACGAGATTCCAACGAAGGGCCACACCTACCCCTTATTAGTTATTACCAATTCTTTATTTTCCATAACCTCCATCTTCCCAAACCTTCAAACTGCAGATGTAGAAAACGAATTTAGTAAACATGAAAGCAGTTTTGCAGAATCGTCCAATGTTTGCATCCTTGTTTGGTGAGGGTTCATCCTAAATATATCGCAGCTGTCACTGTTATGACAGCAACGTGTTCAGAGTAATAAGAGTTGCACTGTTTGTAGTCCCCAAACTGTTTGACTGTCCTGCAAATAAGAATGACAGCAGGTGTCCCATGTCATCTATTTATGTTTATTTGAAAAAGTCCCTGCAGCTTTATGATGAGAGCAGATGAGGAAGCCAGGTGACGTTGCACAGCAATAAAGTCCATGTAGGGAGGAGGTTTGGATGGATTGATGGGTCAACAAAACATCAGACTTTAATGTTGTTTCCGTTTTCAGTCTTATTTTTTAAAAGCATAAATAAAATTAATAAATTAAAGACTAAAAGAAAGTCTGGGCAGACTCTTTTGAAGGAGTTATTTCCAACTTTAGATGTTTTTCTGTGAAAAACAAACACAAAGATCCAACCAGTTGGACTGAGATCTTGTTGTGATCGGTGGTTTTGAATATTTGATCGTACTCAATTACAGGAAAGCAAAGAAGACGTCATGAAGGGTTTACACAGATGCTCATTGTTTGTTTTCACAGTGTGGGACTAAATGTTTTGCTGCACTGAATTTTTGGAGCAATAAGCTTGTTGATGAAGTACGACCCACTGATTTAGGCTGAACCAAAAACAGTTTTTAATAGTTTCACAGCGTTCTGACTGTATAGGTGTGACCTGGGAGGGTTGTGTCGTGCCGCTGTCAGATCAGCTCAGTTCAGCTCTGTGTGTGTTGGACAGGTCCACTTCCTCACTAACGAGACAGACATGGAGGTTTTTTCCAAGGAGAGTGGGGAAAACATGAGGAGAGAGAAAAGGAGAAGGAGGGAGGTGAAGGAGGAGACATACCAAGGAGCCAGCAGATATAGGGTGGACACTGATTGTGATATTTTGGAATTTCAGGTTCCATTACAGAATAATGTGCTGACACAAACGTCTGTATTTGACCAACTTCATGCCACAGAAGTCTGAAAAATGACAAGAATTCAGTTTCACCCCAGAAATGTATTTTAATCGGGGTGGGAAGGTCTCTTAAAATGGTTAGACCAGTATGGCACATGGAAACTATCCATTGAAACCAAGAATAATGGCTTGTGATATTTCTACTACCTTTACTACGTTCTTTCTACTACGACTGCCAGCAAATTGATGTCTTGAATTTACATCTTGAACAGTTGGGGTTAGCAGAACAGTTGGAGTTGCATATTTTCAACTTAAAAAGTTGATGAGCATGTTAGCAAACAGTCGCCTATTAACACACCCGAGAGACACACGGCAATGTTAGCATTCATTTTTCTGTTTGTGCCCAGCTGACTAATGAAAGTCCATTCTGATTGGTTCATGCCATTCTACAGTCTCTAATTTCCAACTGGGAACCTCCGTGGCTGTGCAGTGAAGCCAATGCAGAAGTGCCAAAAGCTGCAGTTCCTCAAACGTCCACTTGAGGCTGGCTCCAGAAGTGCGTCAGTCTCCATAAGTGCCCATGTTGAAATGTGGACGTCTTTCTCACGTTAACATGCTTTCTTTGTTCCTGTCTTTTAGTACTTTGGAGGTTGGACCTTCACCTCTCCTTCTGGTTCCCTCCCCCTCTCTCCTCCCTCCATCATTATGTCATCCACCCAGACCTGACCTCAGCTCTTCCACCACTGACTGACATAAACATTCGCCTCATTGTGGCGTTTGCAGAGGGTTTGCAAAGTGCCATTTGGTTCATGCCAAATTTAAACAATAAGTGCATTTGTGGAAAACCTGACATTAAAATCTCTCTGTTTGTGTCAACACCTATCCCAGAATGCTAGCTGCAGACTGCTATTTGCTTCTCAGACAGTGGATGAAGGTGAAGTCTTCAGTTTTATGTACAATGTTTGCACGTCTGGTATAATACAGGTGAAAACAGGAGAAGTATTGGCCTGTCGGTTAGGTCTAAGCCTACTTTATCAATGACAGATAATGTTGTTGACTCTTCATAAGACATTTTGTGTAACTGCTCCTGGTTTTATTTCCTTCACAGGCATTTATCTCCTGCTCTCTCCCTACAAGAGGCCAGACTTGTGTTTTTATTGAGTTGATTATGTGGTGAACCGCAGAGATTGATCCACAGCAGATACTTTTGTTTCAGAAATTTTGCATCATTTTGTATTGGCTTGAGAAATCGAATAAGATGGAACAATAAGAATAAACTAGGTTATCCATGCTTACCTCACTTTTGACGTAAACACACAGTTGAGTTTAGTGGTGGGAGTGACGCACAACAAAGGTCACACGGACCATCTGATCGTAAAGATTTTACATAATTTGCATTGATTATTGCAACTTCTGACATAGTCTCCACAAATTTATTGCTTAATGAAATATATTTAATTGAAAACACATGTTGAAAGGAACAAACAGTCACTGTCTGTGACATCCAGTTTTACGTCTCTAAAAAGATTTGTAGCGCAATTTATTCAAAGATTTATTCGTCTTGGATCCAGGATAACTAGAACGGACTCCAACCTGGCGTTCCACTTTCCTCTCAAACCAGCGTATGCTTAATATGTTCCAATATATTTCACCAAATCATGGTTAATGCAGAGCTTTTATTGGTTTCTAGCATGGTTTGCTGTTTACCGCTTGTGTGGCAGACATATATAATGTAGTAGACAACAATGGGAACCAAAATAATTTGGTCAGAGATGCTATAAATCAATTGGTGATTTCTTCATAGAACAGACTCTGCTTCTCGGGGGAACTCTCCGAGAACAGAAAAACAACTGGGGAGAACCAAACCCTCCTTAAAGTCAACATTAGCAAAAGATCAGCTGACATCTTAATGACAAAATAGATTGTTTGACACATAGCTGTATTTTCTAATTTGTCCCTATCAGCAGGATCATATTATCCATCTGTTACGAATCACCATTGAGAAATAAAATAAATTATAATGTGACAACACTGTGATTATTAATTAGATCTGGCAAAAAAAAGGCTGGTTTTGGATTTAAATAAGTGTTCTGTTCAGGTTACGTGACTTTCATTGTTGTGGTTAAAGTGTGACTAAACTCTCAAACCACTTAAAATCAACTGATATGGGCGAGTAGTTAGCCCTATCGCCTCACAGCTGAAAAGTTTCTGGTTTGAACCTTGGCTGGGATGCAGAGTTTGCATGTTCTCTCCTCCCACAGTCCAAAGACATGCACTAAACGGGCTAATTGGTGACTCTAAATGGCCCATAGGTGTTAGTGTGGGTGCAGATGGTTGTTTGTCTCAATGTGTATTAGAATTCCACATAATGTGCAATAAATATGCATATGCAGTCTCCCTCTACTGGTCGAAACCCGGCTATTGCAACCGAATTTTGCTATTGGCTGATCTGGAGGCAGGTGACATGGTGGCAGTTTTCATCACCAGCCACCTCCGACTCCCTGTTGTTGTTGAATGTGCTTCAGTGACTGTCAAGGCTCCAGAGCCTGCTTTGCTCTGCCTCTGCTAATAAGTTTGGTTAGCTTTGTCTAACGGCAGCTGTAATCCTGCTACACTGAGCGGACGTCACCTCCCACGTTACAAACTATGTAGGCACGAGGCCCCATGTAGAGATAGATAGCAGAACAAACAACAGCCTCCCATGTTAAAGTCCAATATGTTGCTGGGACTTTCCTTTTCGACATCATCTGACTTCCATCTTTCCTTCCATTGTGATCATTACAGCCACTTGAGAACTTTGTCATTTAAAGTGTAAACTTATGTTGCTTCGGGGGATTGCTGAATCCACTGATGCTGTCATAACTCCTCAGCACATGAAGGAGAGGTTGGAGGTGGGACAATAATAGTTATTGAACGTGCAGCTGATGCCGATCAGGATTTTGGAAGCATGACTTCTGTTCTAGCTAGCGCTGTGTCCCATTTGTGCACGACAAGAAACTTTTTACAGACATCTTGAAGCTGGTGGAGTTTTTGGTTGTTACATCACACCTGTCTAGACTCCGTCAACACATTTTCCACATTTCCACAATCAGTAAGTCATTCAGCCATGTGCATATTCAGCTGCAGTGCTTGGGTATTTCATGCAGTAACATATATGACTGCGTACATTACATTATATAGCAATGTTTCCGTAGTCTGACAACTCAGTTTGACATCGTTTGCTTTCAGGCCAACCCATTTGGCAGTATAGCACCAAGTGTTTCTCTTAAGCTAGTCAGCAACCTGCCAAACCTCCTTTTTTTGATGTATGCGTATATATGTATGTGTTTCCCAGATTTTTTCCTTCAGAAATAGCTTCCCCTACAGCTCCACTGGGTGTTTTGCCTTCGCAAACATGAAGTGCCACACCTACAGTGCCTGGAGTGTGGGCTTGGGTACCAGTTTGGGTGGCGTAGAGTTAATTACATGTTGTATAAAATCCATTGCTATTACATAAAGTTATGAAAACATGACGTTGAATGTGTCCTGGGACTTTAAAGTAAATCAGCCCTGTGTGGTTTATTAAGCCCCCTGGTTATATTCCATAGAAGTCGTGCCTCTTTTACTTTGGCCTTTTCCAGCCCAAGTGTGTGTTGACAACCTCCTCTGACACATAAGCACACACAATACTCCCACACATAAAATCAACAACCGTTCTCATACTTTGCACCACTGAGGGGCTTTTTCTCCTGAGTGTGCAACAGCTCAGAGAAAACATTCGAGCAGAACAAAAACCTTCGTCTTTATTGTGCTGAGATAGCAGCCTTGTACTGAGCAGAGACTTCAGGAGGGGCATTGTGGGGGGACTGGGAGGCAGCTGTTTTGTATGATTTATGACAAGAGTAATAAAACTTGTTGGTGGCTCCAGTAGAATTAGTTTCAGTAAACTTTGTTTTTAAAAACTGTCTGTTTTCATTCTTTTTTGGCAGATAACTATGGTGGATACGAGAACCAGCTTTTTAAAGGTAATGGTTTTCTGTCAACTCGTTCAGCTAAATGGTCAATCAAGTCTGCGAATGACTTTGGTAGTGATGCATGACAAGAAGTCAAACTTTTGAATTTCCACAGTCTTGCTAGCTGCCCCTGAAAGGTAAAGCTACATCGTAAAAGAATAGTTTGACCTTTTCAGGACACATATTTGCTTTCATGCCAAATGTTCATGAGAAAATGGACCCCACTCTCATGTCGTGTAAAGCCAGGAGGAGATTAGCTTAGCTTAGCATGAAGACTGGACGGTATCGAAAATCCACCCACCAGCACCTTAAACGTGCACAAGTAGAAATGCATACATTTGTAGTTTAAGACATCCATTGAACTTTGGCTAGCTTTTTCCTCCTCTTTCCAGTCTTCATGCAAAGCTAAGCTAAGCTAATCAGCTCTTAGCTCTAGCTCCGTCTTTAAGGTACAGATATAGGAGAGGTGTCAGTCCTCTAATCTAACTCTTGGCAAAAAAGTGATTTTGCATATCACAGCCAACTGTTTTCAGGGTTTGTTCCAACATAATTGGTTTAATCCATGTTGCCTCTGTTAAGAAAACAGAAAGTGTGAGAATGAGTAGCTCCCTTTTCCACATTTGTGACTTAACTTGTATTTTTACCACTGAAATGACAACAAACAGTTCAGATATAAAAGCTTACACATCATATTATCTGTCACTTGGTCAGCACATCACTTTCAAACGTTCATGTTTTCCTCGTCTTGTTTTTCAGAGGAGGATTTCACTGGAGAAGAGGAAATGCCTTCATTTAGAGGTGAAGCCCACACACAGACACACAGACACAAGAGACACACAACAGCAAATAATGGCAATTTGTTGACGCCAACTTCTTCTTTGGCAAATTCTGTATATCAACAAAAGCGATTATTTGCTCAGGTCAGTCAATAACTGTCAGATTCATCAATAAATATAGCAGTCATTAATTGCAACAAATAAAGCTGTACAACACTGTAAAGCCCAAAAAGGAAATTGCTTTATAATGTTTACTTTAATTTATGATGCTTCTTTATCATCAGTAGTCATACAGATCTCCAAAGAAAAACTGATCTGATTATGATAATGGTTAACGAAGCAGAGTAATCAGATCTGATGAAGTGTCCGTTCACTGCTCTTCCAGGTCGTAGCAGAGGAGGCTGCATGAGGTGTCAGCAGAGCCACTCCCTCCAGCTGGCCGTCAAAGTCCTCTATGGATTTGTTGCTTTCCTCATCATTACAGTGGCAGTGCTGGCATCGCTTGGTGAGTTTTTTTTTTTTTACAATAATCAAGTTGCAGTCAATGAATTAGGACCACCAATACCCCAAAACATGATTCCCTGACGGCCCTAATGAGCAGATAATCTCTAAGGTTGGATGCGGCTGCTGTCCACAGATTTATTTGGTAATTTTACTGATTAATTCTGACACTAAGCAATAGGAGTGAGACATAGGTCTGTCATGGGAAAAGAGCAGACCCTACTTTTCTATCTGTGTGTGTGAGAGTCTTAATAAAACACAGTCCATTTAAGTCATATAGATCAAATGAATGTGGCCCTGGGTCCTGTATACCATGTTTTAGCTGACAGCTACTCAGCACCAACAGATGCTTTTCACATTAACATCGTTTTATTGGGCTTAAAAGCCGTAAATCTTCCTCCTTTACTACCACTCAGGGGGCTCAGAGCTCACGTACAATTCAGGTACAGAAATATAATAAAGTTCAGCTTTGTTCTGCCGTGTGACGACATTTCATTGGCTTCACCATGTGCTGGAAACAGTTTGTCATCCGACACCAGCAGTTGGTGTCGGTTCGGTTTTGCTATGGCTACCAGAACTCGTCGACATCCGCCATTTTGTCAGATCTTTTTTTTCCACGAGCCAACAAGCTAAATATCTTTGATAGATATGCGCCCAATTTCCTGTATTACTTGAGCCATTGAATGCGTTCCTGTACGACGAGTTTACTGCTAACCAAGTTAGCCATTGTACGGTATGTGTTGCTTCCAGTAAGTAAGTAAATGTGGCATTATAACATGACTTGATCTGCAAAAAGTTGGGACATTATGCTGATTTTCAAATGACAATTTCAACGTCTTGTGGGCACAAATCATACACCCACATTCCCCAAATATTCTGGGAAAAACTGTAATCATGTACATTTCGTAGATGCCAACACTTGAACAACAATTGAGCATCCAAAATATAAAACAAATATAAAACATGTGCAACATTCGTGGGGCCTTAATTTATTCCAACACACATGTAAACATGTACACCACATGCACGGCACCAAAGCCCTAAAAAGTATAAACACAAAAAATATTACACTTGGCTGCAACTCCCAACATGTGCATGTGCACGAGAAAAAAAATGAATCTATTAACCTTTGATTTTCTGTTCCCTGCTGGACATCTGTTTTGTGTGAAATGGAGCAAGATAGACGCTTCAGCATCTTTTCACTGAGTTTAACAAAAGCCACGAGTTATGTTCAAAATCACTGTCACAGCAGCCAATACAGTAGAGCAGGTGGTATGCGCAGAACGCATGTGGAAGCATTTATATATGCAAACACACTGTGGAGCAGACTTGCATTAATACCCGTAATCACTAGTTAGGATGCCGAAAAAGTCTGCATCAGACCTACACTCTCACACGCGTACACACAAAAACTCACACTCACTAAATTCTTGTTGCTCTCTTGGGAAATATGTTGGGAGAGCAGGACCCCAGCCAGCTGGTTAAACCATCCATCATTCATCTGTGTTTTGGTTACATTTGTTAGCTAATGAAAACTTTACGTGTTGTGTTGTTTGGCTTAAATTACAACTTCCTGTTTTTACTCCTTTAAATACTTCCTATATCCTGTTAACACCAACGCACCGCTGATGTTAATCATTTCTGTATCCACTCGTTCATTCATGCTCATGCGCCAGTGCTGCTGGAACTGTGTTCGCATTTGTTTCGCGTGTTTAAAATGAATGGTTTAATTCCCCATTTATTGTTGACAAAAGAAAAACTGTAACACGCCTGTCAGCGGCGTGCTCCTTCACTCAGAGCCTTATTTTAACTTAAACAACTTGGCTGTGTCTCCAGTGTTCAGGAAGGTGGACAGCTTGTCTGAGGAGGAGTCCATCTACCACAAGAAGATCTCCAGAGCTCAGCAAGGAATAGATGGTAAAGTAGCTGGAATTACCTACCTACCTACCTGTTACTCTGAGTACTTCAAGTTGTGAATGAAAGTTCATTATACAGTAGATCTTCCAAACAGCTGCTGATAAGAACAGCCTCGTAATAGGTCATTTTAGCAGATGTTTGGAACAGGTACAGTTGCATTTAATATCTTCCCATCTGCCGAGGAAGATCAAAAGCTCTTGAACAGCTACTAAATGGACCTTTGCGGTGTGGCTGTTTTGTAAGTATATTGACTCTGGATGTATACCAGCTGTTTTAAGGTCACTCATGAAGTGTAAAGCTGTATAGATGATTGATTTGTGATGTTGGGGGAGGACAAAAAATTGTTTTCTCTCCCATAAAACTTGCAGATGGTTACCAGAGGCTTTGATATATATCACATACAGACATCTAAAACCTTTATCCATCATTCCTCTCTGTGTCTCTTTCTTTATCTCCTGTCTCCCCTCCATTTCCTTCTCTGAATTCATGTCTCAGATCTGAGCTCCAGCTCTAACTGTTCAGGCTGTCTGGATGTGGCTCTGTACAGCCAGCAGATCAGCAGGCTGAAGAGAGAGTTTGAAGACATCCAGAGAATGATACTGGGACAGGAGCAGGTACAGTCTTCAAGTCGCCTGCTTTGTTCAAACGTTAATCCAAAACCCAATGATATTTAGTTTGTAAAGATGTAAAGCAGAGAAGAGAAGCAAATCCTCAGATCATTAAGACAGCCTCTTTGGTCCTTGTTACACCTTCAGGTCCTGGACCAGGCCTCCCAGACCCAGAACACCCTAAAGGCCACCAGCAACCGGCTGACACGCGACATGCAAAACCACCTCATGTCGATCAAACTTCTCAACCAGTCGCTGGAAAGATACCTGGATCGGGTGGAGGGCTGGAAGGACGTGATCGAGGAAACTGTAGGGAAAATGAAGACACTGACCGAGGATCAGTACGACGTCAAAGCTACAGCACAGCAAGTGAACATGACGGTGGCACTCAGGTGATTGAAAAGTTGCAGGGCAACAGAGAGAGACAAACAAGAGAGACACAGACACAAGGAAAGGGAAAACACTGGGAACTAGGATGCAGACAGCCTCATCATCTTGTCAATATCTTGTCTTCATTGTGGAATATATTTCAGTTGTCATCATCTCTTATTGGCTACATATAATGTGTTGATGACCTTTTGGTGAACCTGCCAAGTGGCTGACAGTAGGCAAGAAGTCTGAGTCAATGCCACAAGTGCAATTCTATCTTTGACAACCCTCACAAGCAAATTATAATTCACGAAGGCAAAGCACGGTAAGAATAACAACTGAGATTTCTTATTTAAAAAATGACACAGCTGTGAGTCAGATGCAGCACACATAATGCTAATTTAAACCTACTGCAGACCAGTAGAGTTTATCGTCCATCTTTTTTTAATTGTTTGTACACACAGCTGATGTTTTATCCACTTCACCTCACATGTCCTCTGTGTTTTTTTCCTCCAGTACAATGTGGATAGATGCCCTGCAGAGAAAAGCAGACGAGGAGACTCTGGTCCTCCAGAAGTTGACCACCGACTGGCAGAACTACAGTCGCGTTCTGAGCGCCATTAAATCCAACACGAGCAGCACCACGCAAAACATGCGCTTCCTCCAAAACAACATCGCAGCAGATCACCAGAGAATCGCCATGTCCAATGAGGTGTACTACGACCTCACCCAGCAGGTGTGTGTTTGTGTCGGCAGCACCGGACATTAACATAAATATAAACATTAATATTTGTTTTTCAAGAACTCCTCGGCTGAATCCTGTTTCTTTGTCGGTGTGCTGTTGCACTTGTACACCAAATTAAAGACCGGTTTGAACCTAAAAAAAGCCAACAATTTTGAAATGTGAGGTCATTTAGCCATGTATTCCCTCTGCTTGGGAATTAAGACTTGGTTTTAGAAATTAACTAGTTGTGATGATTAAAACGGGTCAGCTCAGTTCAATGCATATGTATATGTATGCATATGCAAACGTATGTCTGTATTTTCTCCAGGTGATGAACCTGCAGATGCAACTTGACAACGTGACGTCTTTCATGGATGAACACGAGGAGAACATGCATGACCTTCACTACCATTCCAGGTAAGACATGTAAAACGTGTACTGTGTAACCTAATGCCTCCCTTTACTCTAATCTAATCTTGACTAAGTCAAACACAAACATTAACGCTAAAGACAATCCTTAGAAATTGGTTAACCCTGTAGGGACCCGATGTTTGGTCTCAAATAGGAGGTGAGTCCCCATACGTGACATTGTAAACATATGTCCCCACAATGATAGCTAAACAAACACAAATAATACAGACACACAGAAAGAGTATTATCACTCCACAAATGTAAGAACCACACACACCCTTCCTGTTTTAGGTACTATGAGAACCGGACTGGTGAGCGTTTCTCTGCGTTGGATGGTCGTCTGAACTCCATCTCGATGGAGATTGATACGATCTCCTCCAGCATCAATGCCACTGTCAACCACGTCCAGAGCATGTACAAGTACATCAACATCGAGAGCTCGTCCTGCCAGAGTCGCATGGGCAGACACACAGAAGATCTACAGGTTTGTTTTTTCATCATTACGCATTTGTCAACAAATACGAAGGCTTAGTATGTCGCACTTGAGAAGCACCCTTGGTAAAAGATCTCGTCTATAAGAGCTGTATAAAAAAATCAGAAAAGTGCTACATGGTTTACACGTCTCCATTCTGCTGTTCCTTCTCATCAAGTTCCTTCTCATCTAATGACCTAAGCATCTACTTGTCTTGTCATTGTTCTCGCAGATTTCCGCTTTTGCTTCCTTTCTTTATCCGCATATCCTCCTTGTTTCTTTTGTGCAGAACCTGAACAACACGGTTTTGTTGCTCCTCCATTTGGCCGACACACTGAGACAGCAAAACATGTTGCTGAATCTAAGACTGGATGTGGATGTCAGAAACCTGTCCATGGTGATGGAGGAGATGAAGCTCGTGGATGTTCACCATACCCAGCTCATAAAGAACTTCACAATAGTCAAAGGTACATTGCATGCTGCCATATGTACAAATCAGTACAGTACATGGACTCTTGAATTTTTAATGCCACCTCATTATTTTCTCTCAACAGGTATTCCTGGACCACCAGGGCCCAAAGGGAACCGTGGTGAGACTGGCTCAAAAGGACCCATGGGACTAACTGGGAGCAAAGGTGACCGAGGGCCGACAGGAAGCCGTGGATCGCTTGGAGAGAAGGGCTCTTTAGGGCCCATAGGAGCAACAGGTGCACCAGGGCCCAGTGGCAACAAAGGGTCAATCGGACTCAAAGGAGCTAAAGGGTCTTCTGGTTTAGTAGGACCACGTGGCGAGAAGGGACAGAAAGGTGACATGGGCCTCTCTGGTGCTGATGGCATAGAAGGACTCACAGGGCCTCCGGGGATCCAGGGTCAAGCAGGACTACCAGGCGTTATTGGGCCAGTAGGACCAAGGGGAAAACCAGGGCCAGCAGGGCCACCTGGACCACCAGGAACCCCTGGACCTCCAGGCTTGCCATACCCCCATGACCGAATCAACACCCAGGAGCGGACCATGACGCCTGCAACTGGGTCCAAAAGACAGTAGAAAGATGGACGAAGACGTGGAGTTGATTTGTCTGGCACAGAGAAGCATTATTTGCAGATCAGGATATCATCCATTGTGACCGGAGACGCAATAATCCATTTCTTTGGGATTATACAAGACAATAAAGAATAAATGCAAATCAAATTGGAGATGGGGGCTTTGAAGAAGGCATTCCCCTGATGTTAAGACATGGCTACATGAAATGAACCAAGAGGAGGGTCTAAAAAATATAAAACAGAACTGCTGTCATGGTTGAAGTGTTGTTGAGAAGTTGTTGAGAAAGACTACCCAAGGCCAAAATGAACGTTCTTTGGACAGACTTTGAATTTTGTATGGTGGTATGCCTTCATACAACACATGGGTCTCATAACTACTTTTGATGAGAGTTTCCTGACAACAAAGCCAAAGAATAATCAAAAATCCCCATTTACCAGAATTCTTGCCTTAGATGATGAGATTAATATGAATAAAAAATGTCTTGCCTAGTTGAATGTACTGGAAGGAAAGAATATGTTTGTTGTTGTCAAGCCTCAAAATGTCATGGGGCATAATAAATAGCAGGGCTGTTAATCACAGATTAGGACTTTACATTGCCATGCACTACTATATAAGCACAGAAAAGCATTAGTTGTTACATTTTATACACATTGACACATCCTTTTCTGATGGATGGCACTTTATTGGTTCTTAAAGTGTAAAAAATTAAGTCAGTTTGTTTATCTTTTGGCATTTCAGAGCAGGTACTCTGAAGATTTTCTTACATATATTGGGCAAAACTGTCTTTGAAGATATAAAGTTTAAAGTCTGAATTTGACTCTTGAGACACCTTTGTTTGACATTTGCTTCTATTGTTTTTGGATGAAGGAAAGTAACAAACAACCCTCTTGTTGACATGATTGTGAAAACATTTTTGGAAATACACGTTCACTTTTTTTTTTGAGAGATCAGTGAGAAGCTGTTGGAGGTGATTAGCCTAGCTTAGCATAAAGACAAACAGTTAGCCTCAGTCTTTCCGAAGCTTATTAACATTTTATATCTTGTTTGTTTGATATGCGCACAAAAAGAACTGTAAATATTGTGGTTTTAACTATTTCTTACAAACAGCAGTTTATCTATTATACACTCTGAAGTTGTTTGCTAAGAACTACTAACAGCACATAACTCCACGTAACTACATGTGAGTCAATATTAAATTACACAAACAAGATACAATGTGGTAAACAGTAAAAGTTACAGGTGTATTTTTTTTTACTTCATGGAGAAGCAGCTTAAAGAAACAGCTAACCTGGTTAGTTCAAGAAATGGACCCAAATCCAGACGTAAAAGTGAAGTGAACAAATGAAGACTTTAAGTTAGTAACGAGGCTGGTGTACACAAACAATAGGAGCAGGAATAACAGGTGACGCAGAATACAGAACGGAAGAAAGAAACACAGAGCTAAGGCTAAAGAGACAGTGTTTTCGCCAAGGATCATGATGCTACATGAAAAATAAAACATGGTGCAGACAGGATTACATTGATATGCAGTAAGTTTAGACACAATGATTTGGCAAGAAACAACAGACTTGGAAGTGTATGTTCAGTACACATGCTACATATAGAGACAGAAGTAAAGACAAGCTAGACGAGACACATGAAACTATTCAGGCTGGAACAGAAAATAAAAAAAATGTCGTGAAACGCAAGAAAGGCAGAAGTAAAGCCAGAGATATGAAGTTCGGAGAATTACTAAATAAAACAGGAAACATGAAACAAGACACTCCACTCTCAACCTTGACAGTTTCCCTTTGCCTCAAGTTATTCTGTTAAGATAAACTAAGCTAAACTAAGCTAAGCTAATTGCCTTCGGCTCTAGCTCTCTGCCTTATGCACAAACATGAGAGTGGTATCAATCTTCTCATCTAAGTCTTGGAAAGAAAGTATATTTCAAAAAAATATTCCTTTAAGTGGTGTGAAGGGTAGAAAGGTCAAGAAACACATAGATGAATAATGTTTGTGAACAAGTTACATTGGCCACAGCTTGTGATAGCAGAGAGGGTTTGGGTCTTATGATACACACATAAATAATCTTTCATATCTCAAAAAGGGAAACGTAGTATTTTTGTAAACCTGTGTGTTGTAATGAAATGCGACTGGCTTGCATCGAACTCCAATAAAGCTTTTTTTTTTTTTAACAGTCTCGGTCTTGTCGGTATCCTACTGCACTTCCAACGCAGAGCGCTATTGTTGCCCTGTGAAGGGAAGGGAGCGGCCATTAATTCAAAACACATGTCAACCCCTCCCGCTAGATTTTTGAGGTTTGCTGCCACTGACTCAAAGATATTAGATTGTCTAGATTTACCCTGTTGTTTTAACATAGGTAGTCTACCAAAAAATGTGCCCTATAATTTACATTTTGCAGCTCATAGTAGAATTTAGTAAAGTGTGGGGTACAGATGTCCAAAAATAAGAGTTTGGAGATTAAGGACAGAAATAATACCTTTCCAAGATGATGTCTCAACATTACGCAAACGTTAATATTTATTTATTATAATATATAAATGTGTTGTTGAAAATAGCTGATAACCACCCTCCAGCTGGCTCGCTGCTTTCCTGCTGAATTATATTTTCACTGCATTTCTCTTTTTCTCAGTGCTGGAACATGACAGGCCTTGTGGGATGTTAGGAACCCGATCTCCAGCAAAAACTTCCTTCAAGAATCCACCCAAATCCCTTATTCCCGCAGTCCCCATGACTTGTTCGTTATGAGCATGGAACATTTGCTCTAAATCACCCGCTGTTTTCACCTCAGAAACCCGAAGCAAAGGCGTAAAATTGGTGGTGTTTCTCGTCCGTGGTGCAGGAAAACATAGCTGAGACATGTCTTGTATATTTCAGATTTGAATGCTTATGCCTCAGTCTCACTTTAGACATCCTGCAAAGTGACCAGCGAATCAATTACTGTGTGGAGGGCGACCTTCTGCAAAAGCCTGCGAGTTAACTATTTCCACTTGTGGGGCATAAATCACCAGGACAGTTACTAAACTACTGCAGGACAAGATGTCACCACATCCAGCCACATAAGAGACACATTAGTCTGCATGATTCTTCTGCGCACAGCTGTACAACAAGTGAACGTGATTCCTGTGTTGGAAAGTACTGTACCACAGTATAATTCTGAGGTACTTTACTTGTACTTTACTTGAGTACAATATTGTAGCTTTTACTCCTTTTTCGATTGCTGTAGTCATTAAGATTTTACATACATAAATCATATTGCTATTACACAGACTTGTAATGAGGTGAATGGTGTCTATGTCATGCACTATGTAACTCCCAATGTTTCCCTCTGATGTCCTCCGACCGCTCCACATCAACTCTGTGATTTACAGAGTTTCCTGATGGACAGTAAAGTAAACCGCTGCCAACAGTAGCTGCTGTTACTTAATATGTTAACTCAGTTTGTTAGCTTGACTGCCTGGACTGTGAGCTCAGAGCACTCTGGGAGTGTTAGTGTTTGTACTCCAGTACCACTATTTTGGACTGCCAGGCAGAAGAGGAGGTTTTCAGGTGAATGCTGACAGAGAGTGGAGCTGGTGTCGTGCCAGAACCGGAGCTGGGTAAGTGGGCAATGTAACTGGGCTCAGCAGCCTCTATGGACATACTGGCAGAAATGAAAAGACCAAAGGGGATGTTGACGTAACAAGCTGAGAAAAGAAAAGACAGTGAGTAAAAAGTCCCTGGACAAATCTGGTAAATCTGGGTCGTTGGCGAGAGCTTGGTGGAATAAAAAGCTGAAAGACAGACGCCAAGCTGGACTGACTGCCGTTGGACCAGTAAGCAATATTAGTTGGCTGATATATCTTGTGTCGTTGAACTTGTTGATCTTTGGCAAAGTTGCTGACTCACTGGTTTTTGATCCTAAGCAATCATAACAAATTCCCATGAACAGCTGTCCAGATTTATCACAGTGGAATGACACTCTGAAACTGCGGTGCCAAATCATAAAAATACCAATTTCTACTCTGTTTTAAGTTAAAGATCTTCTTCCATCACTGGTAAACAGCAGTTGGAGCACTTCAAAGACTTGGATGGACATAAAACAACAAATTTTATTTACATACCACAAAACAATGACTTTAAATGATCTGCCAACTTTGTTGAAGCTCAAAACTACAGTCACAAGTTTGAGCAAACAGATCTAAAATCAGAGTTAACTGACACAAAACTTAAATGAGTGCTTACGTCTACAGGACGAACTGAAAGAACATGACCCTATGAATCAGTTCACCACAGCACCAAAACAGCCTTTGTCTTAATTCATTCGTTTTTTTGGGGATACGTACATCAGCGTTTCACCTTTTTACCTTTTCAAAGCGACTTTTCAAGTCTCAGCACCATCCAGACTTTCGTATCAGTTACAGCAACATGCAGTGATTCATGTTTCAGATCGTCGGCCAGCCGCGGTCCAGATCAAACTAAGGTAACCAAGGTCTGTTTAAACTGGCAGGAATCACTTGTTAATTTCGGTTTGTCCCGTACACCGCATGCTTACTTGGGGGGATTCTTTGGGGAGTTTAATTATTGTTTTTCGAGACACCACGAATGATGGAAACTTCTGTAGTGCCATCTTTATGGTGACGCATTGTTTTTTGTTTTTTGTTTTAATCATACTGCTTTGAATTTATTCAAGCTACCATTAACCTGAAGGTAGTATAATTTTGTGAGACTCCACGGCTGAAGCAAGTTAAAACATCTCTTTCTACAATCTCCAACGAAAGAGAAGCCATGTCGAAGGA
Organism: Nibea coibor; assembly: GCA_023373845.1. Classification (NCBI taxonomy): domain Eukaryota; kingdom Metazoa; phylum Chordata; class Actinopteri; family Sciaenidae; genus Nibea; species Nibea coibor. The sequence goes on from CM041730.1 coordinate 15,824,531, forward strand.
TGAAGTGTGAGAGGTGTGTTATAGCTGTGGTGAAAAACACCAGACGGAGCCAGGATAAACCCCGAGGCCAGATGTTCTTTCTGGAAACCCGGCCAGGCCTGACTTTCCCAGGTATAAATTTCACTCCTTCATATATCTGTAATTTTCTCACCTCGTGGGCTGACCAACAGACTGAAAGCTCTAACTTCATAATTTAGCTGCTATTTGTTTTTCTGAAAGTCATTTATGACCGGGATGTAACACGTCTCTGCTTCTTTCCACATGTACACTTCAGGGCTGATTGGCTGTGAAGTGGATTGAGTAGCTGCGATGGACTGTAATGGAGACTAACGCACCCCACAGGACCGGAGACCTGCTGACTCAGTGAGCTGATGTCATGCCTGCATGTCGCCGAGACGAGATGAGTGAGTGCTGAGACAAATCCAACTTTGACTATAATTCAGATCTCGTGGCAGAACCAAGATGGTGAACGTTGTCACTGAGCATGTTTCCATGCTAGCATTAGCGTTTGGCTCAATGCGCCGATGTGCAAGTACAAAACGTGGACGCCGGACCCCTGAGGTTTCTGCCCGTCGAAATCTTGGTGGTCCCAATAAAATCTAAAAATCAGCAAAGACGTGGATCATCGGCAGACCTGAGGCAGAGTTTCAGACTTGACAGTTGATTAATCTTTCAACAAATTCAGTCTGCTCTGGTTCAACTGGAAGGTTGTGAACGGATCTCGATTTCAGGTTTTCCAAAGTCAAGAATGAAGTTTAACACTCAGGATTTGAAGATAAAAACTCTCGATGGCCGATGTAAGCGTGACAAATGAACGAACTGCTGCGTGGTCTGCTCGTCGCGCGGCCTGAGAGGCCGTGCAGCTGCCTTGCGGCGAAGGAACGTACCGCATCAAAATGATCGAATCACTCACCGAGACTACTCGTTACTCCCGGGTCATATAAAAGGTCATAGTTCATATTGAATGATACGTTCACGACCGACACACCACTACAATAGAAAACAAATAACGTTGCTGCCACTTAAGAGGAAGTTTTCCAATTTTCACAGCCTCTACAACATAAATTCTGCAAGACTGTATGACCCGAAGGACAGATTTATACTTAACAGTCACTGACTGCTTACTTGTTAATGAGGATTGACGGCACACCACACCACCTCTCATTCCTTTCCCAGCTGTTCTTCTTCTTTTAGATGAGATTAAAACTCCACGAGGACGGGAGATCAGTACGTCTCCTTCTGTCACTTTAGATTTTCGGGTCGTGTTGTTTAATTTCAGTCATTATGAGATTAAATGTGTCAGGAGTTGGAGGTGGCACAGAGAGACATTACCTAACCTGGACCAGCACACACACATAAACATATACACGCACACACACAATCTGAGACGTTAGCTAACCGTCGACTTGACAGGCCCCCAAAGAGCTCATTACGTAGACAGCTGTAAAAACACACTTGGCCCTTTCACTCTGGCTCAGGTAGCCATTATTCTGTACATATGTGTGTGTGTGTGTTTGTGACAGATCACACTTGCTGTAATGTGTGCAGTGACTCAGCAAGTAACTCTGAAAATAAACGATGATTCAGGGCTCTGATTGAAAGATATTGCGCGTGTAATGATGATGGAAGCACTGAGCGGGATAGTTCCACATACGAGGGCAGAGAGTGCAGGTGCATGAAGTGCTGCTGCTCCTAGTTTCAAGAGGCCTGGACAGATCTTTTGAAACTCTTGTGTCATCCAGCTTAAGACAGTATTTCTGTTGGCAGTGCGTGCAGAGGGGAAGGTGGGAGGGCTGAGCAGTCGCTCAGTTCATGAGAGCGTCTGCAGAGTCATAGAGAATAACATGCACGTCTACATGTCCTCACAGGAGGACAGATTTATTTGTAATTTTAAAGGAATGCTTCTGCATTTTAGGACTTTTGCCCGTTCACTTCCTCTCAGACTTGGATGATTACAAAGGTTAAGTAGGCCATGGAGCTGGATTAGCAATTAGCCCTAAACTGGCAAATAGTCTATTGTTGTGTCATTTCTTCCACTCTTATTTTGAGTACATAAGCAAGGTCACATCGTCAATTATGGCAAAATGTAGTGTGCTGTGAATATCCAGATGGTGCACTCATAACAGTCCAAAAGTTGACTGTGGAACGCTGGAAGGACCACCAGAGCTGAAGTGGTTCCCATGAATACCAAAATATGAAAATGGAAGCTGTATACATGTTTTATATTTCATATTTAGTGAGTCAAATGGTGGCGCAAATGCAACGGGCAATTGCAATTCATCAAAGAATAAAAAGGAAACATTTTTCACAACAGCTGCACTCAAATTGAGACAACTGCCCTGCCAAAATTACTGCAGTAGGCCAGGAAGTTCATAGTGTTCTACACAGAAGTGAACCAATGCATGCATCTGAATTGATGCAGCTTATTTTAGCATAAAAACTGGAGTGAGGGGGAACACTAGCTAACCGGTTCTTCCTAAAGTTTAGAAACATACACATGAACATCAGCCGCCATTTAGCCCCGCCAATTTTGTACAGTAGCCCCAAACAGACAAACCGAACACCAGATGTAGATACGACCTTTCGCTTTTAATGTGAATTTCACACCCAGAGCCTTTTCCTACATGCTGTGAGGCAGAGGGTGAGGCGTGGAGTATTCACTTGGTTGCAATCTGCAACTTCACTGCTCGGTGTCACCAAATCCTACACACTGGACCTTTAAATGACTTCAACTCTGTCATATCCAGATAAAATCCAGATGACACTTTAATTTTAACACTTACATACATGCACTTTTATATAAACTGTCATTCCCTGTTTTTGTTTGGTTTCCCTGGAGACACTGAAATCAGGGTCAGCTCTAACCTGCACCTGAAGCTGGTTAGAAACTGTCAAACACACCAGAAGAAGAACTACTTCTGCACTCCGCAGTTTAATTACAACGATAACAGTTTAGCACATATATGATATATGTGCTGTTGCTTTAATCAGGCAGAGAACAATTTCAGTGTAACTTTAACATGACACAAATCAGATAGTGGCTGTTTCCACAGCCAGCTTACTCATATAGGACGGACTGGCCATTATTCTGAAACCCCGATGGACCCATTTGTCCAACAGCCTGTTCTTAAGAAAACAAACACCCATTGCTGTGAAAATACACACTGTTACTTTCACCAAGGCATAAAAAGCACACCGTGGACCAGCATGACTGTCACGGTTTGTCTAGTGTCTCCTGTTTTTATTTTGGTAATCCTCTCCTCTCCTCTCCTCTCCTCTCCTCTCCTCTCTTTGGTCGTGTTCCCACCTCGATTAGTTTCACCTGTGTCTTGTTTTCCTCTCCTCACTTCTGTATTTCGTCTGTTCTTTTGCTTTAGCGTTACTTTGTCATTCCTCGCCCCGTCCTCGTATTTAGTTTTAGTGTTTTTGGCTCTTTGCTTTGCCAACCCTTTGCCTCGCTGCCCTCTGACTCTTTGTCTTTGGTGTTTTTAAATCACTTTGGGCTGCTCTGCTGCTGCCTGGGCTCAACCTCTTATACTCTTGTTACCCACTGATCGAACATAGCAGCGCCAACAGACCCAGACCAGTATGCATTTAATTAGAGGAGAGACAAAAGCGCTCACAACTTTTAAAGCACCTTTTTATTATGGCTAAAATGCATCGCAGATTTCAATCTGTGTAAATAGAGAGCTAAGATAAGATTTCATTAAACCAGACGTTTGTCGCTCTCTCGATAAATCGTGAAGTGTGGCAGCAGCAAGAAGCACCGGTACTCTCTGGCTTGCTGCCACACTCCGCACAACATTCAAAACCTTTGTTGTGGGATGCCTCCCTGCTTGAGATCTGCTGCTTCGAGGGGTCAGGTCTGTTTACTTTTGCCTGTTTTACTGCACACGTGGAGTATTCTCGTACTGTATACATCTAGGTGGAGCGATCGTGTCAGTGCGATGGAGAGTAAAAACCAAACGTTGAGCACCGGCCCAGCTAATCCACTCTTTAGAGGAAACATGAATCACCTGCAGAGCAGCTTCCCTCAGAAGCTCCTTAAGTTATTTTGTTTAACATTTAATTCAGAGACTGAATTAAAGTATTATATGTTTGTTTGCTTTGCATGGCGGCAGAGGAAAAATGAGGTCTTGTGTTATTATAACCATGTGTTTGGAGTTTGCAGTCACCAGCTGGACAACCTTGGCAGATTATTATTATTATTATCTTTTTCCGTAGTTTTATTTTTGGCACATCGATCCAGCGTGTCGCACACTGGCACCAGAAACTCTACGAACTGTTTCCGTTTTTTAAATTGCTTATTTTTATTGAAGCTAATTCCAATAAAAGACTTCTTCCCAGTTATTGAAGCCTGGTGAGAAATTGTTATGAGCAGAAACATAAATCAGAACATAACACGTGCAGTCAACTTAAAAATCCAAACAACAGATTTAATATTTTGAGTTTTGTACATTTTCTACAGATATTAAAATAAACAGTCCAACAGTGGAAACCTGGTGTCCAGGTCTGTAACATTTCCACATTGAGGTCTTGTTTTGTCAGTGGAAGATCTTTCGGGTGGAAAATGGAAATTTGGTCATCCGATGCCGTCTTTTGCAATCCTGTTTATGAACCACATTTGCCGTCCATTGTCCTTCACCAAACAACCAATTTGAATGTAATAGCTTAAGCTCTGGTTTCTGGATATCGTCACTGCAATTTAGCAGCAACATGATGGTGGTCTTGTTGTGGGTTGGTGGGTTTTTGTCTCTCTCATTGCTTTTTCTTGTTTGGTGAAACAGGTCAGATTGTGCATGAGTCACGAAGCGCCAGCACGGCCGACAGCTGCGGTAACCGACAGGGCGAGCCGTGACAGTTTCTCAACATTAAAAACCAGTAATTTGGTCATTGAAATAAAAACAGATTTCTGCTCTTACTTTGCCATCCTCCATGACCCTTCCTCATCTCAGTCACAAAGTACTTCTGACAGTTTGCAAACTCTGGCTCTCATCAGTTGACGGTCAAAAGCAATTCGGCGAAGACTGACCGCACATCATCAGATCCCGGGTTTTGCAAGCAGCAACAATACAAATGTTTTTTTTAAATTCCATGTTTTAACAATAAAAATGTTCTTGCTGGTCCATCATATTTGTCTTCAAGCTTGTTCTTTCCAAGTCCTGTCAGTTCTTTCAGTGTCACCACGGATAATGTTCAGTTCAGTTCAGGCTATAGTCTTTTGTCTCTTCTCTTGTCTGGCGGCTTCTTGTTCGCTCACTTAGCTTCCCCTGTCAACGTCCTCTTCGCTCTCTTCCAAAGCGGCTACAGAACCCGGTAGTACTGCCCGCTTGCCCAGCTCAGATTCTGAGACAACACCTTCACAAGGCAACAACATTTGTTAATGCCCCGGGCCTGTAAACCTCCTCTTCTTCCCGGTGATCCGTGGTACAAACACTAACAAACACGTGCTCTGAGCTCACGGCTTGAGCACCCCGGCTAGCAGCCTGAGCTAACAGCCGCTACAGCTTTACTTTCACAAAACTCTCAAAATCAAAAGTTTAAAAAGTTTCACAGTGTTACTTTAAAAATGGATCAAATGACTGAGATGTGACAGTTAATTATGGCTTACTCTGTCTTACCTCCTCTCACCTCTGAGGGTTTTAGCTTCTTTCAGCTGCTTGTTTTGTCTTTAAGAACATTTTACAGCTTTCAGCAACTATCTGCTGGAACACGCAGACCTGTTGCCAAAAACCTCATCAAGTAATAAAAAGGAAATGCAGTCTTTACAGTTTCTTACACTGCCCCCAAGTGAACAAAATAACCAGACAAAAAATGACGAGTCATCATTCAAAAACTGTTGATTTATGTTTATATATGTTTTAATAAACAAAATCCTGAGTGAACAGGATAAAGATAGACTTTAATGATCTCACACTGTCAAATTAAAGAAATTGAGACCATGCAAATATCTACAGTCCATAATATCATGAATAAATGATATAAGTAGTTGTTTATTTAGCATATTTAGCATTTATGCTAGTCTGCATCGACATCACTTAAGAAAATGTGACTTCTCTTACTTGTTTACCTACCTAAAGCTACAAACATGGGTCAAACCTTTAACATAGTGTGGTGTGTTGCTTTAAAACACATGACCCTGCACAGACACACAGCCAGACCCTTGGTTAACCCTCATCCAGTGTTTCAGGGAGGAGCTGCAGAATAAAATCCTGTCTTCATTTCCCTCCCTGCGTTTAGAATAACAGACGTGCAGCTGCTCTGAATGGAAACTGCTGCTTTCTGACACTTTACTCTCCGCTCCTTCTCTGTTTTATTTCAGTCGAAGCAGCGCCTTGTTGATTCAGCACAGCAGCTCTGCCGGAGGAGGGATGTTGGTCATTACAAATTAAAAAAAACCCTCCTGTGTTTCTCCATACTCTCGTTCTGCCCTTCCCACACACACTAAACATAAACACGGGTGAACACACACATACACGTGTATAAATTTACTGGCTTTCATTTGCACATGTGGAGAATTAGAGAAGGACAGGAAAAGTGAATTAATTTGCAGAAAAAGCCTTTTCCCCATGGACCACTAATAAAAAAAAGATGTCTGTAAAACATTTGATAGGATGCAGAAGAATAGGAGTTAATTAACTCCTGAATTAAAATCCATTAAAGTTGTTTTTTACTTAACTCTAGCCCGGAAAAGTGATACAGATAGTCATACTTCTTGTGGGCGATCGTACCTGGAGTAAAAATCTGACATTGTGACAGCGCTAGCGTGGAGTAACATTTAATAATCTATAGGTAGACCACGTGGTGTTTGCTGTGTGTTGGTGCCACATCAGTATGAAGAATGTGCAGCCTGCAGTCGTGGAAGTGTTCAGACCATTCACTGTTAAAATGTTTCCACAAGTGAAAGTCATGTAAGTAAAAGTACACGTTGCATTTTACTGCTGTATATGTTTAATTTGCTCTAATTCTAACTGCTTTATATGCTGTTAGGTAGTTTAATCTACCAATGCAACATGGTCTATAAGATCACCTCATAAAATCCTACTGACCTTAGAAAAACAACCTGTTTTTTTTAGCTTTGTGACTCATTTTCCAGCGTATCCAAGGCGGTTTATAAAAGATCTTTATCTTAAGAGAAAGGAGATTTTTCTCAACACATAGAAGAACACTTAATCCTTTAATTTATCGTCGTGAAGTCAAAATCAGAATCACCAAATTAGGAGATACATTTACTGGACAGTAAGAGCACAAAACACTGTAAAAGTAACAAGTAACTACAGCTGACAGACAAATGTGGTAAAGTATAAGGTTGCACAAAGTGGAAAAGTACGTTAAAAAGAAACTGAATATCTGGATGCAAAAAGAGCCGAGTCGAAATGTGACAAACAAGAGTCGACAAAACAAATCCATGTCAACACAGATAATTATTTCCACGGGGAGCAGATTATAGTGAGGCTGTGAATGTGACAGTGATAGCGGCTGTAATGCTGTGGGTTTTTTTTTTTAAGGAGTCCGGGGGTCCCCGAGGCAATCAGAGATAATTATGGGATGTTTATAATGGCATTGCCTGAAAAACACAAACATGCAAGTCACCCGCAATCACCCACCTACACGACACATTCCTGTGCGCTGGTATAAACACGAAGAGCGCACATGATCGTCCTCTTAGAGAGTCAGATCCTTTTATTTATGAAATGGTTTTTAGGGTATTTAGGCCTAAGTCTTCTAGATCCACGAGGGCTCAAAAGATTCACGTCCAGAAGACCCTTTAATTCTTCAGGATGATTGATGTCCACCGAGACTCCACTGTACCGAAATGCTAATGGTAACCCTGCACGTAATTCTTTCTGTGTTGCATCACAGATCCCATTTTCCTTCTTCTTTATATTCAAACAGCCGCTTCTTGCTTTGAAAACATTCCCTTTTACAGACTCGCAGGGACCTCTTTCTCTCTCTCCTCAGCAGACCTGGCTCCCATTAGCGTTTGGAAACCATTCAGATGTTTTGTAGCTGTGATTGATCGAGAGGGCCTGTTTACCCTGCAGCCTGCTGGGAAGTCACAAGCAGAAGTGCTGACACTTCCTCTCCACGCCGACTGATGCTCAGAGAGGATTAAAGGACATGTTGGCCGATGTTTTTCGGACTCTTCATTGAGACTTCATTGCGCTGGTGTAAAGATGTAGCAAACGAGTGATCGTACCCGTCACGTCAGAGGTCAGAGACGACACTGACTGGCTGGGTGTATGGAAGCAGAAAGAGGGACTTTTGCTCTCTGTGCACATGTTTTAACTATTTTTCCTATCACTGTTAGGAATTCAAGCGCTGCAGCAACATCCAGCATGCAACAGGAAACAACAGATTAGTGGTAAATGTGGTTTTCACATCATATTTCTCCAACAATCTCCCCCACCGTCTCATTTGTTTACCATATTTACAATAAAGTGCTGCGTTTAATTTGCCAATGAGTGAGTTAAAACATCCCCCGTGCTCTTACTGTAAATAACCGCAGAGTCATAAACACATTATGCAAAACTCACGCATGCTGACAATCACACGCAAAGCACAAACAGATGCCAGATTGAACAGCATGTGGGTGTGTGCATGAGAGGAAGAAAATCATGTCACATGACTTCACCGCAGAGCATCACCTGGTATGTGTTAGCTGCACGTTATTAATAAGTCTGTCATCTGATCGTAAACTACATGTGGAGAATGGCTGGTGGAGCCACAGCAGGGAAATCAAACCTGAAACGCCGCCTCACGGCAAGAAGGTACCTGGTTCGAACCTCGGCTGGTCTGCATGTTGTCCCCGTGTCTGCGTGGGTTCTCTCCGAGTGCTCCGGTTTCTTCCCACAGACACGCACTTAACAGGTTAATTGGTTGTTTGTCTCTCTGTGCCCTGTGATGAGCTGGCGCCTCTCGCCCTAAGTAAGCTGGGATTGGCTCCGGTCCCCCGTGACCCTGATGAGGATAAGTGGTTACAGAAAATGAATGGATGTTTATTAAGAGGGCGGCACTTGCCTCACAGCAAGGAGGTTCGTGGTTCAAAGTAGGCCTTTCTGTTCTTTAAATAGCCCATAGGTGTGAATGTGAGGGTGAATGTACCTGTAATGAACTTGGATGTTTATGAGAACATCTTCAACAGCAACATAGAGGAACGTCACAGAGAATAGTTGTTTAAAAAAGTTTAATGTCTGAGAGAAAAGGCCATAGTTAATAATGTAAACAAAGACAAAGAGCCTTCATGGAACAGAACCCGAGGAACTGCAGGACCTCACCTGGAGGGAAACCAGGGCCCCCTTCTGGAGCCAGACCCGATAACTTGACATGGTGTGGGCTCACCACTTGGGAGAGGCATGGTGGTCGGGTGTTGTGTCAGCCAGGTGAACCTGGGCTTGCTTTTTCCCGGTGCCGCAGAGTAGTCCTAGGGACGTTTTGGATTCCTGGTTGTTTGGACTTCTATTGGACTATTTATTCTCAGATTTTTGGACTCTTTGACTTATTTTGTGTTTACATACCTATTCTCTAGGTCATTAAAGTCACCTTTTGTTCACTATACCTTTTGTGTCCACCTTCCTAACCCAAACATGGGCGGTTATAGTTTTATTAATTGTCCAACGTGACCCTAAAAATGGTTTGTTTTGGAAACGTGGAAACGTTTCATGGTGGAGGAAGTTCTTTCTGAAATGTGGTGTTTGTTACATTTCTAACATTGATATAGCTGATGGATTATTTTTTGTTTCAGCTGTTTAAAATATGATGCGCTCCCCAACTCAACACGGAGGTGCTGGTGGTAAGAATAATTCCTCACAGTAGATTTAGTTTAATCATATTTCAGAAACATAACTGACAGAAAATGGGAGGTGAATGTGTTTTAGTCAGTGAGAAGGTGCCACATTCCTTTTTCTGAAATTCCATCGCTCAGATGTTTTTATCACTGCTATGAATAATTATATCATATCTTGCCATTGTAGCCTTTCAAGCACTAGCATAGATATGACATGAAACAAAGACTTGAACCAGTGACATTGCATTTATATCATATGCTCCAGACCTGTTTTATTATCATAACCTCTTCAAGGCTGTGAAACACTTCTTTTTGTTTAACCAATCAGAGTTCAGAGTAATGATTGATTGGTCCAGGTTGCAGTTTGAGTCTGGATTCGTTCATGTTTGCATAGAAAGATAAAATCTGTGGTGTGTAATGATCTGTGTCTATTAACCCCGTCAGTGCCCACCAGTCTCACTAAGATTGTTTTATTTTGAAACAGATAACGTCTTAAGGAACTGGCCAAGAATAACGAAGAATAATAGCAAAACAGTTTAATAGTGTGACACTTGATTTTACCTGATGACACGACACTAGTCTAGGGTTCTTTCTGTCTGTCAAGATGAAAAAGGATGTTGGTTGAAATAAACTTGGACACAAATCTGGCAGATGAAGCCAACATGGAAGGAACAAAAACTGCAATTCCTCAAACGTCCACTTGAAGGTGGCAACAGAACGAGTCTCCATAAGTCCCCATGTTAAAATGTCACAGCAGACATAAACATGTTAACATCCTGGTTTGGCCTCTATATAGTAGCTAATTTCCACGTTCATGACAATCTGAAGTGGTGAATTTTTATAGAACTCACCTGAATGAAGGGAAATGAAACCATGCAGCTAATGTAGCCTTTAGCTGCTACACCTCCAGATATTTTTCATTTGTCATCTGCAGCTCAAACTAGCAACAACATTTGAGGATTTATCAGACTTCATGCGGCTCCCATAAGTACTCCTGAGACCTTTAAACACACTTTTATTCATGGCGTTCAGATTATATTTGCATCTCCTCTAAAGCTTCCCCTCTGAGAGCAGTCAAAGAATTCAAAGACAAATGTCAAAGCAGATGGTGGTGGCTGTTTTAGACGATTATCATGCCACACAATGTTCTGTGACTGGGCTGTTTTCAACGTATCACAGAAATTGTTATTGTTGCTGGGCTGCAGATCTTTAAGCTTGTCTTGATGTGGACAGCATCATTTGGAAAAACTGCTGTAATCATGTCTTCAACAGCAACACACAGACGTGGCATGTTCAAATGTTTGAAACAAATGAGGGTCGACCTTTTGGGCTCTTTGTGGGTGACTGGTCTGCATGCACAGTGAAGCATATCTGATGCATGCACACACACACACACTTGCACTCTTTAGGCTGCCACGTCATTATCCAACAAAAGCAAACACTGCTGTTCAACACAGCTTGGTAAAAAAAAAAAGTGTGTGTGCGCACATGAAGATGTGTCTCTGGTGTGAGGGAGGTCAATATGGCCGACACATGGGGTCACAATAAATCACGTCTTTCTTGACGATATATGCAGGAGGACTTGTGGTGTCTGTGGTATTTGTGTCTGTGTATGAACACTGAGATGGTTCACTACACTTCCCTGTCCACATACATCCATGACACGGTGTGTGTGTGTAGGTGTGTGTGTGTGGTCCTCTTCTTGCATTTTCAACCACCAGCAGATGTTAGTGTGACCACCACGGGGGTGGTAGATGCTATTTCCATCGCGTGTGTGTGTGTGTGACCACTACAAGGGTGGTAGAGGTTATTGGGTTATTGTGACTGGAAGCAGCACAGATAAAACAACATGGCTAACTAAGACCACCAAACCATAAACCTCACTTTGACTCTTTGACACGCGCACATACTGTACACACACACACACATACACGGTGAGCAGACCATTTGGCACCATGGGTAATTTTCATGATTTGACAGGACCAAATAGAAAAAATTGGTTCCCTTTTCTTTTAGTCTGTCATTTGTTGTAGGTGGAGGATGGACTGCGGAGAGGATGACAACATATTTCCTATACACAAGAACACACACGAATCACTGACGGCTTCTACTTGAGCCACCAGTATTACCTTCACTGATCATCCTCTTCTCGTGAGGATGACGGTTCAACCTTAGGTAACAATCAAAGGTAAAATTGCTCAAAATAAATGTGAATTAAATAAAAAAAAAGGCAGTCAAAAAAGAGTGGAGGAAGGAGGACGATGTTTCCACCATAAATGTTCGAGTCGGTCGAGCCGACGCCCTGCGCCACAGAATGAGACCTTTCTTCCTCGCTTGTTCAGGTGGAAGTCCTCACTAATACATCCTGGATGAAAGGTTTTCCACTGGAGAGCGGCCATTATGGTAAACCAGACAGTGACCTCTGGTTGGGACAGATGTTGGGTTGTAGAGGCCAAATGCTGAAGTTTTTTCCTTATTATTTATTAATGCATCAAATGGGGAAAGGCTTCTGAGGGCGTCCCTTATTTTTTATTATCTAATCAAACATGGATGACATTTATGTATTTTATTATGTGCATGTCTGTGGTTTAGGACTGATGTGTATGGTTTGGTTTCAAAAACACTTTATTTTACAGGTCTGTCATGTTTTCTAATAATTTCCTAAGAGTTCCATGGGGGGAACTTTGTAATTTGTTACTAATACTGGAAATAGGAAAGAAAGAAGAAAAGCTTCATTGAAATTGTATTAAATATTAAATGATCATTTATTTGTCTAAGGAAACTTTGTTCTTCATATTACACTGTATTCCTGCTTGTGGACACATGTCACATGTTGCATTGTTTGGCTGACCTTCTGTGCACTGACTAAAAGGCTCTCACTCTGTCTCTAGTATGTCCTGTTTTCCCAGTAGTCAGTGCCAAAGTACATATTCCTTTAAGGACATTATTCTGACGTCTATGAAATTTATGTGAATGGTGACAACAAACATGTTTCTCTGGAGTGCAATGTTGGCTGATAAATCAAATTGCTGCAGCCACTGATGATATAATGGGATGTGAAAGTCCTCAAAACTGTGTTGTATTAGAAATACATGGCAACGGAGTTAAAGTATAGACAAGTCTAGTGTGTAAGACGGCAGAAATGTAATATAATATGCATAACTATGTTTTTATTAGTGTATACATAAGTGTAAGGTATCTACAGGAGCCCAGAATGGACAAACTAAACACTGTCTCCAGATAGGACCTGTTGTGATTGGTGCACATTTCACAGCCACCATAGTACGACTAAAAGTAGTAGTAAGAGAAGTGCTACAGTGGCAGACACTTTTATCCAAAGCAACTTACAATGAGTGTATTCAACCATGTGGATAAAATCCGAGAATCATGCCAGTACTGTACCTCAACTTCACCTCAATCAGCTAAGCCTGCTGATAATTCTCCAAGTGCTACATTCAGTAACAGAGAGGATTATTGTTTTGTTTTTTTCATGTGCCATGGTTCAGTCTGAACAGATGATGATGATTTAGCCTGCGATGGAAGAGTTAGATGTTTTTTGCTGACCTGATCTCAATGTGGAGCCGGTTTCACCTTTGCGGTGCCAGGACAGCAAACAGTAGCAGAGTGTAGCGGGCGTGGGCTGCATGTAGGATGGCACGGTAGGCAAATACCAGTGTCTTGAATCGGTTTTGAGCGGCGACGGGAAGTCAGCACAGAGAGCAGAGGGTGGTGGAGTGTTGGAGTAACTTGGCTGGGTTGAAGATCAGCTGAGCTGGATGAGCTGCAGTGGTTGGATGGCACATGCAGGCACATTAGCCAAGAGTGATTCGTACTACTAGCTGCACAATAGCGGAACTCTGTAGGTGGTTTACTGCATTTAGCTTGTTGAGACGTCTTTTACAAGCTTGCTTTGGAGCAGGTGAGAAGTTGCATTATGATGGAGGCAGGAAAGCTGGACCATCTGGGCTGATGACTCATGTTTTCCCAAACACAACTATTTACAATAGATTCTCAGCATTTCTTGGACTTTTTCTGGGCCCGCAGATGGGTTGAGTTTACTGCTTCCGGACAGCTGTCAACAAAAATGCTTGTGTTAATACTTTGAGGAATCCGTTGACAATAAAGATAATTAACAAAAATCTTCCACGACAACTACCAAAAAAACTAGACATCAGAGCTTCTACTTCTAACTTGCTCCATTGCATAGTAGGAAAAACAACTCTTAATAGGCAGAAAAATATCCTCCTCTTACAGCAGTAAAATGCTGGGAATGACGAAGGGCTCGGCTAACTTTGGCCTCCAGTAAAAAGCTAAACGACACATCCACACGTTGAAAACAAGAAATATGGGAACAGTGGGTGTTTGGCAGGACATCTCATCATTTCTCCCCATAAAAATATGAAATTAAATGTCATGTGACAGAGCTGGACCTGCTCCCTGCATGGGAAGTCTGTCCTAATTTGTTCTGCCTGCCAGACCACTCAGCCTCTCCGTCGCTGCCAACAATTTTATTGCAGCTGATTGGGGCGACCCTTTGCTTGCTTGCAAATTACAGACTCTGTAGCCGGTGTTTCAGTCCATCATTCAGACACTGTCATTCCTTTTTAATCCCGCAGCCGTCGTCTTCAGTGTGTTAACGCCTTTCACCATCACCTGATCGTCACACCCACCTGGACGCCTGCTCCGTCCAGTGAACCATCCCAGCTCTGGCAGTCCTCTTACTCTTGTCGTGACCCATGATTGACCATGTTGCCCTTTTGGTTGCCTGGTGTGACTGCCTGCTTTCTGCCAGCACGTGCTGTGAAGAACGACATCTTACCTGCTTTATCTGTAATTCATGCACTTGAGCCCGCAAACTGTTTTTTAACTGGCGTTAAATGGGTTTTCCCACAAGGATTAATAAAGTAAGTTAACTTTCTTAACTTAACTTTTCCTGATAGCCAAATGGAAATTATTAAAGGTTCATAGTGAAGTAACAATAACCGAAACTGAACTGTGAAGGAATTAGTTTAATGCCTTCTTATGAATCAGCTTTTACAATACATTTGGACAAGAAATAATAAACTTGCCAAATTAAGTGCTATCAAACTCTTTGTGCATTCGTACAGAGCACAGCTGCTTCCACTTCATTTAGGTTAATAAATAGAAGCAGATGGGAACCGGAATATTTAAAGGATTAAGATGTGTTTATTTGTGTTCCTGCATCATTAAGGGCATTGTTCTACACTGTGCTGCACAATGCTTCCACCCTAATAACTCTCAAACAGCCAGAAATCAGCAGTGATTGCTAACCCTATTAAGAGAACACAAGAGAAAATGTAACATAATACGCGTAACTTAGCGAGCCGTGAAACCTGTCACGATCCAGCTAATTTCCAATAAACTGCACTTTTGTAGGTTTGTTCTGAAGAACTTGTTGGTCTGATAATAGTTCCAGATCAATTTTAAATCAGCTTCAAGGGACCAGACTGTGATTTTGGTCTGGATACCTCAGATATGCGTGTATAAATAAGGTACCAGACAGGTTGAAGGCGGGTGAAGCTGAGCTTTGAATTATGGGAGGTCACCTGAGAGTGTGTGATATAGCTGTCTCATCTTTATCGGGGACAACAGGACAGAAGATAAGTTTCCATCTGACTGAAATTCAATGGAAGAAACTGCAGGGGAGATGTCAGGAAAACCTGGTCTGCGCACGCCAACAGAGTCTAAACCAGACAAATAAGTGAAACCACCTGCGCTGCGTCGGCTGCTTTGCATAAAGCGCCCGGGTTCAGAGGTAACCTGACCTCCAGTGAGTGAACCTTCGCGTGGTCTCACAGTATGTGGACATACTGTCACTCCCACGGCTACAGGAGGAGCAACTGTGCAGTTTCACAGCTTAAATCACTCGATTCTTCCTGTTCATTGTGGCGAGGCCTCGTACATAAAGTGACTGCGTGACAGGAAGCGCTTTTGTTATGATTTCTTTCCCATATGAGCGAGCCTGCAGACAGCTTCTAATTAACTGGTGGATTTCTTCGCTCCTCGGTCACAAACAAACTACAAAGCAAACTCCAGACACCGGTTTTGACTTTAATATCCAAGAACAACGAGACCGACACATTCTTATACTGTGACGCACATTATACCAGTGTCAGAACAAAGGCCTTTGCACAGCCAGGATCATTTGTTAAAAGCACAGCGAGGCGAGGAATAATAAGACGAAAACTCTTTAGTCTTTAGGTGGAGCTGAGAAAAATATAAACACTTAAACAGATACTTGATTCAAATTCTGTGAAGTCCCTCCATAAGATGGCTGCTCCACCTAGTGCCCGAACAGCAGATTTCAGTTACAAGACACACATAAGTGAATTAATGGATTTTTTACTTCTTCTTTTGATTTGTGAGTTTGTTTGAAGGCTTTTTGTGCAAAGATCTGAAGATGCTGCTGTGTTTACAATCTGGATTCAGACCAGAGTCAGCACGCTTCTTCCAGTAAGTGCTGACTCTTCGATACAATGGGAGCTGAGTCACAGACCGAAGAGGATGGATGAGTGGAAATCTGGACGAACCATCTCTTAACAGACACTGAGCCAATACCAAAGAGATAAAACGTGTTTTTTTTTCATACCAGATGTTTTGTTTTTAGTGATTTTAATGTATTGTGTGTTTTCTATATTACGTTGAAGCACGGTTTTAGTTTTGTGCTGTTTGTTCTCTCTGCTTCAATGAAACATGGGCACGTGACTATCAAGTCACGGCTACAGGGCAAGACCGATTAATGACTTGAACGACAGAATCCAAACCTTCACATTAAACATTTATTCATATTTATTATGAGTCTGTAACACTGACGCAGCACTCTTCTCATTGTCCTCATCACTTGATTATATTGTAGAAGGAATGTGAATGAATGGCATGCATTGGAACACTTCCTCTTCAGACTGGCTGTTGCTCTTGTTGGTTGTTGCGCAGTAGATGCTCAGCCTGTAAAAACAAAACACAGCTGATGTGTCGTGTCACATTTAACAGAAGCCCTGACTACAGAGAGTTTGCTGTGTGAATACCAGGAAGTCGACGGGGTCCTCTGGTTTGATCTTGCAGCAGTCTAACATGGCCTCGTTGAGCGAGGGCATCACGTACTTCATCAGGTAGTTCCTCAGGGGAAGGGCGCGAGCTTCCAGCAGCTCGTACTCCTGCCGTTTCAGCTCGGACAAATTCTTCTGCTGATAATTGACGAACGGTGACGTCGTTTCAGATTATACATCCTCTCTGTGACACACTTTGGTTAATGTGACGTCTTCTCTCGACTCACCCACTCTTCGTACTGAGCAGCCATCTCAGCCAGTGCGGCTTCATTCCTGCGTTTCTTCTCCGCGGCCTCTGCGGCTGCTTTCTGCTTCCTCTCTTCTTCTTTCCTTCTGTCCTCCTCCTCCTGCTCCTCTGGAGTCAGCCCGTAGTTTTTGGGACTCCCCACCATCTCGGTGAGCTTCTTCATAACGTCTTTGTACTCTGAATCGCAGGTAGTGACCTCTGGAGAGACACAAGTCATATCTTACTGTAAAGAAACAGAGCCACTGTGAAGCGGATTGGCCTCTCTGCTGAACATGAGGTCATACTGACAAGAGATCTGTTGGATTACTTAACTGCACAAGAGATTGATTTATGGCACACCAAAGGCAGACTGCTGTCTGATTTAATATGCCAGATGCTGGAAAAGGAACGACTGAAGGAAACATCATGTCCAACATGTTTATCCTCTTCGTTGAAGGAACAGTTTGACAGTGACGTTTGCTTCATCGCTTCCTCATCCTTATCTCTCAAACTCTTTTTTTTTCGATTTTATTTTCTAGTTCTTTTTGTTGGTGCATTCTGCGACAATCTTTGCTTCATTTATTGTAGTTTGAATGAATCTTATTGTGGTCTAATATGAACTATCCAGCCCTGAGGACGGTACCGATATGTTCTGGGTGAATCTCCAGCTCATCAAAGTAGTCCAGCAGGGTTTCCTCAGCGGTGCTGAGTTGTCTGTATCTCGTCAGGCGAGGGACAAACTCCTCCTGGGTGTAGCGCATCCTCTCAGCCACGCTCTGTGGAAGTCCCTGCACTCTCTTTGTCAGAAAATCATCTGTGGCGTTCAGGGCAAAAACGTGCTCTGCAAAACATAAAACAAGTAGAATAAGAAAGACAGCCGCTGTGTTTTGAAGAGTAGTTAGTTGTTGTATAAGAACCTGGAGTGATGTTCTTGTTGCACGCAGGTATTTTTATCAAATCATCGTTCTCTGTGTCCTCCTCTGATGACAAAAACAACACATTAGTATAATCAACTATAATACTACCAAACATTAGATGAAGAGTAATTACATGAATGGATGAAACTTGCCAGAGAAAATGAGCTTTGCTTGCTCGTAAGTCTTGAGGAAGCCATCGAGAACAAATCCTTGGTTCCTGCACGGCTTTGAATTCAGCTTTTCTTTCAAAATGTCAAAAAGTAGATGATCAGCCAGTCGACCTGATGAAGCAACACAGTCGATTAAACCCAAAGTGAGAAACTCTCAGCCACAGATGTACCAAAAACAAAGGTGTTCCTGGGGCTAAACTTATCTAAAACTTTAAGCAGGCCACAGTACACATGCACTTTTCCCTCCACCACACTGACTAAACATCAGACTGGACTCCATGTTGGACTGTGGTTCCGCAACTAACCCGCGTTCATTTCCATGTTTTTGTTCAGGTTGTCCAGTTGTTTCTGTGCAGCAGCAGCTACCTCTTCACTGACATATGCAGGGTCGGCTTCATTCACCATCTCCTTCTGCAGAAAAACATGAACAATGAGCGTGAACTTCCAGGAGAGGGCAGTATAAATTCCCTTCAGGCAGCAGTGAGAGAAAAATTAAAACTTTGATTCACCCACCAGTTGTGCGATCTTGTCCTCTATGACCTCTCTGACCTTGATGTGGTGTATTTGGTAAATATTACACAGCTTCTCTGCTACTGTGGTTTTACCCACAGCCGGAGGTCCAACCAGGGAGATTCTGATTGGCTAAAGAAATAAATGAAAGAAAGGAAATCATGGTTGCTCTTATCTGATATCAAAACAACTTTTATGCATCAAATTAAGGTGTTTGTATCTGTATGGATGACTTTACTTGCCCTTCAGAGCCCTGAACATGTGTTCCAGTGTATCAGTGTCTGCCTTTGAGCCTTGTATGTATTTGCCACCAACTGGATGTCACGATTAAACTGTGTCTGTCTGTATTTGGAGGACATGAACACTCACGATTAACTGCCTGGTGTCTTTGTATTCTTCCACGATGCTCTCCATATTTGCCACCATCCCAGTATCAGACGTCCAGTGGAGACTGAAGGAGTCTCTGATGACAAAAGCATCCAGGCGGAGGTTGATACAGAGGTACTCCAGCTCCTCTGGCTGAAATGACAGCACTGTGTGTTTTATTCTGAATATTTACTGCTAGAGTATGCAATGATATGTGTTAGAGGGCAAACGACATTTCATTACAACCACAGACTACTGTACTTCAGATGGTTTCCCTCAAAATATTAATATACTGTACCTTAAAAGCCTTCATGGCGATGGCTTCTTCCTCTGGTACTTTGTTCAGTTTTCCTGGTCCGAGTGTATCACTTATCGTCTGAAGTCACAGAACAAAGATGATTATCCCCAATAGTGTTAATCCATTTTCTTTAATGTGTTGCTGCTGTCATGTTTGTAACAACGTCACCTTTACGATATCCTCTAAAGTGTTTTTGGAGTCATCAACCGCAACAATGTATTTTGACTTTGGCCTGAGTTCGATGATGTTTTGGAGCACTCTGTAAAATAAAAACACTTCAGCTCTGCCGGAAAACCTGACGCATTATGGCGTACTGCGTATATGTAGAAGTGAAGTGAATTAAAATCACCCTCCAAGGTCGTATACGTGAATCGTGGGGATGTAGTTTGTACCCTGTCCAAATAGAGGAACTTTTGGAAGCTGCATCAACCAGGACACCTGTTAGAAAATATAAAAATATTTTTATGAAAGAGGATTTTTCAAATCAGGCCTGCAGTAGACGTACACTGAGTAATCATCATATTAATATGTACCTTGAAAAAGTAGTGAAATAGGTTCTCTCCCTTCCCGTACTGAAGACCACAAGCTACAACGTATCCAGTAAGCTTTGTCCTTTTCTGGAAAATCAAGAAGTTTACAGTCATTTTTCTAGTGTATTTTTTATAGATGCATCTGCACAGATGCTGTAAAATGCTCCTGCTCTGCTGGAATACTTTGTGAGTACTCTGAACTTTTCATCTCATCGGTTTACTTACACCTTTGCCCAGTTTGAGCACAAGTTTCTCCAGATTGTGGTGGTTTCTGAAACTGGGATGCGGCCTTCTTCTCCTGAACTCCTCCTCTGTTAGCACAACATCTGTTTCTTCCTGAAGAGAGAAATTATAATCCCACTGGTTGTTTTTTTATTCATGTGACAGGTTGACAGTTTGCCTTCATCTTCCTAGAGGCTCACCGGATTCTGCGGCTTGGTCATGGCCCAGCTCATCACGGTTGAGAGTAAGATGAAAATTTTCCGAGACTTGAAGTTCTCCATCTCTGCATGAAGGGCTGAAGAAGTAGAAGAATGATACATGAAACAACAACAGACTTACATTCTTAGGTTGTGGTGGATAATGGTCCAAGCTGATCTATCGTATAATATTGCTCACTCCCTTACCTTCGATTGCCCACGTCGCTTCTTCGACCTGCTGTTTTGTGGCACATTCTGAGATGTTGTAGATCACTACATCACACTCCAGGAGGTGCTCAAGAAGCTCATCTCGAGTCGGTGCCTACCAAAAGAGAATGTCTACGATTACACATCGTCTGTGACGTGGATAACAGACATTATTTACATTACAACAAGTTGTTATAGTTCGGGTATGTTATGACATTGTCATTTAAAAGTAGCAATGTTGCAATATAAAATACTTGATTATATGTACATGTCCTGCATTCAAAAAGTGAAATCAGGAAAATGTACTTAAAATATTAAAAAATACTATGCTTGAGGAATAAAAGGGGATAAAGTGACATCAAAATGGCAGGTCTGGCGCTAAATGTAAAAGGATATAAACATGATAAAAGAAGTGTAAAGTTGCATAAAATAGTGACTCAAATAGAGTAGATAATTATTACTTTCCACCTCTACCTGAATTTGTCCGTTAATCTAATCTAACCTAATCTAACCTAATCTAATCTAATCTGATCTAATCTGATTTCTGTCATTCACGGTGTGACTCACAGCATACTGTTCATGTAGAAAGCTGTGTGTTTCATCCTGGTTGGAGGCAGACACACTTCCCACTATCTGAAAAGCAGGTTCACGGTGAGAGGAGGCTGCAGTGTCTTCGTCTTCGGCCTCCTCGGAGCTCTCCTCGGCAGCGCAGGTGGATAAAAACTGTTGAACGGATCAGAAATGACTGCAAAGGCCGATTTACCTGAACAACACAGACATCAGCTGACGCGTTCACGTACCTTAGCGATGTGTCTGGAGGAATACCCGTCGACGTCGTTGATGAAAACACGTTTGTGACGTGCTTGTTGCTTTTTGTCGGCCATTTTAAGTCAACTGTAGTTACTAAAGTTAAAATGTAAGTATTAAAATAAGCGTGTTAAAGCTCCGATAGTCTGCATGTGTGAGAATAAAACTGTTGTGCTGCGTTTTAACGCCCGTTGCTATGAACTCGCTCCGGTTGCTAAGGCTCAGCCAATCATATGCTTCGCCGACAAACCACGTTATCACGTCACTTTACGTAACCCGTCCACTGATGGAATGAATAACAAACATGGCAGACATTGTTCAGCAACATTTGTTTGTTGTATTAGCAAACTTTATACTCTAAGTGGAGTTTTAAAGACTTCAACACACTGCCAGGTTAAAACTTAGGATGTAAAATACTAAAGCCTGTATTTATTGATTATTTTATTGGCTTAAATTTGAACATAATGAGCCTAAACATACTGCAATACCTATTTCTCTACCTTAACAGCTTAAGTTTACTGGTAAAGGTACATGAATTATCCTGAATTCACTGTCCAAAAGTCCAAAATTAGTCCAAACATTTCCAAATACAAAATGCCTAAGGAGCTGATTTGAAGGGACACAAACATGCTAAAGTAATGATGAAGTGTTTCTTAGTAAATGATGATTGTCGTTAAACAGAATACACACGCTTTCGTAGCACCCAGAAGGGAGCCATGTTGCCGTTGATAAAATATTATTCTAAGAGAAACTTCAGGATTTCAGGGTTACATTTACAACCTGTTTATATTGATGTGTCCACTTAGTCCTACGCTATAAGGACTTCTATAACATTATATAAGTGTTCTCCTTGTTACCATTTTCACATAGTGTCACTAATGCAGCCCACACACACACCTGTGGGCCAGTAGATCCCCTCATGGACCAGGACAATGGAGCGCTGACATGGAAAGTTTCAAAGCACCCCATATATTTATAGAGCTGACATTATCTGAGAAACTGCTGGCAGTACTTGATGGTCTCTGCTCTACACAGGTCTCAGCACTCAGTAAAACACACCCTGTCATACATTCAGAGCGCAGTGATACTGAAGGGAACAGCTTCATGGATGATTGGTCGTCTCTGGCCATGTATAGTAAACCTCTAAGCCGACCAGTGCATGTCCTGTAATTCCTGAAATATCACGGGATGCTGAAAGGTGAAGTCAAGGAATTCGATTAGCACATTTGTCAACCCTTAACCATTGACTTCAGCAATTTCTCCACAACAGTTATGCTATCTTGATGTTGTGTTCAAAACTGCCCCAAGTAACCAAAAAAAACAGTTATTCCTGACTGGATCAGAAAATATCAGATTTGTCAAACATCAACACTGAAATTAGTCTCAAATTCATGGAATAGTCCTGAAAAACCGCTGTCGCATTTCTACATCTCCTCTCTCACCCTTGTATATAATGATTTACAGTTACAAAATAGCCGCTGATGTGATTGTTCTGATTAACATGTCAGCCGGCGTGCAGTTTGTCAAACACCAGCGAGCCATCAGCTGTTTACAGCAGGCATGTGGCACATTACAAGAACGGCTGTTGGTGCCAAGGACAGCACGGCATGTTCATTGTTGCTGTGGCTGTTTATGAGCTGTACTCAACTGTAATGAGAACGTTTGGTAATTATAATAAGCAAAACATGACAATCAGTAATCAGACGATTAGTTAGCTGAATGAATGAAACACATATTTTTCCTTAGACAAAGAGACGTGACCACATCTCTCTGGCTTCCTCACAATGGCTATCTGGTACTTATAGAGTTGATTTTAAGATTTTATTACAGGCCAGAGGCCTTGCCCCAAGTTATCCTTGTGTGCATCATTCTTGTTGCTCTGAAGGTGTGCTGTGGTATCTGGCACCAATACATGAGCAGCAGATCCTTTAGGTCCTGTAAGTTGTGAGATGGGGCCTCCATGGATCAAATCCCACAGATGCTTGACTGGTTTGGGATCTGGGGAATGCGGAGGCCAAGTTAACGCCTTGAACTTGTGTTGTGTCGCTCAAACCATTCTGCTTTGTCGCGGGGTGTGTTATCTTGTTGAAAAAGGTCACTGCCATCAGGGAGGACAGTTTCCATGAAAGGTCTGCAACAATGCTTAAGTAAAGCACATCAACATGAATGGCAGGATTCAAGGTTTCCAAGGTTGTTTTCAGAGCCTTTGCATTCAAGGATGCAAGACTATAGAATGACCTGCCTGAGGAGATCGGGCCTGCAAAAACTTGAAACTGAATGCTGTGACATTGTATGACCAATAGTAAACAAACCCACTGTCTAAACAGGACTGACTGTTAAAAAGCAATTGTTGCTAACAGCTGCTGAAGTGTGTGCATATGTGTGTTAGAGGAGGTGGGGGGGTGAAATGCAGAGGGGGCAGCTGTCAAGACAGACAAACCGTGTGCTTCCTACATGCCCTTATAAGGACAAATGTCCCTCAAAACTGAGCCGTTTAAGGCACAATCTGCTACATCCTGATAAAGTCCTGATGATAAAGACAGGCCAAAAAGTGCTTCTTTGACAAAACGCAGCACCGGTTTCGTGAGCTCTCTGCTTCTTACTTTTTGTTCAGTGAGCAGCAGTTATCTCCTTGCTGGAGTCTGCTAAGCAAACACACAGTGCAGTCAGTTTTTTAAGTGCATTTCATCAAGTACTGTACTTAAAGGTCCAGTGTGTAAGATTTAAGGAGCTTTATTTACAGAATATGACAAAAACCGAACATAATATACACAACTATGTTTTCACCTGGAAATAACAAGAATCAGTATGTTTTTGTTACCTTAGAATGAGACTTTTATATCTAGAGAAAGTCTGCCATGAAGTTTCTACTGTAGCCCAGAAGGGACAAACTAAATACAGCTTTTCTAGTTTATTTCGTGGCCAACTTATTTTCTCCTTCATACTCTGAAGACGAGGTTGAGGCGAAGGGCTTGCAACAAATCCTACACCTTTCTTTTTATTTTATTCTTTTTATTTGAATATTTCCATCCCATTCGACTTCATACTTCTACACAACTACAGTGTTACTAAAATTTTCCGAACAAAACGTGATCGGTTTATAAAATATGTTGCATTGCAATAGATTAACGACCCCACAGTAAAGTCCTGCTTGTACGTGACATGTATTAATAATACCTAATGATCTGCTAATAATATAACAATCACAGTGAAGTATTTTTTCTTGTGATACTTTAAGTTGATCTTCAGATGTTAATACTTTTGCTCTTGAAGATACAAACCCTTTAAAGGCTGCAATGATTCACCAATAAATTCATCCAAAACTTTGTGACAGTTCATCATTTGGCAAAGAAACATGACTCAGGTCTTATTATGTAAAAGCTTGGAATAGAAATAGACAAGTAGGTTAGTAGCGTCTACAAGGTACATTACAGCACATGGCTACAGATGGAATATTTCAAAGTGTTGATGGTGTCGAGGGGTATTTACATTCTTATTGCCCTCATGGTGGCCTGATAGGGCTGTGGGGGCAGTGCGAGGTGACGAATAAGGAGCCTGAGCTCTCGCCGCAGACTGTGGCGACATGCAGCCGCTGGCACCTGTTACACTCCATTTCCCTAAAAGGAGACACTGGAGCCAATCAGAGCTCAGAGCCGCCGCTCGGTGCTGCCTGCACAGGCCATCCCGGGGATCTGTCGTCTGTCGGAGGTCTGGATCTCCCTCCACCACCCTCTCCTTACAATATTGCCCCTCAGCTGTCTGGTGTGTTTTTGGCTCCCCTCCCTCCTCACACATGCCACGACACTGGCAAACTGTCACAGGCAGGTCCCCTTAGACGGCTCCTTAACCACACTGCTCAGACAAGATCTCAGATTACTATCACACCCACATCCCCATTGCCCTGTTTGAGCTTAGTCATATTAACACATCCTTTGGGACCTGAAGGGCAGCTCCACAGAGTATGAGTGGGAGAAACATGCTGCTGTGTATGAGACAGGAATATGAATTTATCAAGCTGATAATATTGTGTCGGTCACATTAAAGTTAATGGGTGTAACATACAATGACGATACAGAATTCTATATATATATTTGTCTCTAATGTGCATATTGATATTTGAGGATACACTGAGGATAGTCACATTGAAATTAACCTCAAATTATCCACCATACAGGCTAATATCTGCATGAAACTACCCTCTACTCCTTACTTCTGCCCATTGCCTTTAATCTCCAAGGCAACATCTCTCCACTTTGGTGGCGTCCCTGACAGAGGATCCACTTTACTCGACCATTTTGCCAGGCATCACTTAATTTGGGCTTGTGTGAACTCCTGAGCCCGCCCACCAGCCCCCCAGCCTCCCAGCCTCACGATGCTTGCACATATTTAAGGACCCCCTCGCACTGTCGCCCTTTGTCCCAGTGGAAACTCCAGTCTTGTGGTTACAACTTGGTGAGTCCCCTTTGCAAGTCTTCTTTTTTTTTGGACCATAGGGTTTCAGGCACTGCTGCTGTAGGACATATTTCTGGATTTTTTTTGTTTTTTTTAATTGCAGTTTGAAGATGCCTCTGTTTCTGTGATCATGTGTTGTTGATGGGAGGATGAGAGTTGAGCAGAAGAACATAAGAGAGAAGGGAAATTGGTGGTGATGTAGAGATCAGAGGGAGTCCATTCACTCTGCAGACTAGAACAGATTTTGAGGTTTAGGATGCGAGGATGGGATACTTGTGGTGGAGTGGCAGTCATGAAGGTTTAAGTCAGGTTAGATACAACCTGGAAAAAGACAGTTTAAATACCAAAGTGCACCAAATAACTAGCTAAAAACTTTCATTGATGCTTTTCTGGTTAAATGAAAAAGTATTTGAAGTAATAGAAGTCATTATTCTGGATTAATAGTAGCTATTTAAATGGAAGGTGGTATACTATGAAAACAGCTGAATTCTCTATCTAAAACATTTTAAATAATACTACCTTGGAATGATTGTTTAGTTATACTAAAGTATAAGGAATAAGATGTCCCTGCAAAGACTGTCCCTATGTATTAGTCTTGTCTTGTAGGAAAGGTGGGACAGAAGGGATGCATGTTTGATTTTCCAGGTATTTTCAGTAATGACTTCATAGTTGGGTCAGAGTTACAAAAAACTCCCAGTTTTGACAAAGTATCATCAGTATATTTGTGCAGAAAATGTTGAATGCCATAAAACAGCTCAAACTGAACTTACTGATGCTGATTTGAATGGGGAAGCCTGTATGAAGTAGAGGATGCTCCCCACTTGGGATGTAGACTGTGGTCAGAGATCCTTGGAAGGATTAGAGCACATGCTCTGACTCTAAACACAGGGGTCCACTATGGTGGCGACAGCTGAGGAGAAACCCAGGCCACTTGTCAAAAGACACACCAGCCTCAGCTGTTAACTGGCTCTGGCTTAACGATGAGATACGGAGGAGGGGGGAGGGTGACAAGGCTGGTCCCGAGGCTGAAAATAGACCCATGAGTGTGTGTGGGGGGTCGAGCCATGTCCTGTTTTGGTTTTTCAGGCAGCTGTGAGACTGAGAGAGGAGATTAGAGCCCTCAGAGGTGTCTTCATACTGAACATGGTGCTACATTGTTTCTCAGATTTGCATGGTTTTGTCTGGAAATGATCTCCCAAAGAGACTTTGAAAGGAAATAGTAGACACAAATGTGGTAGGCTGACTTAAGTACAAATGAAACTTGAAAACAGTAAATCATTTTCAGTGTTCAAAGTGTCACAAGCTAATGTTCTGCCTGTGTTTCCATTGTCTGTCTCGTATAGAAGGCCACCCCAAAAAAGACCAAACATGTGTGACGACGATGAGACCACCGCCCTCGTGTGCGACAACGGTTCTGGCCTGGTCAAGGCTGGGTTCGCCGGTGATGATGCTCCCCGTGCTGTCTTCCCATCCATTGTTGGACGCCCCCGTCACCAGGTAGGCAGACTAAAAAGGGCCACGAGTTTCTGAAGGCCTTCTGAAAGATGAATCTTGTTCCTGAGATGCTGAGATGTGTTTGCTTTGTTCTCAGGGTGTGATGGTGGGTATGGGTCAGAAGGACAGCTATGTGGGAGATGAGGCCCAGAGCAAGAGGGGTATCCTGACTCTGAAGTACCCCATCGAGCATGGTATCATCACCAACTGGGACGACATGGAGAAGGTGAGATTATATTAATGATCAGAGCCATTCCACATCTACTATATGAACTCACTCCCCTAATGTATATATTCCTGTTCTTGTTAAACAGATCTGGCACCACACCTTCTACAATGAGCTGCGTGTGGCCCCAGAGGAGCACCCCACCCTGCTGACTGAGGCCCCCCTCAACCCCAAGGCCAACAGGGAGAAGATGACCCAGATCATGTTCGAGACCTTCAACGTCCCTGCCATGTATGTGGCCATTCAGGCTGTCCTGTCCCTGTACGCCTCCGGTCGTACCACCGGTGAGTCTCTACCAAGGATTTAAACTCCTTGACTGAGCAACATCTCGAACCAGTGAGCACACTGACAAACTGCTTCTTTCTGGACAGGTATTGTGCTGGACTCTGGTGATGGTGTGACCCACAACGTCCCCATCTATGAGGGTTACGCTCTGCCCCACGCCATCATGCGTCTGGATCTGGCCGGTCGCGACTTGACTGACTACCTGATGAAGATCCTGACCGAGCGTGGCTACTCCTTCGTCACCACTGGTAAGACGGCCCCAACAGCTAACTGGAAAAAAACTGGATATTTATCTGAAGCAAGGCTATTTAAGTTTTGTTGAACAGTGGCCACTCTGTCTCAACTAAACTGTGACATTTCTTCTTGCCAGCTGAGCGTGAGATCGTGCGTGACATCAAGGAGAAGCTGTGCTACGTTGCTCTGGACTTCGAGAACGAGATGGCCACCGCCGCCTCCTCCTCCTCCCTGGAGAAGAGCTACGAGCTGCCCGACGGACAGGTCATCACCATCGGCAACGAGCGTTTCCGCTGCCCCGAGACTCTGTTCCAGCCTTCCTTCATCGGTGAGTCATGACAGCTGAACCAACTCTGAGCAGCTACGGTTACTCTGTGTGAGCGCCACACATTCTGCAAGTCACAGTTAAATTGGATTATGTTTCACGTGAATGGATTTGAAACAGTTCATGTGAGTTTGCGCCACCTAGTGGCCAAAGGGGGATTTTTGTTTCCTTTTCAAAGACTCAAATGAACACTCACCTTTCTCCTCTCACCTATCCAGGTATGGAGTCTGCTGGTATCCATGAGACTGCTTACAACAGCATCATGAAGTGCGACATTGATATCCGTAAGGACCTGTACGCCAACAATGTGCTCTCCGGCGGTACCACCATGTACCCTGGTATTGCTGACCGTATGCAGAAGGAGATCACCGCCCTGGCCCCCAGCACCATGAAGATCAAGGTGAGCCCTAACAGACCAGCGCTAACTGGCTAAATCCAGTTGACTGCACATCTTAAAAACGTTCCCGTACCAACCTCTGCTCCTCCTCTCTCCACCCCGCAGATCATCGCTCCCCCCGAGAGGAAATACTCCGTCTGGATCGGCGGCTCCATCCTGGCCTCCCTCTCCACCTTCCAGCAGATGTGGATCAGCAAGCAGGAGTACGATGAGGCTGGCCCCTCCATCGTCCACAGGAAGTGCTTCTAAATCTCCAGCCATTTCCAGCCAACAACCCCACATCAACTGCACCAGACCTCCTTCCATCTCTGTATTTCTACTGTGCCTTTTGCTGTATATACATGTACCGTTGTAATAAAAATAGTTGCTTTTAACAGTAACAGGAGTGTTGGAATCTCAATATACAGGTGGAAAACACTTCCCAAACCACAAACATATAAATCTGCCGGAGTTTTGACCTTGTAAGAAATCTCTCTCTTCTACATGAACCTCACAAGAAGAAAACAACCAATCTAATTAAATCATACAAAGTACATCGTAAATTGCTCCTCTTCCTAACACCTGTGGTACCTGGCTACAGATCAGTGTATCATTACAGTTAAATATGAATGTTATGAAAGATGGAAGTTATATTCAAGTTGAAAGCTCATATGTACCACATTCTCCATGTCACTTGAACACAACACCTTTCCTTCACTTCCTTGTCACCTGTGCCACAGGTGATATGGATGAAGCAGTGATTTCACAGAGTGAGTAACAGAGATCATGGTGTGGCAGTGAAAGGCTGTTGAACCTGTGTAGTTTTTGGATTCTCTCCGTGAAATCATGAAGTTCACAGACAGTAACGTGATCCGGTTTCACCTTCAAGTACTTTATGGGATAACTGTGAGGAGCTTTGAGAAGAAGAAGGAGAGGCTGTTCATCGGTGGGGCAAAGATCTTTGGTGTTCCTCTGGAGAACTTACCCAGGAGATACATCCCTGAGTTTGGACTGGTGCCCTGGTGAGTGGGAGTAGCAGGATTAGGATGTTTATGATATAATCCAGGATAAAAAAGTCAAAGATTTAACATGTTGTGTCTCAGCTTTTTGGTCGATGCTTGTTCATTTCTTCTGGAGCGTGTCGGGACTGTAGGCCTGTTCAGAAAACCAGGCTCTCTTCCTCGCATTAAGACCCTCAGGGTAAGACTTTAACCTTTTTGTGGAGGCTATGTCTTCTTGAGAAATGGCACCATCTTGTGTCAAGTGTGTGAATAAACGTGCACGCGTCACCCAGTGATTCCGACAAGATATAAACAATTTCTTGTCTGTTCCAGGCCAAGCTGAACCGTGGTGAGGGGTGTTTGTCCACAGCCTTACCCTACGACGTGGCAACTCTCATCAAGCAGTTTTGCAGGGAGCTTCCAGAGCCTTTGTTTCCCTCTGAGCTCCATGCAGCTCTGCTCAAAGCCCAGGCGATGTCCAACCTGCAGGACAGGACTTCAGCCCTGCAGCTGCTGTCCTGCTTGCTACCTGCCAGAAACTCCTCCTGTCTGCATTACCTGTTTGACTTCCTCTCCAAAGTCTCCCAGAGGTTTGATTCTGTTGACGACGGGAAATTCAAACCTAGCAGACAAAGAATGCTCAGAGCACATGGAAGTACTTCAGTCAAAGCAGTTTGAACTGGAGTAGATGACAGTATAAACAGCTAACCTTGATTTAATCTTGGTAAATGAGCTGCAGCTAGCTGTGAATAACTTTTATATACAATGCCAAAAATCAAAAGTTTAGCTCAAGTTTACCCTCAATGATTCAGATGAAGAAAGAAAAGCTTCACAAACAATGACTTCAACACTGGTTGAAGTATTTTTTTTTTAAAACTTTTTTGAACATCACCCAAATTGCTGTTTAAGAAGAAATGTTAAATTATTAGCACTTCCAGCGGTGTAAACAGAGACCGAGTAGGCCCTCTGACAATGTGTTGGGTGGAGAACAAACCTGTGCATGTGATTCTATAAACTTTCATGATAACGATTTCTTTTCACGTGTTCTATCAGATGTACTGAAAACTTGATGACCACCTCCAACCTCGCTACAGTGTTCGCTCCGTGCCTTTTACCGCCTCCCAACAAGGCAGAGATGTCTGAAGCGCGGCTTGAACTCAGAGTTTTGGTCCTACGCACCTTCATCGAAAATCCTCACTTATTCGGTAATAACCCAATCGTCTTGTCTTGATATTAGAACTTTAAAGTATATTTGTGCAGACTGGCTATCTAAAACATTCACATCTTCGCTACATTCTCTAGGTGTGGTCCCTAAAACTGTCATGGACAGTATGGAGTTCCTGATGAATTTCCACTTTATGAAAGACGCAAAGAGAGGACACAGGAAAAGACACAGCTTCAGAGGTAAATATGGAAGCTATTTAACCAACTTAAAGCCTTCCGTGTGAGTTTTAATTTCACTTCTTTCAAATGAAGTAATGCAGTCTGTGAAGACGGTGCCCTGGATTCAAGGGAGGCCAAAGGTCAGACCTCCAGCCCCCGAGGAGGAGCCAGGATCCACCTCAGGAGACAGAAAGACCCTCAGGAGAAGCCTCGGACTGGAGACTTTCCCCAACGTCCAGCTGTTTAGGACCTGCATGCCTTGTGCAGGTGAACGTGACATGAAGAAAGAAACAGACGGTAACGAACGGGAATTTATGCAGAATGTAACGATATTAAAATTATTTTATAGACCAAGGATTCAGACCTGCGATGGCTTTGATGGACAGCCCTCCAAAAGAGGCATGCAAGACTCCGCAAGAGAGACTGAGAAGGTGAAATATGAAAGTGTTGATCTGACAGGATTACTTCACACAAACCATTAGACAGCAGGGAAATGCGAATTCTGGCACAGAGAATAATATGGCATTGCACCAACGCTTATCTTTAGATAACATTGTCACGTGTTTCAGTTTTGACAAAACAAAATATTATAATCTTATTTGTTTTTTGCTGTTCGTTCAGAGATCTGCGTTTGGGTCATTTCTCGAGGTTCACCCGAAGTCCACATGAAGGCAGCTCTCCTGTGCTGACCGGTGTCGGGAAACTGCAGCTCACACCTTGGAGGAGACGTATTTCACTATAATATATTAAATATTAAGAAATCGTGACGTGGCTTTGTCCATGTTAGTGCAGCTTTTTTTAGGTTATGATCTGTGATAGAGCAGTTTGTATTTATAAGTGTTTTAACTCACATTTTAACGCTCCACATTTTAATGAATTTATGTATTTGATTATTTATTTCACATCAAGATTGGTGTATGGAAGTTCCACCGTACTTTTATATCAAGTGAATAAATGTTTTTTTTTCTCATATCTACACATATTGTACTTATAGCTGTTACATGGCTGTGGTAAATATAACACCTTCGGTATCTGTGAAGGTTCTCAGTCGTCCCGGTCATCTTTCTTTGAGAACTTAAATCTTCAGGAGTTGAAGATGGTCCAGGGTCAGACGCTGATGGGAGGACAGGAGCTCTTTCCTCTCACACTCTGACAGTGTTGATCGTGTACACTGTGTTATCTCAGCTGCTGAGCTCCCTGCACAAATAACTGGCACGATGCAACAGCCAATGAGAAGGGAGGATTGTTTGGTCTCTTAGCAACTGCATCTCAACCGTGAAGTGAGGCGGATCGCATCCTGCAGGGTTGCATAATGGCAGGGCTGTGATGACAACGGAAATAAAGTGTTTTCACCCTTCAGAATAAAGTAGGAGAAAAGGCGAAGGGTTTCTTAGCACAAGAAGACACTAAAATCTACTTTTATGCTACTTTGACTTTAATCAGAATGAACTCAGGCAAAAACTGGCGTGAAACAGAATTTTAAAAATCTTTTTAATCGATTCTGTGAGGTGAGCTTTTATTTTGAAAACCGGAAATACGCGTTTTTTTGTCTTTTATTGTGGTGAGCTTCACAGAGGTCTCACACAGCAGGCAGGTCCACCATCAGCGCGGACACGGTAAGAAAAACACACATTCATTTTCTGGATCATTTTTGATATTTTAAACAATAAAATCACATTTAATGAAATTAATGTGACTTTACACACATTTTATTATAAATGGTGTTTATTTCTGTTTCATAGACATCTCATGTAGGCTATTTATAGACTTTTTATATCGGCCCCGTGTCTGTTTACACAGTGAGTGCGCACTGAGGCTTTCTTCCATTTACAGACCGTGTATTTCACTGTTTCTAATAACAGCTGACTGTAAAACATCCTGTAACATCTTAAATATCTAATAACCTGTCGTGTCTAACGGGATCACACAGCTGTGTTTGCACACCCCCCTTCATCTATTGTGTTCCCCCCTCCCCTCCCCTCCCCGCAGATTACAGAAATGGGCTCGGCTGTGCGGTTATCGATGCTCGGCCTCTTCCTGTGCCTGCAGCTCGGCAGAGCTCCAGCTCGCAGCCCCCGCACGGCGGATCAGGTGTCTGAGGCCGACATCCAGCGGCTCCTGCACGGCGTCATGGAGCAGCTCGGCATCGCTCGGCCCAGGGTGGAGTATCCCGCACATCAGGCCACCAACATTGTCGGACCTCAGAGCATACAGGGTATGTTTAACATGTTGGTGAGACCAAGAAAAAGAAGTGATAGAAACCACCATTCCTTGTCGTACAGCAGATCATCCAAAGATGGACAGATGTCTCTGGCTTGACCATGCAGTGATATATTCTCTGTGTATAAATTTGAACTTTTTCACTTCATTTTTCATTTGAAACATTAAAAAAATCACGTGAGGAGATCACTGTTCACATATAATCTAATTAAATACAGCTGCCTGGTGCCACCGTGTGCACATACTGTACATGCAAAACAGCAGAGAAAGTACACTCAGTAACAGAAATGATGTTATTAGTCATTTTATTTCTGTTTTTCTGTCACATTTCTGTCATTTTCAGAGCAATGAACTAATGCAAATGGAGGTGATGGCTCTTACTGTTCTGCACCTACAGTACTATAAATGCACACTAGCACCCTAACATGCCACGTCACACAGAGTCAAGCACCTGTCCTGAGGTCTCTGTAGGGACAGTGGTCAATCTTAGGTTGTTAATAGACATAGAGTAGCTGTTCACTATTCTGAAGGCATATATGGACAAGCCAGGGAGGACAGCTTCTTCAGAAAAATGATACTATGAAGATTCTCCACAACAGCACAGTCCTCTGCATGTAAATGCTTCTTACATTGAGTAAACTTCATTATTCATTTTGGCTGCGGTTCATACTCATGATTATTGTCTTAGTTAATCAGCCAAATATGTTTTGAATGATTGCTTTGTAGTGAAAATGTACATCACAGTAACATCCACGACAGCACATCCGATCATTTATTTAGACCCATTCAAATGCTGAATGTGAGTATTATCATTTCTTTGGGGTTGCATTGTAAAGGATGAGAGCTAATGTGGTTGTAACATAAAAAACATTCTTATGTAACATTTACAAAACTGTAAATGCTTCATTGATGCCTGTCCTTTCTGTGGTGACCGTAATGCGTGTTTTCCTCCACAAGGTGGTGCTCACGAGGGGCTGCAGCACCTCGGCCCCTTTGGAAACATCCCCAACATTGTGGCCGAGCTGACAGGAGACAACGTTCCCAAAGACTTCAGCGATGACCACGGATACCCTGACCCTCCAAACCCCTGTCCCCTGGGAAAGACCGGTAAAAACCCTGAGCACAAAATCAGAGAAACTGTTGCTACCAATGCCAATTATTTCTGATCTATAATCTAAACTATCCTGATCAACGCCTCACCACATTCACAGCAGCCCACGGCTGTTTGGAAAACGCTCCGGACACGGCCGAGTTCAGCCGAGAGTTTCAGAAACACCAGCATCTATTTGACCCAGAGCACGACTACCCAGCCCTGGCAAAGTGGGTGAGTACAAAGCAGGACTGGAAGTGATTATTATTATTTTTTTTATCATAGGTTGATCAAATGGGGAAAAAATGTTCCCAGTTGCTTTGTATTGTCCAAATAACAGCCCACACGTATTTAAGTTACAATAAGAAAAGCAGCAAATCATCATATTTTAACGATTTAATGATCAGAATATTAATAATATACAGATATTATCAATAAGCCTCGATATCAGGCACGTTGCATTCAACTCAACAGGGATAACAGATGAAGTTCAAACCGAGGTTCAAGGTTTATTTTTAAAAGAAATCCGATGCAAGTCTGAGTAAGCGTGCCGTCGGGTGTCGAGGTGAAGCCATGTGATAAGAATTTAATCTGGTTTCAGTCTCTTTCATCTTGTCCTCTCTGGATGTTGGGAACAAGCAGTCCAGCAGTCACAGCTTTGGGTTCTCATGCTGGCGACAGCGTGAAGCATGAAAAACAAAATGAAGACAAGACATTTGCCATTCGCAAGATCAAACAAAACTTGTATCTTGGTTGGTCTGGCCTGAAGAAATCACCCCTTCTGAGGCATTCAGGCAATTTGTTGACTGTAATTTAAGAACAAAGAGACTGACCATAAAGAAACGGATACATGATTTAATGTCTGAAAACTGTTTTTTTTTCTGTGCTCTCTTTCAGAACAAGGAGCTTTTGTACCAAAAACTGAAGGGAGGACCAAAAAGAAGAAAAAGGGTATAGTGTTTGTTGTCTTTTTCCTCTTCCTTTGTAGTAATGTGTCTGAGAAACCACATCACCAGCACTGAAGCGTACCCCTGAAGGGAGCGATGTACTCTTAAACTCGCTGCTTCAGACGTGAAGGGACATTTTCTTTGGAGGATAAATCTGACGTGACAAATTTTGTTCTGCATCGTCACGTAATCAAGTCTTCATCTACAGATTTGCAGTGTAATCATTCGTGTTTTTATCCGTCTCCCTGCAGAGCGTCAACCCGTATTTGATGGGCCAGAGGCTGGACAACGTGGTCGCCAAAAAATCTGTTCCTCACTTCTCAGAGGAAGAGGAGGAAGAGGCACCGACCGTCTCTGCTGCCAGCAAATCCACAACCTAAACTCCTGAGCCTGCAGCACTCACTGTAATATTAAAGTACACTGTCAGATAAAAGTTTTTAACACGACGTATTAAAGCATTTTTGGTGAACGAGCAAAGGAAATGTGACTTCAGTGTAATTCCTCTCCACTGTATTGTTGATTTAGCTGGTCTTGTTCACTAATTAGGCGCAATGTATCTTTTCAAATAAAACAAATTTCATTTCATGACTGAGAAAATGCTGAAGCTGAAGCTGGAAGTTGGACTTCGTCATAAGATTTCTTTGGATAGTTTCTGCTTAAAGCTCAAACAAACTGTTTCTAGTCTGCAGTCAGTCTCATTACCTGAGATTGATCCATTTAACCCAAAAATGCCAAAATATGACGTGTTAAAAGTTGACTGGCCGTGTGCAGTATATCTACAACTGTATTATAATAAGTTGTATAGAGATATATTGATTTGAAGGGATGTCGAAGGAGAAAGTTATTATTACTCATGACTGTACAGACCAGTTTACTCTGAAGTTTCTGAAGTTTAATTTTTGTATGTCTTGATATAACCCGTTAATCACCTCTGTGTCTTGAAGATTGGAGATTCTTGGAAGTGAAATTCTTAATAGCTTATAGTAGCTTTGCTTTGTCTCTTCACTGTAGCATGGCGACTATTGTACATCTGATAATCTATCCACCATACTGCGGTAATCTGAGTCTCTACAGGCAGCACTGAATCCGTCTTGGGTCACTTCATCTTGACAAAAATTTGTTGTGTTATGTTTTTGTTCTGTGAAGTCAAATAAACGATTTATCTGCATTGACAAAGGTTGGAGTTTTTTTTTCTCTCTTTCAGACAGATAAAGTGAGGATCAGGGTGTTTTTTGAGGGGGAGAGAGGGGCGTGTTCTGCTGAAGCTCTGAAGCTTAAGACTTTAGAAAAGCCCTCAGTGTGTTATTCATAAAGCCACCACAGAGGAGGCAGGACCTGAAGAAGAAACTGTCTGACCGGATCAAGTTTTCTTGTGAGGGGTTAAAAGGTAATTCAGCACATTAACTGCTCATTTAACTGGCACTGAGCTCCTTAATTGGTATGTGTTCGGTGCGTAATGCGTGCGTAAAAGCTGTGCGTAAAACTCTCCATCACTGACTGACTTTTGTGTTTTTCCCCCCTTCAGCTTTAATGATGAAAACAACATCAGCGCTGATCTCTGCAGCAGTTCTGGTGCTGCTGCTCAGCCCGCTGAGGAGTACAAATGCTGACACCGTTCAAGGCGCTGTTCCGCACCCAAACAAGTATAACCCACAAGATACGGATAGATGCCAACAACCCGCCATCGGTGGACTAATTTCCCGCGGGCCAGGGCCTGTAACTGACGAAGTGCTGGAGTCCAGTCAGGAGGCGCTGCACGTCACGGAGCGTCGGTACCTGCGACTGGACTGGTGCAAGACGCAGCCGCTCAAGCAGACCATCCGCGAGGAGGGCTGTCTGAGCCGCACCATCTTCAACAGGTTTTGTTACGGACAGTGCAACTCCTTCTACATCCCGAGGCACAATTACCAGGACGGGGACGTCTTTCAGTCCTGCTCTGCCTGCAAACCCAAAACCTTCAGCACCGTCACTTACACCCTGTACTGCCCGGGTCAGACACCCAGCACCAGGACGAAACGGATCCAGCGCGTAAAGCAGTGCCGCTGCACGACAATAGATGCGGATTAAACGCATCCAGCTCGATCGTATGCACTTCAGTTTGGAGGGAAAGTGCAGCTTTGCCAAAATTTAAAAAAATAAAATGCTTAAAGGACACCTGAGAATAAAGTGGGAAGGTGAGGAACCTACCTGAACCTTTCGAGATTTACTACTATCTGACAGACAATAAACACGTGGCTGATTCAGGTTCCCTCTGAGATGAAACTCGCATTAATTACGCTAATAATGTATCACACTGTCCAGCTATCATGTAAATGATCAGTCATTACTTCCAAAAAGTTAAATATTTGGAGGATTCATTGGCAAAAGCTTGGAGATGCAGGGACTTGACAGTTGACATTGAGTGCCAGTGAGAGCATGTTTGAGCTTTAAGTCAGGTTGTAACTGTTTATAATGTCATTATTATCATTATTATGTTTGCTGCAGACATGCATCTTCAAAGCATGGTTGTATTGTTTCCACTGTGTGGGACGTAAAGCTGAAAACAGATTTTTTTTTTCTTTTTACAACCTGCACTGCTAAATGCCACTTCGTTTCATGTCTGTGTATGATGTGTGTGTCGTGTATTGTAAAGTTGCTTGTAAATAAACAGTTTCCACGCTATGAAATCACATATTTTGTTCTGATCAGAGATTTTATTTGATATTAAAAAGATTAGACTTTCAGAATCAATGCAACATGTGAGTAGAATCTATACACAGTTAAAGCTAAGTCTACATATTGCACAAAATACATTTTTTAGGTAGCAAATTATAAAACATAAAGCTGTCAGCTGATGAATGCCAGAACTCTGAGTTCAACGAAGAAATATCGGTTTGGTCTCTAGGCCCTGATCCAGTCCTATCCAGCTCGGTGAGGACGGTTGTGTGACCTCCTGATCTCTCAGAGTGACGACATGTTGGCTTCTTTCTGGCGCAGTCGCTCTTTCTGTTGGGAGCAAATCATGACCGAATTCAATCAAAGCAATAAAACGGCATATTCTTTTTACATTCAGTATGTATTGCACATTCAAGACCGAGTTTAGGAAACACACAGAGGAAAATCTCGACTGCATCGGCTTGAATCGTGTCTTACCAGACTGTTAGGGTTGATCTTTCTGGTCTCCACCTTCTTCTCTGCTGTGATCCTCTTCACTGACAGCTGAGCCTCTTTTAATCTGTAAAAAAAACATGTTAGTACAGTATAAATTCAACTTTTCAGCCAGAGAAGTCGTCCAAGGTAAAGTAAACCATTAATTAGTGGCAGTCCTTGTAGAGGTTAACGCGAATAAAAATATAAAATAAGTTCAATCAATCTGTTTGTCATCTGCAATACGTCAGACGTTACTGGCTGGATGTTTTCCAGTGGATGAGTGACGTTTCTTGCACTTAACAAATACACTGATCAGCCAAAGCTGGAGGACAACAAGTCAATCATGGATGTTTGTTTTCATGAGAGTATCAGTATTATTAGATTAGGATCCAATATGATCCCATTTTGGGATCTAATTAAATTTCTTGTTTTTGGTAAACAGTTTCTAGAGGCGCACATGTACCTCTCCTTAGAGATGTTCTTGTTCTCCCTCTTCCACCTGGTCTTGAAGTCGGCACAAAACTCAAACCAGAGCATGAAGAAATGGCCGGCGGTCACGTCCTTCTCTCCCGACTTGGGCTTCAGTCCAAAGTACAGACTCAAGTCTTGGAAACTAGACAGGAAGTTTCAAAAATGAATATTAAAAACACAATAAAACAAGATGGAGGTGGATTCTAACTGTTCCTTTATCGTCAGGCTCTCTAACCTTTTTTGCACATTCATCAGCTGATAGGAAGCTTTTGCGTGTTCTTTTCGTGCTGCAAAGAAACAGATAAGTAAACGTGTTAGTGTCCAGACTCCATCCAAAAGATCAGCTCATTAAATAGTCGTTGATATAATCGTAGGAGCACAATGATAATCTCAATAATCAATGATTATCACACCATTTTAACAGGTAAAAAATAAGGCCAAATGTTATGAATTAGTATAAAATATTCTGTGTTTAAGTTTGGCATTTTATTCCATATTTTATATAAATATATTTTTTTTTCATCAAAGGAAACAATGTTTTGCCATATAATTGACATGAGAATACTGTGAACAAATGCAGGTTTTACCATTAAATATGACTGTGCACTCTTCTGGGGAGACGAAGAGACAAGTTTTGATGTGTCATGTTTCATCAAAGGGAAACAAGACAATTGCAATGCTTAGACCGAATGCCTGTGTTAGTTAGGTGAATATTTCCCAGTGCCTGTGTGTCTCAGGCGGGAGTCAGTCACTGCCAGATCTGCCTGATCCCTATCTGAGTGTCTAGCCTTTACTCTGAATCCATCCTATCTCACACACACACGCACCCACACACACACAGATACCAAAGACACTCTATGAAATAGGAAGATATTCAGGTCAATAACAGACAACAGAATGAAGGAGATCAAAATAACTTCTGCACTGTTGAATATGACCTTTAAAAATCGACCTTGTTGAACGGATGGCGGTAAATATAGTATGAATCTATGACGACTCACCGCTGAGAACAAAAGCCTCCATCTTGTCCTTAAACGGTTGCAGGTGTTCTTCAGGAGAGTCAGAGCAAACTTTCTGTACGTCCTTCTCACATCCTGAAATATAGGAAACAAGAAAATGGAGAGAATGCACTTAATATTTGTTTTTATATTTCGTAATTTCAGTTTAAGTAAGTAGTAAAAACTACAAACATTGTTCAAATTTGGATCAAAGAGGTTTTCCTGGGTAAAATTCTGTACTAATGTTCTGCTCCTTCAAAAACAGGCTTATTAATTCATGTTTAATGCATTTCCCAACTTCAAGACCAGGCAACAGCCTTTGTGGCTGTGAAGTGACACCAATGTGGAAATGTTAAAAACTGCAGTTCCTCAAACGTCCACTTGAGGCTGGCTGCAGGACGAGTCAGTCTCCATGAGTCCCCATGTTAAAACGTCCAACTTCACAGCAGAAATAAACATGTTTACAGCCTGGTACAACAAAACAGTTTTGGTCTCTATTAACCCTAAAAGTTATGCAGAATTAACACTGTGGCCACTTTGATTGACCGGTGGGTGCCATTACTGACGTGTAAAACTGGCGTAGCGCCCCTTTTAACCTGAACACTCCTTGAAACATCACGTTCTTAGCATGTGGTGAAGAAATTCAGTGTTGTTGAGCTCTTTGGACAAATGCTTTAACACAGAACTCCAACATGATGGATGAAGAGTGTTCTCGTCTACACTAGCTCCACCTGTGCCCGAGCAGGGGGTTATCAGCCCCACTTCCTCTTCAGATATCACTTATTGAGATTCACCCAGAGATGGCGACTGCTAACTCCCACTCTTTCCCTCGTGTCCTCTGCCAGTCTGTGGCTCCACGTTGCTCTGCGTCCAATCAGTGGATCAGAGGAGCCAGTCTGCAGAGCCAGTCATAATAGAGGCTGCAGAGGGAGCCGAGCCCCGGCCCCCTTACCCCGACGCTCGATCAACAATCTCCCAGATAAGATTACAAAAGAATACTGTTCATTCGGGGATTTGTGTAAACTGTGGAGACGGGTATCTCTCTTTCTGCATTGTGTGGCGAGGCTTTTCTTTCTTTTGTTTGCGCTTTGTGTTCGACAGAAGTTTGCTTATTTCAGGGCGAAGAGGGTTATAGACCTTCACATAAACAGAGCCGGGCTGATGAGGAGTGTGGTGCTTTCAGATGTGAGACTGGATTTTTTTTTAAAAGAGAGTTTAAGGTTTTGATGATGATATGTTCAGTCGCCTCATAAATCACACGAATACCTCTGTCAGATTCCTCGGTGACGTAGAACTTATCGAGGAAACCAAACACAGACAGTACGTGAGAGCGAGCAGAAAGTCTTCAGGAAGGAAACACAACAACTTTGCACTTTACATAAGAAAAACAGAAATGTGCCGTAAACAGTGTAAATGATGCTGATTTTAGCATAACATGCTCACAATGATAATGCTATCATGCTGATATTAAGCAGATGTAATGTTTACCAAGTTCATCTTAGTTTAGATCATAGTCTGAGCTGAGGCTGAGCTGGCTGAATGAAGCTTGACTGCCCAAACAACCACCCACCTGTCAATCAATGCTGTCACACTCGTAATAAATACATAACTTTAAGTCTTAATATAATTTGAACAGGTGAGTTGTATATAAATTCACCCTCAGTACAATTGTTATGAATGGGGAAAGTAGCTATAAAGACCAAAACAGTTTTTTGTACCAGGCTGTAAACATGTTTATTCCTGCGGTGAAGTTGGACATTTTAACATGGGGACTTATGGAGACTGACTCACTTCTGCAACCAGCTTCAAGTGGACGTTTGAGGAACTGCAATTTTTGGCGCTTTTACTTCACAGCGGCAGAGGTTGCTTCTCAGTTCAAACTAATCCAAATCATCCTGAAGAAATTATGAATGTATTAAATAATACAAATTCATCCATAGAAGTTGTGAAGATATTGACAGATTGGCACTGCAGGGTTAAGTCGGTGCATCAGAAAAGTCAATAAGATTCATCCTCTGAGGCCCATGAATCTGTAATATTTTAAGACAATCCGTTGGTTACTCAGAGTAATCGGGGGAGAATTTGTGGAAAAATATTTTGCTGATGATCTTTTAAATTAAATTTTCAAGGAGAGACAAAATTGCTCGCTGGAGGAAGAAATCTCAAAGATCTCCAAAACTGGATAAATCGAATCAAATCTGCGTGGCTAGATATCAGATAAAACATGTTTTCTGTAGTAATTGAATTAAACTTTAAACTTATTACAATAAATAAGCAAACACAATGAGGTCTTTCTAATGTAACGCAGTCTTTGGAGCTGATTTCCCTGAACGGTTAACATGGATGACTTAAGAGAAACTCATCTCCCTTTTACTGTGTTGGGAAACATTTCATACCAACCAAACAGAAAACATGGGGATGAGGGCGGTTCAAACAGGAAGAACAAAAGGAACCTGCGACGAGCAATCC
This sequence comes from Nibea coibor, assembly GCA_023373845.1. Lineage (NCBI taxonomy): Eukaryota > Metazoa > Chordata > Actinopteri > Sciaenidae > Nibea > Nibea coibor. The sequence continues at coordinate 15,866,935 of CM041730.1, forward strand.
AGATTGCACGGTGGTTTGGGTAGACGCGCCGATAAGACAAAGCTGTGTTGAGAGGTAAAGAAAGCAATCTGCGGGACACATCTGTGGGCCACACTGGAGCCCAGGTGATACAGCCGAGGCGGTTTAAGGATCTGTGCATCTCTGCAGAGCCCCGTGCAGATACGCTGCAGATACTGGAGGTCTGGAGATTACATAAGTGGGACGCTGCGGTCTCCCTGCACTGGCGACATGGGCACAAAGGCACAACGATGGGAGATCTGATGGGCAGGAGGATTAGAAAAGCTGGATCTGAAAGGCGCCAGGGCAGTATCAGCAGCAAGACTCCACACTAGTCTCTGAATACACGCACATACAGGCAAAAACACATGTATACATAGGGAATACAACAATGCATGTAAGAGTAAGCATTGTCCTCAACGTGACTTGTCTGGTTTAGCTAAGCTGGCATGCCGCATGGCGTCATATGGGCACACTTAGAGAGAGAAGAAGAGAACAGGCTAGGAGGGTAAGAGAGACGAGAGGAAATCTTTTGTTCTGAAGCTTCAGCTAACTGAAGTTTGGTCAAAGAAGCAGGCCTTTAGCTCTAAGTATAAACAGTTACTCGATGGCTGGGGCCACTGATGGGAAACCTGGGTGGTGAGTTGTGAGAGAGAGCAAAGGGAGGGTGTCTGAGGAAAAACGATGCCAGACTGGGCCGAGGTCTGGTCTGTGGGAACCTCTAGAAATCAGAGTGATAGAGTTACACAGGCTGGCTGAGGTTTGTTAAACACAAACACACAACAAAATGACCACAAGGAGACTATTCCGGTCACCCAGTCGACAGGGATGCTGAAGCTCACCGTCTGTCTGCTCGGAGTGTGTGCAACCGTCTAATATCATAAACCGATGAAGGGGAAATAAGACTCTGGTCTGAGACGTACTTGTCAGATCTCGTCCGAGCTGTCTCAGGTCCCTGTTGAGGTCGTCGAACTTGACTTGCGCTGCCAGGAAGGCGTCCTGAGGTTCAGGAAGAGGGAAAACACTCTTGTCTGTGCCGGCGTTCTGGTGCAGCACGAGCAGAAATGAAACAATCAGAAATGTATCTTCAGTTTTATTGTGTTAAGTCAAAATGGACGAAGAAATAAGACACACATATCAACCTACACTTTGAGGGATTGAGAGCAAGTCAAGACCAAGACTAGAGAGTATATGTAGCTAATATTCGTCAAATCTCTTTTAGAAAGTCAGGCACCATGTGCAACTCTCTGAAAACTTAGTTCATACATTTCAGTTTTTAGTGAGCTTTATATATAATTTTATATTTATTTATAGTTTGATTTGTTGTAAGAACTTTGCAGCTGTTGGCTCGTGTCTTTGTGGTTAAACCTCGACCTGTCCTGTCTTTAGTTTTCTGAGCTACGCAGGTGTTTGCTCGATAACTACACACTGTGTTTTCCAGAGTCCTCTTTGTCCGAGACAACCGAGACAAGACAGTGGAGTCAAAACGTTGGTCTATTTTTGTCGTAATAAAGGATGAAAAGAAATCAACGTGACCCCCTCAACTCATTTTGTATTGCAATCATTGGTTTTAAAAGTAGCTTCATCCAGGAACTCATGTGTGTACAGGAGAAAAATTCAAATCCATTGACTTCCTGCAGAGTAAATCAAACAAAGCACCAACAATTTGTCAATAACGGAGCAGCTCGTACCTTATCCACATTGTGCAGGTAGTATGACACCACGTAGTCCACCAGGCTGATACGATTGTCCTGAGAAGAAACACAGGAGACATTTCAAAGACTCAAACTTTGGCGTGCAGGCTGCTCGTTCACTCTCATATCTCAATGTCTTTAGAGACAGGCCTCTAAAGGGAGCCACTGCACTTTTCGAGGTCTCACCCTGCTCTTCACATCTTTTAGTTTAGGGAGGATCTCCAGGCCGAAGCCGTCGGCCTGACCTCTGACTCGGCTGCCTCCGTTCATGTGGTTCCCCAGAGCCAGCACCAGTCCGACCACTCTCTTCACACCGTCGCTCTCCAGCAGAGCCTTAAAAAACAAGAAAACACACAGGATCAGACACATTTTAGTACAAATCGGACACATCCGAACACATTTACACCTCCTTTTTTCCCCCACCTCGCAGACAGAGGAGACTGTTTTGAGCTTGCGTTGGACGGACGCAATCCCGTCGACGAAGGCCGACTGGAAGATGATGCAGTGAGCTCTGCCTGAGAAGTTTGGGATCTGAGACAGCTCGTACAGGAACCTGGAGCAAGAGGACAAAACGTCTCAGAGACTGCTGGTCTGGTATTTGTCTCGTACACACGATCATGGCGAGGTACTGACTGTTCGGGTTTGTCCAGCAGTTTAACGTCCTCTTCAGCCGACGTCTCGTAGTGTTTCTTGATTCTCTCCAGTTCCTCCGGCTGTGCTCTCTGACACAGTGAAATATGAATGCAGAGTTCATAATTGAACACGTAGGTTGTAGTTGAATGTTAGTAAAGTGCGCTGTGATACCTACATTTTCATACAGTGCTTCGATGGTCTCCACGTCCACAACAGAGTGGTCCACGGTCAGTATGGCTAAAGGTGGAAATGTAATTATAATGTAATATCATTTAATAAATTATAAATCAATTACTGCATTATTAATTATATTATATTATATTATATTATATTATATTATATTATATTATATTATATTATATTATATAAGCCACCGTTGTGCAACCCTTTGAGTCCTACAGTAGTCCTATGAACATTAACACAATTATAAAGAAATGCCTCTCTTCCACACATACTCTGGCCATGTCCAGCACTTAAAGATGGAAGTTGGAAGGTGGAATAATATTCAACAGATGACTTTTGAAGTCGAAATCGACAAGAAGTTCCAAGTCTCTGCAAGACTTTGTTTGCTTTGGGCTCAAAACATGAACATGACTTCTCCTCCTTTGGAAGGAGATGGATTGTTTTGGCCGAAGAGCCACTGCTGGAGGAAAAATGAAGAAAGGGCAACGGCAGTGACTTCAGCTGGCTGCTGGACTAGTTTGATCAGTCCACATGGCGCTCTTTCTTTCAGTGCCGGAGACTGTCGCAGAACAGAGGTCACCAAAGGTAACCGGTGGATAGCCGTGTTTAAAACCAGAGGAGACAGAGCTAAACCACGACGATTGCAGATAAATAACTGCCCGTTTTGACACAGTCTATCATATAACAGCTGGTATAAGACAATAAAAACACAGTTTACGTGTTCGAAACGTGAAGCTTTTTCCTCGGTGCACATGAAGTGATGAGTCTTTCAGCCTGCAGATTGTTTTAATAAATAAAAGCGCATGGGGCATCTTGTAGAAAGTTCAGAGTAATACCCACAGGAATGAGAGATAATGAACAAAGAAAGAAGATTTTAAAAGATTACTGTGCTCATTTTGAAGATAATGTTACACTGCGCTCTTAGAAGCAGCAAACAAACAGAGCTGAAGCAACAGAAAACATTCCCCCCCGAGTGGGAATTTTGTGAAAGTATGCTAACAGGGATGAAAGTCCCTGATGATCCTCTGGTTTACTGAAAAGATTTCAGGGGAGTTTGGGATTAGCAATGCAGATTACCTCTGTGTAACGGCCTTGCTGACATTGTGGTGAAGTGTTTTAGCCTCCAATCCTACTTTAAATTCACCAACAGCTCATGTTCAGAGTGAAATACAGGGCAGCTGCAGTGTGATGTCGGGGTTAAAGTTAAACAAGAGTGATTCAGGGAACTGTGGTCACCTTAATATTTACAGATGAAGGCTGCAGGTTCAAGTTCCCAGACTGGCTGACTGATGTACTGTAATCCATTTTATGTGACTGACATGATGACACACACTTTGAGGTTTTGATGGTGATTGTCGTCTGAGGCTTTTGTGCCGCAACAAGAACACATGTGAAGAACGCGCTGCTGCTTTTTTCACAAACTTAAACCGACTACAGAGCACATCTGAGTACAGGGAAGAAGAAAGTTTTTCTTATTTTATTTGCTTTTTGAAATTTTGACTGATTATATTTGAAGTATTATAATAAATAGTTATGCATTGCATAGTTCTGACAACTTATTCATGCATTAAACAACATCATCACACATCAGTATTATCAGAGAAGCCTGATGACGTGATATTTTATGTGGAAAAATATAGATGTTATGTTTGCAGCCTATAGTGCCTCGATATAATGGACTACTTCTCAAGTTAGGATGAAATAAGACAGTAAAACCTTTATTTATTTGTGTATTCTGTTACTCTGAGCTGTGAAAAACAGATTTGAATCAGCTGTAAATGTTTTTCGTCGATCCGCTGCGGTCGTTCCTCTCTAACTCACCTTGTTGTATATCTTTCATCTCCAGGTGGAGGCTCGATATGAGGATGCCGACGGCCTGAGAGCGCTTCCCGTCCAGCAGCTTGACAATCTGAATCACACACACACAGTTACCATGACAGCCACCTTACAGTACCACTGGAAACCATTAGTGACTCATTAGTTAAACATAAGTCATATCAGGCCACACCGGAATGCATTAAGCACCTCTGGGGATTAAAGAATTTGACTTATCGACGCAGCTACTGCACACAAAGATCCTTTTTTATTTAAATGCATTCATTGTCTGTGTTCGTGTTTGTGCGCAGAGCGTCCGTGCTGCTTGAAAATGCAGAAAAAACAAATTAAATCCAGGTGACTGGATCAGAATATCAGGATTTGGGAGGAAAAATAAGCTTCAAGTGAAAATAAATTAAAATAAATCTACATGTAAACATGGAGGGATTCGCAAGTCTCTCTGCACTCCGACTGTGTCTCAATCTGGATTTACACAACACTTCTCTGACATGTTAATAATCTGGCATCTGTAAACTCAATGGTATCATCGCCCCCTCGTGGCTAGAAGACACACTGCACATAAAGCCCAAAGATCTGACGTGTGTCTTGCGTGTTACCTTCCGGGCCTTGGCTTTCTTCTCGTACGCCTCTGACAGCGGCTTCTTCTTCGTCTGCGTGGTGGTTTTGGCGAACAGATCCTCAAACTCGCTGGTGTTGATTATGTCTGGCTCCTCTAAAACGTTCCACAGCGTGTTGTTACTGAAGGAGGAAGAAATGTGATTTACTGTACCACTCTGAAAGATGCATTGATTTGATGACACTGGAGGATTAAGAGCTCGTGTGTCTGTTAATGAATTGTCGTTCTCAGACGTGAACCCACTTGTTGTTGTCCTGGATCTGGATTCTGGTCCAGTACAGAGGTCTCATGGGTCGGGACGGCTCCACTGCTGGTTTCCTGGGAGGTTTGTCAACAGTGAGAGCTCCACTTATAGGAGGAGGTGGTGGTGGTGGTGGAGCTAAGCCTGGTGTGGATGGAGGAGGAGGAGGAGGAGGAGGGGGAGGAGGGGGAGGGGGAGGGCCATTTGATGGCTGCATGTGGTTTAGGGTTGAAGACAAACATGGTGGAGGCGGAGGTGGAGGTGGAGGAGGAGGTGGAGGAGGAGGCAGACTGTGTGTTTTGGTTGGGGTGGGTTGTTCTGATGGAGGTAACGTGGCTCCAGGAGGAGGAAGGTCATGTGATGAGGATGAAGACACCGTATCGTCCCTCTGACCGGACAGGCTGAGGCTGATAGACGCCAGGTCGAGTTTTTTCGGGGTCACCTTCTGCTGCTGAGGACTCGTGCAGCCTCTCCCCGTGCCGTCTCCGTCCTCGGGAGTCTTAACAAACGTCTCTCGGTCTGTCTGGACGCAGACTGTCCTGAAGGATTTGTGTAAAAAGTCGTCTCCTGTCGATACAGCGACATCTTTGAGCTCCCCGCGAGAGCGAGTCCCGGCCTGGGAGAGTTTGGTCTGCAGCTCGGCCAGACGGGCGGCGCTGTCCTCGTTTTCCACCCTCAGCCTGGAGAGCTCCAGACCAAAGTCCTCCTGAAAACAATACAAGTTAAACACTTTGTGTATCTTCATGACAGTCAAAGACCAAAGTGTGAAAACACCATATTTTGATATACTGACAGGCAGCCAGGCTAGCTCTTTCCCTCTGTTTTCAGTCATTATGCTAAGCTAGGCTAACCATTGCAGGCTCCAGCTTTGCATTTAATGTAAAAACATGAAAGTGGCATCACTCTTCTAATGTAACTCTCAACATGAAAGAAAATAAGTATATATAAAGTCGAGCACCTCACTCCATCCTTCACACTGACCTGTAACTTCTCGAGCTCCTCTTTGCATTCTCTCTTCAGCTGCAGCAGAGCGGCCTGATGCTCTGAGAGGAAACGACAGAAGAACGAAGAGACGGAGCACTTTAACAAAAAGCTTTGTGTTCTTTCTTTCTTTCTTTGGACCGCAGCAGATGTTCATTATTACGGCTGCTGTGCCTGAGAGCGCTTTCTTTTCCATGATGAGTACATTAGTTATGTGGGCTGGGTACAAGCTGAAGACGAACAACTTACAACAACCGTGAGACCGCTGAGACTGTGACTCATCCTGCATAACTGCATGACATTCATTCATGTTTTACCACTGTGGGACTCCGAGGGGTGTTGTCTTGTCGAGGACAGACCAAGCTGCAACCTCCGTGACTGTGAAGTGAAGCCTATGTGGAAGTGCCAAAAACTGCAGTTCCCCAAACGTCCACATGAGGCTGGTTACAGAACGAGTCAGTCTCCATAAGTCCCCATGTTTAACTTCAACTTCACAGCAGAAATAACATGTTTACAGCCTGGTACAAAAAAGAGTTTTGGTCTCTATAGTTACTTTCCCCATTCATGACAACTGTACTGAGGGTGAATTTATATACAACTCACCTGTTCAAATTATATTAAGGCTTAAATGTGTACATCATTAATAGTGTGGCCGCTTTGATTGACAGGTAGGTGCCGTTACAGGTGGCTTATCTGAGCACACAGGCGCCGTTCTGTGACTGTGAGCTTCAGCTGACTTATCAAATGTCTAAACTATTTAAACAAATGGATGACTGAACTTACTTAATGGTCAGCTGGAAAGTGTATTTATAGTCACAGTGTTTACAGGAGGTGTATTCCAGGAAGGTGTGTGTGTTGCTGATGTCTATTAACTTTATACTTCATGAAATAGTCTTTAAAAGTTAATATAAAACATCACTGTCTAGAGTTTTCTAATTATTACAATACAAAATGTGTAAATGTCTTTTAACTCGTCGTCCCCTCTTCACTCAGGGCTAACTCTATGAGTACAACCTGCTGGTTCGTGGCGTCAAACGACAAAAAAAGAGGAAAACTGAGCCCTCTTACATTATATGAAACCACAGCAGGTCTGCGCTGTGTTGAGATTTATGCTAATGGTGTTTTTGGAATTGAATTTTCCCCGTAAAATGTCCTCGTAACCGAAACCGCGGAGAGTAAAAGTTTTCTGATGGAGCGCACGGAGCTCAGTCAGCCGTGTTTTATAGTTTGGTGACGTTTTACAGGGCTGCATTCATTTTATACGTGCCACTCTTAAGTCTGTGAACAAAGTACAACACGACCTTCATCCATGACCTCATAATTATATAATTCATAAATAACCGAATACACAGATTTTAGACAATTTCACCAAAAATTAGAGCTGATTTATTGATACAGAACATCACCGATGTACTGATGTACCTAATAAATTGGCCACTGGGTGGCGCCAAAGATGAAACATTTTAAGGGGTTTAAAAAAGTCTCAGTGGGATTGAAAAAAGTTTGTTATTGTCTTCAAGAAAACATGAATGACTATTTTAAATGCATCTCCTCTGTGTCACGTGAACTGACAGTGCTGGAGTCTTACAGTCTTGCAGTCTTACAGTCTAGTTTTCTGTGGACACACGCAGGGTGGAGTTGTGTTTACTCTATCAGTAGAGCTTGATATTATAGCCACCACACCAGAACACATGGCAAACATTCCTCCTCCCTCATGTGTCATGAATAAATCGCTCATTGAATTTGAGATAATAAATCTGTGTGCCTTTGTTTTATTTTTGTTTTAATTTTTTAACCCTCGTGTTTTGTTGGATTTGGGGGGATGGGGACAGTTATATATGACAAAAAAACGTGGGTGTGTTTAATGTGTACCTGCTTCTGTATACTTCAGCCCAACTTTTTCCTCCTTAAGTGGCGGCCAGACGGCTTGTAGACGACCAGGAGTCCTTTCCTCTCCGTCTCCTGGGGTGGACGCTTCTGACTAGAAAAGAAAAAAGCAACAGATTTATAACTAAATCAGTCATACTTCTACAGATTAACACACAGGAGAGTGTTATAATAACTGCTGTGGTGAAGCTAGAAGTTGGAAGTCGATTGATACACGATTCATACTTTGTCATCAGGTAAGTCTTTCTTCTCTGGTGTTTTATTGGAGGCTCTCTCAAAAATCGATCTCAGCACATCCTTATCTGCTCGTATCTTTTTCCTCACTGCCTCCAGGTCCACCTTCTCTGCCGGGTCCTTCTTCAAAGGCTTCGGGGTAAAAAAAGCTTTGAAGGCATCGAACGCTGCCTCCGCGCTGGTCACAGAAGGTTTCGTGGACCCAAGTGAAACGTCTGCATCCTCCTCTGTTTCTTTCCTCTCACCCTCTTCAGTTTCTTCACTCTTGTCTCTGGCGTCGCCTCCCTCATCCTCTGCTTCCTTCTTCTCTGCTTTCTCATCTCCTCTCTTCTCCCGGTTCAGGAACTGGGAGATCTGGTCCAGGAAGTTCCCCTGGACTTTGGCATCCCCTTGCTTGTCAGAGAAAATGTCCCTCCTTGCTCCTCGAGATGAAGGCTTGATCTGAGCCACGGTGTCGTGCTCGGGGCCGACCACCCCCTTCCTCAAGATCCTCATGCTGCTGAAGAGAGCGGGGAGCTGGATCTGCTTGTCCGTTGGGGAGCCTGGGGAGAAGGTGGCTCTGGTGAAGATGGATCCAGATGGAGGGTTGTCAGCTACAGCTGCAGATGTTATGGAGACGTGTGGTGATGCGTCTTCTGGGCTGGGAGGATGATGAGGTTGGGTAGAAAAGTCTGGAAATACATCTCTTTCCTCTTCTTCTTCTTCTTTGCTGTCCTCCTCTGCACCCGTCCTCTCCTCTTCATTGTCATTTTTAGGCTCAAACATTGGTGTCACCGGTTCAACCTGCTCCTCAACTGAAGGTCCTGTCCGAGTCATCGCCATCACTGCATGTTCAGTTACGCTTTTCTCCGATTCCTCAGGGTCAAAACTCATTGCCTCGAAATCTTCCTGGCAGTTTCTCACTCCCTGATCGGCTCCTTTAGCGTCATCCTGATTAACACCGACACTATCGCAATCTGCATTTGTGTACTCAGCTGAAACATGTTGACATTTTGCTTGCAGGGATTCCTCCAGTGCACATTCTTCCGGGGTTATGTGACAACTCTCACTGCTCCGACCATTAACCGCGTCTGACATCTTATTCTGCTCTTGATTTGTAGCGATGGTCTGTATCTCTGAGTCATTTTCCGTGTTTACAGCCTCGCTCTGCCGCTCTCTTAAATTCACAATATTCCTCTCCTCCTCCGTCATGTCCGAGCCATTTCCCGCTGAGTTAAAGGTGACCTCCTCTCCTTCACGAGGCAATATAACATACAATAAGGAGTCTCTCCTGTTCTCCAGAGCATCTTCAAAACTCATATCCCCATTGTTCTTTAGATTAAAGCTCAGCTCAGTGTCCTCATTTTGCTCCTCTGAGAGGGTCCTGAAAAATCTTAGGATGGCCTTTTGCTCCTCCATTTTCACTCATAAAGAAAGTCTTGAAGCTCTCCAGGAAGTTCTTAAAAAAGCTTTTCCCACAATGTCAACATTGTGGTCACCATTCACCCCGCTCATATCTGAGGCTTAAGTGCAGCATTGTTCTATCTTACATCAGAAAAACGCAGGATAAGAAGGTGTAGACGGCGTTTATGGCATGCACTAATTTGTACAAGTGGTCCCAGGATCATGCACCTTCCACTTACTATCAATAAATGAATGCAAGTCAATAAAGTCATATCACCACATGTGAAAGTCCGACCTGTGTCCGCTCCAGTTTGTTGAAAAGAAATAGATTTATCCTTTCAGTGCGACAACAGTTCCTTCATGTCTTACCAGACAAACTAAATTTCCAAACCCAGAAACTGGAAGCAGCTGTTAGTCACCAACAAAAGGAGAAAAATCCACAGAGTAATGGAAAAGTGAAGGCTGGCTCCACGGCTCTGCCGGCTAGAGTGACTCAGCTCGACCACACTTAAATGTCAGATCCAAGTCCCGGCTTTTCCTTCCAAGTTCTGCCTCCTTTTCCGCCCTCTGGCTCCTCTATACTTGCTGCAGTAGTTTACCGAGCTGCATCTTGGACGCCGTCCTGCAGGCTGTCATAGTGTAATTGGAAGCAGATGGTGACTTGAGCCACCGTTTCTGACAACACCCTGAGAGATCCGTGAGCTGTAAGGCGAAGGAAGCCACCCACAACAGATGGAGGGACACCACACCCAGAGCTGAAGGAGGGTAAACAGGACTGCCAGGGATCACTTGTTAAACGTTTGGCCCCTAAATCCTCCAAGACAGGGAGGTCTCTCTGCTCGCCTGCAGGTACCGAACAACACCCGGCTAATCTGAGTTTTAGTGGGTCTAACCACTTACACTGTACTGTTAATCAGCTCACATTATATTGAATGTACAGACAGAGAATATTGGCTGTCAAAATAAAAGCACTTTAGAGGTTAGTGACTTTTAATTGTTTTATATTCAATGTTTTTGATGCACTACGTAGAGCACAACAATAAACTAAAACATGAATATGTACAAACCCCTAAAACAAGGTCACGTTCAAGAACAGGAAAATAAACAGTAAATATAAAAACAAGAACAAACAGAGATTCAATTCAATTTAATATTTATATAGCACCAAATCACAACAGTAGTTATATCAAGACACAATATCACAAAGAAAAACCGGACGGCAAAAAGTAAAAACACTTCACGTGTGCACAGACACAGGAGGCGTTCTCCACTTTTTTTTATTTCGGATTTTAAAAAATCAAAACGAGACTTCCTCCTTCGCCGCCTCATACTCGTGTTATTCTTAGCTCTCCAGTTCCACCCTTGTTTGTTTTATTTCACATTACCACAGCGAGCAGCAGGTAAGTGACAGATAACGCCGTAACATTTTTACTGCATGTCATTACACTGTGTAACTTTCTCTGCACCCTACAGCAGCGTCTTACACTTCATCATACACGCACGAATAAAGGACACCGTGGCCTCTATGTGAGCTGGGTTTATGTAAGAGGAGTGAAACAAGATAATCCTACACACATAACACTCATGGACAAACACACTGGACTTTGTCCAACATGAGGCAGCAGAAACTGTGTGTGTGTGCGTGTGTGTGATGTACTTTATACAGTGTCTTTAAACATACCTACTTATACCTTAACTCTGATATCAAATTCATAAATATCGTCTCCACTGACGTCCTTTCTTGAATTTGATCCACTTCAAACAACACTGCATATTATCTACAGCCGACATTAGGTTGTAAATAATGTCTGTAGATGTTGGTGCATTGTCTGCTTTTAGATCCCATTTAAAGTTTGTTCAGAGGAGCTTCAGACTGTAATAAAGTCCAGATTTTCTACTTTACTTTCTTTCTCTGTTGAACTGAATCTCGACTCATTTTCTGGTGAGCAAGTTTCCAAATTAAAAAAAAAAAAGGATCCTGTGTGACCTTATTCAATGTTCAGGTTTGTTATTTCTAAATTCTTTCACAGATTTCTGAAAAGTTTGAGAGAGTCGATCAGGAAAGATCGCACGAGAGGGGATGACATGCAGCAAAGGCACCAACAGTATAAAGACACGGGTTTCTGAAGAGCTCAGTGTGTGATGAATCCTACACTGTTCCTTTAAGAAGCATTGTAGGTTGCACCTTCACATTACAGCTGCTAATAATTATGATTATTTTTATCAAGCAGCAGTATATTTAGCACCTAATGTGTGCTCTGTCATGGTTTTGAGTGTTTCCTGTTTTATTTTGGAATTCTCCCCTCTCTCTGTGTTTTTACTTTACTTCCTGCCTTTGTTGTGTTGCCACCATTTTTGATTGTTTGCTCCTCCCTGATTAGTTTCACCTGTCACCCTCACCTGTGTTTCTTGGTTTCAGTTATCAGGTCATCTGTGTCTGTCGGTGCTTCTCATGTTGGACCCTGGATTGGATTTTTATTTGGATTCACGGCTACAGTTTGAGTTTTGCCTGGACTTTTCAGCTCCTGTGTGTTTCCTTCAACCTTCAACGGTGAGTTACAAAAGTTACCTTTTCTCCATTTAGCTTCATGTCAGTTTGGGTCCACTTCTTGAACTGAAATATGACTTTGTCTTCACCACAAATGGTCAAAATATTCATGTACGTCAACTCAGATTTGAGTCCAGGTCCACGTCTCCACACATTCACATATCCAGAGGGAAAAGAGGGAGAGCTTAAGAGCTTTAAAATTCAGTAAACAACACAGACACTATTGCTTATACAATTCTCCTACATAACTGCTTTAAATCCCTTCTGTTATGTAACCACAAGGAACTCTTTGTCACCCACTGTGACTGTGTGAGGACATTTGTTGAACCTCGATCAACGGGACTGTGAAATAATGGCCCCAAAGAGACCAGACTCCACTGTAGTGTGAAAATGTAGGGCAGCATCATGATGGTGCGGCATTATTCACATGAGGACTTTATGTGTGAGGCTTCAGAGAGACAAATATCTGTTTCCAGTGCTGATAAAATGGCTGTTAAAGGAACATTATGGAACTTTTCTATCATAAAATGGCAGATTTTAAATCACGTTGATGCTACACTGTCATTTGTACGTCTGTTCTCACAATATGTAACTTTGTGCTCCGGTTTGGGTGAAGTACGTTACAGTTTACAGTCTTCTCCGGTTTTCCTTCTGAAGTAGTAATACACCTAACCGGGAAGAATTTATGTCGGAGTACAGAAAGCTGAGTGTTATGTAAAAGATTTACAGTGTGCATGGATGGATGGATGGATGAATCCACAATGCGAATGAGGACTTTGAATTTGATGGCCGACCATATTTCTGCTGAAAACCACCAGTCTGGACCGAACAGACCTACTGAGGGTGAGGACATGATGGACGAGAGTCAGATACAGTCTTCCAGAACCAAGTAAGGGCAGGATGGGTCCAGAAGTGAGTGAGGTTAGCGGGTCTCTGGTGACACAATTAGGCCCGATGCCAAGGATAGATGTGGGCTAGCTTGCTTTCGGACCACTCTGCACTGCAAGACCCAGCGCAGGGCACATATAGATGATGTATGGACCCGTTTCAAGGCAAACTGCCAGACGTTCGATCTCTATATTAAGTTCCTCAGACCAGGTAGTGTGTAACGTGTCAGAGCTCGGGGATTGATGCATGAAGAGTGTGTCGTATAGCTTTTGAGGTAAAGGGTAATATTTTAAAATGGTGTCTGACTTATAAATCTAAAGAAGTGAATATTTTGCCAATTGAATCTGCTGATCAAAAGGTGCAAATACTCCTTCAGTGTAGAGACGTGCCGTCTTTTTCTTTGAGCCAGAGCACATGGACAAGACTGGAGGTTTCCGCTTGGTTAAAGACTTTTAGTGGACATAATTTGAAGATGTGTTGTGGTCTGTTTCATGGCTGCAGAACTCTCCCTCAATACTGGACCAACTTGTCCCCAAAAACATGCAGAAATAAGGAACGTTACTCTTTGAGGAGGAAAACCTCATTTTCATAGACTTACACATTGACACACATCAGTCATGTCATCTTATTTTCACTCCAAGTTAGCCACATTTCTTTTAAAGGCAGCCTTTAACTTTTAAAATGATCTCAAATGAGTTAGCTTCGAGTAAATGGAGAGAAAATAAACATGAGTTGTTGCTCATGAGCCTCCTAAACAGGTCAGGGTTGTGTATTTGTGCTTAGGGTTACATTAGCAGACCGTTATGAGACAATCTGCAGCTTTAGTTAAGCTAATTTCAGCCATAATGTCCTTGACGCGCCGGCGGTCTCTCTCTCTCTCTCCCACCTCAAAGTTTCAAGCTACTCACCCAAAACTCCAGAGGGAGAGGTGTGGTGGTCGGTGAATCCACGATGTCGTCTTCTGGGGCCGTGATGCGCAAGAAGTCAATGTGTTTGGGTCTGGACGGGTGAGAGAGTGACCTGCAGAAGGAGAGAGACTCCTCCACCTCCTGCTGCCAGATCTCCTCCTGCCGCTGTAGAGCCTCATCTGGAGAAAGGAGTCAAATCATAATTAAAGTCAAACTGAAGGTAAAAGTTCTTTAATGAGAGCACCAGCTGAAAGAAATCACACTGAATCTTTCAGTTATTTTTAGGATAACTTTACAGATATTAATGAGGCATGCAGAGAATACGATGACATAGAAAGTAAACTGTCTTATTCTTATTCTATAAACTTACTTTAAACTTTAAACAGGCAGAGGACCAAATTAACCAACACAGATTTTAGCTTCAGTACTAGCAGTCAGCAGTAACCTTTGTGTGTTACGCTGTAGTGTCACCATGAGGATGTACGACAGAACTTCAGCTCAATTAAACAGCAGAACTTTGTCCAACATGCTCTGCACTAAGCAAACCTCCAGCCTGATGGTCAAAGCACACCTGCTGCTTATCGGCCTCTTGTTGAGATGCGTCTATGACGTGATGCTCGTGGAAGTCTCTATGTAACTTTGTGCTCCCGGTATGATCATCCACGAAAGATGCTCCCAAGATATTCAGATACTGATGATACGTCCTAATAATTAAATACGACATGCATGAAAGCAGGTTTAGCTCTTCTTAGCGTTTTATTGACTACGCTGATGCTACGTGATGCAAGTCTGGCAAGGCAGCTAATGATCTCTGAATTAGATCAGCTAGTTTAAAATCTATTAAGAGTTCAGCAGGTTTACTATGAGATGTGAAATTACATTTCTGTACAGCGGGATGTGAATTTTGGCTTGAATAAGGGGTTTAATTCCCACTGCCAAGCTTCCAAGCTGAAACTGTTCTGTCTGCACCGACGCTCCTGTCAGGAAATTAGGGTAGAAACATTGAGCTAATACCAGATGTGGTCAAAGGCAGCTCAACCTTGACGAGAGGACTGTTTTCTTTCACTCCCCGATCTGGTCACACACTATACGATAATCTCCAGTAAATCTGTCACTATCGTTTCAGGTAAGAGCGACAATGACTGTACAGTGATGTAACTTTCAGCGTCCTCGAAGCCCGATTGATTTTATTGAAACAAGGTTAGCTCTCCTGAATTGGACCACACTGGGAAGGAGAACACTGGATTTAGACAATAATCCTCCACAATCTTCCTCCTTCTTTCTCTCACTCTAATCATCCCCGAAAAATCAAAACGTTAATCCTGTTTGGAGAGTCAGGCTGCACAGCGAGCTTTCACCTCATCCGAAGTGAGGACGAGACATCAGACTCTACAAATCTGTTTTTATTACTTTTATCTGTTTGCGTTCCATGAAGAAAGGAGAAAAACATGATTTGGGCTTTGACGGTTTCTCATTTTTGACCAAAACGTCTGACATTTTCTCAGGAATCAACTCCCTGCTGACATTGTGCTGGTTTTGTGTAATGACTCACCTTTTAATCTGTTTTTTTCTTAGTTTTTTCCTAATCCTGCCTCTGTTTCTTCACTGCAAAGTGAAGATAGCATTTCCTCAGTTTGTGTTTAGTTCAGATAATCGTGCAACAGTATCTTGAAAAAGTTTGTAAGATGAATTAAAGAAGTTTTTGTAACTTTTATACACAGAAAGACACAACAAAACATCCTTATAATGCACCATGAGTGTCATAAAATAAGTGTTATAGTAAGATCCGTTCATCCACAGCACAGGCATGATGCCGTACAACCTTTAATTTATCGCCTGCCTCATAGTCCAACACTGCCTCCTCTCTTTAAGGGAGACTCTGGCCGTCTCAGGTCAGTGCTAATGCAGGACTCTGAGGTTATCCACATCAGGTGCTCAGCAGTACTTCATGCCTGAGCAAACACACACACACAGACGTGGTGGTATGTCAAAACAGCGAGGGGTCATTATTTACAGACTGCCGCACATCCTTCAGGCTTCAGCAGCTGTCGTCAGGGAGAGACCGCGCGCATGTGTGTGTGTTGGCGTGTGCGGATGAGACCAGACACCATCAGTCTGAGCCCAGAACGTCTTAATCGATGTGTAAATCTGACAGTGAGGACTCAGCGTGTACCACCTTCTAAGGCTGTCTGCTCTTCCTCCTCCTTTCACTTCGCTAACGAACCACTAAAAGTCAATGTCACGCTGTTCTGCGCACTCATCCCTCTTCACCCTCCAACGGACCTCCTCGATCCGCCGTACGCCGACTGACCACGAGCACACGATGAAACAAATTCTATATGCTGTGAGATCCTTTTAAAATACTTCACAACATCATTCATAGTGAACTGAGATGAACAAACTACAGTACACTCTGCCCGTTATGTAAGATCCTGTTATGCTCAGTGTTGCAAAAAATAACACTGTTCAATCCTACACAGCTTTTTAACTCTATGAGTGGAAGCTGGTGAAATGTGCAACATCAACCTTTCTCTTGCTTTTACTCAGAGTTTAACTAGGGCAGGGTGTCTTACTTACCACCTGAACTATGCCCGTCGCTAACTATCCAGCCAACTACCTAAAACTGTCAAGTACCAAAAGCTCCTGTAGATTCAAACTTCATCTTATTTTGTCTTTGGCAGCAAAGTGAAATCATTATTTCACAATTTCCAAAAAAAAGAAAAAAAGAGGCAGGAACTGCTGACTCACCTGGAGAGTCATTTTTCACATATATATTCACTCAGACTATTTGGCCTTGACTGATTTTTGATGAACATTTTCTATCCAAAGAATCCCAATCGACACCAACATCATCCCAAACAACGGACTTTAAAAGACTAAAGAGATGACTTGACGGTACAAGTTGACTGGGCAACTCCATCTTCTGATGAAGATCATGTGATGTGATCAAAAGCTTTAAAGATAAAGACTGAACTTTGAACCTCAGCTTCAACTACTAATTTTGTTAATTATACTTAACTACATATGTCGTGCGGTTGAAGTAGCATCATTAGCGTCGTTACCTGAGGAGAGTAGATCGTCTTGACTGGCCTCTGATGTCTGCCTCCTCAGGTTCGCCTGCTTCCTACTATTCTTCTGATCATTTTCTGTCCCACTTGAGACCGTGGCGGCACTTTCGCAGCCTCCAGCCCCCCGCGGGAATAAACTGTCTTCGACTGAGCTTACGTGGCGGTCAGAGATGTCTTTTTCATGGTCGTCAGTCAGGCTCAAAGGCAGACGGTGTTGACTGGATGTGAATAGAGGCGACAGGATGGGAGACATGTTTTCAAAGCCGCGAGATGTTCTCTGAGAAACATCCAGGATTGCAGTTGGAGATGGTGAGGGTGGTGAAGAGGTGAAGTGGCAAGAATTTGATGATGTATTTAGAGGCCTTCTTTTCAACCTTACAAGATTTTCCTCATTAAAAGTCTTCTTGGTCTTTGTAAAGAGTTCACCTTCTGCTTTTACTCCCTCCACCTTCAGGACCTGACGTAGACTCTGGCTCAGAGCTTCACCCAAAGCTTGAAGCTCCTCAACTAGCAGAGGCTTGTCTTCATTGCACCTCTTCTGGTTCTTGGTCTCCAACTGGGAACCGACTTCAGCTCGGCATCCATCTGAGACGAACTGAGCTTCATCCCTCCTGTTGTTGTCTTCTCTGATCCAGTCCGAACTGGTGACACTCACCCGACGTATGATCCCTTCCACCTCCTCGATCTTGCCCATGACTCGCTGTGCTGCAGCCTTCTTCCTCGTCTCCTCGTACCTCCGTTGAAAGGACTTCTCCTCTCCACCTTCTGCCGTCTTGTCCCCTTCTGCATCTCTTTCTGCTTGGGCGATCTGGACTTTCTGAGTGTCCCCGGTATTGTCTTCTGTCTTCTTGGTCAGCTCGAGACCAGCGGGGGTGATATACATATCATTTTCATATTCAGAAAGGTCTGAGTCAGGGAGAGCACATTCCTCCTTTCTCAAAGAGAAAAGGTCATTTTTGCTGAAAGTGAAATTCTCAGATGAAGCATCAGGTTGTTTCACTCTCCACACTGGCTTCACCTCGTCCAACAATGAAACCTTCCCCATAACTCTCTTTCTCTTGCCTTCAGGAGTGCAGATGATCTGCCTGTCTTCTAAGTCCCACTCCCCAAAGGCAGGAGCGCTTGTTTTCTGGAGCTTTGCCTTCTGAGGCACCCATGGAGTCCTGGCTGGTGTCATCTTGAGGTTATGGCCGGCGTAAACTAGCCCTTCTGTTCTTCTCCGTCTCTTCACAGGGATCTGAAATCTGGGGGACTTTGGTAACACATCTCGGCCCTCTGTGTAACCGTGACAGTTCGGCTTCGTCTTCGTGCCCTGTTGGTTGCCCATCTTCATGAAAGCCTGGCACTCCAAACACAGCGGTAACAACTCTGTCAGCCAGAGGATCTCAGAAGAGTCATCCAACACTCTGAGGGTTTCTTTCAAGTCTGTGAGGCCAAATTTGTCTCCTTGACCCTGCTTCACTGTTTCAGCTAGACCCTCCTCCTTGCAGTTGGAGGTTAGTCCTTGTTGGGGCTTCACAGGGGCTTCAAAGGGGGAGGCAGGGCCCCTGTAGTGGGAGAGGGGTGGACTCACACAGCTCCTCTCGCTGATGGGGATGTAGAGGCGTAAGTTTTTATGACTGTTCTCCATGATGTTATTTGATCACCACAGATGAAGCTTTACAGCATGAATGGATTCCTCGGAGGATTAGTGGCTTCTCCACTGGACAACCACATGAATCCTGACAGAGGAAGATAAAGAAATTGAGTGAGCGTGCATGGGTTCAATTCAAGTTCAAGTGTGTCATGGTAGAAAAGTAGTTTTGGCTTTTATTGTAAGGCCAAATATTATTTATATCATTGCCTATTTCTGTTCTGCGTGTTTTGCATGAATGGTGCTCCATATAAATAAAGTTTGAGTATTGCATATCTTTACCCTTACCCTGAACTCAAGCATCACAAACAGACAAACTGTACAGGTTTGTGCAAAGATAATATGCATGCATGTGAAACTAATGGCCTGGTTTAGCAGTTATGTAACTTAAAGGTAATTTTATGGGAAAATCAACCCAGTGAAAACACATGAAACCCTGTTTCTGTAACTCCTGAACCTGACGCTTCATGGATAAAAGAATAAACTTATAAGAGTTAAACTTTTGTTAAGTTAGTTTTGTTAAATGTAACAAATGAAATCACTAAAGTACAGAAACAAGTCAGAATATTCAAAATGCTTTAAAATATATATATTAATATTCACATTTGATACTCCATCATATAAAAGTTGATAAAATAACAGTAACACATGTATTAAAGCTTGTACTTACATCCCTCCGTGTTGGCAGCAGGTTACCTCTCCGCCTGCAGCGACACTCAGGTGACAGAAGACAACGACCCGCCCACTGCAGTGACATGCACACAGGCTTCAGCCAATCAGCGCTGTCCTTGAGAATACGGACGTCTCCTATTGGCTCATCACTACCACTAATCCCTCTGAGGGCTGTCAGGTACTGATGGTAGCACATAACAAACAGACGGAAGCTATATGGGCTCAACGAGGATTTACAGCTAATCAATAATCCTCTTGACAGCAGTGTATAAACTCAATGGGCACCAGTGAATGTCTCCTGTTTAAAGATGTATTATTTTTATAATATTACTGTCGGTACTGAGAGTTATAAACAATGTCTCTGACCTCTGACCTCAGATCTTTTAACAGTAACAATACTGAAATGTAAACATGCCCAAATACAAGTAAAAGTTCTGCATTATTTAAGTAGAAATTCATGAATAGGTCTGCTGAAAGCACAAGGTCAAATAGACTTTATGGACTCCTCACTGGGGAAACTTGCACAGCAGCTCACAGTAAACAAAGTGGACTCATAAATATAAAATATAATAAATAGAATAAACAAATGAAAGTTAAGGCAGGCATAGTTATGTTTATGATTACCTGTCAAGCTCTTGTGTTTTAGCTGTACTTAAATCCGATCTACGTATGTACATTAAGAGCAGTGTGAAGCCTGAGTCCTTGCATGTGCACATATACAGATAAAAATACATAACTACTAAAGAACTTCAGTAATTGAACCACTGTGAGATCAACATGAAGAAATCATGTTTCTCCTCGCGGGTTAAGGCCGCGGGTTCATGTAAATCTTTATATAAACCCGAAGCATGAAAGTCACATCTGCCCTCCTTCCACCTACTGACCGTCCACTCTATTTAGGTCAGCTGCGCGCCGGGCCGAGCTGTGCGGTGGTCAGTGGGCTAATCTGAGCCACCAGCCAGCTGTCTTTGATGGATTACAGAAGTTTAAAGAAAATTAACAGCTGTTAATGTCACGAAAAACACAGCGATGACACCTTAGGCAATAGTTTTAAGAAAGGAGGTGGATGTTTACGAGCTATTACAAATATAAAGACTGTAACAAACTGCCGATATAAGACTTATCTTTATCTTCTCAGGTAGGTTGTTCCAAAGTCGAGGAGCCCTCATGTCGAAAACATGGTCACCTTTAGATTTACTTTACTTTACTTGACCAGACAGAAGGGCCCTACCTGAGGATTTAAGGCTGCAGACAGGCAGTTTGTGAAGGTTTTCAGTCATCCAAGTCCTCTCTCTCTGGGAAGAGCTGACAAATGGACCTGCTTCTAGATCAAGACATTTCACCTCTCATCTAAGAGGCTCCATCAGTTCTGACTGTCTGCTCCCATCAGTCCACCCATCAGTCCAGGCTAAATGCCTAAAAGACATCCATGCCAGACACTGTAAAAGAATCATTCCAGATACCCTAGGCCGGCACTGAGAGCTCAGGAAGAGCTTCTACCCTCAGATCACTAGGTTGCTAAATGACTTCTTTACCGTCCCAACAGAGGACCAACCAGCCCCGAGTTTCCCCGTCTTTCAGTCAGAACTGAAGAACCTTGTTCAGGTATTTTGGTGGACTTAAAGCATGCGGGTACGACAGACTGAGCCTAGTTGGTCGGCCACATTTGCGGACCCACCCACTGCTACCATCTGGTCCTGTTGCCTTCCCGGTGTCCGCACGCTTGAAAGCCTTCGTGACGTTATGCTCAGAAGGAGTGATGGATGTGAAAGTGCAACGTGTGCTCCCTCCCATCTAATAAGTCCTCACGTCTGTCCCCCCCCTCCCCCACATACACAGAGACGCAGAAACACAGCTCAAAGGAGTGAGAAGGACACTGAAGTGAACAAAATGATCTGATTTATTGTCACAAAACGATAAAAATCAATGAGAACACCTTCGTCCTCTGAGTTGTATCTTTAGGTGACACTTATAATGCTAACCTGCACTGTGATTCAAGGTCTGACTGGGTAATATCCTCAAAAATTAAAGTCTGCAGACATTCATATAAAGATCTGACAGACTTTCAGTGTAAAATATGCACATTTCCACTGGAAGTTCACTACATGACCACTAGATGTCAGTAATATCTTGGCGGGAAACCTGATCCGGAGCATGAAGACCATATGAAGTGTGTAGGTATGCACACCTGACTAATGCTCATTGGGCTTTAAAAACTCTGAAGGTAGATACATTAGGAACCATGAGCAAAATAATTAACTTGAAGAGTTTGTCAGTATAAAATCTGGATTTATTATTATAGATTTCAATTATGAATGAAATATTTTAAGACGATTTGTAGACACCCCTATTTATCATGAGATCCTCTAAAAAGGTGCCTATAATTCAATGCTCAAATAAATAAGGTTTATATAGCAGGTTGCTTTATGTACATGAGGTAGGTAGATATTACACAGCACGTGAAGATTGTGTGTGATGATAGTTTTAAAGAATGAAAAGTGGATTTAAACTCGGTCCACTGTTTCTCAAACAAATATGCATATTAAGCAAGTATGGAAGTAAACAAGCACGCTGACTAACCAGAGAGGCTCACATAGGTGGGGAATATGCAGTGAAGCATGGCAGTAAGTATGCTTAATGAGGCACAGGCAAGTCCAACTTGACATCATCTTAAGTTGTGGTTTTACATAAATGAGTCCAGAGGGACTCCAAAACTAACAGATGAAAATCTATTTCTGTAGACTAAAGAAAATCACAAGTCTGCAGACCTTTTGACATAGCAGTGAAGTGTTGGAGGTGCGTAGATGTGGATGCATGGGTGAGGGAGCGTGCAAACACACACACACACACACGCACAAAGAAAGAGAGGGAGGGAGGGAGCCATTCATAACTTTACATTCAGCCCTCATTGCTGCCATCAAGGTCTACCTTCTGACCACCGTACGTCATTGTCAGACGGAGGGAGCTGTTAAAAACTGCTGACTCAACACAGAGAGGCGTTAAAAAAAAAGTAGTATTTGAGCATCATCATCAGTGGAGGAGCAGCAGCCTGCAGCATCACCTCCACCTCCACCACCACCACCGGGTGCTCGCCCTCTGATGCCCCGGCTCCGACCGTCTGCTGCTCCGCACTGCTGCTGCTGCTGCTGCTGCTCGGGGAGGCGCAGGGAGGAGGGGGGGGAGGGAAAGCAGGAGAGAGGAGGAAGGGTGGATGAGGAGGGTAGGTAGGTGGGAGAAGAGAGGAGGGGGACTCGGAGGAGGAGGAAGAGGAGGAGGGGGGCTCGGCCGGGCTGCCCTATATGGCTGTGGATGAGCTCTATGCTAATATCGGCTTGAGAGGCAGCAGCATCGCGTTTCTGCCGGCAGTCAGTGGTGGCTTCCAGAGTCTGAGCAGGCTCCTTCACAGCCATGGCTGAGGGCGGAGAAGGAGAAGATGAGATCCAGTTCTTGAGAACTGTAAGTAAAAGCTCGTTTCATCCGTGCGTGCCGAGCCGTGTCGTCGCGCCAATTAACGCGTCAATTAAGCAAAATCAGCGACACAAGTTGGATTATCGTGGAAGTTTAATGCTGTCTCTTTTTTTTGCTGCTTGTGCATGAATGGTGGGATGATTTTTTTTTCTTTTTTTAGGGGGGGTGGGGGTGGGGGGGAGTTGCCGCAGGTTGCACGCTGCGCCCCGCGGCCACGGCGCACCTGTCGACAGGACTCTTGACGTGGGGAATCTCAATGAGACTCCAGTCTGCTGGTGCAAGGGCAAACATGACTTAACACTCTCTTGGCTTTTCATAACACATGCCCCCCCTCCTCCCTCCCTCCCCGTCTCATTTCCACCCTTCATCGCTTTCTGCTTCTGTTTTTCTTTCTTTTTTTATTTCCCGGGTACACCTTGTGCCAAATCATGTACCCCCTCACGCCTCCCTTAAATCAATCCGCTGTTTGCGGTTTCACTTCCCGTGGACGTGTTCTCCTCCACGGGTAGAAGAGTTTTAACTAAGTTGCGCTCAGCCCCGCAAGCCGCCGAGATCTGCAATGACTATTTTAGTTGTTTGACGCAGATTGCTTACGGTGTGCCCGCTGCGTGTGTGGTTGTGCACAGCACTTGTAAATGATATGACAGCTCGTACGCGTGGCGGCGAACTATGGCGCACGTATTCTCCTCCTCTCCTCGTGAGGCTTTGTCACCCAGGTGTTGCACGAAGAGAAACGAGACTCAAGTTATGATCGCAGGCAACGTGCTCGGCTGGGTTCATGCCACCTGCTCCTCAATAAGAGTTTTATTTTTTACCCTGAGAGTCAGTGGTTTAGGGCAGATCGTGCAGAGGAGTGTTACCTTCTGGGCTGAGCCATCAAATATCCAGAAATGCTAGAATTTCTGGAGATTGTCAGGAGTTCTCTGGTCCTCCACTTTTGACTTGGTTGAAATCTGTTGCTGTCCAGCTGACAAATTTAGTGAGCTCCATTGCTGCACCAGTGGTTTTGCATGTTTTATTTGCATCCTTTATATCACAACAACCTCCTGCTGTGATTTAGAAACATGGATTTACAGTATTTTATTCATTCACTCACTTCATTTCTGGACAATATGATACGTTACCAGTCCACACTTAGAACTTGATCTAGCACCATGCAACTGCCGAAAAAGACCCAGAATGTCAGCAAACACCTGTTAACTGATGGTTTACTGAAGCTTGTTTCAAGAATGTGCTACAGAAAATAAATGGAGACCAATAGCTGCTTGGAGTTGTATAAAAAACACACTGGGGGGTACGCTGGGGTGTCTGTGTACCCCCAAAACCCTGGAGAGGTCATTCAAGTTGGAATTCTCGGGCACCATCTGTCTAGCTCGAGTCAGTCAACATAAACACACCTCCATGACGTCACCAATAGGTTTATGAAGCTCATTATGATGGCCCTGGCGACCACCATCTTGGCAGTCCTGCCTCTGCCGCCTCCCAGCTAATCTAAAAATGGGCAGAGAGGTGGAGCCTGGGTGAAGCTGAGCCAGGCTGAATGAAGTCTGGGTGCTTAAACGACCTCTTTGTAACGGAGCCCGCCTGTCAATCAAAGTCACACTCTTGCATAACTCTAAGCCTTAATATAATTTTTATAGGTGAGCTCTATTAAAAAAAACCCTCATTACATAAATTAGCTATAGAGGCCAAAACAGTTTTTTGTACCAGGCTGTAAAAATGTTTATTTCTGCTGTGAAGTTGGACATTTTAACATGGGGACTTATGGAGAGTGACTCGTTCTGCAGCCAGCCTCATGTGGACGTTTGAGGAACTGCAGTTTTTGGCCACATAAGTTGCTGCTGCTTGGGCTGCCACACAGTGAACTTTGTAGTTGGCACACCAATTTCATTCTTGTTGATCTGTGCTTGAATTACATCTTTGCGAACATCGGTGTACAGAGAAAACATGCGGGCACGGTCTTTTTTTAAATTAACGCTCATTTAAGTGCCTTTGGTTCTCCACTGATGTCCGTTTGGCTGAAAGTGTGCATCATGACTTCGAGATGTTGATATATTATAAATCTATATGTAATCCCCCCGAGGGCTTGGCTTGTTAGTGGCAGGCGGGACCCTGTACTTAACAGCTCCTACTATTTGTGATGCCAGTGATATGCTGACCCATGCCTCTCAGATTCTACTGTCACAATGGCATCCTGGTTATCTGATGACAACAGCGATTTAAGAAGTGGGGGGGTGCGTCCCCTGAGGTCCACACCTCCTTGTTATCAATCCTCACCGATGAGAGAAGGGTGCACTCATAGGAAGCCCTAAAATAAGAGTGCTAATTGAAATACATTACATTACAATCTGCTGAACATTATGGCATAAGCCTGTGTGCATCGCAGGCAAAATCGTTTATTTCGGTAGCAACGGCTCCTGCAGCATCGTTTTTGTTGCGGTTCAGGACACGACGTGTTGGGTTCAGCAGCTGTTGTGGCTTCTGTAAAAGTTTCTGAGAAATCGTTGAAGAATTTTAAATGGTCAAAAGTGTAAAGTTGTCATTGAATGCTTCTGTCAGGTGGTGACAGAGGCCCAAACATTGTGCTTCAGTTTCAGTAGTCTCACCTTGCTGTTGATGTGTAATGTTGGGAAAGCTGGCAGCGATGAAAGCTTCTCTGTCAAAGGAAACGGCAATGAAAAGCAACTGAGAGGAGGAAACGTTACACCTCTACTGCGAGATGAAGACACCGAGCCCTTCTGTAACTTTATAGACCCACACTGTAACTTTCCCTCTGTCCTGATGCAATAGTACAAAACTTTAAATGGATGGCAAAAACCTGCTCGGTTACTAATTAGAAATACTTTTTTTTGGACAGCTCATTAACTCTCTGGAGATTTAATTTTGAGAGGAAATGACATGTTGTTTTCTTTACACGTGTGCAGAGAATAACAAAGCGGTATTTATCTCGGGGGTTTGTCTTCAGATCCTCGTACCGCTGGAGATTCAAACATTGCTTCGGGTTTAATTTATGCCCAACTCAGAAAATCTGCAAGTCATTTGCTCAGTCTGCTGCTAACTGCAGTGTTATAAGAGCACTTTGTGATAATTGCAGTGCCATCAGAAAACGACGTGCGGGTTTATTTGTTGTATCATTACTTATTGATTGTGTTGCCTTGTGAAACAATGACATTAAGAAATATTAACTGAAGTGATGCTGGGGTACATTGTACCTTGTCCCCTGGTGAATGCCTAACTAGAAATGACTGCTCCATAACTAGTCAGGCTTTGGATTTTAGGCTTTTTCATTGATTAATTGGGTTAGATTATTACATAATGGGACTATATTATCAGTAATGGTTACATTTCTCTGTCTGTGTCTTGTAGACGGGTAAAATAAGGATGTCCTTTGTCACCATATTTATTCATAATGAATAAACGTAATTCACATAATTTTTCATGTAAAAATGACAGTTTGCACATATGGATGTGTGAGGGAGTAGGATTTAGCCTTTCCTTCCTTCTTTTGCGTTATACTATTAGCTGGAAACAGCCTCATAAACCAACTAATAGAGCTAATGCTATGGTGTAAGTGTTGAAAAGGCTGTTTTCGTTAGCTTAGCTAGCGTTAGCTGCATTAGTTGGTCGAAAAGGCTGTTTTCATTTAATTCTAATGTCATCTTAGTGAGCTAGCTGATGCAGTCTGCCAGAGACGGTTGTTATTTCAGCAGACAAAATGTCTCCTTGACCGACGCCAGGTAGAAACAAGAAGCCCGCTTATCTTGAAATCAAAAACACGTCGTTTCTTAAATGACGGAGAATTTGTGTGATGTGCGAGGATGGGGTTACCAGGCTGAGCTACGGTTACTAAGTGGAGTTTGGTTAAAGGTCAAGACTTTTTTTTTTTTTTTAACTGAACTTTTTAGTAACGTGAGATCTGTACCTGACAAGACTGTAGCTTCATTTAAACATAGCTGTCCAGGTGAGCTGCTTAACACCTCTTAAAACCAGGTGATCGTGGCTTCGGTAGCTCCTCTGGGCTTATTTGGAGTTTATGTTGTTCTGGAAGCCTTCTGCATACCAGGGCGAGGACTCTGGGGGTTTAAATTTAGCCTTTTTAAAGATGATGCTTCCACAGCACATACAGCTCTGCCCCCCTGGCACCAAAACCACACCAGCGGCAGGGTGCTTGAGTCAGGGCAGCAGAAGACCAGTGACACTTTAACACCATATTTTATGGGGATAAAGTAGCATTTAGAAATTAAATACTTGATACCACAAAGTAATATAAAGCATTTTGTAAAGCTTAATATGTCAAAGTAATGGACAGCGTCGCTGAGCTTTCAACCGGAGCGCAACAAGTGCTGCAATAAATCAAAACGGATGTATTAAACGAATTAATGTGAAGATTTCTGTCGTGCTTGACACTGACAGTTGTGATTAAAGATTCAGATTTTATAACTGTTCATTTTTTTCAAATTTAAAGGGTTTGATTATACAGTATGCCCAATAATTTTGTAATCCATGTCGATGGCCAGAGAACATTGGAGTCACATCTGTATCACAGGGGAAAAAAAACAGAAAACATACTCAAAAGTATGGCAGAAAATAAAAGAGTAGCAGTAAATACATAATAATTATTATAACGTCTTTTAGACAGGGCAGAGTGCCACCTATTATACTATACGTTGAGCCAAATGACCCGCTCTTTGGAGGGCAAACCTGGAGGAATCACCACGAACTCTCAATTTCTTAGTGAAAAGAAAATCTATACCGCCTCAGAGTGATCGGCTCATCATTCCAGTGCAGCGTGCAGCAGTTACTTTATTGCACTAGTTGATTGCCTCTTCAATGTTAAGTTGGAAAGAGAGACGGTGAGTGAGTGAGAGAGGCGGCGCTCTCCCACGGCCTCAGGTGAACCTCCCTCGGCTTGGGTTGCGGCTCGGTATAAATTGAATGGGAAGGATTTCCTCCGTATTGATTGAGCGAGCTGCGATGGCGGAGCAACAGCGTTCTTTGGCAGCTCCCTTCGGCTCCCTTCAGTCATCAGAACTGAAGGACGGCGAGACTGTCGCCATCTCCATCGTTTACACAACCTTGACGTAAAGGTGGCGGCACCTTACGTCACTGACTCGCCCTTTAATGCGTTTAATTTGTGAGTGAGATGTGACTTGGTTCGACTGGGGTGACCCTGTTTAGTTAAATAATGGACTGATTGATCATTTAAGCTTCATTTGTTTAAATAGTTTGAATTCTTCTTCTCTGGCCTCTCTTGCATGGAGAGCAGGTCTCTGTTGTTCGGCGCTCCTTTGTTTTCAGCAGAAGTAGGCTGTCTTATTGTCTTCAACCTTGAACTGGCGTTGTAAACCTCATGAAACACCCATAAATTATGAAAGAGGTGAGACGAGGCTCTTTGTCACTTCAGCCGGAGTGTGGCCTCAGGTTTGTCTTCACCTTATGTAAGTGTTCCTTCCTAAAATAGTCCATATCGATAGGTTAAAACTCATTAACTTCAAACTAATGTATTACCCTCCAGCATTTAAGTATATACTTATTTTTCTACCTGCCCTATAAATTATGTTTCCTCAAATTAAGTTAAACATGACACATTTGAAATCAATACCTCATTTGAATTATTGGCTCTAAATGCTCTTACTCAACGATATCGTTTCATGCTTTGTGCATCAAGTTCCATACCATAACAAAAACTACAAATTAACTTGATATTGATATGAACGGACTCTCAGCCCGAATAATTACCTTCATTTATCAGCTGAGGAGTGAAAAAGGTGCAGACGGCGAGCCTCTTACCGTTGTGAATGTCCCTCAGGTCGCTCAGTTCATTTTCATTTAATGCCAACATGGTTCAGTTTGTCAGCTCTGGAAGTCAGAAGGGAGCACTTAGCATTGTTTGTAGCCTTTATTAAGCCACCTCAGCAGACCTGATAATGTCTTTTCTCAATCAGGTTCTTACTTTGGGTAATGTGATCTTAGAAGAAGACATTATTTTCAACCAAATATGAACAATTTGTGCATTTCTTTCTTTCCCTTCAGGCTCTTTTTGATAGTTTGAAGTCGGCATCTGTGTCGCATGGGTTACTGCCGATCAACTTTACAAACCTAGTAGCTGGTCCTGAGCAAATGGCAACACCTGTGGCTTTGAAGTGAAACCTAACCTCTGAGGGAAATATCTGAATCTGCTAAACACTCCACTATGTTCACCAGCTGGCTGTGAACTGTCTGTCTGCTGTCTGTTGACATTTTATACTTTGTTATTATAAGAGTATCGATCATATCCACTTTAAGATTTGAAGTTTTTTCACAGGCTTTAAGTGTGCTGGTCTGTGGATACAGATATAAGCATAGTTGTCCAATTTTCATGAGTAGGTGGATCAGGAAATAAGATATACATCACACTAGATTCATAATTACGTAGTCTGGGCCAGTTGTTGGTCGGTATTTCATGTCAAATCTGTGCCCCTTCTATGGCTAATGTTAATTTCATAATGATCCTTGAGACATGAGACAGAAGTTGATAATGTGCAAATACTACTGGTCCATTTTTGGGTGAGCTAAATATGCAAGTGTAGTCTTACGTGTCACTGTTAATAACACAGGGCATTTATCCCCTGCTGGACGGGCTGCTTTAAAAAAAAATTTGAGGGCACGATATCGGAGTATCCTCATCTCTCCAGGCAACACTACACCACTCCTGGTTTTAATGATGAAGCAGATGCGTAGAGCAGATAAGATGCGATCTATTTAGATTTGAGAGCATCGCTCGTTTTTTTCTTTACTATATGAAGCACTTTTCCAGACACACAGTTTGCACTAAGAGCGAGTTTGATGCAGTTCCTCAAACGTCCACTTGAGGCTGGTTACAGATCGAGTCAGTCTCCATAGGTCCCCATGTTAAAATGACTTCACAGCAGAAATAAACATGTTTGCAGCCTGGTACAAAAAACAGTTTTGGTCTCTATAGCTAATTTCCCCCGTTCATGACAACTGTACTGAGGGTGAATTTATATACAACTCACCTGTTCACATTATATCAAGGCTTAACAGCAGGATTAACAGCATGGCCGCTTTGATTGACAGGTGTGAGCAGCCACTCAGCCCGCCTCAGGTCTGCCAATGATCCACGTCTTTGCCGATTTTTAGCCTGGAGGTGGAAGAGGCAGGGCTGCCAACATGGTGGCGGGCAGTGCAACAGATTTTGCGCTTCAAAACATCACCCGTGGGTGATATCACACATACTGTCCATTCTTAATACTGCCAGTGGTGTATTTTATTGTTTTTCCACATATGTAGTGTAGTTTGGTTTTATGATACTGAAAGCTGTATATTAATTACACTGTACATGTAGAAGTCTAAATGGTGCAAGAGTTGAAAACTCGGTTTCATGCTGTGTTAAATTACATCGCCTGTATCAATCAAGCACTTCCAAACCTTTTTTTTAATGACTGCCAAAAAGAAATAACCAATTTTTTAAATTGGTGATCCTGTTTAACTTATTTTCTGACAAGATACGACTTAAGGGTGTTTCACTTCAGAGAAACACGATTTAATTTGTCGTTTCATTAATAAGTCACCTGTGTTTAGTTTTTTCGGTAGCCCACCGACATCCTAGAAACACCATTTTCTATTTGCAGTGTGCACCGAACCGTGGCAGCTGCAGTCTAGATATGACATCTCGTAGCTTGATGGATATGGAAACCATTTCAAGCACTTGTAGGGAGGGAGGTTTACCTTGTCGCAGGCCGCTACTGATGTATTGTGAAACACTTAAATGGCCGTTGAATTTATCTTGTGTCGCGTTCTCTATTGACCCGTAGCTGTTCAGTGTGTCTGAGGAATAAAAGCTTGACCTCTGTGAAATCTATTCTTATTCTGCCTTATCATGTTGCTGTCTTGTGAGGCTTCTGTGGCTTTAGCAGTGAAACCATGTGAAGTTTGCATCAGATTTGACACAGACAGCATGGAGGGTAAGACCACTGTAGTCGTGGGTCAGGAGTTGAGAGCATATAGAGAGAGAAAATAAGGTAGAAGTTAGCTTCAGATGAGTATCCTCGCCTGACCTGATCACTTCTCTTTCAGTGCCTTCTCAGTTTTTCACCTCACAGTAACACACACACATCTCATCTTGTCTCGTCAGACAGGATGATGAACTTTAGAGAGGCTCCAGCCTCGTCCCTGACCGGAGGCCCCTCATTTCTCAGCACTTCTGCTGAGGTGGACACCTCGGCCTTGCACGCATGGAGGCCTCTTTTATTTGAAGCCGCTCTAAAGCAATATGCATACAAACTAAGCCAAGAAAATTCAATTTGTTATAGGAACACCATATAAATCTTGGAGTCTGTGATCCATGGCCGAGTACCGTGGGGCAAAACTTGCTTGACTGCAGAATTTGATTTCTTTTTTTTTTTTTTGTTTTAATACTCTGCTCAGATGTGCAGCATATTACTCATTCTGACCCATGATGTTGTCTCAGACGAGACCACACCTACACATATTGTGCATACGCATAAATGCATGCACATGACAGGTGACAGTGATAGCATAATGTTTAAATGGACCTCTCCTGAGGTCAGAAAGAAGAAGTTTGTATTGAATAAGCTTTAATATCATTTAAACAGGTGAGCTCCATAAAAATTCACCCTAGAAAACAAAACATGTTTATTTCTGCTGTGAAGTTGGACATTTTAACATAGGGACTTATGGAGACTGACTCATTCTGTAACCAGCCTCAAGTGGACGTTTAAGGAACTGCAGTTTTTGGCTTTACTTCAGCTTTGGCTTCATTTCCCAGCCACTAGGTCAAGACGTGATATAATTTTACACAAATGGCAGCAAATCATGTTTTTTAAAGTAAAACGAAGACATTATTTTAAGACGTGTATTGTCGACTGCTGGTCTCATGCTTCCAGTTTATGAAATAGTCTAATGACTGGCAAGTGTGTCCTTGAACAAACGGTGCTTGGAGGACATTTGTCTTGCCAGAACTTGAGGCGAGTAGACATCTGCCAACTTTCACTAAATCTATCCTGCAATAAAACAACTGACTGCGACAAGGCTGCTTATGTCTATTGTTCTCTATCTGAGCGGCCCTTAATGCGTCTCATCTGCATCCGGGAAAAACACACACATTAATGTCATTATCTGCAATAAGGCATATGAGTGCTCTCTGAAGCGCTTTGTTCATATAAGATTATACAAAATTAATATTTTACACAGAGTGGTCCTGACATTTCCTGCTGAGGCGTCACACGCTGCAGCTTCATTTTGTTTTGTACTCCAGAGCTGAATGGCTGTTTGGTTAAGAGACGTAGATCTCTGTCTCATTCACTTAAACTTCTCATTAATCAGTTAGGACGGGGAGCAGCGTGGCGTTTTGTACAAAATGGCTGGAAACACAGCGCAGTGTAAGTGATACTGCTGCTTAAACACACAGCGGAGTGGATGTTTTGCCGTGGGCAATTGTGGAAGTTTAAATTTTCAAATGAAAAGTGGGGACCTCATTTTATTTATTATTATTTATTACATTTTTTTTCATCACTGAATAGTGACATGTTCTCTTAAGAGCTGAATATTTCTGTCTGTGCATTTCTTCCACTTATGAGGTCGTCTGCCTCCATGGCATTTATTCACTGACCACATTTAGTGAACCCTTTCACTTCACTTGCACCCGGTCACCTCTGACTTTTAGCTTTCTGACCTTGCGTAACAACCACTGAGACAAGTGGAACAATTACTATTTATGACATTTGCAAAGACTTGCACTCGCTCCAAACTTTCCAAGGAGGTCACAGCGGTGTTGTCTGTCACTTTAAGACAAAGAGCGTTATCCCGAAGCCTGATGTGGGTTTATGAGCTATGAAACCTGTGCGCTACGATAGTTAAATATCTTTTATCTCGTGAGGCATGTGCAGTATTTTACATATCTTTCCTACTTTGTTGGATGTAATTCATTACTGTGTCTTCGGTGCACCTTTTGTTGGCTACACATTGTACTTAACTTGATTGAGACTTTGTGTAGCACTCTTGCCCAAGCCAAATTTCCCCTCTGGGACAATGAAGTAATTCTTATCTTAAATATTTTATATAAAATAAAGTGCCACATGGATGGGTCTATTTCTTTTTACGCTTTAGACTTACAGGTCTTTGCAGATGACGTAAGTCGAAGTGGCAGCTGTTATCTCCTTCCATCCTTATGATTGTTTCCGGTATGAAGTGCCCAAGGCCAAAGCTTCTTGCATCTGTCCGAGTTTGTTTTGAGCACTCAGATGTACTTTTGTGGCTCTTGTTTGTAGACTCCGTCTGTACTGTTTGGTGAGGACAGAGAGGTTTGTGGTGTGTGGAGCCTGTTGTGGGCACCGGTCTGCATCATAGTTTGCAAAATAATGTTACAGTTTTCTGGTCCGTGTCAGAGTTTTCCAAACCACCACCTTCCACGTGACAGAAGTAGCCCCTCTTTGAGGTCTGAGATCCCCGTTTTGTCTTGGCTGGTTGGTCTGTGTTTGCAAATTTCCCACACAACAAAATAAATGAGCGTTATATGAAAAAATAGACATTTTTATGTAGTTATATGATTCTATGTCCTGATTGTTTGTCTCTATGTGCCCTTCATGAACTGGTGAGTTGTCCAGGGTGTACCCAAAGTCAGCTGGGATAGCCTCCAGCCCCACACGACCCTGATGAGGATGAGCGGTTACAGAAAATGAATGGATGGATTATATATCCTCATATCGCACAGCCCTACGTGCAGTCACGTGGCTCGATAGGCCAGTATGGTTAGAATTTGTACATAACTGAACTAAATGTTCAACCTCAGAGATTTTTGAGCTAATTATGGAACCAGTCAGACATCCATCATCACCAGCACCCAATTTACCCAGCATATAAATAGAGATCTGTTGTGTCCCTGTTTCTGTTTGTGTTGTAGCTGCAGTAGCTGGCTGTATTGACTTTGTATCAGATCGGATTAATACACGGAGCAGCGACAAACTGGGGCCAAACCCGCTTTGGTTTGGACACAAACCAGAAATACTGTAACTGTGACTGCGGAGTTAAAAAGCCAGTTTCTCCTCTCTGTCTCTCTTCCAGTTTCCTGTTTACGCCCTCATGTGTTTCCACAGCACCGTTGCCTTTAATCATTTTTTTCACCGTGTCACTTTCTCCCGTTTCCTCCGGCTCTCCAACGTTTTTAAAAATTTAACGTAAGGCTGGAACATTGTGAATGATGGCTTAAATATTTATAGTCAGGTGCTCATGGTTGAAACAGATTCTTTACTATGTTACTTTCACAGCCTGTGAGCCAAAAAAGTGTCTTTAACTTCCCCATGGGGGGCGAATAAAGCATCTATCTATTGATCTGATTCTCCATTGCTCTGATAGGCACCAACGTCAGCCTTTATCCGGCTTATCTGGGTGTAGTTCTCACACACATCCACACTGTATCTACTTTGGTCTCCATGTTGTTACCTAAGCTTTACTAAAACACGCAGCTTAACCTGTACTTAGCACCTAGCCTGACATTTATGAGAAACACGATGCCTGAGCAGTGAGAGCAATTTAGACCGAGACAGTGTGAACAAGGAAACAAACGTGCTGCAAGTTTCTTAATTCCCTTCAGTTTTTAAACCCCCCTCCACCCTCATCTTCATTTACCTTTTTTTTTTTTAACCCCCCCACCCCTCCTCTTCTGTGCCTGAGTGCCCGTTGATCCCCACTGAGCATGTGCAAAGCATGTGTGTCAAAATAGCAGCGCTGAGGGATTGAACAGATTCACCTTTTCTCAAGTTCACATTGGTGGCAGCGTTGGGTGAGTTGTGGGAGTTTATTTGGCACGTCGGAGCATCTGTAGCTCTCGGGTTTCGGGTTGGTGGATGCATCGGGCTTGTGCGCAAACACACACACACACACACACACTCTCACATATACACACACACACACACCTGTCGCTGTCTGTTAAGGCTCACAGAGCCTAGCTAGCTGCTGCTTGGTGGACCAAACAGAGGATAGAAAAAGCCGAGAGAGTGAGAGAGAGAAGGAACGCTGGGGGGTGAAATGTGCAGACACATCCAAACCGTGCCAGTAGTCACTCAACAGAAGCTCTAACCAGAGAGACAAACACCCTTTTGTGTGCTTCAGTGGTTGAAGTGTCAGGCATGCAGGATCCGGAGGAATATCGGGGGGCTCGTGAGGATGGGTGGGGTCGGGCAGGGAGAGAGGGCAGGGTCAAGTTCCCGCTCTACACTTGGTAAGCTGGGTAAAGCAGCCACCCAACCCCTCATTTGCCTCCTCCCGCTGCAGGCCAAGGGGCCCTATACATAGTACTGATGCTGCTCTTTAGCTGTCTAGCAGATGGTCACACTGCTGCTGTGAGGATCACTTTGCTTCAGATTCACCAGATTCTCTGGCTTGGGATCAAGTCGGGGGTGCAGAGAGAGACAGAAAATGTCTTCAGGAAAGTGTCTTGGCCGTGCGTACACATGGCCGGATCATTAGTTGTTTGAGATCTGATCACAGCGATTGGATTTTTATGAGAGAATGTGACTTTATGTCCATTCTCGACATTAAACCGCCCCATACCCGACGTCTCCTGCGGTTGTATTTATTTAGAACGATGTTGGCGTTATCATCCTTTCTGCTCTTCTTCCCATTGCTTCACACTGCTCGGATGTCTGAATGGCATCCGGCCTATGTAGAGTTTTAATCCCAGTGCAACTCTGACCACTCCTGGTGCTGAAGCTACATTATCAAAGTGAGCAGCAAGTATGCACGAATATGTAGCATTCCTCAACTTTCATTGTAGCATTTTAGCGTCTCATTGCTGCTCGTGATGAGTTCCCATACTGATAAACAAACCATTTCATTTAATGGGTCTTTTATAGAACATTTTGGCACTAAACAACCACCTGTTAGCACTTTCATAAGCCTTAAAAAAGCCATGCTACATACACATGTAGATAGATATAGCATGCCACTTACCAATGGTAAGCCTGCTGGTTTCACAAGGCCACCAGAATTCAAAACAGCTGAAAAGAAAGCGGTGTATTTACTTGAATTTAAAGAGGTGACAAGTCTTCGGTCATCCCGTGGTCGTATTGAATTTCCCTGTCTGTAGCCTGAAACAACAAGCTGTGTTTCCTCCATCACACAACCGCCCCGGAAAGCTGCAGCAGTGCGCCAACATTGATGCTTTCTGCTATCAGTAATCACCTCCCCGAAACCCAAAGTCGAGTCGTGGGGTATTTAAAACACCGCTGGTATGGACTACTTAGCCAGCTCGGCCCCTCATTCACTTCGCCGTGACATTTAACGCTGCGCCGTGCTTCACTTTGTCAACAGTTTTCACATTAAAGCTGCTTCACGATAGATCTTTAACGCCCCACGATACAAACTGATCAACGCATATCTTAAATATGGCGATCCTAAAGACTCGGGTGCTTTGCCTTTCTGTCGGATGAGCTTTAATTAGCGTCTGTGCTAATTAGCTGCTGTATAAATCACTACATGCACCTTTGACCATAGTTTGCTTATTCATCAGTTTCAGTCACAGTTTTCCTCTTTATGCTGTGTTTCTGTGGGATATCATCTGTACAGCGAGGTGTTGTTTATCATATTTCATCCCTAGTAGAAAAAAATAAAGCATAAAAAGATATTTGTTTGTTCGATCCCTGAGCTAATAATAATTTGCAGTGTAAGATTTCACAAGAACAGCTTCATACCTCATGGTCGATGGAGTCAAAGTCTGTTATTGTAAGGGAGAAGACAAGTCCAGTCAGTGCTTTTTTTTTTTTTTTTTTGACACCTCCCACATATACAAACTAGAAAGACCGTGGATCGGATTTGCAGTGCAGTGCCAACGCATAAAGGAACATCTCACACTAAATATGAAACAAAAAAAGGCCTCCCACAATGTCTGTTTGAACTTCTACATCTGCTGGAAGAGGAGAGAAAAAACTGTACTGGATTTGGCAAAATCAACCCAATTTCTTCTGTTTCATTTCCATCCGTACAGCCGAGTGAAATTACTAATTAAAAACGGCATTTTCTCATTACTGTCACAGGAGGTGGTACTGAATCTAATCAAGCCAACCAGAAACTGCAGTTCCTCAAACGTCCACTTGAGGCTGATTGATGCCGGGGTGCTCAAAAAAGCCACCTGTGAAGGCACTTACCTGTCAATCAAAGTGTCCACACTGTTAATGCTGCATAACTTTAAGCCTTAATATAATGTGAACAGGCGAGTTGTATATAAATTCACCCTCAGTACAGTTGTCATGAACAGGGAAATTAGCTATAGAGACCAAAACAGTTTTTTGTACCAGGCTGTAAACATGTTTATTTCTGCTGTGAAGTTGGACATTTTAACGTGGGGACTTATGGAGACTCGTTCTGTAGCCAGCCTCAAGTGGACGTTTGAGGAACTGCAGTTTTTGGCCCTTCTGCATTGACTTCTGGTTGGTACGGCGTGAGTGAAATTACAAATTCGAAACAGCATTTTCTCATCGCTGTTGGATGCAGGAGATGTAGTGAATGCTCTCTAACGCAGAAAAAAGTCTCACAGTACAATGCGGTGCATTCAAATAATTTTGAGTTTGACCATGCAGAGACTTTTACTTTGATATCGCACCACATTTTCTACTTTTAGGTCCAGGGTGCCATTGTTTGAAACGTTGTCAGGGTCTGTTATTTCGCCTCCCGAGTCTGTGGGTGCTGTACAGCCTGTATCTAAATCTATTGAATTAATACTGCTGTGAAGGAGGTGGGAGCTAGAACCATGGCAACCATCAGCTCAGATTAGTGTGGGACGTGAGCTGGCAGGAAGCATGCACACACACTCACATGGAGTACACAAACAAATCGATATCTGTGTGTGTGTGTGTTGCCAAATAGAGCTCGACCCTCTCGACCCTGACAGATACAGATGTTCATTTATTGGTTGCATTGATTGAATCGAGGTTTTTCCTCTCTCCCACAGAGACGCCAAAGGCTCTGTGAAAGGTTTAGAAATGATATTTCTCAAAGCTGCTTTTGCTGTTGCAGATATCGATGAATATAGTTTTTGCTCTTTTAGTTCCTGCTGCTGAAATGGTTTGTTCTTTTAACTGATTTCCGTCTCATTAGATTTAAAGTTTCCTCTCTTTGTGGTTACCTTGTACCTTTGGGTCTCATATTATTTTGATCCCTGTTCTTCTGGGGGTTCACTTCACCTGCAAACTAAGTTTCACCCGCAGCAGTGACATCCACAAGTCAAAGCTGCGTATACAGATGTCAGTTTAAAGATTTATATATATTAATTCCAAGCGAGGGTGACACGAGAAGCAACAAATCGGAGCCAGTATAGATTATTTCCTCCTTGTCTGGTCTTGTTTACTTTGGATAGGTCGCTGTCAAACATTTTTGGCTCTAACGCTCCTCTCTCGTCTGGCAGGATGACGAGGTGGTGCTCCAGTGTGTGGCCACCATCCAGAAGGAGCATCGCAAGTTCTGCCTGGCCGCAGAGGGACTTGGAAACCGTCTATGTTACCTGGAACCCACATCTGAAGCTAAGGTGAGTCTAAAATTAGAGAAATGCTAAAACAGTTTGGCACCATCTTTGATAACATCTAATTTGTCTTTAATTAGTTATTCCGTTAATCTACCTACTTTTAGCTCACAGTTTCAGCCAGTTACCCACTGCTTTTAACAATTTGAATCATTCACCTCTTACTTTTAGCTGTTTCAACAGTTTACTTTGATTTATTTCAACCATTTATTCATTTCTGCTCTCTGTTTTTAACCATGACTGTTACAGGCGTCTCTGTAATAATTAATAAGTACCCCATGGAATCAGTTCAGGTACCCCCGGCTGGGATTCATTGTATTAGTGGACACGCAGCCAGTGTTTTCCAATGCTTGCTCTGTCTCAAGCAAATTACTTTACTAAACTCTGTTTTTCAGCGACTTAAAATGACGTCTACTAGGGAGAAAGTCACCAAATTGGCAGCACTGCACCCGACAGGTTGAAAGCCGAAAGCTGCTTATGAAATGACAGAACTCGAATCTAATATTCAGCAGAGACATGAATGAAATATAATTAACTGAGTGCAGCTCACACAAAGTCTTGAAATTGACCCAGATATGAAAACATTTCATGTTTTCTTTCATTGTTTAATCCAAATAATCTGTAGACGGGTTTCTTTAAAAGTTGACTCTTGGTGTCATGTTTGTGTCACGTCTCAAGAAATGAATCATCATCTTTAAGTGATTGGATTCAACAATTGGGACCTATGTTTCTCCCGCACAGTTAAATAGATGCACAGATTAATTTTGCGGTGCAGTTTTATTGCTTGGCAGTCTCTGTTAGTGATTGTGTAAATCAAAGAAACACTCCTTTCCCCGAAGCCCATCTTGTTTAGCCTCTCTTCCCCTCCCACCTGCTCTTATTGAGATGAGCTTTGCTATCAAATAATGGAGCCTATAGTGCAAAGCATGGCTACTTCTTAAATTGGGTGCACTGGTGGTGCAAAGGAAGAATATCCCTCCACCTCTGCAGCAATCTGGGGTTCAGTTTCCCGTCTTTGGAGCCTTCAGCCTGACCAGAACACAAGTACTAGTTTTCTTGGGGCCGGTTATGGATCATGTACTCGTTTCTGCACTGGGACATCCCAGTAGTTTGTCATGAAGCGCCAAAACAACAACAGAGATGATAGAGAGAGAATGTTTTCGACCACTTTTATTGCGCTTTTCATCGTGACTGCGTGGAGACGTTTGCATTTTGCCGCCTGTGGCGTTGTAGCAACACAACAGAGCTGTCAGTACTCTGTTAAACGTCTCATTAATCTTTTCTGACAAGATGGACGGCGCGCTCTCCAACAAGACACGTTGAAATGAAGCAGATCGTGTTGTGCTCTGGAGAGTTTGATTCTTAATAGGAACGTAATTGTTGTATATGATTATGCGCATCATTAGTCACAACATTTTCAGTGATATATCTGAGACAGTTCAATGCGGAGAACGAGTTTGTCAGTCAGTAAAGCAGACGTACATGGGAGATACACTGCAGCCTGTAGATGTGTACTGAGGAGCTTCTTACTGGTTTATTTTTGGATTATCAGAAAGAAACACCTCTTCAGTAACAGGTTTTTATGAGCTGTGCGTATCAAGCAAAGCCTCATTTAGTTGGGCCACGGTGGAAGAAGACTCACTCACCTCTGCAGACCAAACCCACCTCTCGTTCACCTCCACCCTGGTGACAATGCCTCGGGCCCTCCTCGGTGTGTGAAATGTGGCTGAGTGTCGAGGGCGATGGCTGTGGTTTGGCACGAAGGGAGGGGCTGTCATCTGTTGGCTGAACTCAGGTGTTGACACCTCATTTCCGAGACTATAATGAAGCCTGGCAGCTTGCCTCCGCTGGTACAGAGACATACGGCAGCGTGGAACGTAAGGTCCAATTAAAGATGAGGTCAGGGGCTGTGTTTCAATACGATGATGCTCCACACATGTACTACAACGCCTTATTGTAAGCTTGGGACATTAAATTTGAATATTCAGGAGTAAAAATACCATCTTAGAATGAACTGAACTCCTTTTGGTATATGAAGTTGATATCGATGTATAGAAAAACAAATAAGCTACACAACTACAGCACATGCAGACCCGTTCTTTTTTAAATTAGCACCATCCAGCAGCCAAATACTGGAAAAATATGGAAGTGACTGGCAGGTTTGCTTCACTCGTCAGCCAAAAAAACAATGGCAATCTATTGAGTGGCTGAACAATCACTTGCCATTTGGCCAATGGATAAAAAAAGTTAATTGTGCACGCTGGTATTTGCTCATCGCTAGATTGGTTTATAGCCAATATATTGTTTTTGTTGATGTCTTGGTTGTA
This sequence comes from Nibea coibor, assembly GCA_023373845.1. Lineage (NCBI taxonomy): Eukaryota > Metazoa > Chordata > Actinopteri > Sciaenidae > Nibea > Nibea coibor. The sequence continues at coordinate 15,907,664 of CM041730.1, forward strand.
TTAAAAGGAAGCTGGTGAAAAACTGCTTTAACCTCCAACTCCACATTTCAGTTCAAAGTCTTTTCACATGTTGCATATTTAATGTAGAACTGCCTTTACACAGACTTTAATGCTTTGACCTCTTTAGAATAATTTGCAGATTATGTAATAGTCTAGGTTGTTAAATAATAGTGTTTAATCCTGTCTACTATTTTTTATAGCTTATAATATTGAATCAAGCTTCCTGTAGAGTATGTAAAAAAAAAAAACGAGACTTTCTAAAGGTCACTGTGACCACCGAGACAGTCTCCTCTTTTTTGTCTGGAAGCCTGGAAGAAGTATGATAATTGGAAAATTGGTGGTGAATAATTCATAAGAGCTGGAAGGTCTGCGGCAGGTTGCGAATTATCACTGAAGAAGGTCGTGTGACACCACAGGTGAAGCTGCGCGCGTCCCCTTGCGGGCGAGCGGAAATGTCCGCGATGAGACGGGTAGATTTTTGGAGCTCTGGTGAACCTCTTCTCTGGCGAATTGGTTGCAGCGACGCCGTGGTGTTGGAGACACCCATGAGCGTTTGTGCTGAGTTACAGAGCTGCAGCTCATCCTCATTATCACTCAGCAGCCCTCCCTGCTCACATTTCTCACTTCACTGCAGAGTTCAAAGGTCATCCGGTCGTGTTACTGAATCGGGGCAAGATCCCAACACCGTAAATAATTCTTCCTCTGGGTCGTAGTGCATGTTATGTGGAGCTGGTTATTGTTACGAGGCAGAAAGAGAAAGTTTCATTCAAGGATGTGAGCTGACGTGGGAGTAACGAGGCTGCGGCTAATTTGTTTATGCGTCGTTGTTGTTTACAGGTCATGTCAGCAGCAGAGTTAATGTTCATCAACAGTGTCATCTAGTATTTAACAAGTAAATTAATTTTTCATAATTTGACAAGCAGATGCAAGTAATAAACAAGTCCCCAGGTCTGCCTCTTAACTGCTCTGGAGTTGCCAGCGTGGACTCTTTGAATGAACTCAGTATCTCTGTAACGTGCGGCCTCTCGCTGTGGACAGTCTGAATAATTCATGATCATCAGTTAATCCTGATTTATTGAATCCTAGCAGGGATACAGTTGAAGTTTAAAGGCAAACAGTCTATAACGGAGGAGAGCCACACATGCCCGTGTGCTCCGGAATAAGCCAAACTAATTATTGGTCATCGCAGCCGCGGGCTGTACACCTTTTGACAACCCTCCTTGTAATCCCCAGGCGCTCGTTAGCGACAGACCGGGATGGCGAATAAAAGTTGCAAGTCATGACATTTATTTCTGAGCACCGTTTCCTCTCTGAGCGGTTTAATCAGTTCAGTCGGTCCCCGATCAGCGACGGGGATTCATTTGGTAACCGATTACTGCTAAATATGAGGATGCAGAGGAAATGTTACATGTTAATTAACACAATTTATCTGTACGGCATCTCCCTGATGTTGAAGTCAGTTAATTCTTCTTTAAGATGCATAAATAGAAAAGATCTATTAATAAACTGGGCAACAAACTCGATAGAGGAAAGGAGGAAGAGGAGGATAGCAACTCCTCTCACCTCCTGCAGACTGTGGAGGCCTTAAACAGCTCCTTCGACTTCAGAAAGCTTCCCCCACCACGTAAGAAGGAGCTCTCTTTAACACCGGCACGACTTCATGACTTTTTCTATATATTTTTTATTTATGAATAATTTTTAACATCCCCCTGATGTCGGTTCAAGAAGTTATTTCCCAAAATGTTTAAATATGTATTTATTTGGTGTCATAACAGGCCCCACTTGGGAGCAACTTTATACTTGACACAGCAGTCTTTATGTAGGTCAGCGCCTGCACGTCACAGTCCATCAGATAGCTTCGATAGGACACACGTCAACGTTTTACAATGTCAAGCCGCCATAAATGTTAAATTTGACTGCTGAGTTCTTCGGGCTTCGATTTTAGGGACACGTATCACATTTTGCCTCAAGTTTTTAGTGTGTTGAGTCTCGCAGACATCAAAAATCAGATCGGGTTGCCGCAGCTTATCTTCACAGCTGCACAGGCGACATAAAAGACCAAAAACAGAGTCATGGAATTTCAAGCAGAATAAACTTTTGGCATATTGTTTTTGTACCCAGGAGAGGAGCCAACTAACGTTTCTTTCCCCCTCCACCCTTTCATCCTCTTCTCCTTGCTACCTTCCTCTCTTCCCTCCTTTCCATCCTGCAGAATGTTCCTCCAGACCTGTGTATTTGTAACTTTGTGTTGGAGCAGGCCCTGTCAGTGCGGGCCCTGCAGGAGATGCTGGCTAACACTGGGCAGAACAGCGAAGGGGTGAGTACTTCCCCCTCCTTTCCACGGATATCCCACAGCTCTGTGTGTCTCATGCGCACTCCACACTTGCATCCACAAACACATACGTGCACACTCACGTACACAAATCAATCTGTAGTCTACCAAACGCCCTTGAGGGTTTCCACAGTATCGGTTCGATGTCTCATACTCTAACTGTGTTATTGCTTTTTATATGTTCTAGTGCCTGAGATGAGTAAACAGAATATTGCTCTTCACAACTGTTTTCCAGTTAACATAATTTAGCTAAAGGGATATTTATCGAGCGAACTTGAAAAGAAACTCCTCGCTGGCAGCGCAGTCACAGCACTGCAAGATGCAACTGCACCGAATCGACTCAGACGAGACTTCTTAGCTCGAAACCTTTTTCAGGAGCCGCCCCGTCAAGGCAGCGACTAGCCGTGTTTGCTGCTGATGCATTCACGTGCTGTCAGGTTTTTCAGCAATCAAACATTTACTGAAGGAGCAAGCTCCAAGCCTCTTTTACTGTCCGATTGGGAAATCGAATAGATCAATAGATAGAAGTCACAACTCACAGAGGCAAAGCCGTCAGAGCAGATCTAGACTTTTAATTATAGCTAGAGGAAACAAAAGCCCGGAGTGGATTGCAAAGCAGACCGGATAAGGTCATTCACGTTTTATCAGTTCTACTTCATTATATCACTCAACATGAAATAATAATTCATAAAATGACTCCAGGAATTATTCATCTGGAAGAGGTCTTAGCAGCTTTCCACCACAAGTTGAAAATGTGACTTATTATTTTAACATCATGTTAGACATCCTCACTTCCTGACCTAAAAAAATCAGATTTTTAAAGAATTTAAACACTCAGAGAAAGCTGAACTCTGATTTTAGCTGATTTTACATCATTGCTTAAATAAACTAAAACTAAAACTAACTTTTGAGTACTTTAAAGCTGCAAACCAAATCGACCATGCAAACAAAGAAAAGCATCAAATATCAGCACACAAGGTAATGTGTTACCGTCTGAATCTCCTCTGTGTGTCAAAGACTAGCTCTTAGCTAAATCTAGTTGGTCCCCCCCCCCACAGTTTGTGAGCTTCAAGGTTTTAAATATCGAAAAGAAGGAGAGAAGTACAACTCTGCCTATAACAGCAACCGAATAAAGTTGCCGGGTCTAAAATGTATAAAGCAGTGAATGCTTAATTCCTCTGTTTCAGCAGCAGGTTTTGACTATGATGAGTGAATATGTTGAAAATCAATAAGTTGGTTGGGTCCAATCCCAACAGCGTTTAGAGTAGTTAGACAGAACGCACCGAGCAGTACTCTGAGCTGCTTTAGCACCGAGCAGTGCGATTGAATTCTTATTAGAAACTGTCTCTTTTCATTCTCTGTAACACATACCTGTTTTGCAAAAAGAAATCAGAAGGCTGTGAAAATGAAAGGCCTGTTGGGGGGGGTTGGGGGCGTCCACAGCCTCCTTTTCTCCTCAACCTCGGCTCTCTCGATTTAAGCTAAACGGCGTGAGCCCCCACCCACCTTCCCCCCACTTCTTCTTCTCCCCCCCGGCTCCGCTCCAGCTCACTTGGCGTGTTTATTAGAGCAGGTAAGTAGTCTTTGATCGGCGGATCGGGCAGACGCTCTCTCCGCCGTCGCGGGGGGGGTGTCATCGACAGCAAATGAAGCCACTCTCTCCGGTGGGCTACGTGCAAACCAGCGTCAGAGGCTCAGACTCGCTGCTGCTGCTGCGCTCTAACAGAATCATTTCATGTGTCATTTAATCTCATCACCCAGCACTTCTACATCCAGAGGGGGCGGTCAAGAGATGGGACACACCCGTGTTTGGGTGATATGTTGAGCCCTTTCCTTCTGATATGTTTTGGAGAAAAACTAAGAGAAAACTAAGTGCTTAATTCTCAAATACAGCTGAGCATTAAATCTGGACAAATGCACTGATTTCAAAAAAAGAAAATGCTTAGTTGTGTTTATTTCATCACTGTTCCTACTGGATACACTTGGTCTGTAGTGATTTTAATGCCATGCCAATTATTGTTGTTTATTATTAGCTCCTACTGGAGGCAGATCACGGGTATCTAGGAGCAGAGATGACAAAGCTATGGAAGCATGAATCTTTGTGCAGTACAGCTGCAGCAAGCGGAGAAACCTGCGCACTTCACATCTTTACGGCGCTGTCTGCAGGATGAATTGAGCACGACACCAACGCGGATAGCCCAAATTGCGCGCGTGACGTGCCGGGTGTCTCCGGCTGCCGCTGTACTTTCATGCACAACATAGCCTTCTGGCACAGATGGTTCCTTAAGTGTCTTATTTCGTACATATACCGCTTGGGTCCTTTCCGCTGGTGATTCAGGCCTGCATTGTTATTAGCCTGGGTAGCAGATTTGTTTTGTGCTCACCAGTGCAACATTGTTGGCTGGCCTTGCTTGGCAAGACAACATGATGTTGGCTCGAATACAAACTCTCTGGTAGCAAGGCTAATAAATCACCCTCCTCTTCCGTTTTTTCACTATATACAAGGGCCCATTTCTCTCTATTGTTGCTCTCAGATTTGTGTAATTGACTGCCATACACCCCCAATAACACGTTCTTTCCATTTGTATCTGTGTGTGTTACTAGAGTGCTGACCATGAAAAATGGGTAGGTCCATCAGTTCGTTCATCCATCATGTTGTCAGTGTGCATGACAGACTGCCAAACGAAAGGGTTAAAACATTTAGGCACTTTCACTTGAAGTGACGCCCATTTCTCGATTGCCATAAAAGCTGTATTTATAGCGTGTGTAAGCATTTAGTTTAAAGCTCCATGGCAGGTTCTGGATTGTAGGGAGATATTAAGCTAATAGTAGTACATTTCAATTTTCCACCTCACCACATATTATGCAAATAGACATTAAAAAATACATTTATTTCTGTGTAGACTCCTGCTGGATAGTAAATTAAGCTTTCACCTCTCCATAGCTCAACACAGTGTCTCACACTCGAGCCTGGGGACAATCGTTTAGCTTGTCTCAGACATCCCTGAACTTTAAGTCATGGCAATCTTGAAATAGACATCCATCGGTGCCGTCACCTTGCGCACACGTGAGTCGAGTGTTTTGCCCCGTCTCTGAAGACCACTCTGTGCACAAGCGTGCGAGCACTTTCAAGTGATAGTGTCTGCTTCTCATTCGCTTTTTTTGCTTTCAAGCCTTAGTGTACACTATAAAACGTTTGAGCTCCCATAATTCACTGAAAGGATCTGAAAACCCACACGTTGGCAGAAACTTATTTTGTGGTTTGGGTGTGCTGCTCTGTTTTCTCTGGGTTTGGTCTCTAACATAAAGTTATTTAAAAAATAATAATAAAACGTATCGACACGAGGAAATGTCCTGAAATCAGCTTTGATTTCAGAGTGTTGACGTGCACCATTGTTGAGCAAAGCTGTTATAAGGATTACTCAACAACAACAACACTGGATTGCCGACATGCTACAGTTCAGTTTTATTTCTGCATCTTCAAACTTTTTGATTTTTCAGAATAACAGCGAATGAGTCGATGGTGTTCCTTTGTTTCTCTTCTAACTTCTAAATATTGCACATCACGGTGTGTATCATATTTTGATGGACTGTCGTGAAGTTGATGTAAAGCACACGGAGCACAATCTCTGTCTCATTATCCCGATGATTTGAAGGACAGGGCATCGGATATGTACATGAGAATCGATATATCAGATGGTACTCAGCAAATGAGTCTGGCATGACTCCCTCCTTCTCGGCCTTGAGAAATTGATTAGTGTGCTCTTTCTCATGCACACGCCGTTATATATTAGATTAGCTATTGATATGAAGTGAACGTTTAGGTAAATTACTTAGTCATGGGTTGTTGTAATGGCTCTGTCAAACAGCAGACGCCAGTTCGTTCCTATGAAGCTAAGCAGGCGGTAAAATTAAAGATCAGCCGCCAAAATCATCCACGTGTTTTTAAGCAGTTTGTGTTGCGCACTGGCTCATTACACGCTTCTAAAGTAAATCAACAGCAAATAAATCAATTTGATACATAATGGATTAGAACTGGTTAAAGTGCCACAGCCTTTATAGTTTTGATATTGTTCCTGATGTTTGAGGTATCGCTGCCACTGACCGTATAAATGTGTGGACAGTGTATGCCTGACGAACCTGGCTGCTCAAACAAGTCATCTCTAAAAGCACCTAACTGTCAGTCAAAGCTGCCATGCTGTTAATTATGCATAACTTTAAGCCTTAATATAATATGAACAGGTGAGTTGTATATAAATTCACCCTCAGTACAGTTGTCATGAACGGGGAAATTAGCTATAGAGACCAAAACTGTTTTTTGTACCAGGCTGTAAACATGTTTATTTCTGCTGTGAAGTTGGACATTTTAACATGGGGACTTATGGAGACTGTAGCCAGCCTCAAGTGGACGTTTGAGGAACTGCAGTTTTTGGCAGTTACTAACTTACTGACGTTGGACCTCTCAGTAACGGTTCAGAGGACTGATCTCAGCCGCGTATAACAAAAACAGCTTGTTACTCAGCTCATTAATAAACCAAAAAAATCAAAGATGGTGTATAATTAATGCCGTAGCTCGAGTTGCATTGCTCGACACTGCCAGCGAAGTCCATTATCCTACAAATAAATTCTAACTTCATAATAGCGTTACATTTTTGTCTAAACTGTTTTGAAGAGGTGTTTGTTTAACTTTATGGCCACTGAGAGGTTTATTTCTTCTAACTCAATGATGCAAATGGGAAAGCAAACAGACCGTTTATCAGGTAGTGTTACACCTATTTTTAGCTACGTGTAGCTTACCTAAACTGGCAACTGTGTGAGTTCAGCCATCATTAAATTCTCATTAATTGTTGCTGAGGCGTTTGCAGTGTAAGTCCTCTGGTGGGGTTTTAATCAATATTTGCCCTAAAGGCTCCTGAGGGCATCTTTACTTAAGAGCAAAGCAATGCATAAATATGAAATATGCTCATCAGGGCTAACCTAAAGCCAGTTTGCCACTACGCAAATATAAATCAGTGTAGTGTTTGCAAAGTGTTGGCAGAGCCAGTAATCTACCATGACACAAAGGATGATTTTGGTGTCTAGGAACAGCCTCGTGACTCAATCTGCGAGCCAATTAAAACGTCAGGAAACCTACAGCGTCGATTAAACTTAACGTACACGCATACATGCATGCAAACACGCCCACATAAACGTCTCTTTGTCTTTTTTGTGTCTAAACCAAATGCACACCCCGTAGAAAGCTGTTTGGGATACAGCGCTTACAACTTAGAGGGGCACCCAACCAAAGGTCACAGTTCCTGGCAGTGATGTGTCAGCAAGACAGCAGGCCTGAAATACAGGCTGTCTCTCTCTCTCTCTGTACCCCCTCCCTCACTCCCAGCTGTTGCTGGATACTCTTCCCATTTTTCTTTTGATCGAACTCTGTTTCCTTTTTTGTATGTCTTATACCAGCCATCTGGGAGACACTCGGTAGCCAAAAGAGAATTAGCTCAGGGGGTCATGTTCAGGGGACAGTTGGGATTTCCCTGTAGGTCAGTTTAAATGTGACCCCACGAGCAAACACACAAATTAACACTGACAACTGGACAAGAAAGAGGATAGCCTTCGTGTATTGCTTATTGGATAAACACTGCAGTGTGCGTCACGCCGGTTAGCCCAGTCCTAGTCCGGGGGCTTGATCCCGGCTGTTACTGGGATGAGTTTAAAATATTCTTTGTAGGTAGAGTCCGTTTGAAGTCCTAAAAATAGAAATTTCTCCTGCGACAATTAGAAATATGAGAATTGGATTGAAAACAATGTGCTACACACACACTCGATCCTGTCTGGATGTGCCCTGACCGGTGGCAACAAAATGTGGTTAAACACGACAGGTGTCAGAAATCTGGGGGCAATGATCAGCCTTCTTTCATCATTCTTTGAGCAGCTGTGATCTGATTTTTACGGCGCGCACGGCACGAGCGCAAACAGCAAAAGTGAAAGGGGTTGATTACCTTGCTGAGAAGTCGGTGGCGCGCAGCCTGCAGCGGTTCATTCACAGCTCGCAGCTTTACAGGGATAAATTGCCCTTTAAATTTTCTACCACCTCTTCAGCATTTAAACTGAATTAAAAGAACTTTTTAAGTGTAAAATCATGTGTTGTATTACAGCTGCAGGCCTGCAGTGTTTATCCAGCTCGCACTGCTAAGAGAGATGGTTTAGACGTCACCTCTTACGGTACGTTTCTCTTTTTTTCCTCGGCTGCTAGAGGTTGATTAGAAGGGTAAGTAACCTTTTCTTTATTCACCCCAGCGGTGGAGAAGAAATCACATCTTTATTCTTTTTTGCTCAACTATTTCCCCTCACATTTCCTCAGCCGTTGTGCTACAGTGTATCACAATTATTCTTGTTTGACACAAGAATGGGCAAGCTGTCTTATGAGTGTGGTACTGTACATGTTTGTGTTTGGTAGTGTGTGTGTAGTTTTTTGTGTGTGTTTCCCGTCCTTCTTTCTTTCGTCCGTGTCTTGCTTGCACTTGGAATGGAAGTCCGAAGTCGAAGATGCCCACGCAGTTTCCCCACACGCAGAGAAAAGTTCATGTCAGAAATACTAACATTAGAGATGTGATGATGGCGTCCAGAGGTCAAGGATGCTCTCTGGCGACATTGATGATGACTTACCTGTGTATTCCCTGGCAGGCGGGTCAGGGAGGTGGACACCGGACCCTGCTCTACGGTCATGCCATCCTCCTTCGCCACTCCTTCAGTAATATGGTGAGTACCAACAATGCAAGTTGATGATTTTCCAGTAAACATACACATATATGCAGTACTTTCATACTAAGTACACATTTGTCAGAATAACTCTTAAGATAGTTGGATGAAACCAAGAAAAGCTGCAGAGAAACCAACTATTGTTCATCAAACTGTTGCTGATCAACTAATCACATAATGAACTAATGTTAAAGCATTAAATATAAGTCTAATAAACATCTGTATTCATATTAGATATCTGAACAAGAGCTATTTCCTTTGACCTAACCCAGACTAATTTTTCACTCACCAGTACCTGACCTGTTTGAAGACATCAAGGTCTCTTACAGACAAGCTGTCATTTGATGTCGGACTACAAGAAGATTCAATAGGTACGGTTTGACTAACGCTCTCTGCTTTGCTTTCTGCTGTTTTTAATTGAATTCAGACCTCCAGAGGAGCCATTTCAGGTCGCCCTAACCTTGGCATGGAATCAATAGCCATGGGAGAAACACTGTAACCGTGCTGTGTGCTGCTTTTTACATATGAACTACAGAAACGCTTGAAGCTATCAACAAGTATATATGAAGCTCTGTTTTTATGCTTTTTGCCTCTCGGAGTAGGAAAGACAGAATCGCATGACTGTGTTCGGCAGTGGACCTGCTTACATGTATGCGTGAATGATGTTTTTCGTGCATCCGTGTCAACAGGAGAGGCCTGCTGGTGGACCATCCACCCTGCGTCCAAGCAGAGATCTGAGGGAGAGAAGGTCCGCATCGGAGACGACCTGATCCTCGTCAGCGTGTCGACAGAGAGATACCTGGTAGGTCAAAGTCCAGCATCGCCTCTCCACGGTAGATCCTTTCAAACTCGCCTACGCCTGAGGAGACAATTAAGATAAGATAAGATAGAGGAAATTTGTTACAGCAGCTCACACAGTGGAAAGAAAAAATACTCGTACAGTAAATAGTGGTGCCATGACGGCTCAGCTGGTAGAGCCGACTCCCCGGTTCTGACTCCTGGAGTTCATTCATCCACGTCTCTGTGATGCCTCGCTCTCCGTACTCCCTCTGCAGCCTAGTTGGCGTCGTTAGCTTCTCCATCTTATTAGGGAGAGGGCTTACATTCCCCATGATGACAGATGATACAGGCGGTTTGTACTGTCTTTTCTTCTCCAGCTCTGCATCCCCGTGTCCGGATCTCCGGTCTTTCCACAGAGAGCATGCTAACATATCAGCTGTACTCGAGCATGAACTAGAGAGACGTGGCTTTTTTTTTCAATGGGTCACCTGATGTATCATGAAGTCTGGATAACAGAAAAAAGGCAAATCATCACTCTCAGTGTTCAGAGCTATGGCAATATATCCAGCATCTAAAACCCAATGCAGATACACAGCGTGTGATTTACAGCCTGCTACAGTTGATTAGCATTTTGATAGCATTAATTAAAGAACGCTGTGTTACAGCTGAGTTTTATCAGCGACTGTGGAAAGATGCCGTTTTAAAAGATGACGGGCTAACTGCAGCTCAAACTATTCTCATTAAATCAGCAGACGTCCACTCAGCCTCTCATTTCCAGATAAGAGTTTTTTTTCTCTCTCTCATGAATATTTAACATTTTTCAGACAGTCTGGATTTTCCAGATACAGTTTCTTGTTTCCGATGCACACTGTATCATGTCTCATTTTCCTCTGTGCGGTCCGCTTGTCAGATCTGACTTCAGTCACATTTTCCCTGCTGTTTTCCCGGGGAGGGGCGGGGGCTTCTTATTTCTCTGCCAAATGTGTTCATGTCAGAACAAAAGCTGAGTTTAGACGCAGGCGGCGTGCCACATTTTGGACATTATGTGCTCTGGAGTTATCTGCTTTGGTTCGCTGCCCGTCTCAAAAAGGCAATACGTTTCATAAGCGTTGGATGGCTCTGATGCCCGGCTCGCTCCAGAGCGACGAGGTAGTTGAAGGGGAAGCATCAAAAACTTTACCCCGTTATCTGTAATGGAAATCTGATTACTTGTAAAACCCTCCTGTGCAGTTTTCCTTTAAAAAATCATTTTTTTTGAAGGCATCCATCTGACTGATGAGCTTAGCGTTAATGCTGTCTGCCTCTCGCGGAGCTATACACCCGACCTCAATTAACTCACTAGGTAAAGAGAGTGGAGAGAGAGATTTCAAGAGGCCGAGGGAGAGAAATGGAAAAGAGGAGCGGCGACGTGCCATGCATTGGAGAGTGAGCGGCGCCAGCTTCCAGTGGCTGATCTGGTCCTTCGGGGGGGAGGGAAACAAGCAATTAAGGCAAAACTGGCAAACAGACAGATTTTCATCTCCTCCGATGGGAAATCTTCACCTGATTGGGCTCAACAGAACTTCAGTGTCTGAAGAAAGACGCATCAGAAGTTCAGCCAAAAAGCGATCAGTGTTCCACGACTGTGGACAATCACAGAGGCCGTGACGCAGGCTTTCAGGACGCAGGATTAAAACTTCTGAACAGCCAAAAGGAAACAATTTAGCTACCTAACATATTTACATATTTAGAAGCACACAAACCAAGGACCAAATCAGAGCGAGTTAACAAAGTCTGGTGTCAAAACGTATCCGAAACTCTCCTGATGGGGTTTGAAGTTGCGTGGAGAACAGACCAAATCAGCGTCACGGCCGCGATGTGAGTCGTGCCCAGTGGGGTTTTCCCAGTATGCCTGGTACCCAAATGTCAGGCCAGCACAATAAATCAAAAGTTTGACTTCATACTAGAGCTGTCACAATCCATATCATCCATCAACGCACGGGGAAGACTGCACTGAAATCCTTGGCATGCTTTACATTTCTGAAACACCGAGACAGGCTAATAAAAATGGATGGTTATATTTGACCCAACAATGATATAAAAGTATGTATTTTTCAGGGGAGTTCGGTGAGATGGAACAAGATGTACCCCACTTACGCGGAGCTGAGGGGGTGTAGGTGAAGGCTAGAATGATCTCGAGCCTTCACTCTCCTCTGAATCCTGCCTTTAGGGAAATTGGAGCCGCTCCAAGTGTTTCTGCTGTATGAAATTATTGAAGAGGATTATCTGGACGTGGCTGCATAGAGAAACACTGATGCAGCAGTGCTCTTTAGCCCACAGTGTTATAAAACCGTTTGGCAGCTCCAGAGAAAAGGCACAACGTTGCTTGAGCCTCTTTTCAATCCCAATAGTGGGACGACGTCTCCCTCCTCTGTGCAGTACCGCTGAATCACTGCGTTTGTCTCCGTCCTCCCTCCTGCTAACACAACCAGTTTACCAACAGCCTCCACCTGCCTGTCTAAATCCATACGTAACCCGCTTCTCTCCGGCAGCACCTCTCTCGCTGTAATGGCAGCAGCCAGGTGGACGCCTCCTTCATGCAGACGCTGTGGAACATCCAGCCTACTTGCTCTTCAAGCAGCGTGGCTGTCGGTAAGTTCACGACCCCAGCACGCTCTCCCGTATTTTTAAAATAGTTTTCATGCCTTAGTACGTCTCTCTTGCGCATTCCCAATCTTCAGCACAAGTTAAGCTGTGAAAGTTAAAGATGAAAACTCACATTATGATGTTTTTCATCAGGGTTTTTGACTGGCGGGCATGTGATGCGCCTTTGTCACGGCCATGATGAGAGTTTGACCATCCCGGGAGCAGACAAGAGTGAAGAGGAGCAGAGGTTAGTAGACAGTTAGCTCAGTAATTTAGTTTAATGTTCCAAGTTGTCCTGTGACCTGTGAGTCAACATTTAAAACTCTTGAGCTAACAATTGAGAAAGTAGTTTCAGTGCATGATACAACAACCCAACACTTCTCTTACTAAAGGCTTAAGTGCTGCATGATCAAAGTACTCGCTCTTTGAGATTCTCAGCACGAGCTGAAGAAATACGGCCGTTACGCAGCTCTTTTCTTTCCACTTCCACTTAGTAGAGTAATTTTTAGGTCAGAAGAATCGAGTAGTAAGCAGACTGTTACTTAAATATCCTTGAACTCCTGTCATCTTGAGGGATTTTGTTTCACAGCTGACCCCTTGCCTCTGACTCCTCGCTCTGTGTGGATATTTTCTCCTTCCAGAGTCAGCGTCACACAAAAAAGCGAATTATTTCTCGTTACAGATGAAAATATGGTTTGATTGGTAACATTTAATAATCAAAGTCCTTTCTCCTCCTTTCTCAGGTAACTTAAAGTGAGTTAATTAATATTAACATCATTAATCGTGTTCCCTGCAGAGCTGTAGCAGAAACTCTTCATTTATTTTCTTCCCACTGCGACTTGAAGACTCAGAAATAACAGGAGTCCTCCACTTGTGTCTTTGTGCTCTCAGGATAGTCAACTATGAGGCGGGTAAGGGAGCGTCAAAGGCGCGCTCTCTTTGGAGACTGGAGCCTCTCAGGATCAGGTGAGATCAGGCCCAAACACACACACACACACACATACATGGTGAATAAAATAAACCCTGGAAAGTAAATAACATAAAACCACTGACATAGATTTCTCTCAGAAATACACAGGAGAGCTGCCTTTGACTGAGATCTCTTTATGGAGAATAAAGGAATTGGGGCTTCATGCACAAATGTCACAGCTACTACTGTAGGTTATATATAAACTTCGTCTCCCTCTGCTGCGAAGAGTCGCTACCAATTAGCCGGCAAAGCCCTTCAGAAGACGAGCTTCTGTTTACCATCCCTTTCGATCTACCCCTCTTATTCTGTCCATCACCCTCCCTCGTCTTCCTGCTCTCTTTCCTTCCTCTAACTGGCCACCCACGCAATTTCCCTCCAGTCACATCGTCTGCCTGCTCTCACTGGAGCTGCCTGTCAGAGCCTGTGCACTTTGAAATGGCGCAGGTGAATCTATTAAGGCGCATGTTCTCCTTCTGGGCTCAGGGAGGAATTTTGAACAGTATCTTCCACGCTGCCTCACCCATACAGAGGAGGTTAAGCTCCGCCGACAAGTGAGAAAGTTCAATTTTATGGTTCCACATTTTGAAAATATACAAATAGTGTTTATGTTTGCATTACTTCAAAAACGGGATCAGACGGGAGCTGCAGTGAAAATGCTGGTTTTCCCATTCATTTGAGTCGGAGTAGTCCGTTTGGGCCGTGATGGTGCGGGCTGCAGGGGTGTCAGAAATTGCAGCGACCTGCAGGGCACACGTTGAGCCAGAGCCAACTTTTGGATTTGCCGGCACTTGGCTCGTTAGTGCTCATTGTTGTGACGAGTGTTGTCAGAGTTCTGGATGGTGAACGGCAGTGGTTCGGGTAACCCGAGCTCACGGATCTACAACCAAATTCAGATGTCAGAGAACCTTCACAGACGTCTCGCAGACTGCATTGCATTGTATAAAAAAACAAAATACATAATTATAATCCAAACAGCAACATGATGTTCCCAGAGTTGAATTCATAGTTTGTGACTCCAGTGTTTTGTATTCAGCTGGAGCGGTAGCCACATTCGCTGGGGTCAGGCCTTCCGACTACGCCACCTCTCTACTGGCCATTACCTGGCCCTGACTGAAGACCGTGGACTGGTCCTGCAGGACAGAGAGATGTCCAACACCAAGGCCACTGCCTTCTGCTTCAGGCCCTCCAAGGTCAGTGCTCGCTCTCCCTTATAAAAACGTCTATTTTTACAACAGCGCTTTACAAAATGTGCCCCTTGAGCAAGGCAGTCACATCGTCTGCCCAGGGTGTTAATGTAAATGAGTGTTCAACTCACTTCATTAAAAGAGGAGTCAAAATAATGACCGTCTCATCGAAGACTCCCAAGATGGGTCTGTAAGCCCTTAATGAGCTCATGGCTCAACACAATAAATTGACCTTTTCACAGCTGCTGAGTAGACAACACTGTAAATGCTGGAGCGAGCATTCGTGTTGTCCACTCGCCTAATAGCCGGTTGGGACGTTGCCATTTCAATTAGGAAGTCCAAATATTTAGTATTCTCTCACATGCCGTTTGCTTTTTTCTCCCACACTTTGTTTTGAACTCTCTCAATCCGAGGGCTCTTCACTTCTTTTGTTTTAATATCGCGTGTTCCAGAAATAGAATAGAGAAAGGAGCACATGGCTTACTTGAAATTCAGCCTGAAATCAGGTGTTTCAGTCTGGCTGTGGTTCAGCAGTGCTCGGATATGCTGCTTACTTGTAAATTGCGCCGTTTAGATGCAGACGTTGACTCAGGAGTAAGATTGTCTCACTGCTTTATTGCTTGCTGTACATTTGTGATCTTATTTAAAGCTAAATATTGCAATTGTTTCTTTTTTTAACAGTTTCAGAGCCTCTATCTCAGTCTATCTTACATCATAACTATAACTCGTTACCGTAGGTTCAATCCTGAAGTAATCTAGTTCCAAATATGTGAAAATATCTATAGCCGATTTCCTGGGTTTACTGTTTGTTGCATTCGTTATTCCACTTTATTATCCTGTGCTGATACGGCTACAGTCACATAAACCGCACAGTGCCATGAGTCACCTTCACAGAGTACCATTGTGTTCCTGTAGATATCCTGTTATCTACAATAGGTGCAGCATGAAATCCTCCTGAGTGCTGTCCACCACAGAGGCTTTAATTTTCCGAACCCATCCCACTCCCGACAGTGTAACAGCCGTCAGTAATCACTATTCCTGCAGGACCCGCAGGCTTTGTGGGATTATTCGTGAAAAATAAATGTAGATAGAGACTCACATTTTGCATATATTTCTTCACCTCTTCCCCCTCCACGCGTCGTACACTGGCACTGGGCTTCGGTCCCCGTGCCTGTATCTAAAAAGGTCAGTGCTTTGCCATGTTGTACATTGGCATTAATATGTTCCCTGCTACTTGCTGTCGACTGCAATCAGCTGAATCGCTCCATCTCTGCTGAGCCAGGAATGTAGCCGAGCTAATGAGGCCAGCAGCATCCTCCTGGCAGGCCAATGGATGCACTCTCCTCAACCCGCCTCTCTGATTACCATCTAATCATCATATATCTTTGTCATATTTTAATGCCTGCGCGTTTGTGTTATGTGTGTGTTTCTCTTTTTGGCAACGCGGGCATGCACCTCTCAATGTCAACACAACAGGAAAAGGGCGACATGGGCCCAAAGAGGGACATCGACGGCATGGGAGTGCCAGAGATCAAGTACGGAGACTCCGTGTGCTTCATCATGCACATGGACACAGGACTCTGGCTGTCCTACCTGGCGCCTGATGCCAAATCGTCTCGCCTAGGACCCCTGAAAAGAAGGGTAAACAGGATAAAACTTCTCTTCCACAACTTATGAAAGATGTGTGTGTCAACAGGAGGAAAGTAACTGCATGGCAGAAGTACTTTTTGTGCTTAGATAGTGTTTTTGTTTTGTAGCTCACCTACAGGATAGCACTTACTTCCCTTTTAACAGCTGTTACACTTTATTTGGATCTCCATTAACTTCCACAGAAGTGGTCATTAGTCTTCCTGCAGTCCACACAAAAACAACAATTTAAAGTCACACCCATCATTACTGCAATATACCCTAAATATAAATAAGCGAATTGACTCTCACATGAAGTAACAGATGCCTGTAATGGACAAAAACAAAGCGCAATAACAAAATGACATTTATTTGAGATTAATTGGCATGTAGAGTTTAAATCAGACAAAATAATCAGAAAAACAAACAATTTTTAAGCTATGATTTGCCTATATTTGAATATAATATTCATATCTATGTTTTAATTAGTGTATAATCACCTGTTGATAAGAATTATTAAGTTTTCTTTTGTTGTTGTTGTGTTTTTTTTACCTCTAAATGAGACTTTTATATCTACAAATGTGATTGCGAGTCCACCATGTTTCCATGTTTCTACAGTAGCCTAGAATGGACAAGCTAAACGCTGTAGACATGAATTTTCACACGTTTCACAGACGAGACGAGGGGGCCGCAATCAGCTGTTAAAAAAAATGCTGGTTTCATCGCAGACCTGTCTTTTTTATCCCCTCAAATCACGTCAAGCTGCGGTTCAGCTGCAACATATTAGCGAGACGTGTTGCCCGTTGCATAATCAATCATCGCTGTTGCATAGTGATAGAAATAACTATGTATACAGTATCTAGCATCCGTCTACCTATGTGTTTACAGTAAGAACTTGAACCCTTGCCATACCTCTCTTGCAACACCTCAAAGCCCGTGTTCACAGTAGCAAATCACACCCAATCAAAGCACCACGTTATATGGCCATTTAAACACCTACACTTCCCGGGCAAACGTTTATTTTCCCCTCTGCTTAAAATCATTGTTTACCCCGGATGCACTCAGGATCGACACCACCCCTCTCCCCTGACACCAACACTCGATGTAGCGACCCCATTTAAATGTGATAATGGGCCATGCGTAGAGTGACAGTTAGTTTTGGGTGAGACAGGGGGGATTAGGGGGGCACATGAACGCTGCTCATCGCTGGGCAGGCCTCCAGGGACATCGAATGCCAACTTGTGCTGGCGCCAAGCGGTCCCTGCAGCCTTGGCAGTACGCCAATGCACCTGATATTTTGGAGGTGATGGTCAGTCTACACTTAGACCACCACCCTCCCCACCTCCTGCCTCCTCTGATTAGGCCGTTGATTATGGCAAGTCAGGTTTCACTGAGCTGTAGCGGCGTATACCCACTCGCGTCACACTTGGTCTTTACATACTTAAATAACTTTATATTATAGATTCTGCTATAATGTACAAAGTATACAGTTACATCTCGGAATAACCAGAGAGCAATGTCGAAATTTTAAAGCGATAATACATGAGAGGGTGTGCTTCATCCATAAGTTAAAGCTCCCCCTCGTAACGATTATGTAACAATTAAATATATAATCAGAACATTTAAATTTTTGGGGTAATTTCTCTTTTTTTGCTCACTGTTTCTCTCCTGATATCCATTTCCATGGAGACACCCGGGTCTGACTAATACCTGGAAAGCAACTACTACTCCAGCAAGTAGTCCGAGTAGATATCTGCTGATATCTGCTGAACGAGGGGTTTGGTTGTAATGATGAACTCTGTCCTGCTTCAGGCCTGCCTGCATTCTGAGGGCCACATGGACGACGGGCTTATCCTGCAGCGCTGTCAGCACGAGGAGTCTCGGGCTGCTCGCATCATCCGCAACACCACGTTCCTCTTCACCAACTTTATCAAGTAATGACAAGGGAGTTACACTGTTATCTGCCTTCTCTGTCAGATTTATACAACATGACACCCACGTAGTGTTTTACTGGGTTTGTTTCAAGTCTTACAGCTCGGTTCTCTTTCTTGTTTTTTTTTTGCCTGTCAGGGCTTTGGACAGCATTGCAGGTGGTGAGCCCCTGGAGCTCGCTGGGTACGTTGAAGAGGTGCTGCAGACGCTGAACGACCTGATCGAGTACTTCAAACAGCCCGACTCGGAGCTGGAGCACGAGGAGAAACAGTGTCTTCTCCGTTCGCTCATCAAACGTCAAGACCTCTTCAAAGAGGAGGTGAGGAGGTGCTGATTGGGAAGTTTCTTTGTGGTAATCATTTAGCTGCTGAATGCTTCTTTCACCCAGTGGAGCAGCCTCAGGTTAGATTTATCAAGATGACAGTTGACTGGACTTGCTACTGCCCGTGGTCGTCTCTAAAACATGAGCTGTCCTGAGAAAGACTGTTGAGTTAATGAGTTATGTGGGTGTAGTGTCTGCTTTGTGCCTTTCTTCTGGTCAGGGTGAGTACAAGGAATCATATAAACTTGCAGCCTCTTCTACAACTCTTAAAATCTTTGTTTCCTTCATCAGGATGAGTCATTTCCAGTCTTTTAAATCTGATGTAAAAAAAGTTGTTCTACATCTTGTTACAAAGAGGAACACACTTCCTGTGTAATGAGATGACTCACAGATTACTCCTGGCCTCTTCTTAGGGCATGCTGACCCTCCTGTCCAAATGCATCGACCGCATGAACCTGTACAACAGTGCTGCCCATTTTGGAGAAGTGGCTGGGGAGGAGGCAGGTGCAGCGTGGAAGGACATTCTCAACCTCCTCTATGAACTCTTGGGTAAGTGGGCCCGAGTGATGGATCATACAAAATATCCACGTCTTCTGTCAGCACTGTTCAGCTGTTGACCCTGAGTAGACATGCAGCATTAATCTTCCCCCAGTGCCTCCGACAAATCCTCGTCTCCTTTACACTTATTCGCTTCCTGCCTCGCCCGTATTTCCTCACCTCCTTTTCTTCCTTCCTCAATGCCACATCTGGAGTTCACAGCTGGTGTTAGCCTTTCCGTGACATTTATGTGTTATTATTTGTGACAAGGGACTGCACAGAGAGAGAGAGAGAAGCAAAGGCAAATGATCTCTTGTATTCTTCTTTCACAATCTATCCTGCTTTTCATTTACGGCCCATCCTTCTCTGAGATCAGTGTGAGCACATTACAGAGCCTTCAGCCGCATATTTGATGAAATGACAGCGTCGTTAACAAAATGCCAGCCATCACAGGTGCTGGCATTATCCGTTCTGTCTCGGGGGGCCTAAATCGAGCCGCGAAGGCCGAAGCTGCGACCCTGAAAAGTTTTATTTTGGACAACTTCTTCTTGGGTAGTTTGTTTTGCTGTCATCTGAGCTTCCCCATCAACAGCTTTCCCCTCGGCTCACCTTGACTGCCCTTATATTCATCACCTCCCCTCAGCATGTACTCTTACATACACACACTAAAAACACACACTCTCCCGAACACACCACAGCCTTGCCCACGGAGGGGTCACCCCCAAGGATGCGTAGGCAGCCTGGTGAAGCAGGTTTTGAATGATGAATTGCACAGCAACCTTGTTTGTCCTGACCTCTCCTTTCCAGGTGATTCTGCCAGAATACACGTAGTTATCAGTGTAACCTGAACAGTTGTCCAGGAGGTCCACATGGACGTCCAATTCGTGGTGGTAAATTATTAAAAAGGGACTGAAAACAGTAGCAGTGGAGGCTCACTAAAAGCTCAGTCTTTCCCATTGAATTCAATAGAAGTTCCTTTCTATATTACTTAAATCAGTTTAAAGGCAGATTTCTTTCAAAACACATTAAATATGTTGGAAAATAGTTGAAAAACATGTGAACAGACTTTGAATGATATTTTACTGAAATGTGGAGTTAGAGGTTCAAACAGTTTTTCACCAGGATTTTGTGGGCGGTCCTTAAAGGGTGGCTCGATGACACACTGAGGCCACCCAGAGAAGAGAGACAGAGATGAATTCATCTTGCTTGGAGTGTTTCAAAGTTAGTCCTGTCATTTTCTGAACTCATCTGACACGTTTCGGTCACTTCAAAATGGCTGCTTGACTGCTCCCACGAGTGGGCGTGGCTTCATCTCCTCCAGAGGACACGCCCCCACGGTCCTGGAGCTGAGAATAA
This sequence comes from Nibea coibor, assembly GCA_023373845.1. NCBI lineage: Eukaryota > Metazoa > Chordata > Actinopteri > Sciaenidae > Nibea > Nibea coibor. The sequence continues at coordinate 15,928,078 of CM041730.1, forward strand.
TAATTTTTACCTGATTTTGACACCTAATTTCATAAACTTGTTGATATTTCTAATCATTCAGATTTGGCTGGGTGTTTAATAGCACTTTCTTCTTTGGTCTGACAAACATTTATTCTCTTTACACAGACTTTAATATAGTGATTATCAATGTAAGCATTATTTAAAGTCTGTGGAGCCTCAGGTTCCTCCTCTCTGTCTCTGACTTTTAATTTCACATTCACAGTGCACATTGCACTGCGCGTGGCTCTGCCCATGTGTTCCTGTGTTGAGCGATAGGTTTCCTTAAAAGGTAGAATTAAAAGAGATTACGCACCCATCAGTATTCCTTCAGCGTAAAGTGCTGTTAAATTGTTTCACGGGCATTATCAGTCCAGCGTCGCTGAGTCCTGATGGTGAAAAATGAGACAGTAAAGTAATAAGGAGACTTTTTTAATGTCACCACAGAGGCAGGAAAGGTCACGAGGGAACACACCTCAAGTCTTCAAAGTCCCCTCAAAATCTCCAACATGTATTTCTCATCAGAAAGACTTCATAACAGTGTCGGGCGGTTCCTCAGATTTAATGAGTTTTAATATCTACCCGTGGACCGCAGATGTCAGACAGCGACGTTAAGTTATTAAGGAAATGGTGGAGTGGTGGCTACTGAGATCTGATTTCACACCTTTAGCCACATCATTCATGCCTTTATTAAACCTTTGTGGAAACTTTGTCCTTTGCGCAGCTGCACTGATTCGTGGGAACAGAATCAACTGCACCCAGTTTTCCCGCAAGTTGGACTGGTTGGTCAGCAAACTGGAGAGACTGGAGTCTTCATCAGGTATGATGGGAACCACTTCAACTAAAACCATTACAGCATTAGAGTAACGTGGTGTTCAATGTCCGCTTGTGCTCATAATGACGTGTGTTTTCTCTGATCTCTCAGGGATCCTGGAAGTCCTCCACTGTGTCTTGGTAGAAAGTCCGGAGGCTCTGAACATCATTCAGAGAGCTCACATTAAATCCATCATCTCTCTGCTCTACAAGCACGGACGCAACCACAAGGTGGGCAGACACATCAGCCAAGGGCGTTTTAGACCGCACTCCTGGTGCGACCCTGTATTGAGGGAGACTTTGCTAACTCTATTTGTAATAATTTAAAATCTTTGTGCAGGAATGTGCAACGCTTTACAGATTATTTTAAATGTGCAAGATATTTAAGAAGACGCAGCAGTCCGAAAGATGTCAAATAAAAGGTGTGTTGATGTAACGCACAGTCAGGAGAGCTTACGTTAGTGTGACACGTAGAGTCTGGGGTGGATGGCAAGTGTCAGTGCGACGGGGAGGGCTTGTTGTCGGGGAGAAACTGTTTTTGTGGCTCGAGGTTTTGATCCTGACGGATTGCAGCCTCCTGCCGGAGACTGTCGCGAATAGTTTGTGTTGCGGGTTGAGAGGGGTCAGCCACAATCTCTCCTGCACGCTTCAGAGTCCTGCAGGAGGACGGGACGGGGAAGATTGCAGCCAACCTTCTTAGCAGAGCGAGGGAGATGCTGCTGCTGTAACATTAGATGAAATCAAAAAAAGTCATCAGGAATAATGTTTGCAGCGTTCATGCGACAAATTTTGGTGAACTTCTTCATGTTCTTAGTAAATCAAGAGATGTGTTTATTCACAAGGTCCAGTGAATCAATCAGGAAGTGGATTTTTTTGAGTTTATTATGATTTGAGTGGCTCTGAGCTGACAGCAAAAACATTTGAGCTTGGATTAACATTTCACTCCGTAAATCCTCCGTCACTGTTGGACAAAGATGACAGGTGATGACTTTAAACAATGCACTGTCATGGCCGTGATTGATGTCGAACAACATTCTCGTGTTTTATGGCATTCCAGCCGTGTGTTTAACATGCGGTGATCAAATATCTCAGCGCCGTAGTATTTACCTTGTAAACTGTACAGAGCGTGAAAGGGCATCCTCGTAAAAACAACAGCTGGTGGTCCTGAGTGGCAGGTGCACGGCCTTGTTCATTTGAGGGTGTGCGACAAGCATTGCAGCTGATCAACAACTGATCGTTCAACCGAAGAGTAAGACACCGGTTTTCATTTTAGGGTTCACGCCTGTTTTTGTCTCGTGTAGATTCTGGATGTCCTGTGTTCCCTCTGCGTCTGTAACGGGGTGGCAGTGAGAACCAATCAGAATCTGATCTGTGACAACCTGCTTCCCAAGAGGGACCTGCTGCTTCAGACTCGACTGGTCAATGATGTTCAGAGGTAGAATAATAAATAAATAAGTACTCATTCAATGATTCTTAGTCTCAGATTAGCTCATACTCGACCTTCCTACCGACCTTTCTTCCTCTCTTATCACCTCCAGTATAAGGCCGAACATCTTCCTGGGCGTGGCTGAAGGTTCAGCTCAGTATAAAAAGTGGTATTTCGAGCTGGTGATCGACCAGGTGGACCACTTTGTAACAGGAGAGCCGACCCACCTGAGGGTAGGCTGGGCCAACACTCAAGGCTACGCTCCGTACCCCGGCGGAGGAGAGGGATGGGGTGGCAACGGCGTCGGGGATGACCTCTACTCTTACAGCTTTGATGGACTTCATCTCTGGTCAGGTAGGAAGCTTCCGCTTTCTACGATTTTTAAAGGGATAATTCAGCTTTTTGAAGCGGTTGCATGAGGTGCAGCGTGTCGCCTACAGTAAATAGCGATCAGTGCAACTCCAGTTTGGAGAGGAAGCTCCAGCCTCGGCTGTGAATAATGCAGGAGCTTGGTGTTGCTTGCTTTTTATTTTCCACATATTGAAGGACAGAGTCACAGCACTGACAGTGATAAAAACATCCTCCACCTTGGACCTTTCCTAAAGACTTTGATACACAAGTTTAGCACACTGCAGGCCACCTGATGATATAATCAAGCGTGTTCTCCGCCTGTAATAACAGCTCGGTGGTTTGTGTTCATGTAGCCAACTGTCGGCGCGGTGCTTTACGGCTCAAAGCCCTCTGAATGTTTCCTCTGCTCTCTCCTGAAGAGCACAACACCTATTTCACCTCTCTTCTCTTCCAAATCTACTAAAAGACCCATCACCTCCTCTCATCCATTTCATGCCATCCCTTTTTAAAGCCCTCATCACCTCGTCTCTCCACCTCTCTGCTCCCGCCTCTTCTCCTCGCCTCTCATCCTGCCCTACATTCGCAATGACTTTGCAGCCGTAACAGCCATCCATCCTCCCTCTCTGCTTCCACCCGGTGTTGTCTAGGCCGAATCCCGAGGGCCGTGGCCTCCATTAACCAGCACCTGCTGAACTCAGACGATGTGGTCAGCTGCTGTCTGGATCTGGGCGCTCCCAGCATGTCCTTCAGGATCAACGGGCAGCCTGTCCAGGGCATGTTCGAGGACTTCAACACCGAGGGATTCTTCTTCCCCGTCGTCAGCTTCTCTGCAGGTGTCAAGTAAGGCCCCGCATTTATATTTGGGAAATGAGATGCAGTTACAGCTTCTCAGCCGGTGACCACTTTATATTTAAAGCGCTGATGTAGTTGAAAAGTTAACTGAACTGACCTCCTGTGAGCGATAGAAAAAGAAACTTCCGCGCCCCCCCAAAAAAAGAATCAATACTGATGTCTGTTCCTAAAAGCTGCAGTATTCTTTGCTCTAATTATATTGATACAAGAAGTTACTAAGAAAGATTTATGAGAAGCTAGATTGTATCTGAATGTGCAGTTTAATGGAAAGTAAGTAAAAAGAAACTCTTAAATTTAAGAGTTGGGATGTTGCATAACGTATAACTTCCAATCTCAGGGTGCGTTTTCTGTTGGGTGGCCGCCACGGAGATTTCAAGTTCCTGCCACCGGCTGGTTACTCTCCATGCTACGAGGCACTGTTGCCCAAAGAGAAGATGCACGTCGAGCCCGTGAAGGAGTACAAGAGGGACCACGAGGGGGTCCGTGACCTGCTGGGAACCACCCAGTTCCTCTCTCAAGCCTCCTTCATCCCCACTCCCGTTGACACCACCCAGGTGGGGATCACGTATCTTTAGTTTGAATAATGTTGAAGACCCCTGCTTTAGATTATGAATACGCAGTTCAAATATTTGCCAACATTGTTGATTATTTCCAACGTATGGCTGGTCTCAGTCCAGTTTTTAGTTTTAATAATATATAGTTCTGCAGTGGCCCTGAAGCACATATGCAAAATAAATGCTTGCTCCAATCCCCAGGAATCTAACAATTGCACAAGAACAGTTTTCATTCTGTGTCCCATCGGCATCTTTTTATCGTCTGACCGGACCATCTGTTCCCGTTTTCCCTCTGCAGATTGTTCTTCCCCCTCACCTGGACAATGTCCGGGACAAGCTGGCAGAAAATATCCACGAACTGTGGGGGATGAACAAGATCGAACTGGGCTGGACCTATGGCAAGGTAACGCTTCCATCCATCATCACATTTAATACACAAATACAGCCCGTGTCTCTTTAGTCACACACACACAAGGTTAACTCCGCTAAAATGCATGTTAATGGACCATTAATGGTAACATCTCTGAAGTAGCTGTGAGCTCGAGAACATATCAGATCCTTTTATAAGTTGATTTAGGGCAAAGTTTTGTCTCCTTCTTTGCGTTTTTTATCAGAAATACCTAATGTCCATCAAAGGTACTGATTAAAGTGATTAAAGTGGTTTTCACCTGGATAAGATCTGTGTAAAAGTAGGTGCGTTTCCTGCTTTCAGAGGACGCTGTTCAGCACAGATCATAGTGGAAGGGCTCCACTTGTGGCACGTACAGCTCAGAAAGTCCTTCGATCAAAGAAAGGTGGAAAAAATGCAAATGAGCTGATAAAACATGATCTGATTGTTTTTTAATTTCAGTGTACACATTTTGATCTTGAATTTTGAGCTTCATTTTTCATGATCAATGTTTTTATACATTGTAAAGTAAAAGAAAAATAATGACCTCTCTTGAACATAACTGCATGATTCCACATCATCGCGACATCCGTCAAAGGTAGACCAGCGGCGCTAAGCATCACAGGGCTGACTGGAAGTCAGGCACAGAAACAGGCCTGTGCAACCACAGGGAAACAGTTTAATTACACAGCTTACTTATAGCGGACGTACATAGACAGAGGAAAAATGAACAAAGACCAAGACTGCATCACAGCTGCGACATCACAGAGCTGCGTTCAGTGGAATCAAGGCAGAAAATCCTCTGGTGTGGTCATTTTAAAGCCGTTATATTAATTAAACAACACAAATTACCAGCGATAATGCATTCTGGTTGACTCAGTTAAGGGTAGAGTGTCTAACTGCAGCTAGACCGCCACAGTTTTCCTCTCTCTCCGATCACTCGTCTGTCAGTCGCTCCTCCTGCTCACTGCAGAGCAGTCTGTTAGAAGTCTGATCTTTTGTACTGTGCCGTTATCACACAATCATTTCCCATCGAGGCCGTCGCCACGGCAGCCGTTTAACAAACTTAATGAGTGTCTCACCTTCCAAGAGTATGACATCCACATTAATTAAGACTGGGAGAAAGCTCCACTCGGGGGGCTAACCCTGGTCTTACAGTTTATTAAGGACAACATTTAGGTCCAAACAGCTGCTTGGTATTTAATTTTGCTGTAACGAGCCTCGATGAGCTCAAAGTGACATTGCACTGAGAAGCCTCTTTGGACAGGCAGCGGATACTTGGCAGGCAGCATGATAGTAAAGATGGATACGGCTTCATTGTTTTGTATCAGAGGGCTTAGCCTTACTGCGTATTCCTGATAGCTTTTGTGCATCTGAGGTCTATTAAAGGCAACGTTGCATCAAAATTGGTATTCCTGCATTTCAGGGTGAGATACTACTGCGGTAAATATGCGTGTATTTATTATGATTTAAAACTAGCAGCCAAACATCAAGCAAGGTCAATAACACAAGCAGTCAGCCCTGCTCAGTGTCTTTCACCCTTTTATTTCATCAAGCTCTCGCCAACGACTAAGAGTCAGTCCGGGGCCTTCATGCTTGGTCACTCTTCTTAGCAGCTCTGGTTCTGGCGTGACACAGCTGTCAGCATTCTGACAGTGGTCCAAAACTCCTCTGGTACAAACACTGCTAACACCCTCAGTGCTCTGAGCTCACAGTCCAGGCAGCCCAGCTAACAAAGTGAGCTAACGTGAGCTAACAGCAGCTACAGTCGGCAGCCGTTTACTTCACTGTCCACCAGTGACACCAGTTCTCCATTAAAATATGATCCAGTTTCACCAGAATCAGTGAAATAGCTGGTTGTGTGTAAAAGTGTTACGTACTTCTCGTGGGTGATTGAACCCGGAGTGCAGAAACAGACGTACGAATGCCAGAGACGCCGTTCACCTGATTAGAAGTCAGTGTAACCCAAACATGATTTAAAGCCTGTTATTTTATGGTAGACATGTTTCATAGTGCTGCTCTAACTTTTGTCAAAGAGGGAAGAATCAGAGTCACTGCCAGCATCTTTTTGAGACTAAATATCTCCCAGTCGACTCTCCCGCAGACAGCTGAGCCTCTGGTCTGAGCTGATTCAGGCTCATCTCTGCTTCATTAAAAAATCAACACCTGAGGCTTGAATTAGTCCAAGTGGAAAACAAACAACAATGCAGCTGCCAACATCCACTGCAGAGAAATTCGGCTGCAGTCCGTTTTTTTTTTTTATTTTTTTTTTTAAATCTTACACTTCATCATATTTTCCTTTGGGGTGTTTGCGGTTATTGATAGACGTGCTCGCAGAGCAAAAGAAAGACAAAGTATCATAATCCACGTTTCTTTGTTGCTGTGACATGAAAGATATATAACGTCAGTTTCCTCTATAGGTTCGTGATGACAACAAGAGGCAGCACCCTTGCCTTGTGGATTTCGCCAAGCTGCCTGAAACTGAAAGAAACTACAACGTGCAGATGTCCAGCGAAACGCTAAAGTAAGGCGGGGTGGTTTCCTAAATAATCCGATTATTTATTCATGGGTTTGCCTCCGCTCCCCGCTTGAATGCTGTGCGAGAGCAGATTAAGGCTCAGATTAAAGCAGTGCTCGTAATGAGCTGCATCTCCTGAGTGAATTCTAGTATCGATTTTTAAGGAATCTCGGGACCAAAGCTTATTCGAGCCAACTACTGAGTCATGACACTGTAAAAACATTTGGCTTGGCTCATTAAAGCGAGGTCCTCTTACAGTGAGCTTCACCCAGGTATGCAGTTTGCCAATTACATACTGTTACTGCCTTGTATCCACACAGCCAAAGTCGGGCTGCTGCTCGCGTCGAGCATCGATCTGCTGAGATTTATAAATGTCTAATGAGCCGTGTTAAAAAATGTAGCGGCCTTTTGAGGATTCTGCTGGAGTGAGGCTTCTTCTAACGGAGGTGTAATGGGGCTCGAGTATTGATATCAGTTATGGTCTTTACGTCTCTTTCTGTTTTATATTTCTCTTTCATCATCAGGACCTTGCTGGCTCTTGGATGCCACGTCGCTCAGGTCAACGTTCACGCTGAGGACGAGCTGAAGAAAATCAAACTTCCCAAAGAGTAAGTCACATAAAATGATAACGTTAATGTCTAGACATTATGGAGCACCTGTCTCATGTACAGGCTCAGTCCTCGATTCCAGGGTTTGTTGCTGCTAGGACAAGGAAGATTATGAGATGTATGGACACTGATAGCGTTTGTACTTCTTGTAAGAACGTCATTAATACACTAATTCTCTATAATTGTGGATTTTTGCTGAAATTTTGGAGAGACTAAAGCGATGATACAGATAATGAAGACACCGCTGATGACTTTGATTGCAGGCTTCCCTCTCTAAAAGTCAACTATCACATAATTCCAGAGCTTTTTTTGTTTGGATTATCTGAAAATGGTGATAAATACTTTTTAAAATTGTTTTCAAGTGGAAAAACATCACGTGAAGTCACTGCAGCATTTTTGTCTTTTGTTCAAGCTGTCATGTCTGATTTGTTTTGTTACTAAATGTGGAAAAGAATGGGAGCATGGCGTTAATGAAAGCGCTTTTATCCTTTTGTAATGTTCCTTCTGCAGCTACGTGATGTCTAATGGTTATAAGCCTGCGCCACTGGAGCTCTCTGACGTGAAACTGACTGCAGGTCAGGAGGTTCTGGTTGATAAACTGGCCGAGAACGCACACAACGTGTGGGCCAAAGACAGAATTAAACAAGGATGGACCTATGGCATCCAGCAGGTAAGTCATTATTCTTTCCTTTTAGAAAGAAGCTGACAGTACGCTGTCTGCTCTTTGTGGATTATAGTTAAAAATAAACGAGGTCTTTGTTTGATTTCTGCTGGAACACTTTCTTTAAATAGCTAAAAATGCTAAAAAAAAATATCAGCTACTTATATTTTCTTTTGCTTGTCTTCATTGAACCTGCATATTTCCTGTGTTGTTTATAACAGGACTTGAAGAGCAGGCGTAATCCTCGCCTGGTGCCATACGCTTTACTTGATGAGCGCACTAAGAAATCTAACAGGGACAGTCTGAGAGAGGCCATCAGGACCATGGTTGGATATGGATATGACATCGACCCCCCAGATCAGGAGGGTGAGAACATGATGCTGACACGCACTTTACTTTTTTCTTGGCTAACTTGAATATTTAGATGCAGAATGATTCACAATTTTGCCCAAAACTTTAAGATGGCCTGTATTATTTTATACTAATATACCTCCCTAAGGTGAAGCGTCGGTTTTTAACCTCTCTTCCCGTCTCTAGCCACCCATGAGGTGGATGATCAGAGCATCGAGACCATCCGCCTCTTCCGCGTGGAGCAGACGTACGCAGTGACGACGGGAAAGTGGTACTTTGAGTTTGAGGCCCTGAGTGGAGGCGACATGAGGGTCGGCTGGGCCAGACCGGGCTGCAGACCTGATCAGGAACTGGGAGTGGATGACCAGGCCTTCGTGTTCGATGGATACAGGGTAATCCAGCTCCGTTAGGACATATTGTGCTACTTTACCTCAGCAGCTGCTGTCATTATTCATCCCTGCTGCAGTACCGCTGTATGAGTGATAGAAGGGAAGATGACAGGGCCTGGCAAGAAGTTACTGAAAAGTGATTTATGAATGAGTATATAGGATGAATTTTAGATCTTGGTGGAGAAAAGGAAGTTTAAAACATAGATTGTTAATGACCATTTTGGCTTCGGTTCAGAGCATTCAGAATATTACCAGTGATTGATTCCACGGTATTTTGGCAGCTTACAGTAGGATCACTTTTATCATAACAGTTTTGTTGCATCATATTCTGCAGAAACCTCAAAGTTTCTCTTTTCCTCCGAAGGGTCGACGTATGCACGCTGGCAGCCGCTACTTTGGACATCCTTGGAAAAAGGGCGACGTGGTCGGTTGCATGATCAACATGGAGGACAAATCTATGATTTTCACCCTGAACGGAGAGCTGCTGATCACCAACAAGGGCTCCGAGCTTTGCTTCACTGACTTCGAGACAGAGGACGGTGAGCGCTCCGTCGACTCCGCTGAACTTTGGCGTTAATTCATTCATTTATTCCGCGTGCGATTCCTCCGCCGGATCTCGACATCCTCCAGGGATGGTTCGGGTTTGTTTAGGACATCATTAGCATTTTGTACCGTTCTTGGTCTTTCTTTGCTTCATGCTAACTGCGGGTTTAATGAAGTTCATTGTGGCATTGGGCTATTACTTTACAAATGAAGACAGGAGGGACAGTCTCAGTGGACATAAGATAAATGATTAAAATGAGTTGATGTGTGATGGATTCTGCTGCATAGACAGTTTGCAAACGGTGCTTACATACATGAGAGCGCACTGACTCACATTTTAATAAAATAGTGGGTGCTAAAATTAAGTTTCAACATATTTATTAATGAATAACACATTTTGTATGTCCAGAGACTTTTTTTTTCACCGGGTTATAAAGTCACCAGACTAATTAAACGTAGCTCCTGGGGGCAGAGAGACGGATCACATCATTAGTGGAAGGGAAACATCGAAGTTACTTTTTAATTAAATCGGCAAAGAAAGGTTCTCCAACTTTGTCGCTCGCACTGCAACGTGTGGCGACGTGTCTGGGTGACCTTTCACAGCGATGTCGATCTTTTCCGATGTTCCTCAACCCTCCTCCAGGTTTCATCCCCGTGTGCAGTCTGGGCATGTCCCAGATCGGACGCATGAACCTGGGCAAGGACGCCAGCACTTTCAAGTACTACACCATGTGTGGTCTCCAGGAAGGCTTTGAGCCCTTCGCCGTCAACATGAACAGAGACATCACCATGTGGTTCAGCAAGCGTCTTCCCACATTTGTCAACATACCCGAGGACCACATGCACATCGAGGTAAAGAAACACTTCTTGTTACATGTTAGCAGCATCCTCTGAATGAGAGTTTCTAGCTGCGATGATGATTACCTTCTTCGGATTGTGACTCTTAACTCCTCAGGTGACGAGGATCGACGGGACGATAGACAGCCCTCCCTGCCTCAAGGTCACCCACAAGACGTTTGGCACGCAGAACAGCAACAACGACATGCTCTACTGTAGACTGAGCATGCCCGTGGAGTTTTACTCCGCCGACAAGCTACTGGACGAATCACTGAAACTCAGGTCAGACGCAAACAGAGAGACGGAGAGCCTTGTTTTAGTGGAAGCAAAAATCCAATTATGGAGGAACAGCAGCATAATTTTTGAGTTTTCTTGTAGAAATGTCTGAAAAATGAAGATGTGGTTTTCCGGGATAACTTTGTAACCCGGTTTGTTTGTGTCTCTGCAGCCATCCTCCAAAAGAAGATGGAACTGTTGACTATGGAAGCATCACAACTGTAAATCAAATCAAAATTTCTACCTCTGAAACACTCGCGTGCTCTCAGCTCAACCCTCTGCTCACTAAGCCTATTATGCTGTGTGTGTGTGTGTGTGTGTGCTTTCTAATGGCAGTACTACCACTCAGTGAGAGTGTTCGCCGGACAGGACCCCGCGTCCGTGTGGGTGGGCTGGGTCACGCCGGACTATCATTACTACAGCAAGAACTTCAGCCTCGGCAAGACGCGAACAGTCACCGTCACCCTGGGAGATGAGAGGGGCCGCGTCCACGAGAGGTAAGAAAGCTCCCTGCTTTTTTTTTTTTAATATCTGGAGCTATCTTGAAACCTAGAGAGGCGTAACAGAGATCGGGAGAGTCAGCAGAATGGCTGTGTTCTCCGAGGAAATCAGGCCGTATCTGGGATTTTCAAAAAGCGTGCCTCCTTACAGTAATTTAGTGAAGGTCATGCAATATTGTTGAAGGGGCACAGTGTGAATCCTGCTCTGTGCCGAGCTTCTAAAGGCACCGTGTGAATATCTTTTCCTTTGCCTTGCATTATTTTCTGCTTTCCCATGGCAACACTTTTTTCATTTTAGTTCATTAAGTTCAAATTCAAAACAACTTTATTAATCCTGAGGGTAACTTGAAGCCGCTTCACACACAGAAACATACAAACGTACAGATAAACGATACCAGGGGGGTCAAATGTGGAAGAGTCAATAAAAATAATCAATATATTTAACAATAAAAGTTGAAAACATACACCAGCTATGACAATGCTGGTATTTCACAGCTCACTGCCAGTTGTAACCAACAAAAGTAAGTCTAGGTTAATGAAATTATTTCTACTTTGATGATGAAACTTCCTCAATCATCCTCTGAACACATTGCACAGTCGCTTGTATCAGAATTGACTCGCAGCCTTGCAGACTTTTTATTTGACAGCCTTGTATAAATAACTCAGAACCATATGGAAAGCTCACAGTTCCATAGACTGAACTTTGGATGGCGCAAACAAGACGTATCGCCTCGTCTTCAGTATTCAGGGGGAGTAAATGTGGATAAAACAGAATGAATGTGAATGAGGACAGGGGATCGATGGACAGATAATGTGCACGTACTCTTTATTTCTCACTCGTCACATGGAGTTATGCACGCAGCGTTCACGTTCTGCTCTCGTTGCCACAGCGTCCAGAGGAGTAACTGCTACATGGTGTGCGGTGCGGACGCGGTCGGGCCGTCTTCCTCCAGCCGCGCCAACTCCGACCTGGAGATCGGCTGTCTGATTGACCTGGCCACCGGCCTCGTCTCCTTCACTGCCAACGGCAAGGAGCTGCCCACAACATATCAGGTATAACAGCAGAGTGTGGCGCAGAGGACTAACCCACAGGGGCAGTGTGCCTCATAAACTTGAGGATGTGCATGTCGTTATTTCTTTCGCCTGTGGTGAATGCGGAGGTTACCGCTCCTCGCCACTCATTCAGAGATTTTAATAAATAAATGTAATAAATCTTGGAGGTGCCGGTGCTCAGACGTGTTTGCATTGCTCGCAGACACGCAGATCTTCCCTTCAGGTAACGTAAACAAATTTGCACTGCGGTAAATTAGACTTGCAGACGAGCAGTTAGGAAATTATACAAATGAATTCTCATCCGTTTTCAATAGAGGACTCTTAACAAAGGCAGACATCTGCTCAGTAATGCTCGCCTTGCCTCCCTGATCTCGGGTTTTGAACGCATCATATTGAATACCTGACTGGACGTCGAAATGATGCCTCGGGAAGCTTTTACGAGTCAAGTCTTGCTCTCGTCTTTCTCACTCTTTTTCTCCCTCCTCCCCTTGATTTAGTCGTGAATTGGCATTTTTAAAAGGAGGGAAGCTTTCCGAGGGAACCACGAGGCTTTTAACCTGATGAAAAGCTTCTCGTCCTGTTACCGGAGCTCTCTTTGTATTTATCTTTTGTGTCTGATGGCTGTCATCAATACACCAACTGATACTCGCTGAGCTGATTTATAATACCAGCTAATCCCCGAGCTTAGAGGTTAAAAGCCTTCTGAAATTTGTTTAATTGGCCTCCAGAACAGATAGTAGCAGAGCACAATAAGAATTATCTCTATCCCGCTAACGATTTAGTGCAGGAAAGCGCTGATTATTAATCTCCATCATGCACATTGCAGCACTTTTTGTTTCATTTTTGGCGCGCTATTAAATCCTGTCTGTAACGCAGATAACTGGGAAAACTTTGTTTATTTCCAGGTGGAGCCAAATACCAAGCTGTTCCCAGCTGTGTTTGTACGCCCCACCAGTTCAAACCTCTTCCAGATGGAATTTGTCAAGATCAAGGTTTGTCTCCAGAGTATTCAATCCTTCAACGTGATCTGGTGCCTCGTGGAAAGTAATCTTGTTTATTACACCTAACCTCATTTACAGTAACTAATAGATAAACATGTGATATGTATTTTGCATAGGGACTCTTTAATTTTTAATGCTCTCACCCTCAAATAGTCACACACTGGCCAACAGACCTAAATTGTAACTCTGTGGCCCACATTGGAAGTTATTGCTGTCCTTGATTAAGTCTTAAGCTCTGTCTGTACATGCTTCATATTTTTTGGGATGATCTAAGGATAAAAACATGGCTGAAATAGGATAAAATGCTCCATTCATGAGTCAAATATCATCTTTCATACTGCTTTTTCTTCTTCTGCCACTTGCTCTCAGGATGCAATGCCGCTCTCGTCTGCCATATTTAAGAGCGAACACAGGAACCCGGTGCCGCAGTGCCCGCCACGACTGGATGTGCAGACCATCGTGGCCGTGCTGTGGAGCCGGATGCCGAACACCTTCCTCAGCGTGGAGACCGCCCGGGTCAGCGAGAGGCACGGCTGGGTGGTCCAGTGTCTGGAACCGCTGCAGATGATGGCAGTGCATATACCCGAGGAGAACAGGTCTGCAGCGAGGATGTGACGTAGACACGCAGTGATTTAAGAACGCGCACAGTAAAACAGGATACGACTGGTCCAGTCCATGACAGGTCCTTTGTTTCTGTTTTAGGACATCGCGTGTGCATAATTAATGAAACATTAAAAATTCATTGAATCAATTCAACACCATAGATGATACTACAAGTGCTGTCAATATTGTCAAGTCCACATTTCCCACATAACTCTGTTTGATGCTCAGGTACAGTTAGAAATACTCTGTGTCAGCATTTGTGGAGTGGGCCATATGGAGGAAATCATTAAATAGTAACTTTTATGAAAAAAAAGGGACCTTCAGTTAAGATACTTTTGTCAGCTTTTTCATGGATAAATAACCAGACGGGAATGTCTTAACTTAAATACACAAAAGCAAAAGTCACAGTCTCAGACAGGATCTGGCGCTGCAGTAAAATTGCAGGTTCGTGTGTCTGTTTGTGCTGATTAACCGATTATCGATGCGAGGGCTCGCTCACTCTCGTTCACTGTCTTTGTCACTCAACCAGTGTCCGCTCTCTCTCAAACCATCGGACACAAACCAAATTGAACTTCTTCGTGTCTCTATTTTACGGCATAAATCGCGAGTCAGATTCAGATTTAGAAGCTGAGTACATGAAATAAACAAAGCCAGAACGCAGATAATCTTAGTTTCAGAGACATTTCAGGCTGCCTGTGGAGGTTTGATCGGTCTGATCAGCTGATTGACGTATTGCTACATTCTGTTGGATCCGGCTCGACTCCTCCGCTGCATGTTGCTGTGTTTTTTGGCAGACATCCCTGTGACCCTCACCCTCTCTGTCTGAATGTTACCTTTAAATCCAATACAATAACCTAATACACCAAGAAGCATTAAAAGGGATAGCAAACTGTGTGCAACATCTCTGAAGGTAGACAGTATCTGTCCTGATCTCTGGTGGAAATAATAAATATCTAGTCGCCACCTGCTGTGTTGCTGCTGCAGCGTGAATGACCTCCCTGCTTCTCCATCACACTCTTCTTCATTCCTGCTTTTAGGTGTTTGGACATCCTGGAGTTGTCTGAGCATGAAGACCTGAGAAAGTTCCACTACCACACCCTGAAGCTGTTCTGCGCCCTCTGCGCCCTTGGAAACACCCGCGTCGCCCACGCCCTCTGCAGTCACTTGGACCAATCGCAGCTCCTCTACACCATCGACAACCAGTACCTCTCCGGCATGCTGAGAGAGGGCTTCTACAATGTCCTCATCAGGTGTGGTAGTCACAGAGATATGGAAATTATATTGGGAGGCATCCTAAATGTTGTCATCAAGTTTACAGTGTTTAACAACCTCGACTTGGAAAGAGAAAAGTAAGAAAAGTTGGCAACATTTTGCTCCCCAGTGAATCTAATGATGATCAATGATAGAATGATAACGTATCACACCATCAGCACCAGCACCATTAACTGTTAAAATGATGGAGCAGGGCAGAAGACCACAAAGTAAATTTGTCATAATAAATCTTTATAACGCCTCGGTGATGTATTTGTATTGCCTGCGCACATCCAGAGTAATCCAATCTGTCTTTTTCTCCACATCACATCGGTAAATTCTCACCTCGACCGCACACGCGCGTCTGGGACAAATCGTACATTATGAGTGTCACCTGCTACTTTCCGAACGACGCGCTTTACCTCCATTATCGGTGGAGATTCAATTTCAAGAGGAGGGTGTAAACACCTCGGTGGGTGGAGAGCTTTGTTTGTTAGGCTGTGATGATGGGTCACAAAGTTAAAGAACTCTCAGGAGTTAGTCAGATAATTGCTGAGTCATTGGTATTGATCACCAATGCTGTCACCTCCCACGCTCGTATTATGGTAATTCTGTGCTGTGGGGCTGTGCAAATCAAACCAGTTGCACATTTATACCACTTAGGTGAAGATATTTTTAAACCCTGGAATGGTTATTTCCTGCTAAGTGTAATTGCCAGTGCCGGCAGGTGTGCCGTGATTGAACTGGTGGTTCTTTTCATTGCCAGCATCCATCTTGAGACAGCGAAGGAGGCCCGCCTAATGATGAACAACGAGTTCATCATCCCCGTGACGGATGAGACTCGCTCCATCAAGCTGTTCCCCGACGAGTCCAAGCGGCACTCGCTGCCCGGCGTCGGCCTGAGCACGTCCCTCAAACCGCGGGTCAACTTCTCCCCCGTCGGCATCCTCAACACGAAGCGCCACCAGTACCTCTACAGCCCCCAGATCCCTCTGGGCGTCCTGAAAGAGAAGGCCATCAGCATGCTCACCGAGGCCGTGCAGGGCGGAGGCATACACATCCGAGACCCCGTGGGCGGCAGCGTTGAGTACCAGTTCGTCCCCATCCTGAAGCTGATCGGGACACTGTTGATCATGGGAGTCCTAACCAGTGAGGAGGTGAGGCTCATTCTCCTCCTGATCGACCCCAACGTGTTCGGAGAGGCCAAGGAGGGCGAGGAGGCCAAGGGGGATGAGGTGGCTGTGAGCGGGGAGAAGGAGGAGGTGAGCAAGAACGAGGAGAAGGCTGTGGAGGCCGGAGAGGAGGAGACAAAGGAGAGCAAACCGCCGGTCAAAGGTCTGCTGGAGAAGTCGCTGCCGGAGTCCGTCAAAAACCAGGTAACGAAACTGACCATAAAAACACACGAGATTGAAAATAGTTGTGCAAAAGTCCATTCATTTATATTCCAAGGATTTAATTAAATTTTAATTTTACCCGTCTTATTTGCCTTCGTCTGATTTGGTACACTAATTCCTCATTTGTCAGCAGTTCAGCGCTTTTATGATTTATCTCCTACTGAGGAGCGACTGCATGAGTGCAAAGGAAGGCAGAGCATGAATACTAATGTTGCTATCAATGACAAAAAAGTCCACGATGCTGTCAACGTTCCAACTTCAGAAAAACTGCTTTTATCTTCTTATTATCGAGATGGAGGCAGATAATCTCTTGCAAATGGGAATAATATACGAGGTCTCTCTTTGTTTAACGGCTGATTTGAAAATAATATTATTCAAAGACCACATCAAGAGAGAGAGACAAACTTCTAAAAGTTTCCCTGATTGTCGCTTCTGCTGAATTAATGCGGTTTTGATTTGTTTTCAGATGTGCGAGCTGCTGCACTACTTCTGCGACTGCGAGCTGAAGCACCGCATCGAGGCCATCGTCTCGTTCTCCGACAGCTTCGTGTCCAAGCTGCAGTTCAACCAGAAGTTCCGCTACAACGAGCTGATGCTGGCGCTCAACATGTCCGCCGCCGTCACGGCCAAGAAGACCAAAGAGTTTCGTTCCCCACCGCAGGAGCAGGTACAGCACCAGCCGGAGCACGACGAACTGTTTACATCCTGCTTGAGATTAAATTTATGTTCAAGGTTGTTTGAGGTATTACGCAGAAATAAAAGCCCAGAATGCTCACTTGAGCCTCGGGGTGAAAAAAATCAATGAGGCTGGGTTTTGTAGTTCATTTTTTGGCTGTAACTTAACTTTATTCTCAGCTGGCATTCCCGAAGGCTAAATTGTGCCATATGTGAGGCTAAATTGAACGTGGAGTGACTCGATTGTGCGTTGAGAGTTAAACGGCTGGCATTTACGAGTAGAAAATTGTTATTAGTCCCAAAAGGGAAATTTACAAACTGTGTTCAACCGTTCTTTTAAAAATTCGAGTAGGTTTATAGCTCGGCATGCATTGTGAAAAGCTGCAGAAACATATAGGTGAGCCAGCGAGGTTCAGCACAGGTTGTTAAAAAACAGAATATTACAGAAACCCAGTCCAACCTGCTGGATTTACAAAAATACCTGTTTGACTAGCACATAAATATGGAAGCCCCGAGCGGTCATGCATTTTATTTCCTCCGTTTTCTTGTCAATAAAAGGTCATCTCGAGTTATTTATGTCATTATCTTGAAATGAGATAATGAGATTCCAAGAAATCAAAAGGATAGATTAATATATTAAATCAGGATATCTCAAATTCATTCCGGCAGTATGTCGGGAAACTGTTTTGTTATCTTCAGAGGTCGAGAAAAGTCGTTATCACAAGAAAATGGAGGAAATAAAATGTATGAATGTTTGACCTCTTGGGGCTTCCGTACGTAGATGCTGCTAGAAGAGACCTAAATCAAAGCGGCAGACACTGCAGCAGTCTGTGCCATTTGAACCTTTCAGACCAAAATACTCCCCCGAGGGTTTCTCCGTTCTCACAGCAGATGTTGAAGCAATCGGCCTTTTTAACTTTTGAGAGGTCAGACTCGGGTTTCGTTGCCAACGGGCCAACGGTCGTCCGGGGTCAGGCTGGACCGTGTTACATTTATTGTTTATTTAAGTTCCACCCACGTTACGTTGCTCTGGTTACAGCCACTCTCCATAAAGTCCATAATTGGGATTGAAGGGAATTGCTGGATCAGTGATGTGAAAATCACTGTGTGCCACTCGCTGTGTGCCAGCTCGCAGGAAAGTGTATTCACGGCTCCCAGTTATCCCTCGCACCGCACGCTTTCAGTGTTTTTCAGCTCAGTGTGCAATAACTGTGTCAGCACACTTTTAGTGCCATGGGCTTGAATCTTTGTAGCTAATGATTGGGCACCATTAGTTTCTCTTTCACCGTGTCTCTGAGCCAGAGTAGAGAGGCAGACCGAGGTACAGCATTATTCTTCCTGCCCACTAGCCAGAAAGTCGTTTTATTGGAGTGCTTGCGCATTGCACAGCAGTGAGCCAGAAGTTTAGATCGAGCTGCAAAGTCACGCTGATGGCCGCGCGCACCCGGCCTGAAAAATAAGCAGCGTGGTGGTCAGCAGCAGGTGTAAACTGTAGGCAACATTCTCCAGCATTGCTGTGGTTTATTAAAAAAGCTCTGCCAGAAATAGACGTCAGAATTGCCTAAACTGGACGCTGCGTTTGCTTAGCCCCAGGAAGCATCTTGTGTATTTTTAGTCTGTTTTATAGTTAGCCTGTGACACACAGCGAACACAGCAGATTTATAGCTATTAGAATCATTTATCGTGAAATGTGTTTCCTGTGATTAAAGCTTATCATTAAGGTTTTAATTTTCACTCGTGAGACTGTTCCTCTCTGCATTGACGAGGCCGATACGATCTGAGAATGTGAGCAGTCACTGCAGGAGGCTGCACGAGTAATTCTGCTGTCGAGCGTGACTCAGAATTATAATGGTGCCGTCCTCCCTGCACGCTCACCTTCTTCACATCCCTGCATGCTCACTCGCTTATTTACGCCTCCTTTTCCTCGTCCCTCTGGCTCTATAAAACATTATTTTGCATATTTCCTTCCACGCGCTCTGCTCTTATTGTTCGGTTTGTCTGTTTCCTGCAGATCAACATCCTGCTGAATTTCAGCGCAGGGGAGGACTGCCCCTGTCCCGAGGAGATCCAGGATGAGCTCAACTCCTTCCACGAAGAGCTGCGACTGCACTGTGGTACACACATATATATATTTGATTGTGTTCAGACTCTAGACAAGGCTCAGTGAAGGTATAAAGAAGCACTCATCATACGCCTTGGCTACCAGTCACACTGATCTGGTATCAGACATAAAACACCAACAAACTGATGTCTCAACATACTGCACTAAGACTGCAGTTAGAGGACAGTACAGTTTCTTAAAGAAATGTGTTTCCCCCTTGCAGGAATCCCCATCGAAGAAGAGGAGGAAGAACAGGACACATCGATAAAAGGCCGTCTCCTTGCTTTGGTCTATAAAATCAAAGGTCCGCCTCAGAAGACTGAGGAGGAGCCCACAGAGAAGGAGCAGGCTGCCCCCAGTAAGTAACCTTAAACACCAAAGACCCGAAAGGTTACGCAGCGGATGATTAGGTTTCGGAACACCTCATCGCACAGCGGGTTTGTGACATTGTACTTTATTCAGATTCAGCTCCAACACAGATTAACCTCTGAAGAATCGAGTCATTTCATCCCCATTGGTCTTGGAAAATCTTTGGGTACAGATGTATCCGTCATAAATGATACAGAACATCTACAGACGCTGCCCGGCAGGTAGTTTAACAAGTTCTTTGGGGTCACTGGTTTCAATATTCTTTTGCCTGAAAGCATGGTTATGTTCTGTTTCAAATAATAGAAGACTAATGGACAGCCACTGCAAGACTGCTATAAATTTTAATGCCTCACTCCAGCCTCCCACACCTAACCTGCATTATTAAAAAGCTCCATAAGTGGACAGATGATGTGATTCAAGGTGATTCTTAAAGACCCACGTTAACTTTTTTTTTTTAAAGTGATGGGTGCGGAAACAAGCTGCTCTTCCACCGTCTTCCACCGTCACCGTTCCACCAGTCATTATTCAAACATTTAAATGTTAATGTCTGATCTGTACATGAAGTATTATGTATCACCAAAATGAATCATCAAAACACCTAATGAGTCATTCGTTATAACAAAGTTGACTTATGGGTAATTCCTAAATAGAGCTGCAGCAATTAGTCGGTTAATTGTTGTTTTTTCCATTGATTTGACTGGAGGTGGTGCGTTTTGGTTGTAGTGGTGTGCCCTGAAATGTCTCTGAAACTGAGACCATCCAGTTGGGCTCACAATTTAAGCTGCAAAATAGTGATGCGAAGAAGTTTAATTTGGTTTGCGTCCGACGGTTTGAGAGGGAGGGAACGAGCGTTTGTCTCGAGACATAGACAGTGAATGAGAGTGAGCAAGCGCGGCCTAAAGTCTAAAAGTTATTTCCTGATTGTTTCACAGCGGTCACGTTCAGCACAGATAGACGCAGCCCCCCTCGCCCACACACCAATAGACAATCCTGCGGCGATTCGCTGCAGCGCCTGGTCCTCTTTTTGTATTTGTTTGACATCGTGGTGCTACATGAAATATATTTAGACATATTAGCAGATTTTTGAAGAGATCAGTACAGAAGACTGTGCTAGGAAGCAAAAAACTTAAAAATTTGTTTTTTAATGACGCCATCCTGAGTGTGTGCGTTCATTTGCAGATTAGCATGCAGACAGAGCAGGGTCTTGTGTTTGCGATGACTCCCATGTGAGCCGCTGTTTGAGACGATGCAGAGCAGATGTGAATCTGCGAGACATTCACCTTCCAGGGCAGCTGGCTCTCTCTCTCTCTCTCTCTGTATCTGTCTCATCTCTCATTAGGATTCTGTTTGAAACTGACCCTTTGTTTGCTACAGATGTTTGGCTATTTGACTTAAACACTCAAAGTTCAGCGATCGCTTTAGAATAACAATGTTATCATTTGGAGAGATGCGGCGTTTGGCTGCAGCCTGTACATTTATCACCACAGGTCGCCGAGTTCTTCGGTAGCTGTGCTCCGTTTTATTGTCGTTTGTTTGAAGATTAAAGTTTGATGAGACCCTAAAATGAAGTTTCAAAGAATCACCCAGACTGGATTGTTCTATTTCGATGCATCCCTCTTGTATCTGTCCTGTACTGTAAGTGTGAATGAAAATGTATGAGGTATGTTACTTCTTGAACTCGTGACAAACCTTGCTGGGGTGCCTCGGGAACGGAGCCCACAACTGTTCCTCAACAGTCCTTTGAAACAGTCAGACAGTTTCTTTCCAAGGTACTCTCTCTCTCTGGAGACAAAACTTTGAAGGTCAAACATAAGTCGATTGCACCATACCTTTTTCTAAGTCAGTTTTACTGCAGGAAGAAAAACGTTAAAGGTAGTGGGAGCTATTCTGGTTTAATTTGACTTTGAATGTGTTTGAATGTTGTTAGTGTTGCTTTTTTACTGTATGCTTTATTTTTATAGTGACATCCCTCATAGTCAATGACAATATTACTCCAAAACACACTGTTAATTGATCTACAAACGTCCCCTCACCGTGCCGTATACATGACTGCATCATCAGCATACATACTGTGAAGACAAATGAATGAATCAAAGAACTGTGAAACAGCTGTAGTTTGATTTTGGACTTTAATATCAGCGTATTTGGGTTGCTTTTTGATTTGATCTGAAACGTGAAATAACTGCAAACGTATAGCAATTGATATCACAGATATTACAGAACACTAAAATAAAATACACACATAGACTCGAGCTGGCATTGTCGCTGAACTGTAGGATGATTTTTTTTTCTCTTACGAATGAGCTAAAATGCTGTGAATCATTGTTTGAAGGTGTAAAATGGCATTCCTGATTCAGCACATGGTGGCACTTGGAGCAGAGCTGGCCTCAGCATTTTGATTTCATACCCCAAAATAATGCGTTTTCTGGTTGCTGGAGGAGAATAAACCGGTTAGTCTGATGTTTAAATTGAGGAGCTGTTGTTCCATATAGTAACTCCAGACCTCTGCCAGCTGCAGAACCTTGACTTATCTACAGTAAATGTAAACACAGAGGGACCACAAACCCAAAAGCATTACTTCATTGTGCTCGTACCACTGGACGGCACATATTTTAGTTTAAAGACAGTATGGACTGTGAATATTGAACTTACATTCACCACATGGTCGGAAAAACAACTCCAAATGAATGATGTTGCTCCAAAATGGCTGATAAGCAACCATATTAACTGCTAATATATCAGTGTATTGTTTGCAGCTAATTCCTGCAGCAAAAATCAGTTATTGCAGGTTTAATCGACCCGGCTGGTTGGTTTTATACCAACGTTAGAAAAACAGAAAATGTAATTCATCACGTTGGTGATGTGCCAAAAAGTGCCAGATGCTCATTAAAAGTTTCTTTTTAGCTATTACCCTATAAAGAGATTATCTACAGCACAAAAACTGACCTCTACACCATTATTCACTGTGTTAATGTTACATTGTCACCTCTCCAGCCAACCTGAAGGAGCTGATCTCCCAGACTATAACTAGCTGGGCTCAGGAGTCTCACATCCAGGACCCAGAGCTGGTCAGAGTGATGTTCAGCCTATTAAGGAGGCAGTATGATGGCATCGGGGAACTGCTCCGGGCCATGAAGAAATCCTACACCATCAGTGCAGCGTCTGTGCAGGATGCTATTAACCTGTTGGCATCTCTGGGTCAGATCAGGTCTCTGCTGTCAGTACGCATGGGCAAGGAGGAGGAAAAACTCATGATTGATGGGCTTGGGTAAGAAAATATTATTGCCATAAACGCAGTGACATCTATATAATGGTTTAATGATTACATAGTTGTCCTCTCTGCACATTGTAACTTACCGAGATACATTTCAACAGTCAGGCAGTGTTTTAAACGTGCTTTATATTGCCTGGAAAAAGTCGGGCAGTGCAATCACGACCTTCACAAATCACCTTCTTGTGCTTCTCAGTGACATCATGAACAACAAAGTTTTCTACCAACATCCCAACCTGATGAGAGTGCTGGGCATGCACGAGACCGTCATGGAGGTCATGGTCAATGTGCTCGGAGGAGACAAGTCACAGGTACGACAGCGTGACCACATCCTGACATGTTTCAGACTTCCTGTACTAACTGTGGTCAGTACAACCCATTGTAATAAGTTGTTCAGTTGTGCTTGTCCTGGAGCCTTTGACAGTCCTCATCAGTAGAATGAAGTTGTAGAGTTGCCAAAACCTGTTGAGATGCTGTTCTTGCACCTCTATGACTTCCCAACCATGATGACAAGTGTCAGACTGTTCCACTAAACTACAGGTGGCAGTAATGCTCCAAAGAGAGCAGCAGTGTCTGAACAAAGACGAGGAAGAAGAAGGAGACTGATAGAAATGGTTGCAAACAATCTTTGCAAATGTTTTACGAGAAAGAAAATCCAACACGTCTGTTGGACTTCAAGGATCCACACATCTTTGGTTCTGAGGAATCTCGCCCTGGTAACTGATGTTCCTGAACCTCTCAGAAGGTCATATTTCTGAGTTAAGAAATCCAGAAATCAGGGTGGAGCATGCAGATAAGATTTACCTATTCTCCAGATGTGAGGGGAACATACACACGCCACCAAGTTTTGTTCCTGTGAATAACTGACTGAAAAAGTGGCTTAGCTCTGTCAGGCCCTGACATAAGCTTCAAATGGCTAACAGGTTGTATACTAATCTCAAGAAAACAAATTTAATCCTAAGAGGGCGAAGTAAGCCAACATAAACAAGCTAATACCCAGAAAAACCACAAGGGTAATGGAGAGGGCAGATGAGTAAGCGAAGGCCGAGCAGGGAGGGTGTAAACGCAGTGAGAGGGAGGCCTCTCAAACCTGTCCTTTTTGGGCAGTGCTGACAGAAGCTGGATGAGACGGCTGTGATTTAATGCCACCGCCGGTGCCAAGCATGAATTGAACCTCAGACATAAAAACCTCAGGGAAACATTTAGGCCTTCACATCTGACTCTGGCAGTCTGATCACGCAGTCTCAGACATAAATTCCAGACCAGTTTACTGCTACTTGATATGTGCCTTTCACTTAACCGGGGGCCGTATAAAGTGGCAGCCCCACAGCTTGTAAGTGTTTTATCAGGTTTGTAATATTTACTCGATTATCTCAAATGTTGTTTTAGTCGTGGCAGGGTATCAGATCGAACCATGATTTAGTTAGGGGGTCGAAATTCTCTTCACGTCTCAGCTCGAATCACGCACACAGATCTATAGTCAAGCCAGAAATATTGGCACCAAGGATTTCTGCAATTATTTCTATTTCTGTATTTCTCATAATGAACCACTTCTCCCAAGAAAATATTGCAGTTATGAATGCTTTGGTGTTCTCATGTTTATTTCTAAGCAAAATCCAAGATGTTCCACACAAACTCCAAAGAAATATTGGCGAATAAAATGCTTTATCTTCAGAAATTATTGTATTTCAAACATCTGATGCTCCTTTAATTTGTAATTAAATTCATCTGTAGCAATCCACAGGTGCTGGCAATACTGAAAACACACTTGCAGCCAGTTAAAATGAAGAAAAGTTGACTCAGCCTTTGTTTTGTGTCTGTGTGCACAACACTGAGCTTGGACAAAATAACAGAAAAGCAAGACGACAGATGAGAGCTGGGTCTCCATCAGCGGTCATGGGCGGGGCGGTGACCCAAAGAAGACTTCAGAAAGCACTCAGAAATCAGACAAAACGATCACAGAGCACCTGTGGAGAGATCGCACACAGCTGGGAGAAGGAACACAACAAATGTAAAAGACCTGGAGAAAGAAACTCATTGGTGGATATGGGGCGCGATTGATTTCTCCAAAGGGTGTGCTGCCAAGAGGTTGAGGGTGCCAATAATTTGCCCTGTCCATTTTTAGAGCTCTGTGTGAAATAATAATAATAATATAACAAAAGAAATTAACACGAGAATACCAAAACATCTGTACGATAAGATGATCCATGATGCTCTATCCATTCCTATAGCAATTTACTTTCATCTCCAGTGTGGAAAAAATGTACTTTCCTCTTAGATTTGTGCTCAAGCTCAACCTAAAAATGAATATTACAAAAATGAGAATGACACAGAGGTAATGGCATTACACGCAAAAGGGCTTGGAGGTGAAATGATTTTTCCAGTTGTTGTGTTCCAAAACAGAAAATAATTTTATCTTTGACTTCACTTTAAGCTTTTATCAGGGCAGAACATGCAAGCCTCTGCATCCTCCACACGTATCAGGACAGATTAAAATCCACCTGAGCTGCTGCTTTGGGGAAAAGCTCGATATCATCTTCAAAAATGTTTTCTTGTCCCTCCTAACAGCATCAGCCTGACTCATGTAGGAGTTTTTGTGGAATATTTAAGAGCTTCAGATTCACCCTGAAACTTCAGAAAGTCTGCTGCTGTCTACATCAAATAGAAATGGAAGAAAGAAACAGCCTGGAGAAATCTGAAAGCCAGGCTAAGACTACCACATCAAGATTCTGGACAGAGTCCTGTTGGAAGAGAATAATACCGTGTTTTGTAACTTTAAATCTGAAATGTGAACAGGATCACCAGTGACAGGATGGATGCTGGAAGCGGTGTGTGACAGTCTTCGTATGTTTCGGGCTTTCCCTTTTTTGATTTCGGCGTATTGGCGAGAAAAATGAAATTTTCTGGAACAGAAGCGGACTGTCTCATTATACCTGGACGCAGTCCCGGATAAACTCATGACTCAAGATGAATATCTGTTTAAAAGCCTCTTGGCTGCAGAAGGAAAGCCATCACATGGAGATGGCTGCGGCCAAATCCTCCACCGATGGATGACCGCGCTGCATTTGTCAACAAAATAACCTGTGTGGAGGAACTGACCTCTACTTTAAGCCTATGATTAATGATTATGGCATATGAGTAATATGAAAATACTGACTGTAAGAGTGATAGATGGATAGAATAATGAGGATCTACATTTGTGTTTTTCATTTCTGTCTGCAGGAGATCGCCTTCCCCAAGATGGTGGCCAGCTGTTGTCGTTTCTTGTGCTACTTCTGTCGTATCAGCCGCCAGAACCAGAAAGCCATGTTTGACCACCTGAGCTACCTGCTGGAGAACAGCAGCGTCGGACTGGGTGAGTACTGTTCGGCTTCATGAAATGAGACAGGCCTACTCTCCTTTCATCAGCTGACAGTTGCCTCGCAGCATTTTCTATCGCAGTTATTGTAGATCACTCCGAGAGAGGAAGACGGAGGCTTAAAAATGTATAAAAGAGGATGAACAGAAGGAGGAAAGAAGAGAGGGTGAAGCGGAGGAGAGGAACATTAAGAGAAGACGTTAAAGGGATTTCTTGACATTTAGTATTCACCACACTGTAGGAAGTGAAAATCTGGCCGCGTGCTGCCTCCAGAATGTTGCAAAACGTTCAAAGGTGACGCATGCTGGAAGAGTTTTTCAGCTAATTGAAGTGTGATACAAACTTAGCGCCCACATTGTGCTGGGGTATCAAGTTTGAGAGTGAGACAGGCAGAGAGGGAGGCAGGAAGATGAGGGACGAGGGTTATTTAGGCATGCAGGGCAGGACTGATGAGTCACTGGGCTCCGGCTGCTGCTGCTGCTGCTCTTATAAACTAAAGCAACTGCCTGTGACAGAGGAGAGGTTCACACGGCGTGGAGAGGAGAGACGGATGCAAACTCACCAGTTTATCATGCCGGTCATGAAACATTTGATATTTGCGTATTCATAAATCGCACGTCGGCGTGAAGGTGCTGGTGGACGTGCTTCTGTTGTCTGTTATGATAAGTCAGCTTCCATGAAGGACAGAGTTAATTACAAATCAATCGCTGATATGTTTTTGTAATCAAAATTGCTCTGCAACAGTGTGATATTGTTATTATTCTATATTTTTTATTTGAAGCGTGGTTGCTACATTGAGTCTCCTCATTAAGCGTCTCCTTGCAGTACAAACTGCTGCGTGTTCGTTTGGACGAACTCTTTGTCGTTCAGGAAACCAAATTTCATTCCAGAAGATTTGGCTGATGTCTCCTCCCAGACAGTTAGCAAATAAATCAGGCAATTAAGTGACATATTCAAAGTTGTGGTCTTTATTTTAACTAAAAATGAGACTGGGCCTTTATAAAAAGCGATCTTGAGACCAATTTTGTAATGTTTTATCATGTTTGCAGCTCTAAATGAATTCTCTGTGTAATCACAGGACTTTGTAAGAGTGAAAATAATCTGTCTGTCAGACATGATGTTATAATCTATCAGTAAAAATCTGTACTCGTGCACTGAGAAGTCAGCCTGATCTCATCTAAACTGCAAGAGAGAGAGAAGAGAACACGACGACAGCAAATGAAGATAGACTGCCCCCTGTTGTTTAGCACAGAACAAATGTAAAGTGTGTCTGTCTACGTGTGTGTGTGTGTAGCCTCTGAGGCGATGCGGGGCTCCACTCCGCTGGATGTTGCAGCATCTTCAGTGATGGACAACAACGGCCTGGCTCTGGCCCTGGAGGAGCCCGATCTGGAGAAGGTTTGTTACTCGTTGGCACAGAATGAAAACATGTTCGACTGCAGCGAAGTCTAAAATGCCGAGATGAGAGAGGCAGATATGTTTGTGTTGAAAGTCTAGTTTTCTGTATCGTTATTAAGTCACATTCACAGCTGAGATGACTTCTTATTCAAACTACTCGCTGCTGACATGTGGTGGAAGTAAGACAGAAATAGAAACCTCGTGTCACCAAAAAGAATAATACCCACGAATGAAACTGACGTGTGTGTGTGTGTGAAGGTGGTGACATACCTGGCAGGCTGTGGTCTCCAGAGCTGTGCCATGCTGGTTGCTAAGGGATACCCGGACCTCGGCTGGAACCCCATAGAGGGAGAGCGTTACCTGTCCTTCCTGAGGTTCGCCGTCTTCTGCAACGGTATGTCGGCGTCCGTAGCAGCAGCAATAAAGATGAGACGATCTGTCCATGTCCATCACCTGTCCATTTCCCTGCCGTGTCTGTACACCAGGTGAGAGCGTGGAGGAGAACGCCAACGTGGTGGTGAAGCTGCTGATCAGACGTCCGGAGTGTTTCGGCCCCGCCTTGAGGGGAGAGGGAGGTCAGGGCCTGCTGGCTGCCATGAAGGAGGCCATCAAGATCTCTGACGATCCTGCCCTGGACCTGCCAAAGGCCCCCGTCACTACCGGGTAGGAATCCACAGCAGTTTCTCACATTAGTTTGCTCTAACTTTAACTCTGAAAATCCTGTGAATCGGCATTTAGATTATCACGATGCTCTAAAACAGTCACTAGTGATAAAGTCACCCATTAGCTGTGTCTTTGCAGTGAACTGGTAACTGTTAATTAAATCTGGCTTTGTGTGTTTCTGAGCTCTGCTAAAGCAGCACACACTTTTTAGTGTTATTATATTGTAATTTACCTGTAAGCCTGCACAGAGGAACTGCAGCTTTTTGCTGCTCCCCCTGGGGTGGGTGCCCCAAGCGAAGGAGTTCAAGTATCTCGGGTTCTTGTTCATGAGTTCTGGGAAAATGGAGCGTCAGGTGGACCAGTGGATAGGTGCATCATCCGCCTAACCGCTGTGGGCAAGAGGGAGCCGAGCTAGAAGGCAACACTCTCGATCATGAGCTTTGGGTAGTGACCAAAAGAACTCATACACAAGATTTAAAATATGATTCATTTCAGACTTTTAATTGCTGGATATGAGAGGTTGGGCGGCATCTTGTAACCAAGCAATTAAAAGTGACACTACGAGATGTAAAGTCACAAAATAATGCTCGCACACATTTAAATGAGATTTAAGGTGAGCGCAGAGAAACTTTCCCCATTACAGGAGATGAATGTGGAAAATGTCAACCTCTGCACATACGTCATTGTGCACAGTGAAGCTCAAACATTTAAAATGTTGCAGTAATGGTTGACACGACGAGAAGCATCTCTGTCTTTTCTATTCTCGTCTTAAAATAAAAAGTCTAAGAAAATTGCCAATATGATGAGATCATAGATAATTTTTCCGGCGTAAATGAACTTTTAATAAAGTCTGACTAACTGAGTTGGAGACATTTAAGCTTCAACATAAAGAAAAACAGAGATATTTGTCTGGTGAGAGGTTTATAGAATATAGCAGCCTTGATAGTGATTGCAGCCGTGGCCAGTTTGTAGAAAGGCTTCATGCCCTCCTGCCTGCTCACATCAGCATGCAGAGGCTGTAACATGCTGGCTGCATCTTAATCAGGGAGGTTACGATTGCATGAAGTGAGGAGGGGGATTTGGAAGCCGGTCACAATCACAATCAATCCCGTACCGTAGTGGCCTGTAAGGAGATTACGTAATGTGCCAAAATATTATTAGAAATGTTCACAAATCTCCTCATTTGTTGCTCTCCTGGTGCACGTTTCCCTCTCGAGCTACCTCGTTACAACCAGTAACCCAAAATATATTGTAACAGTGATGTTTGTGTTTGTATGTTTAAGGTCCGAGGAAGAAGGTGAAGTTATTCACATGGGCAACGCCATTATGTCCTTCTACTCGGCTCTCATTGACCTGCTGGGACGCTGCGCTCCAGAGATGCATGTAAGGTCCTAGTAAACATATTGTATGCAGCAGTGTGTAGTTCCCCTTTGTTCATGACCAAGACCAAGACCGGGACCACTCCAGTGAAATTAGTGGGTTGAATATTTTCTGCTTGCATCTCTTCCAGCTCATCAATGCGGGTAAAGGCGAGGCGCTGCGTATCCGGGCCATCTTGCGCTCTCTGGTTCCCACTACAGACCTGGTTGGCATCATCAGCATCCCCCTCAAAATGCCCGTTGTTAATAAAGGTACGTTGTTCTCGGAGGCTGTGGTGTTTTTATATTTATTTCCTACATGAAGTCACTCGCTTGGAGATGTTGCTGGTTGAAACGGATTCACTGAAATAAATGAGGTTGAACCAGGAGCTGCAAAGAAATAAAGTGATGAGTTTTAAAATGTACGGTAGCGCGTGTGTGGAAAAAAACTCCAACAGCAGCCAAAAGTGACACAGAAAAGCGTCCAGCTGAGCCAGAAAAATGGACTTTGGACCCGATTCAAGGCTGAAACTGGTCTCACACAGAGTTTAAATTAAAATGCTTTATCAGGCTGTTTATATAGCACAAACACAAGCTGCAGTATATCAGAGTCACATCTTCTCTGCTGCCTGCTGAACTAACATGCCAGCGCACTTCACTGCCCAGAGATCTGAAAAAAATCAAACAAAAAAACAATTGGCTGGCATCGACTGTAAGTCACAGACCAACGCAGCTGAAATAATTTGATATCTCTGCACGTTGAAAGTCATCTCAGCTCTGCCAGCAGGAGGTTTATCATGTAAATGTGTCACAGCAGCCGGGCTTCATTTAGGAGGGAATATCTGTTCCCTCCTCGCCTACGAGCTTTTGTAGTTCACGTGCACTTCTGTGTGTAGTTATTATCTCACCAAGTAAAACTTCAGCAGCGATTTCACCCTAAAATTAACTTAATATCCATTTTTTCTTTGTGGCACTCTAATAAGAAAGCAGGCTGTGTCTTAAATAACTAACAGTTTCCACACGCCTGCATCGCCTCAGCGTCCGTTTATTTTATTTTTTTCTTCTGTTCCTCTCAAACTAAATATTTAACGTTCTTCTACACTTCCATAGTTACCATCAGATTATACATAAATACTCATAAAAACTAATACAATGTTAATAAAGTGTATATTTTGTTAACTTTCCCCACCGTTTACCTTCAGATGGTTCGGTGACGGAGCCCGACATGTCAGCCAGTTTCTGTCCGGATCATAAGGCCCCCATGGTGCTCTTCCTGGAAAGAGTGTACGGCATCGAGGACCAGAGCTTCCTGCTCCAGATGCTGGAGGTCGGCTTCCTGCCCGACCTCCGAGCCTCGGCATCTCTGGACACGGTGAGTGAGAGAAAACCCAAATATCTTTTAGGACATATCCATAACAAGCCTTACTTTAGACTTTTTAGCCCGAATCACATAAAACGAATGCGCTAGCTGCCAGTGGT
The DNA here is from genome assembly GCA_023373845.1 of Nibea coibor. Lineage (NCBI taxonomy): Eukaryota > Metazoa > Chordata > Actinopteri > Sciaenidae > Nibea > Nibea coibor. Next base: position 15,959,116 of record CM041730.1, read on the forward strand.
TGAACTATCTTCTCATTTTTACTTAAAACTGTGAATGTTCCCTTTAACTTGAACTCGTGCCATGCTTCCCGTATGAGTCATTGTTTTTGCATTGTAACTTTGAGTTTCTTGTTCGACTTCATTTTGCAATCATCGCCACCTCCTCCTGTCACCCACAAAAAAAACTAATTTACATGAAAGAACAAATAGAAATCTATTTCTATTCAGACTGTGCCCCGCGCGAATCTCATTGAATGATTAAAACTATTCCCAACTGTGACATCAGAGAAAATTAAGTTTGTTTTTTAACTCCACTTTCTCTCCTTAACCCGAGAACCGCGTAATATTCCTCCTTGCTGTGCCTCTCCATCCTTCATCTACGCGTGTTGTCCTCTGTCCCACAGGAGGTGTTGAGCACCACGGAGACGGCGCTGGCCATGAACAGGTACATCGGCTCGGCCCTGCTGCCCCTGCTGACCCGCTGTGCCGCTCTCTTTGCCGGCACGGAGCACTACGCCCAGCTGATCGACTCCACGCTGCAGACAATCTACCGGCTGTCCAAAGGCCGCTCGCTCACCAAAGCTCAGAGGGACGCCATCGAGGAGTGCCTGCTGGCTATCTGCAAGTAAGGCCTGCTGCACCATCCGGGTGGTCCGTGTCGGGCTTTAGTGCCCTCAAGTAAACTACATTTGCACAGTTAACCTGCAAAATCATATCACGAATGCCTCCCTTCATACAGTGAGCTACAGTAAGTTTTTAATTTCTTCTTGGAGAGGATGTATGCATATATTTCTGTCCAGGTGGTCGGCCTGGTTAAATGGCACACCCGAGGATTATATCACATAAGTAGTGTGTGTATTATATTAAATCCACTGTTGTTTTTTAATCAAACTTACATCGAGGGAGTCTCCCCTCGCTGCCCCTGCGTTGTTTTGTTTAAATAATGAAATTCTAATATTTCACAGGCATCTGCGTCCCTCCATGATGCAGCAGCTGCTCAGACGGCTGGTGTTCGACGTTCCCATGCTCAATGAATACTGCAAGATACCTATCCGGGTGAGACACAGTTTCTCGTAGAAAAATAATTATAACAAGCAACCAGAAGTGTCTCATATTCGTCAGCCCACTAGCTCTGACATCGTCGTTATGTTTCCTCTCATCTCCAGCTTCTGACCAACCACTACGAGCAGAACTGGAAGTACTACTGCCTGCCTTCAGGTATGGGCAGCTGCGGCATTGCCTCCGAGGAGGAGCTCCTCCTCACCAAGAAACTCTTCTGGGGAATCTTTGACTCCCTTTCTCACAAGGTACAAACAGAAACGGTGTTGAATGTGATACACGTGAAGATAAGCTGACAGTAAGCGTGCAGACCGAGAAATAATTTATGATTCTGGGACGCCGCTCTCTGTGTTTCCTTGATTTGTTTTTCTTCTTGCTCATTTTCTGTCGCTGAGAATCGAGTCAGAGGACGCGGGCGACGCTGTCCTCAAATCCCCCTCTGCTCCAATAAAATGTTCAGCAGTCTAGTGGTGTTTGCTCTCGTACAGTACAGCTGTTGTTGCTCTGTTCTGTTTTTAAGAAAATCTTTCGAGTTTTCAACCCTAAGTGCGGCGCTCATCTCGTCAGAAAGCAGTCGGAGGTAGTGAAGTGAGGCTCGATGAAGTGCCTGTGAGCAGTGCAGCTCAGGCGAAACCAAAACAGATGAATAATTTATCACCCTGTGACAGGCTATCGCGTGGTGCAGACTTCTCCTGCTCTCCGTCATGTCGCCTCCCTCTTCTTTTTCTTCTTTCCCCGACTTAGCTCAGTTGCCTGTCCATTTCGTAGAAAGCAGAGTTATGATTGCAGAGAAAATGGTGAGAGACCCGGTCTGTAACCTTTTCTTTTCCCATACCCATCCTTCTCTTCTCTTCTGTAGAAGTATGATGCTGAACTTTTCAAAATGGCCAAGTCATGCCTGTGCGCCATCGCTGGCGCCTTGCCTCCCGACTTTGTGGACGCCAGTCTCGGAGCGACGCTGGAGAAACAGGCGTCGGTCGACGCACAGGGCAACTTTGATCCCAAACCTATCAACACTGCCAAGTGAGTTAAGGAAAACGAAAGGCACAATGCTGCTAAAAGTCTAAATCTAAAACTAATAAATGTTGACACATTATCTCCACCTTCCAGTATCTCCCTTCCTGAAAAACTTGAGTACATTGCCAACAAATATGCAGAGCATTCCCATGACAAGTGGTCCTCAGAGAAGGTCAGTCCCGTCCGCGTGTTTTCGTGCAATAGCATGCCATTACTCTGAGTCTGTACACCTGAAGTACACAGCGTACGACATGATGTGCAATGAACTGTTATTGCAGGTGTCAGCAGGCTGGAAACATGGAGACAGTATGGACGAGCAGTCCAAATCCCATCCGCTGCTGAAGCCTTACAAAGCGCTGAGTGAGAAGGTACATGCACACTGGTAAACACACACAGCTGCTGCTGCTGCTGCGGGAGCCGTAAACTGAACTGCTGATTGTTTTGTTTCTTTTAAATGAAAGAAATCTTTCAGCTTCTGCAGGAAGATGAGATTTCTCAGCGGCAAAGCTGTTACAGACAGAAATAACCGCGTTGGTCACATTAAGGAAGAAAGAGTTTTTCACACATTTCCAACTTTAAAAGTTTGGCAGCAAGACTTCACTGAAGGAAGGGAACGTACTACCAACACATAAAAGCAACATTTTGGGCTGTAATAAGTTTTATTTCCGGATCCGGTGTGTGTCTGACATGTAGAATCATTTCCACCTCGTGCAGGAGAGAGAAACTTACCGCTGGCCAGTGAGGGAGTCACTGAAGAGCATGCTCGCTATGGGCTGGAACATTGAGAGGACCAAGGAGGGAGAAGCCATGTTCCAACAGCGAGAGAGCGAAAAACAACGAAAGATCTCCGATTCTCAGGTACAAACATCCTGACGTGCGATCCGCTTTAACACTTGTCTTCTTCCGGAGTTGTCTTTGCCCTCTTTGTGTCAGGTAGCCTCAGCTTTCGCCGCGGTGTTCAGCCGAGATAATTTATAGCAGGATCACTCCCTCATGCACACCGAGCGACAAAGCTAATGGCTTGTATCAATAACGGTATCACTCTCATGTCTTGCTTCATCAATCATAGAGATAAAAAAATAATTTTGCAGCAGCCTAAAGTCGGCCAACTTCACATTTTAAGCAGCAAATATAAAAACTTTCAGATAAATAGTGATCATATACTATCTGGATTGTAAACGATACACTGATTTGAAGTGAGAATTTCATGATGTAATGCCACTGTCTGAGCCTGGGATGTTTTTCTCACACTGACCATACAATATAACTCTGACACGTTTATTGTTTTTAATATTAAAACACAGTTTTGTGCTTGCGCTGTGTCTTTCTGACTTTGCAGGTTAATGGATTCAGTCCTACCCCGATGGACTTGCACAATGTCACTTTGTCTCGAGAGTTACAGGTTGGTTTTTATTTGACTTTTCACAATAATATAACCGTTGTGATGAGTTGTTAAATACTCCGAGCGGTGACATTTGCATTTTTACTGTTATCTGCAGGGCATGGTGGAGGTGGTTGCAGAGAATTACCACAACATCTGGGCCAAGAAGAAGAAATCTGAACTCGTTAGCAAAGGTGTGTGAACGTGCACTTCAGAAATACACACTTCATCTCGTCCTGGGAGGTTGAAATGTTACACAACAGTCTGACTGTTGAATTGTATAAAATGTGAATTTGATTTGACTTCCCAGGAGGAGGGACCCACCCACTGCTGGTTCCCTATGACACCCTGACAGCTAAAGAGAAGTACAGAGACCGAGAGAAGGCCCAGGAGCTCTTCAAGTTTCTGCAGATCAGTGGCTATGTCATCACAAGGTTAACCTCCACTCGCTCTATTGAACTAAAAAATATTATCCCAATAACTCAAAGTAGTTTACTGACTTACTAAAATTAAAAGCCTAAATTTGCAGTGATTCCACCTGATTATGACCCCTACGGCATTGACAGACTTTGCTTTTGCTGATAAGATGAGTAAAAACGTCATTTGCGTTTCATCCGACAGAGGTCTGAAGGACATGGAGCAGGAGTCGTCATCCATGGAGAAGCGTTTTTCCTACAAGTTCCTCAAAAAGCTGCTGAAGTATGTCGACTCAGCCCAGGAGTTCATCGCTCATCTTGGTGAGTGCGCGGCATTTCAAACTCAGCCAAAACTGTTTTTTGTACCAGGCTGTAAACATGTTCATTCCTGCTGTGAAGTTTTTTAACATGGGGACTTATGGAGACTTGTTCTGTAGCCAGCCCCAAGTGGATGTTTGAAGAACTGCAGTTTTTGGCACTTCTGCGTTGGCCTCACCTCACAGACACGAACGTTTCCGTTTGATTCAGAGCTCGTCCATGACACTGACCTTGCCCCTTCATTTTTGTTGTTATTCCAGAGGCTATGGCCACCAGTGGGAAGACGGACAAATCACCTCATGACCAGGAAATCAAGTTCTTTGCCAAGGTCTGGGAGTCCATTCACACTTCTTTCAAATGAAGCACTGAAATATTGATGAGTTTAACTTAAATTTTGTTGAGGTTTTAGTCTCAAGGGTGCATTTCTTCCCTCCAGGTGTTGCTTCCTCTGATAGATCAGACCTTTAAGAACCACTGCCTCTACTTCCTGTCCACGCCCAGCAAGAGCCTGAGCAGCTGTGGCTGTGCCTCCAACAAAGAGAAGGAGATGGTCACCAGGTACCGAAGCAATCTTTGTAATCAGTTTTTCCTTTGTCAGAGTTTTTTCTGCCGTATGTAAATCTTTTATCTCTGAAGTGTCCGGTCATATTTTCCTCAGGCCTTTGCTTATTTCCTGCATTACTTTGCGTTTTTTCAGCTCTTCTTTGCCCTCTCTGAAGCTTTTTGTTCAATTCTTTTCTTACCGTCTTTCTTTTCCAGCCTGTTCTGTAAGCTGGCAGCTCTTGTCAGACACAGGATTTCTCTCTTTGGTAAGGGTTGCTTGAACTCTGTCCGAATGCTCGCGCGCCCCTTTGCTTTAAATCTCCTTCCACGTCTACAGTAATGTTTTCTCTCACAGGAAGTGACTCTGCAGTGATGGTGAGCTGCCTGCACATCCTCACAAACTCACTTGACACCAGGTAAGTGTCATCTGTGTGTGCACAGTGATCCATCAGGTAGGCAGTGTAGTCCTGTGTGTGCACATCGGCCCCTGTGCTCTGTTCGTCTCAGAACGGTCATGAAGTCTGGCTCGGAGCTGGTCAAAGCCGGGTTCCGGACGTTCTTTGAGAACGCGTCAGAGGACCTGGAGAAGCTGCTGGAGATGCTAAAACTGGGGAAGTTCATGCAGTCTCGTGCCCAGATGAAGAGCGTCAGTCAGAGCATCAACTACGTGACTGTGGCGCTGCTGCCCATCCTCACCGCCCTGTTTGAGCACATCAGGACTCATGAGTTTGGAGTGGACCTGCTGTGTGAGTTTATGTTCCCAGAACAACCATTTCCTGTTTTTGTTTTACTTTATTTCTATTGTTTTTTGCAGAACACAGTAAACGGATGTACATATTCATATTTTTGATTCTTTAAAGTCGCCTCCTGTTGCTTTGGTATCTTGGTGACCAGCTTCATGAGGCTGAATTGTTGAAAAGAAACCACTTCTCAGGGAAACCAACAACAGGAAGAGAAATAGACATTAGACTGTGGAAATCAGTAGTTCCCATGAGGAGAACAGAAGGTGAGAAGGTTTTTCTGTAGAGTGTGAAACATGTAAAACAATTTTACACCATAGGTGTGTGTGTGTGTGTGTGTGTGTGTGTGTATATATATATATATATATATATATATATATATATATATATATATATATATATATATATATATATATATATATATATATATATATATATATAAAAATAAATAAATAAAAAAGGGGTCAGCTCATCCAGTCTCATCTCAAACGTCCTTCTCTCCATACTAGCTACACCTACAAGCCATAATCCCAAATGGATGTTCTTCCTGGAGTGTTGCACTATAATGCTGGGAGGTTTTGTGTTGCAGGGTAAATTCTTTGATGAATGTTTTTGTCTGTTCCAGTGGATGACGTGCAGCTGTCCTGCTACCGAATCTTGACCTGTTTCTACTCCCTGGGAACAGGAAAGAACATCTTTGTGGAGAGGTAACTTCTCTTAAACCAGGCAGCAGAACAGATCTCTGTATTTGGTCCTTAAGTTTAAAGAGTCCTTGCCGAAGGCTCGCTGTGATCCCAATAATTTTGAGAATTGGTATCAGGGAACTGTGAAATATCAATTCATAAACTACATTATGCTTGTCACTGTTAATTAGGATACGGCTGCTAAGCTTTTTGATTAACTCTGTTGGTGACAAATCCAACCAGGTCCTGTGAAATGACTTACGGTAGCTCATGTACTCCTTTACTCGTATGCCTCAGTGTTTGTGGCAGAGTATGTGTTACAAAATGAACACAGACGTTTGGACTTTTGCCAGACAAGATGACGATCATATTTTATTAAAATCTGTTAAAAGTAAAAAGATTTCATGGCCCAGGTGGAGAGGACACAACAGAAACACTGTGCTGTGAAACGTCCTTCATTAAAACCATGATTTTGTGGCATTATTCCCCGACTGGCTGTTAAACGCCAATAAAACATCCTAAAACTGTTGTGGAAAAGACAGCGTCCCACCTTGAGCTGACTCGAGCTGTAAAATAACCAGTGAAAAAGTTTGACAACAAACTTACCTCAGCCTGCGCGTGATGCTCTGTGACGACGCAGAAGAGCAAAGTGTTCAAAGCCCTGCTGAAAGTAAGTCACACTGTATGAATTCACATCGATCTGCAGGCATCTTCCAGCGCTGGGGGAGAGCCTGGCGACTCTGGTGGGGGCCATGCCTGTGGCGTTCCTCGAGCCCGACTTAAATGCCCACAACCCGCTTTCGGTCTTCAACACCAAGACCCCCCGAGAGAGAGCCAGTGAGTGTTCACCTGATCATCCTTTAGAAATTTGAAATTTTCCTGTCCTCTGACATCGCTGTGTTTTTCTCAGTCCTCAGCATGCCGGACACAGTCGAGGAGATGTGTCCAGAGATGCCTCGTCTCGACAGACTGCTAAAAGACGTCAACGATGTCTCAGAGTCCGGTGCTCGCTACAGCGACATGCCACAGGTCCAAAGAACTGATGAGATACTGAAGAATTATTTAGGTCAAAAAACACGAGGAATAAACTTAGTAGACAAGAATAGATCAGTGGAGATCTGTACTTTCATCTGATGAGTCCAAATCTACGAAGAGACACGGGGAAGGTCAAGTGATGTTTATCTGCATGTGTGGTTCCCACCGTAAAGCAGGGAGGAGGAGGTATGATGGTATGAGGGTGCAACCCACAGCCCTTTACTGCATGTCATACATCTTCTTCAGCTGTCACATGACAAGAAGTCCAAATCTTCAGTCATTACTGGAAGCTGTGGTATATATTCTCGGATGTATAGTGTCACAACACATGGATCATGATCTTCAGTCATCCAGACGTCTCACTTTCCGTCTGTCTCCTGCAGGTCATCGAGGTGATCCTTCCCATGCTGTGTAACTACCTGTCCTATTGGTGGGAGAAAGGTCCGGAGAACTCGCCTGCAGGTGCCCAGTGCTGCACTATGGTGACCTCTGAACACCTCAGCATCATCCTGGGAAACATCCTCAAGATCCTCAACAATAACCTGGGCATCGATGACGCACCCTGGATGAAGAGGATTGCAGGTGATGCTCAGGGCTCGGGAAGAATAAATAGGATTTGAAAGGGTTTATTCAAAGATCAGATTTTTTTCTTGGTTCTTTGGGGAGATTACTGGCAGTACAGGAATATGAATTACATAAGGTGGTGAGTTTTGTCTATTTTCCTCAATGGACGTAGAAACTAGCTTGCTTGTTGCTCTTTTCTTTTGAAAAACATGATACAAACATGATACCACAGATATTTGAAGTCAAACTTCAGCTTCACACTAATAAAAAAAACCTTGACATGTCATTCTATATGAGCAAACCAATGTGAGAACCTCATTAATACAATAACTTTTAATTTTTGTAGAACATTCAGAGCATATTCCTCATTGGGAGTTCAGGAAAGGCCAGATAACTTCATTTGGAGCTGTCTTTATAAAACCATATTTGAATATAATACTTCTAACACAGTCACAGTGTCCTATATTGAACTTTTCTTTGACTAATATTTCCTATTTTTGAGAGACAAGTATTCAGAGAGACAGTGATAAAGTGAACTTGCTGACTAACTTTAAAACTTCTGTTTTTTGGGGCTAAATATAGCCCGATGGTTGACACCAGACCCAATAATCTCCAGGGACACAGAGGACTGATTTTTGATTTCTGTGTTCTCAAAACTTGAATTGCAAATCCTTCCAGAAACCTGTCTTATTCCTGACAGCATCAGCTTCTAACTTGCACACGTCCCAGAATATATATTTTCTGTTGTCTCTGTCTCCAGTCTACTCTCAGCCAATCATCTGCAAGGCTGGAGCAGATCTGCTGAGAACTCACTTCTTGCCCACACTGGACAAACTGAAGAAGAAGACCGTGAAGGTGAGAGCTTGAAATCTGCTATACGTGGTATTAACAGCAGCACATTGCTCAATGGTTTTTGCTGACACTAAACCTGTATGGAGATGTCCAGGAACATGACACTTATTCAGCTGCTGAGAGATAAAAATACAGCTGACAGGAGGTTATTAGCACAGAGTTGGAAGGGTTGCGTGCCAGGACGTTGATACTAATGAACTGATTACTGGAGATGAGTTGTTGATGTGCTGCAAACGTAGGTTGTATCTGAAGAGGAGCTCCTGAAGGCCGACAGTAAAGGTGACAACCAGGAGGCCGAGCTGCTCATCCTGGATGAGTTCGCTGTGCTCTGCAGGGACCTGTACGCCTTCTACCCCATGCTCATCCGCTATGTGGACAACAACAGGTACAATATCAGCAAGACGGCGTGTTTGGCGAGCTCAATCCACCAATATTTCTGATCGACTGTGCACCGTTACCAGATGTAACGCAAGTTAATGTCCCTGCTTCATGTCGTCGTCCATTCCAGGTCCAGGTGGCTGAAGGAGCCGGATGCAGACTCCACTGAGCTCTTCAGGATGGTGGCGGAGATCTTCATCCTCTGGTGCAAGTCCCACGTAAGTCTCACCAGTCAGCCTAGTTGTGCTATTATAATAATTAATCCCAAATTAACACCCTTTCTTTGTCCTCTGAATCCAGAACTTTAAGCGTGAGGAGCAAAACTTTGTGGTTCAGAATGAGATCAACAATTTGGGCTTCCTGACCGGAGAGGGCAAAGCGAAGATGTCCAAGGTAAATATGACAGATGTTACATAAGATACGGGTGAATACAAGACTGCTGATGACACACGATCAGCTTAATGAAACATATAAAGTCTGGTGATATTCTAGAAAGACTAAAGACTGAAACAATGAATCGATCCAACAAGTGTAGCGTTACGAGGTTAACTTAAACTGAAACTTGAAAATTGAGTTGAATTTGTGAGACATTTATAAAGTTTACATCTTCATTAGGGACAAATAGGTATCGAGAGGCTGACTGATACATCGGTGGTTTTGTTGTTTTCCTGGTATTTGCTAAAGAAAAAGGTGTTATCCTTTCAATATTAAAGAAATCAGTGCAATGAAATGGCCATGAATGAAAAACAGCAATGGGCAGAAATTGAGCTCTGTAAACCAGAAATGCCATTACCCAGCCAAGAAATCCTCATTTTATTAATATTGATCGGTTCGTGTTGTCAGACAGTAAAATTCATAATCTGAGCCCCCTTAGATTTGAAATGTCATCGAAGATAACATTTAGTTCAGTAAAGGCCTTCCAAGAATAACTCTTTTTCTTTGGAAATGGACCTCTTCATTGTGAAAGACATCTGTCCTGCCTGGAAGAAACCCAGGAGATGGGGCAGAGTACATCTCAGTTCCCTCCAGGTTTAATTTGGACTTCTCTCCTGCTCTCTCCTTCACCATGTCAGCACTTTGGAAAAGCTCAGCCTGATGGGAATCCCGAGTGCACCGAGTCTTGCTGCTGTATTTCTTTGCTTATGAAAGAAAACATCTTTCTAAGCACTTTTCCCGTGTTTTTAATAGATCCCCCGACACGTGCCGAGCAGGCTGAATATGTAGATGCGAGATGTTCTACAAATCACGCTTCCGCTCCGAGGGTTTACGACACATGACATTTAACGCGGACATTTGTCGCAGTAAAGCTGCGCCGTATATCTGGATGTTGACAGCGCAGCTCAACTCGCTGTCGCGTTTGAGAGTTTGTTGTTTATTTGCTCTGGCAGAGCCGTGCACTTTATTTATTTGCACCCTTTGGGTGTTTCGACACCGTCGAGAAAAGCTTTCCCAGTTCTTGATCCTGGAGGACTCTCTGCTGCTTTTGAAATGATTTATGTTGAAGAAGAACTTTTGGTTCCCCGGTCTGTGGTTCGTCTTAATCAATGGCACACTTTTTGTGCCCTGACAGGAAGTCATTGCTAACAGGGTTTCAGATTTAGTGGCCAAATTTGATTGGATACATCGCTGTCACGCACCTCGTTTGGGCCTTTGATGCAAACCAAAATTTCCGTTGTGAAATCTCTCCTGGACCGAAACTTGGTCCAACCAAACTGAACTGTTTTGTTTTGAATGGTTCAGACATTTGGGCCATTTACAGGAAGTTCTGGTGGGTGGAGAGAGAAAATTGAATTGAACTGACACGACACAACAGGATGTAGATATTTCATACATCGTTCTCTTGAATGAAAAGGCCCTAAAATAGGATGGATTGACGGAGTTCCCTCGTGATCAAACCATAAGCTCGTCTCCTTTCTCCTTGTAGTCAGGCGGGGACCAGGAGAGGAAACACAAACGCCGCAGAGGCGAGTACTACTCCATCCAGACCTCTCTGATCATAGCTGCCCTGAAGAAGATGCTGCCCATCGGCCTCAACATGTGCACCCCAGGAGACCAGGAGCTCATCTCACTCGCCAAGATACGCTACAGTTTGGTAAGCTAGGGTGCAAAGATTTCTAGACAATCTAAATACTGACCAACGACCGTCACTTTTCAGTCTATAGAAATTGTGCATTAAGAGTGCGTTGCATTGTTCCCCTTCATAGAAAGACACAGACGATGAGGTGAAGGAGCACTTGCGTCTGAATCTCCATCTCCAGGACAAAGTAAGATGTTGTCTGCACCGTTATCGTCACTATCGTTTAGTACGACGCTTCACTGATGGATTTGATCGCTCTTGTGTTGTAGTCTGACGACCCAGCGGTCCAGTGGCAAATGAACCTGTACAAGGACGTGGTGGTGAAGAGCGAGGAACCGGCAAACTCAGAACACACAGTGGACCGAGTGCAGAGCATCTCTGCTGCTGTCTTCCACCTGGAGCAGGTAAAGACTAAGCAGTGCCGGGCTGAACTAGCCACATTTCTATCACCTAACTGAAATACTACACCTCTAACATCACTGCGATGTCTCCTTCCCCCCGTCAGGTGGAGCAGCCTCTCAGAAATAAGAAGTGTGTGTGGCATAAGCTGCTGTCCAAACAGCGTAAGCGTGCCGTGGTGGCTTGCTTCCGCATGGCTCCCCTCTACAATCTACCCAGGTGAATGAACTGATTTTTAAATGTCAGTTATTAAATATTGACATGAATTATTATTTTTTTTTAAAAACAGTTATTAAGATTAAGGTTGTCTCAGTCTAACCGTACATAACAAGCAATCACCAAGTAGTCGTGGGCGGGGTGGGGGCATTTTTTTTTCTTGAATGTGTGCCCATGTAAACCCCTCTTCACCTCCCTAATGACATTCTCTCCTCTGTGTTGTTTTCTTGCATAACACTACCTCATCCTCCCTCAGATACAAAAATAATAATTACTTCCTGAATGGCTATCGGGAGGTTTGGCTGGAAAGGGCGTTCAAAGCCTCCAGCTTTGACCGCCTGTTCTCCCTGCTGACGGTAAAGTGAAACTACGGGGCGAATGCTTCATCTGTTCAACCTCCCTCCCTTCATCCACCAGGCTGTGGACCGATCTCTGCCTAGCAACCAATTGTTTCTGCACTGTTGATTCTGATTGGTCAGCTAGAATGAGCCCAAGAATTGACTGAGACAAACTTATTTGGGAAAAAGTGGAAACACACTGCGGGCTGTCTCATTTCAGGTGTACCCTGAAGGAAGGAAGGAAGGAATGAAGAAAGGAAAGAAGAAGAAAGACAGACAGAAAGAAAGAAAGAAAGAAATCTATTGAATACAATTTTCTTTCATTAGTTGGCTACCTGGTTTACAAAAAAAATTCTGCTTGCTTACAGTAATTCACAGTATAAAAGATGTTTCATGTTATTTTGCTTCCTGCTCTTATGAAGATTTATTTTTCATCACATTTTTCCAAAGGTTGTGCAGTTTTACAACACGTCTGTGCGTCTTTGTCACGGAGGCAAAGTTCTGTAAGTCTGATAATTACAAGAGGAGAAGAAGTTGTCGTTGCAGACGCACCGCCGTGTTGGAAAACTGCATATCTTCCCCTAAAGTGTGCATGCTCCCCTAATGAATTTTACAACCTGATGGAAGTAACTGCAGCCATTTTAGAGACCAAACGTGACCAGTCAGAAGAGCCAGTGGGTCCCACATTGACCAATCACCACCCTGCCTGAAATGCACTTCCTGTAACCCCCCACCCCCCTCCTCCTCCTCTACATCTCTCCTTCCTGTCTCCTCCAAAAAAAAAAAAACTCACCAGAACCCGCCCTAATGCCACTCTACCTCCCTCCCCACCCCCTCCATTCCTCCCCACCTCCCCTCACCTCCCCCCTCCCCAGGCATCGCGCTATCAACTTCTTCATCCCGGCCTATCAGAGACTTTGGATAGAGGCAGAGGAGTACTCCTTTGAGGAGAAGCTAGTTCAGGATCTGGCAGTAAGTACTGGGCTCGCCTTGCCCTTGCCCCGCGTGCCCTGCGTTGGCACCCCTCTGCCAGTCCTGTCTGCCGAATGCTTCTTTAGCTCCGCGCCCGTCGAGCCTTGGGAGCGGGCCCGGGTGGGGACCTCGCCCAAAGCACCCAGGGGCGCCCGCTCTAGGCGTGCAAAACCCTTCAAACAGAGATCCGTCAGGGGTCAGAGGCTGCATGACCAACTCAGGAGACACAGGGCCAGCTCCGGCGCTCACAGCTCTAGAAAAGCAGGCTATGCCTTTCTGACAGCAGTGGTAAGGAGGGCCTTTCACTAGGAGTCACTAGCTGTTTCGCTGTCAGATCTGGATCCAACCCATCAGTTGTCTTTTCGCTGTACTCTGTAAGTCTGTAGTGTGAGTGTGAAGGTGACGTTACAGTACGTTCTGTGGCCGTGGCGTCAGTGGCATGCTCGCGTAGTCATGTGAAGATCACATTTCATATTAGATCTCTGTATGCAGATGTGCAGCAAATTCATCAAGACGCTAAGAGTGTGCCATTGAATCAGAGCCTTAAGATACAGCTCTTACACTTCTTGTTGAGAAAGATTATTTTTATTCTACAAATCTGTCAGCATAGTTTTGGACTCTTTGGTGGAGATCTGTGTAGCTGTGATAAAGTCCCTCTGTGTCAGGCTCCTGTACCGTCAGGTTCATTCTTCATGTTCAAAGTCATATCACCAAATCGCTTACCGCTTGCATCTGTTTGCTGTAACATGCATGCATCTGAAAACTGGTTCCAAGGCTGTTCATCATCCACTCTTAACTCTCCTCGTCCTGTCCTTTCCACGGATCATCGGGACATGACAAACACTCATCTGCATGCTGTAGTTGAATGTTACTGACTCATTTCAGTGTTTTTTGACAAACGTGTGAATGGGTACAATTTTTTTTCTTTTTTTTGTGAAGGTGAAGTTTTATTTTTTTCTTTTGAAGCTGTGTTGGGATGTTGTATCGTGAAAGGTTATTAGTGATCAGAGTAGACGTGGGCAGAGCTAACTGTTCGTACCTGTGGACTGCAGAAAACCCCCATGAAAATCGTGGAGGAGGAGGAGGAGGAGGTGGCTGAGATCCAGCCAGACCCTCTCCACCAACTTATTCTTCACTTCAGCCACAACGCTCTGACAGAGAGAAGGTGAGTTGATGATATTTTGCTGCATGTAGTATGAAATGTATATTTGACACATTTTGACTTCCCTTTACTCCCTTTCAGTCACTTGGAAGAAGATCCTTTGTATATTGCGTACGCAGACATGATGGCAAAGGTAGTGTTCAAGTTCTTTTAATGTATCAACACTTTTAAGACATAAAAAAATGAGCTTTGAATGTTGATCTTTGTGTCTTCAGAGCTGCGCAGAGGACGAGGAGGAAGAAGAGGAAGAAGGGAAAGAAAAGACTTTTGAGGTACGAGATCCTCTTAACAAAATAAAATACCGGCAGTTGCTTTTATATTTCTGTGTCTAAAAACATCTAACATCTGCAGACAGTTCGCGTAGGCACAGTAAAGTGTGTATTGGTGATGTTGGGCTGTGCGTGTGTGTTTCTCAGGAAAAAGAGATGGAAAAGCAGAAGATTCTGTATCAGCAGGCGAGGTTGCACGCCCGTGGGGCGGCTGAGATGGTGCTGCAGATGATCAGCGCCAGTAAAGGTAACGATGAAACATGGACGTTCTTTTTGGGCCACAGCTCCATAAAAACATAAAAAACTATGCTGAAGTCATGATGGAAACACTGAATACTTATTAAGCGAAGCTAAGCTGAGCTAAGCCTCTGATCTGCTGCGTGGATTTAGCTTCCATCGTCAGTCAACCCTGCTTCTGTCCTCCTCTTTCATCAGGTCGTCTGGGCCCCATGGTGACCTGCACCCTCAAACTGGGAATCTCCATCCTGAATGGAGGCAACGTGCAAGTTCAGCAGGTCAGATCACACAACCCAAATATTCATTTACTTTATTTATCATTAATCATCTGGTCCTCATTCTCCGGTGCATCCATCAACATATCGTTGCGTTCCTCTCTCTTATCTCAGAAAATGCTTGATTACCTGAAAGAGAAAAGAGATGCAGGCTTTTTCAAGAGTCTCTCAGGACTGATGCAGTCTTGCAGGTACTCTTATATTGTCTACACCTCAAAAAAAAAAACTTCTGCACGGACGTCAGCAGCTCGTGTTTGACTTTTGAGTTTCTCTCCTTCAGCGTCCTGGACTTGAATGCATTCGAGAGGCAGAACAAAGCAGAAGGTCTTGGCATGGTGACAGAGGAAGGCTCGAGTAAGTGAAGAGATGTCTTATTAGACGTCTTCTTTATATTACACCTGTTTTTTCTTCCCTTCCCGACTTTTATGCCCCACTTTTTTGCCCTCAGTTTTCTCCTGGAGAAATAAAAGACCCTTCCCCTGAGCTAATGCTGAACCATGACAACTTCATAACCTTGGTGTCCAGTCAAAGCTATTGATAAATGGTAGTTACTAATTAGTAGTTGCTGTATGGCTCTCATAGATGAAACAGTTAAAGTAACATTGCTATCAATGTGAATTTTGATTAATAGTTTGCTGCTTGCGCTCTACATTCTTGAAGTCACTGAAGTCGTCAGTGCGGTGTCTTAAATGTCTTTTTCTGCAGTAGAAAAAAACTTTAAATATATCATGGGACTGTTCGTATGTAACAAGAGGTTTAGTGTAGGTGCGAACTAGGGGTGTTCATCCCGAAAAGATATTACATCGATTCTTTGGACGACGATACAATATTTGATTGGCCGATATCAGAAAATCTGTCACGATACGATTTCTGTTTGATTCGGGGACCTGCGATCGATATGAGACGATATCATACGCCTGTTTAACAGTCTGCTGCATGATAACAGGACTGCTGTCAGAACAGTCATAGATATAAGCAGTGACTACATGGCAACAGACAGGCAGAGAGAGGGGGGAGGGGAGTAAACAGAAAATCATCCCTCGCTCTCTCAACAAGACAAACAAAACCAAGTCATTGCGCCTTTTTCCGACTCACAGCTGATCCTGTAGCGGAGTTCTGTCATCGCCCAACCAGGTAGGCTGACTTGTAACTTGTGTGCTGCAGCAGCTTGCAGCTCCACGATCGACAAACAACAGGTGCAGCCGCCTAGAACTGCTGTCTCTTATCTGAATAAAATGAACGGATATATCTGGCTCGGAGACAATACAGTGTGTATTAAACACTATTCACTCACTCTATCCACCTGACCTAGTGTCAGAAATGCAGCTGACGAGGAGAAAACAGCCGAGACAAAGTTGTTTCCACAAAGATTGCATGGGAATTTCAAAATAAAGGCTGATATGGATCCATGGTTTAACTTGGCGTCAGTCATGTTGGATCGTTGATCATCGAACCGATGTATTGATCCCGATCGATGGATCGTTACACCCCTGGTATAAATCCACTTTCTGTTTGTGATTATACTGAAGTAGGTAGGTAGGTAGGTGTGTGTCCTGTCATCTGTTGTCAGAGCTGTATATCACTTCTTGTCTTAGAGGACATGGTCCAGCATTAAAACCTCTGCCTCTCTCTCCAACGTTCAACACAAACACTCCTCACTCGATGCTTTTTTTCTTCTTTTTCCCACCTCAAACTACGTCCGTCTTTTCATCATTCAGTCCTCTGCTAAACATTTCCACCGAGTTCTGTGTTTAACAATCCACTGTTACTACTCGTGTCTCTGTTACTGAATTTTTTTACCATGACTGAATTCTTATTTGGTAGCTCATCCTGTTAAGACGCAACATAGATTGACCCTCCCCCCCCACCCCTTCCGTCGAATACTATTCTTTTTAACTGCATGAGATTTTGTTTTTCACTCGTAGCCAGTATATTCATATCTCTTCGTATTGTAACTCAATGTCCTCTCTTTTTGCTTATGTCTTGGTGTATTGTTTGTCTCCTTCCTGTCATTTTAAAAACCCATCGATGGCAGTCCACACTCAGCGGGGTAAATAGCAAATTTAGATCATCCTGATATGGCTATGCTTCCATCCTGAATGTTTCCTCCATATCTGTGGTTCATACTCCCTGCTTTATTTGGTACCCAGCCTCTCCCTCTCCCCCCCCTCCCCAGATATGTTTGTAGGGACACACTGTGCATGCAGACTGTGTACACAGAAAGTGGATCTTCAGTATCCATTGCCTGTTCTTTCGTGTGTTATTTCGTTCTGTTCCCTTCATGTTAACATTTACTAATGCAAATCCTATTACTGATGCTCCAATCTGTCGTTCTAAGGCTATCAGTGCCACCTCCCAAGGGTTTGACTGAAGGTTTGTGGACTCTTCCACAGCCTAAGCAAAGCTTTGTCTTGCTTTGGACTTGGGGCCTATTTCACAAAGCTGGTTTCCATACAGATGTCTAACTTTCACATGGTTTATTTTTTTTATCTGCACACGGAAATGTATATTTCTCGCTCATTTTGTTTAGCGCTGTTAAAGTGGATTATGTAGAGATATATATATATATTTATATATGTAACCTCGTCTGTCCGCTGCTTTCTTTTCTGAAATGACACCTGCCACCAGGCCCTGTCGTGGCCTGCATGTGAAAGTTATCAGGCTTCCTCCAGCTTATGGAAATGTCCTAGTGTTTCACTGTTGTTTTATTATAAGAGCATCTTTACAAAACGCACTTTGGATTCGGTTTTGAACCTGCAATCTAAAGACCCCGGACTTCAAACAAAACGTTTTGAACATGAAACCTGTCCTGCTTGCCTCATATTAATTGCTTCTGAGGGGAGGTTAACCTATGATTACACCTTATTTTGAGTAAATAAAGACTGAAATGACTTCATGTGGGGTCACAGTCACAAACATGTCTTTTCTTCTAAGGTACCAAGGTGCTACAGAATGATGAGTTTACTAAAGACCTGTTCCGGTTTTTGCAACTTCTGTGCGAGGGCCACAATGGAGGTGAGGTTGTACTTATGTGTGTTTTCATGGATAACCATTGTGCTGCTCCGTGAGGGTGCAGTGGTCCACCAGAGGAGGAAAGGTCATGGGTGAGAAAATATTTTCTCTCGTCAGATTTCCAGAACTTCCTGAGAACCCAAACTGGAAACACGACCACAGTCAACATCATCATCAGCACTGTGGACTATCTGCTCCGTCTTCAGGTGCGCGAAGCACAAATACAAAGCCACAAATTGCACACACACTCTACCGTCTACCATCTACTAATGTGATCTGTGCTCTTTAGGAATCCATCAGTGACTTTTACTGGTACTACTCTGGTAAAGATGTCATTGATGAGACTGGAAAAGTCAACTTCTCCAAAGCTCTATCTGTTGCCAAGCAGATATTCAACTCACTGACTGAGTATATTCAGGTAGGATGCTGACCCTTCACTGCCAAGTACAGACTGAAATTACTTTTGTCAGATATTTCATTATGTGTTCTTCCCCTCGTCTCTCTTTCCTTCAGGGCCCGTGTATCGGAAACCAGCAGAGTTTAGCTCACAGCAGACTGTGGGATGCAGTTGTGGGTTTCTTGCATGTATTTGCCAACATGCAAATGAAGCTGTCTCAGGTACGATAACTCTTTGTCTCTAAAAAATAATGAGGGGTGATGAGGAGAACGCTTTAACGAAAAGACTCTAATCTCCTTGTAGGATGCCAGTCAGATTGAGTTGTTGAAGGAGCTGATGGACTTACAGAAGGACATGGTTGTCATGTTGCTGTCTCTGCTAGAGGGTAAGAGCCCGAAACTGTCATTCAGTGTCAAAGAAAAAGCCACAAGAAATGTCGACACAGTTCTACAATGCATTTTGTTTGTGTGCGAGTACTCAAACGTTTGTGCTCCATCTCTAGGTAATGTGGTGAATGGTACGATTGGAAAGCAGATGGTCGACACCCTGGTGGAGTCTTCTAACAATGTGGAGATGATCCTGAAGTTCTTCGATATGTTCCTCAAACTGAAGGACCTGACGACCTCTGACAATTTCAGAGAGTACGACCCTGAGTGTAAGGGCATTATTTCAAAGAAGGAGTTCCAGAAGTCGATGGAGAACCAGAAGCAGTACAGCCAGTCTGAGATTGAATTCCTGCTCTCGTGCGCAGAGGCCGACGAGAACGACATGTTCAACTACAAGGAATTTGTGGAGAGATTCCACGAGCCAGCCAAAGATATCGGCTTCAACGTGGCAGTGCTGCTGACAAACCTGGCTGAACACATGCCGCACGATGCCAGGCTCGCCACCTTCTTAGACCTGGCGGAGAGCGTCCTCAGCTATTTCGAGCCTTACCTGGGTCGCATTGAAATCATGGGCAGCGCGAAGCGCATCGAGAGGGTTTACTTTGAGATCAGTGAGTCGAGCCGCGAGCAGTGGGAGAAGCCTCAGGTCAAGGAGTCCAAGCGTCAGTTCATCTTTGATGTGGTCAACGAGGGCGGAGAGAGCGAGAAGATGGAGATGTTTGTGAACTTCTGCGAGGACACCATTTTTGAAATGCAGCTGGCCTCGCAGATCTCTGAACCGGATGTGGTTGAACAGCCTGAGGAGGAGGAAGAGGAAGAAGGACACAGTATCCTGGACGAGCTGGGTGGAGAGGAAGAGGGTGCCTTGGAGTCTGCCTCCGCCTTCACCACCGCATGCCACTCAGTCAAGAAGAAGATCGCCAACGTCCGCCAAATCCTCTCTGTTAAAAGCATGCGCAAGCAGTTTAAGAAAATCAAGAAGCTGAGCGTCAAGGAGATTATCACAGGCTTCTTCTCCTTCTTCTGGATGCTCTTCACAGGATTCTTCAAGGGCATCTACGGACTTATATTTGGGTTCTTCCACGTCATCTGGTCCTCCATGTTTGGTGGTGGTCTAGTCGAAGGAGCCAAGAACATGAAGGTGACAGACATTCTCGGAAACATGCCGGACCCAACCCAGTTTGGTATCCATGGAGATGTGAGCGAAGGAGATAAAGTGGAGTCCATAGAGTCATCCGGAAACTTAGATTTAGCCATGACACCAACAGGCGACATAACGGAGGTCGACGTGATGATAGAGCTGCTGACGATGCCCAAGAAGGAAGGAGGGAAACATGTTGAGCCTGGCCTGGGCGATGTTTCTGAGCTGAGTGAAACCTCCTCTACTGACCAAAAGAAGGTTCGCAGTCAAAATCTGCGTGATTGATGATTTTAATCCCTGTTACATATCTTTTCTCATTATCTCTTCCAGTCAGTCTCTCAGCTCATCAAAATGTATCACTCCTCTTGCAGAAAGCTGCTGCCAAGCCTGTTGAAACCCCCGAGAGCGAGCCAGAGAAAGCAGAGTGAGTAAAATAAAGTGAGAGGAAAATTAATTATCATCATACAAAATAAAATGAACTGTTTTGAATACAGCACAGAGAACCAAGAGAAGGAGGATAAGCCAAAGGAGGAGGAGGCCAAGGAGCCAGCAGTGGAGGAAAAGGCCAAGACCAAATCGAGTCAGCCTAAAGAGGCGGCACCCGCCTTCATGTCGAGCATCTTCGCTCTTCTGGACGTCTATCGGAACAATATGCTGGTGAGCCCTCACGTTACATACACCTCCTTTGAAACAGTTTGAACGTATCTTTTTCTTCACTGTTGCTTGGTTTAGCATCCAAAATGTGGATATGCAGTTACAAAGCAGCCGGTGGTAATCTTTCTGTTAACCAAACATTTTCCTTGCAGAACTACCTGGCCCGTAACTTCTACAACTTGCGTTTCCTGGCTCTGTTTGTGTGTTTTGCCATCAACTTCATTCTTCTCTTCTACAAGGTAATTCAAGTCAAGTTTAATTAAAAAAAAATTTCACCATTTCTCCAGATATGACATGACTGCAAAAAAAAAAAAAGCCAGACTTCTGAAATATTTAATAACTCAAGCAGTTGTACAAGAACTTGCTGCAAATTGGCAAAAGAACCTCACCAGACATTCAATACCAACTTTTTAACAACCCTCATTCCAGACACAGATGCATGCATAAATTTAGTTGGAGCCAATGTGTTTTTTTAAGAAGTCTGATTTATCCACATGAAATATATATTTTTAAGTAGCTTGATTAAAGTGGCGATCACGAACTATTCAAGCAATTATTCCTTTATAAGGGAACTGAAGGACAAAGAGAAAAGCTAAAACTAGAAACAGATGTCAGAACTTTACAGTGGAAATTAATTTATTTCATATGTGGTGTGTACTCTTTAGGTCACTGGTGAAAATGATGAAGACACTAGCGATGAACACCGCTGGGGTGGCGATGAGGAAGATGACGTGGATACACTTTTCGACATGGATGAGTTTGTCCTGCAGGAGAGCACAGGCTACATGTTACCCACGCTGCGCTTCTTGGCCATATTCCACACCTTCATCTCACTCCTGTGTTTGTTCGGGTACTACTGTCTGAAGGTCGGTACTGTACTGCTTCAGTTAGTTGAGAATAATTTCTTTGCAGACGATATCATTGTGTACGTTACAGTTTTAGTTACACATTGTAATACTTCCACTCTAGGTTCCGTTGGTGGTGTTCAAGAGGGAGAAAGAGATTGCCAGGAAACTTGAATTTGATGGCATCTACATCACTGAACAGCCGTCCGACGATGACATCAAGGGCCAGTGGGATCGACTCGTCATCAACACGCCGTGAGTGACAACCACGTTTTTAGAATAAAAACTGAATAAATGCATTTTCTCAAACTACTTCTATTACTACAGCTGAGCTGAGTCTTCTTTCTATTACAGGTCTTACCCCAGCAACTACTGGGACAAGTTTATCAAGCGCAAGGTTAGTTCGTACCCTTAGCATCTGTACAGAAACACAACTTTGACCTAAAATGATGACTTTGTGTCTTGTGTTAGAAATAGAATAGAAGAAGTAGTGGTGAAGTTATTGTAAAATCAAAGTCATGTTGGGAGATCCTGAATGCTGAACTGGATCTGGTTCTTCTCTGTTGCTACATCATCTCTAAACAGGATAAGACTTCTTTCTCACCGCTGTGCTCCCTCTGTAATATCTAGGTGATCAACAAGTACGGCGACATGTATGGAGCTGAACGCATCGCTGAGCTCTTAGGACTGGATAAGAGTGCTTTGGACTTTGACCCCACAGTGGAGACTGTCGAGAAGGAAGCATCCCTGCTCTCCTGGTGAGAACTCAGCCCTTGTTTTCTCCTTTCATTCTCCTTAAACCCCGGATCCCCCTGGGCACGGCCCTTACATTGACAACCACTGAAAATGGACAGTGGTGACTTCATCTGGGTGATAAATTTGTACTCAAACGGCTCGATTCAAATCTGAAAATTTGGTGGTGGATCTCTGAGTTTCAACATAAATAGATAAAAATAGATCTATAGAAAACCAGACTGCACAAATCACCCCATAACCCTCGTATATAAATAGTTTTGTTGATGATTACATGCCACATCTTTGTTTTCTTCTTGACAGGCTGAGCTCCATTGATACAAAGTACCACATCTGGAAACTGGGAGTGGTTTTGACTGACAACGTAAGTTTATTCGATGTGTAATCAGCACTTCACACCACCGTCACTGGGAAAAATAGTTAAGGAAGTTGTGAAATATAAAGAATACAAGCTCAAAGATGCAGTTATGTGTAATTTTCTAATTAAAACCATAATTTGTCGCTAATGACTGGCCTTTCTTCTCCTGTAGTACTTCCTGTATCTGATCTGGTACACCACCATGTCCATTTTCGGACACTTCAACAACTTCTTCTTTGCCGCCCATCTGTTGGACATCGCCATGGGCTTCAAAACCCTTCGTACTATCCTGTCGTCTGTCACTCATAATGGCAAGCAGGTAAAGTAGTTCAAGCCAGCAGAGGGAGCCAGAGTACAGGTAGAGAGTATGTATATATTTTTTCTCATAAACATTTTACTTTTTTCTGAGCTTCTGCTCCGAATGAGAGAGCCTTCAAATGAAGGCATCGCTCTTATTTCAGGCTCTCGTCTCACTCTGAAATATCTTCACGTGGTCTGTGCTAACAGGGAGAGACCAACAGGCAGTGTGATTCATACCGACATAATCGAATCAAGAAATTATCTTCTGGAAAAAAGAAAAAGAAAAAAGGATGGAGCTTTGAAATAGAAACTGTATACTTCTGAGGACTCACAGTCTCCCAGGTCACAGGATATCTAGAAATAAACATCGTGTGAAATAAATTTAAATTAAGTAGAAATAGAATGTCAGAGGCGACAGGGTTTGCTGTTTTATGGAGGATATTCTGTCACTTCTTCCTTCTTTCTTCAGCGAGTTGGGGTCGCTCACACTTCATTGGCAAGCGTTGTTGTGAGAAACTGTGAAGAGAACTCATTTCATGTGATTAAAAATAGGTTGAGCATCTTGTATCTAGTTTATTTTCAACAAATAATGAAACAAATTAAAGACGGTAAGAATTTAATTTCCTTAAATTGCTGAAAGTCTTTATTCTTATAGCACTGCTTATTTCTGTAGAAGCCCTGGAAATGTTGCAGTTCTTCTGTGCTTCACTTCCCCTGTTTAAAAACCACCTGACATTTATCGAACTCATCTTGTTCTCTGACAAAAGCTACAAGTATTTCCCACAAAGTCATTTAAACAAGAGAAGATACAGTTTGTGCTTCCAAGGAGGCTTCAGCCCTCTCGAATCTCAGCTCACCCTGTCTCCGGGAACACGCAAAGGTCACATAAAATGTTTCCATGGATGCAAGTATCCTGCTTTAATGAACAAGTCTCTCCTCCTAGCTCGTGCTGACTGTGGGTCTGCTGGCCGTGGTCGTCTATCTCTACACCGTGGTGGCCTTCAACTTCTTCAGGAAGTTCTACAACAAGAGCGAGGACGAGGACGAGCCCGACATGAAGTGCGACGACATGATGACGGTACGCGTTTTTAACCGCCTCCGGGCGTCTATTGATCCGCGAAAAAACAGCTTCGCTTTGTCGAAGTGAATGAGGCCGCAGACAACAGCGAGGGCAAGTGTTTGAAGGTGAAAGAGATTCCTGAGGCTGCTGCATGAATGCAAGCAGACGAGAGCGCGAGTGCTTTGGATGATTATTTCAAAGTATTCAGTCTTTTTATTTGACACATCTTTTGATGTGCGTCCGGTCACAATGAATTATTAGCCACAGAGTCACATATGAAGGATGAAAATGAAGTTTTGATTCATTCATTTTCCAGCTCTACCTACCACAGAATAATATCCAGCTGCCTCTAATGCTCCACTCATGATTTCAGCTTTGAAAACCTGTGAAATGACTGCGGAGCTCTAAGCTCGTTTCCCATTTTCCTCTCCGCAGTGCTATTTGTTCCACATGTACGTGGGCGTGAGAGCCGGAGGTGGTATTGGAGACGAGCTGGAGGACCCAGCCGGAGACCCCTACGAGCTTTACCGCATCCTGTTTGACATCACCTTCTTCTTCTTCGTCATCGTCATCCTCCTGGCCATCATTCAGGGTGGAGTATCTTTTGCTTTTTTTCACGTCGTACCTCGCCCGATCTTGTCCGCGTTCTGCGTCCTAACGCCATGAACACACACACACACATCACGTGCGATAAGTTGCGCTCAGCGCTGTGACAGACTGTCGCTCCCTCCTTCAGGTTTGATCATTGATGCCTTTGGTGAGCTGAGAGACCAGCAGGAGCAGGTGAAGGAGGACATGGAGGTGAGGTCCAAAACTGCGTCAGCTGCACAGTTCTTTAACTTACCAGAATCAAAATATAACATCCTGTCTTTGTCTTCTTTCAGACCAAATGCTTCATCTGTGGCATTGGGAACGATTACTTTGACCGGACGCCTCACGGGTTTGAAACCCACACCTTACAAGAGCACAACCTAGCCAACTACCTGTGAGTGCAGCCTCAAGCATGATGAAGTTTGAAGTGCTTCGTTTTTTTTTTTTTGTTCTGATGACGCCTTCGTGTCCTCCTGCGTGCAGGTTCTTCCTGATGTACCTGATTAACAAGGACGAGACTGAACACACGGGTCAGGTACGTGACGAGATCCGCAGCCCACACCTTAACGTCTTACTTCCGAGAGCCATCTCGCGTCTCGTGTCGTCTGATCAATCTTGAGGCAGCAAATAAGGTTACAGAAACTTCAGTAGGTTTTACTTGTGCAACATTTCAACCCACTTGTTGTGTTGCGTAAGCGCAGCTCAGCAGGAGGAAGACAGGATGCGTGGGTTCACTCTGACTTTTTAGATATTAACTCGCTGTCGTGCACCTTTTTTATTTAACGTGCACGCATGTCCCGAATTCAGCAAGGGCAGATAAACAGGTAAACATTGAATCCGGTACAGTTACTAGTTACCTGTTATGAGGATCAGTTATCTAACCCACAATATGAAAGCAACTTTACTTTTGGATTACCGTCAATCCATTTTCTTCCGCTTATCCGGGGTCGGGTCGCGGTGGCAGCAGGTTTATCCAGCAACACATTCCAGCTCCTCCTGAGGGATCTGGAGGGAAGGAGCCAGCTGAGGTGGTTAGGACATCCGATAAGGATGCCTCCTGGGCGCCTTCCTTTGGAGGTGTTCCCGGAAACGTCCAACTGGAAGGAGACCTCGGGGCAGACCCAGAAACCGCTGGAGGGACTACGTAGTCCGTCTAGCCTGGAAACGCCTCCAGGAGGAGCTGGAATGCATTTCGGGGGAGCGGGACGTTTGGAACGCTCTGCTAAACCTGCTGCCACCGCGACCCGACCCCGGATAAGCGGAAGAAAATGGATGGATGGATAGAATCCATTACTTTCTAAGCGAAAAACTGAACACTGAACTGACTTTGTCGCAGCTCCTCCAGACTGCAAAACTGAGATACCAATTTTGTTCTTCTTTCCCCTCCAGGAGTCCTACGTGTGGAAGATGTACCAGGAGAGATGCTGGGACTTCTTCCCTACTGGAGACTGCTTCCGTAAGCAATATGAGGACCAGTTGGGTTAGAGAGGGGCAGCGTCGCCTCGGTGCCGCCCCACCCCTCAAACACCCCCTCTCGCTCTACTTTCCTTCGATCCGAAAGAGACGCTGAACTCGACTTCACCCTGTTAACAGAACCTGAACACTCGCTGGACTTTTCTCTGCTGCCATGGTGTCGAAAAAATGTGAAGAAGAAATATAAAACAAAACAAAACCAACAAAAAAAGATCATTCATTTTGAATTCCGACACACAAAACATAATTTCAAGAAAACGATTCTGAGACAGACGATTGGACATTTCGGGTTTTGTGCATCCAAGTCCTCGTCACCTGAGAATAGTCACTTTGCCACGACGCCTCTTTTATGCAAATCCTTCTTTTGATTCTGATTCACATTGCCTTTTCACTTGCTTAACCCCCGACCTGTTGCACAATTTGTTGTGTGTAGACATTTGATACACGTGAAGGGTTACAGCATGACAACTGAATGTCTGAATATGCACAATTTCTAGATTAACGCCAGGATGTTTAGTGTCACTTATTTTACCAAACCAACTGAATGGATGTGTGCTGCTACTGTCGAATCCAGTTCAACATCATCAGACGACATGAGTGTGACCTGATCTGCCTTTCAAAGAGAGAGAGAGAGAGAAAAAAAAGAAATCTGTCAAATGAAATGTACGAGTTACAGAAGAAGATGGTTCTTCCAGGACCGGAGACACTCTAAAGGTGTTTATTAAGTGCCGACGTGCCTTATGAGAAACTATGCAACACAAAAAAAAAAAAAGAGAGTAATCATTTTTGTTCCTCCTGACACAAGCAGTGCGTTCTAGTTCTGGATTAGTTATAAGCAGATTTAGCTCGAGCTAGTTTTGTGGCTTTTAAATACATTTAAAAAAAAGAAGAAAACATTTGTTGTATAAAATCTAGATAATCCTTGTGTAAATGTTGCTTAGTTTGGTTTCGTTTCCAAGCTGTGGTGTCCTGCCCGCCTGCACTTCTTTCCACAGTAGAAGAGCCCCACAACTAAATGAGGAAAACCAAAAAAAAAAAAAAAACCCAACTTGGTTCAAGGATTTATTGACATCAGAATGGTTAGCTGCTATTGTATGGCCATTTGTATGTATGTAGTAGCTTTGGTGAACCGCATTTCTTTTGATGAAGGGGGGAGGAAATGAATAAAGTAATTGACGCAATAAACCAAACGTGTCGTCCGTCCCTTTTTCGGATGCTCGCATCTTTTCCTCCGACGGCGACTCTCACCCGCGGCGTGTAACTTTCACAGTCTCGCAAGGAACAGAGGATTATTTCTCTGAAACATGAAGTGCGGAGGGAACATCATGACACATTCTTAGAAATGTTCGAGACGTTCTGTCCTGTCTATACACCTGGAAGTATGCGGCCTCTCGTTCGTCACCAGAAACCAGATAAACAAACCTCGACTGCAAAAAAAAAAAACTGATTCCTCCATGAATGTCTGCCCAGCATGCAAACTTCATGTTATGATTTGATTTTGATCTTTCAAAGGCTGGAAGCTGAAGCGGAGGATTTGAGACCAAAGTCCGGCTTTCCGTTAACACCTTCTGTCTCTAATCAAGTCTGTCATCGGTGGACGGCGGTCAGGAGATCATGCTGTCGAGCCAGTCCTCCAGGTCTTCCTCTGTCACTTCCTTCTTCGTGGAAACAGATTTGGGAGGTGCGACGTCTTTGTCTTTCACCTCCTCCGCCTTCTCTTCTATCACCTCCATCACTTCCTCGCACGCTGCAGATTAAAAGAACAGGGCGGGAAAAGAATCGGACTCTTATCGTAACTTAGAAGTCTGTACAGTGAACAGGAAGCTAGAGCCAGGCTAACTGAATGCACTCACCTTCCTCTGGAAGTGCACTCTCCTCGTCTGCGACGGCGACAGACTGCTTCCCTGAAACACCCGACGCTGGTTTCTGCAAACTGAGCAGCTGGTCCAGCTCTTCGTCAACGTCATCCACCGGCGTCTCTGCGGCGCTCGGAGAAACCTGCGGCTTTGGAGCCGGTGGCGAGCTTGCAGCCACCGAGACCTTCGGGTTGGTGCTGAGGACTTTTAACGTTGCCGTTGGAGGAGTGAACGTGGTCGTTTTGGGCAACTCCTGTTTCGCTGCGAGCGTCATCGTGGGCAGCTCCACTGGTGTGGAAACCTGAAACGGGACATACAGTTAAAATACGAACATTAAAAACCTGCAATCGAGGTCGAAACAACTAGCCAGATCAGATTTAAGCAGCCTACCTGAACCAGCTCGGCCTCCAGGTTGAGCCTCTGATGTAGAGGCACTTGTTGGAGGGTCTGGGCGAGCGCTGGGAGGTCCACAAACACCGCAGACATCTAGAGAGGAAACAGAAAGCACAGCCACAAACCGATGAAATAACACTCGACAGTTACGAGGAAACTTTTGTTACGGTTGCCGATTTTGAGACGAGCGTCTCTGTGATCTGACAGCTTTTCAGTCTGTCACCGTGACTATCGGCACTTACCCGTGTGTACAAAGCCGCGCATCAAACGCAGATTATGTAACGGTTCTTGTGTAAAATGTTTTGTTTCGCTCGTGCGTGCGAGTACAAAAGAGCACTCATCTGCAGTGGTAGGCTACTTACGATGATTACAAAAGATTGAACATGTTGCAGCACTTCATCAGCTTTCACACGCCTGGACACACACAAAAATAAATGTTTTCACACTTTAAAAGCGAACCAAACAATTGTTTGGTCTGATCCGGACCTCTTCACTTCTGCCCAAGGTTGGACTGTTTCATTCGGGCTCAAAGCGAAAAGTCCAGACTAAAAGAGCTAAGTGTGAAGTGCTTCATTTGCTCTCTCTGTGCATTTTCAATCCAGTCATAATGTCTTCTTGGAGCGATCCATAAACCGACACCGTAACAATGCAGAGTGCTAAAGATCGGGTGCAGATTTACCTGACTGGCTGCAAATGAGTCCATCTCCCAGTCCTTTTCCTCGGAAAACCGGAATTGAGTGAAGGAATCCCCTGTGAAGGACACACAGAAACAGAGTTTGACATATGGCTGCTGCAGTCGACTCCCCGCAGGACCGCTGGTAATTAGAACAATCTGTTTTAGTTCCACTCAAAACAACACTTATCCTCTTATTCATTTCAAGCACAAAGACAAGTCCGGGGCTGCGTGTGATTGAACTGGCTGCGGTGCTAATGTAAGCCCAGCGAGCGGCCTTCACACCTCGAATGTTTGAAATGCTCAACCAGTGTTTCTCTGGAAGGCAGTCCATCGTTGTGTAAACTGTTGATCGACTTTGCTTCCACATGCATGAGCGGGCCGAGGGCTCTCGTAGCTCACAGAGAGGCTGAGGTTGTGTCATCAACAGGCACAAATGAAACGGCAGCAGAGCCGCGCGTCCAGCAGACGTGCTGGCAGAAAAACAACACGAGAGAAGTGTGCGGGTGAACCTGGTGCGGAGAGGAAACCAAGCGAGTCAAAACACCAACATCCAATACAACCACTCGACAAGCCTGCACAGGGTGTCAGCTGTGAAGCACCGCCATTAAAGCTCCTCGTGTGGCGGCAGGAGGGTGTAATTTTGGGCGGTTGTGAATAATTTTAGATGAAGTGTTCCATCTTTGTTCAGACTCGGAAGGAAGAAGCACGCGAACGCTACAGTTAGCCGGGCCCGCCACGTGTCCAGCGGGCGATTAACCTAGCTTAGCATAAAGACTGGAAGCGGGGGGAAACCGCTAGCTTGGCTCCATCCAAAATTAAAAAAATAATAATAATGCCAACCAGCAACCCCAAAGCTCACAAATTCACACGCTGTTTTACAGACTATATTATTCTTTGCATCCATTTTATTTCTAAATGATTCTGATTAATAGACTGATGTGTTTCTTGGTTACACAGTTACCGCCTCTCGTCAAGAATCCCATGAGGTGTCCCGCATAAAAAAATAAAATAAAAGGTCTGAGCTCTGAACAATGATTGAACTGACTGAATAACCTGAATTATTGCAGTCACCCGGTGCAGCAGAGCCTTGAACGTCTTTAGACTGATATTTTCTGGGTGTCTCCTGTGACAATAACCAGTTCTTTAATATGAACCTTTAACTATTAAACATGTTTTTTTTTATATTATTATTTTTTCAGGCTGTAGCTTCATATTTAGGGCACAAAACTGAACCAGAAATGCAGATATAGTATGAATAACTCAGACTTTTGTGTGCAGCCTGAAGCTTCAGTCACAGAGGAAAACACTGTTAGAAGAAAACCTTGCTGGTTACTGAATTACTTAGCAACAGACACAGGATTTAAGGTCACTCTCTCTCGCTCAAATCAGAGCATGCCGATGTCGAACGATGTGACTTTCTGCAGAGTCACGGTCGCAGCAGATCGTGGTCAGTGTGTCAAGCGCAGATGGACAGTCAGTGGGAGAGCTGACACTCTTGGTTTTTTTGTTCCCCTGCTCCCCGTGCATTGTACCGCAGGCACTCTGCCCTTCAGGCGGGACGCTCGGCGCCATCTGCAGTTGTCCCTGATTGCTTGGGTGTGCGGGAAGTGACGGGGGTCAAGAAGGAGAGGCTGCAGGAGGCCTTTTTGTCTGTGTGCCGAGTCCCTGCTGTCAAACAGGCGCAGGAAAGATGATTTATGAATGGGAGCATTATCGAGGTTACAATGACTGCGAGGCAGGCGGATAAGAGAAGGGAAAGGGGATGTCAGCTTTACGTGACGGCTGAGGGGGTGGATGCCTTTATGTTGGGGCCACACGTGTCTGTTATCTGTAACACTGACTGACGAGCCGGCCGTTTTAAAACCTGGATTTGGCGGACGTGAAATCGAAATCTTAAACTCAAACTCGTTATCTTAAGCAGATCGCTTGCAAGCGATAATCTGAGCGCCGCGCCCTCAAATACAAAACCAGGGAAGCGTTACCCAGAGACAAGAAAGATCCAATCAGGTGGATCCATTTTGGCTGACGTGCTGCTTCAATAATCACAATCACTTATGAAGCATTAGCACCTACATATCAGGTCTTAATCAAGCTAATGAACGCATTCATATTTCTTTGTTCACATACACTTAGGACGCATGAGTATGTCTGATTTATGAAGCATCTTCCAGTCGTGTCTTTGAATTGAGAGCAGTTCAGTCAGAGTAAAGCTCCCTTCTCAGACTGTTTTTAGAGTCCTGAACAGGTGAAACTGTCCAGGCTATAATCGACCTATTGGATGAGATGTCACATTTTACTACACGGCGTTGTTGAAAACTTGATTCTGATTGGTCAATCGTGGCATTCTACGTTCTGCAAAAAACTATGGGCGCAGCTCTGCCCGTAGACCCCGGAGGACCCGATAAAATCATTATTAAATTAAAAATTTAAAGATAAAACAAATATTGATTTATCTTGGCAGTTGCCGTGTTATAAGTGTGATAATGCACAGCGAGTGGGTCGTTATTGCAGAATAAACCCTTCATGCCTGACTAGCTGTACGCAGACAGTATGAAACGTGTGACGTCACCCACGGGCGTCTGAACAGCTGCTGTGAAGCTCAGAGTGTTGTCGGCTCTAGTTATCGTCACCTTGAGGGCCCTGCCTCCGGGCAGGTTGTCATAATGTTATGGCTGATCGGTGTATATATAGAATGATTGATATACTGATTATTGACATATTGGTGACATATCTGCATGTTGGCAGACGAAAACAGAAACTCCAGTTTAGCAAATTACAACTACAAATATTTTATGGTCTGCTTTTTTCCCCTTTTTTTTATTTCTGATCATTGGATTTCAGAGTGGATGTACTGTTGTCGGATTTGTGTTATTCTCAAATATCACTTTGTCAGCGGGAGCCTAAAGCACTCCAGCTCTTCCTGGCCTCTAATGGAAACACAGAATGATGCATTAACGAGTCACTTTCTCATTTAGGGCCATCATTTGTGATTCATCATGAAGCGCAGGAAAAACCTGTATAATCATGTCATTCGAATGTTATTGTGTCCACTCCAGCGTTAATGGACCGGCTCCAGGTTTCGGTGTGTGATTTTCCCTCGCGGTAAGGCGCCTCGGTTCGCTCCTCTTTGCTGCGTTGTCGATGTCGTCCGCGGATCGGAGCTGAACGTGTGCGAACCGGAGAAGTCTCCCTTTAACGGTGGCTACAGTGAAACACCTCTCACTCTTATGCGCACTCTTTTTCCGGCTCCTGCTCCTTTCTGTTTAATGTCTTCCCAGACCCTAATCCTCTTCTTCTTCCTCCTCCTCCACCTCCTCCTCCTCCCGCTCTGTCTCCATCAGTCTGTCTCCAACACACAGAACTGCTGACACCAGTGAACTGCCTCCCTCCTACACCTCAGAAGCCCAATGCCATCCTGATCTGTGTCCATGGAAATACCATCTCAGGTAGTTCGGAGGCGCTGACACAACCATGGCAACAGCTGCCAGTGAAGATGAGAGAAACTTCTGTCAAACGTCCAGAAGACAGAAAGAGAATTTTGGAGGAGGAGGAGGAGGAGGAGGAGGAGGGTGTGTGCGAAGAAGAAAGACGAAGGGAATGAAGAAAAATGAAAGAGCAAAGCAGACTCTTCACTCCTGCTCGTCCAAACAGATCTCTGAGACTTAAATCCCCTCTCTGCACTTGGCTGACACCGTGCTAAGTGCATAGTTAGACTTGCAGCTTTGTGAAAAAAACAGGCGGTTTCCGATACGCATTTGAATCAAACTGTACTCTGCTAAATAAACACTGGAAAAAGAAAGATCTCGACATCTTGGTGCGGTCCGGACTGTCGCTGCTCGATTAGTAGAAAATCAGCCAGTGTTTCGATAATAACGGGCGTAGTAGATCCGTCGATTAACAATCTTTCGGTGACTTGGCAACCAACTGAAAACCCCTCACCTCAACCTCAACCTTCTCATCCAGGTGTGAAGCTACAGCGGCTGTGAAATACACAAAGAAAAGATAAAAAGGCCCCATCTCGAGCCGTAGACAGTCTAAAGAATGGTTTTAAAGGTAACAAAAACATTGCACACCGATGAAATCATCATTTCGAATATTATATTACATTTCTGTCATACTCTGCTGACAGCTAACGCCCTAAATGTCACACGCTTAAACCTTTAAATGTCTAAACGATCGCCGAACCTGTTGATGCATCTCCCGTCCGTCGATAATCGCATTATTAACTGCCGCGCGCAACCTTTAGCTGTGTGTTTATCGTCCATCAAGTGTTCCATGTGGGAATTTTTCTTACATGTTGCTGTGATAAATATTACTACAACGCGGCCTTCCAGTAAAGCTCCCGACCTCGCCGTAGGCCGCTGATTGAAGATCAATTCATAGCTGGAATTGCTGTCTGAGTGCGTCAGTTGGGCCGGTAGACCTCGGCGAGTTCTTCCACAGTGAATAAACACTACATTACTCATGCAGCGTGCTAAGTGGCTCGGCTGGCATTGTGTAACTCCTGTATAATGTGGTATCCTGTCTCTTGACATCTTGCTGGCTGAACCCCGTATTAACAAATGTGGCTTTCTGCTCGCAACCCCGCGGCTTCGCTGAGCTATCTATGGCTCACTAATGCCGCGTCCCCGCTCTCATCTTTTATATTTGGGATGTGTTGCGGCCTCGCCGCTGCCTTTCTGTTCCACTCCGGTCTACTCAACTCCTCTGCGCTTTCAACCCCGCCGCTGTTCATCTTCACCCCTCTCCCCGTCGCTCTGTGAGACTGTCGAGCACTGGCACCGAGTCAGGAACAACCTGGAGCCGTATCGCTTTTCTCTAAACACGGTAAAGGATCGACGACAAGCAAAGGAACTGATAAGACGGGACCAACTGTTACCCGTCTTCTACTACAACAACCGACATTTATGCTTCTTATATCTTCAACATGAGTCCTGAAACATTACAGTCGACTTCAAGCTTCTTTAATGTAGAAGTTTGCTGCCTCTGTCTGTTTTACAGCAGGTTAAACTCTCAGATTTGGACTGTTTGTTGGACCAAAAGAGCAAAGACACAGATTTACCTCCGAGAATCTGCTATTTCATGGAGTAAACGAAGCCACGGATTAATCGATACTGACAACAATCTTTTGTTTAGTTGCTGCCCTCTGCTGCGGCTTGCAGTCTCTTCTCAAAGGCCGTATAATTTAACATCTTAAAGCGAGCCGCGCTGTCACTTTTTTAGAACTGAAACATGACTCAGAGCTTTGTTCAAACCCCCAAAACTTTACTTTAAAAATTCTAGTCAAGTTTCCAAAGATAGGAAATATGTCGGGCTGAATTCTGATTTGTGCGAGAAGAACATTAGAAAACCTTTAATAATTAACTCGCTCCTGACCCAGTATTTCAAATTAAAACGAGTTGGAACAAGCAGACGGGGAATAAAAATGTGATACTGTCAGTTAAGATTTTTGTCCCCATCTTTAAGGCTGATGATGAGCTGCTGCGATTGAATTAATGATTTGATTAGGCAATCAAAAGAAACTATTTTGATATTCAATTAATAATTTAAGACTTTTGCTGCTTCACATAAACTGAATGTTTGTTTTGTTTGGATCTCAAGGGGTCAGCTTCAGCTCAACGCCATCAATACGATGCTGATTTCATACAAATACACAGATCAGCCAGAACATTATGACCGCCTGCTTAATACTGTGTAGGTCCTCCTGTGCAGCCTCTTACACAACAGCCTGCATTGCACTGTGTGCTCTGACACCTTTCTGTCAGAACCGGCGTTCAATTTTTCAGCAATCTGAGCTACAGCAGCGTCTCTTTTGATCGGACCACAAAGGCCAGCCTTTGCTCCCCCGCGCGCATCGCGACCCTGTAGACCATTCACTGCCCTTCCTTCCTTTGACCACCTCTGATAGGTGCTGACCGCTGCAGGCAGGGAGCGTGCAGGTTTCGGAGACGCTCCGAGTCGTCCAGCCTTTACAATCTGGCTCTCGTCAAAGTTGCTCAAATTATTTTTCCTGCTTCTAACATCGACTTCGGGGACGATATGTTCACTTGCTGCCTGCTACATTCCACCGAGATAATCGAGTTTTTCACGTCGCCTGTGGTCGTAATGTTATGGCTGTTTCTATTATCCTGTCCTGAGTTGAGTGTCTTTGCAGAAACTCTCCCGTCCTGTTTTCCAGAGCATGACGCTGTTGCCCTGTTGGCTGCAGTGCATACACACACACACACACACCACAAACATCACAGATGCACACCCATATTAACCGGGGCCACACCTTTAGCATACAGCCTGCTGCACAGAGCCAGTCCACTCGCTCTACAAGGCTGCAGCCTGGACTTAATCTCTATTAGAGCGATGACTGCTTGAACAGAAACAGAAGGGACATTTAAGGAGCAACAGCACCGCTGCTCAGTCTCCACTAACACCTGCTGTGAAATGTTGACATTTTATGTGACTGGAAGAGGAATACACACATTCCCCAGCGCCGCCTTCCTCCTCCATTTGCCACTAGAGTAATGGCGTGTGATCAGTGAATGATTACTTCTCTTCTAAACCGACTGTCGTGGTAGATCCTCACTCGATAAAGGGAGAGGAGATGGAGCCAGGCTACTCATAGAAAACTCAAGAGCGATCGAGTGTTATTGCTAGCATAACAAAGCCCATCTGATAGCTCCTCGCTCGCAGTAAGAGGGGGGACTGGATGGAAAGTGCTAGAAAGAGACTGAGGGGGGAAATGCGAGCGGGAAAAGACGGACGCAAGAAAAGGGCGCCGAGAGAAACTTGTTGTTGCGATCGTCTTTCTGAGAGCTGCAGTACCCCCAACCACCCCGCCCGCACCCTGTCACGCCTTTTTAACCAAACCAATTAGCCTAACACGACACAGCGCTGAGACCCACTATGCGTCGATAAATCACTGTCGGCACTAATTGCAATTAAAATCCTGAGCAAACCAGGCGAGACAATAAAGAGGGCTGAAGCTATTTACTCTTAACTTTTAATGGTGATTGTGTGAGGCTGTGTTTGTGTCAAAGTCATATCAGAAGAGCTCCAATACACTCGAGGCCTCCTTCTCGTTAGCCATGTGTTTTTATTGGCGTGCAGCTTGTTTGGAGGCTGCGAGCTCCGGATCAGCCTACCTGGGATCTAATCAGTCATATTCAAACAGGTGATACAGGTTATTTTCCACTTAAGCTTCTTTTGCTGGATGTTGCTAGGTAACAATACGTGTTGTTTTTCACGTTTTTCTGTGAATTTTAGCGCCGCTGAGATCGATAGCGTCAAAAGAACTGTGCTAGTGGAGCGTATGTCCCAATTAATGTCGGTGTGACAGTGCACTGTTGTAGCACTTCAATACATTGATACGACGCAGAGTTCAAAGTTTGGATCCTGTGTAAAATGTAAATAAGAACAGAATGCCAAAAACTGCAGTTCCCCAAATGTCCACTTGGGGTTGGTTACAGAACGAGTCACTCTCCATAAGGCCCCATGTAAAAAAGTCCAAAATAAACAAGTTTAAGAGGCAAGATTTTGCCAACATGGTGACAACCAGAGCCGCAGATTTTGAGTTTCAAAACACCTCTTCAGAAACCTGTGGGTGACATCACAGATTCGCTGTCCATTTTTATACTGCCAGTGGCTCAAAGTAATCCATTTTATTATTTTTTGTAAACACAAACCCATTTTAATTTGATGCCTGCTCCACGTTCCAATTTTTTTTTTCACAAAAATTCAAAAACTAGTAATAACTAGTAAAAGTACTGAAAGTATTTTGTTTAACAGTTACATAACCGTGTACTGACTGAGTCTCATATTCGCTCTGGTGAAATTGTTTTTTTTTTTTTTTGTTATAAACAGTAGTGATGTGTAAATTTGGCTGCTCCGGCTTCAAAATCACTTGTCACATCCTGATTACATTTTATTATGCAACTCCTAAAAGCATCTGCCTGCAGCAGTGATGACTTACTGTAGATGTGTCGTGGTCATAAAAAGGGAGCGAATACTTCAGCGAATCTTTCTTTTATGTGTGTGTAGAGTTTGTTTTTCACTTTTTAACAGTTAAATCTGGATGATCTACAGTCGTGCTAGCAGCACCATGAGGGTGTACTGAAAACAATGATACTGGCATACAATCATGACAATTCTAATCTGCTGTCACTCTCAGCTGTTGGCCACAAAACAAACCTGACATGACAACAGTGACGAGTAAATTAAGTGAGGATTAGACACAGCACAAACTGACCTGTGTGACACATGACATAATAAACACAGCGACTGACCAAAAACTCCCCAGCGTGCAGCAGTGACAGTCACAGGAGGTCGCGGAGCACATCAATAGAAACATCAATTTCAGAGCAAGGCAGCCGATTATCACTTTCTTTAGAGGAGGAAAATACAGTTTTTCACAATAGATGTTCTCTTTGTGCTGTCTGACATCGTCCAGGCCTGTAGGTAGGTTACACAGGAGGCAAATCAAGATTTGGCTAACCCTTACATGTAGCCTCCCAGCCTTGGTCCCTGTGGATGAAATAAGCATCGGTCTGAGAGTGAGCGGGACATCAGAGTCCCTCATTATAAAGATATAAGGAGGCTCAGCTATCAGGTTAGCAGATTAGACGAGTAAACGGTTAACACTGATTAACGCCGAGCGGAAAATGGATCAATACTGTGAAACACGCAGGCTGTACTGGTGCACATAACTGACATGAAAACACATCCATCAGAAAAAACTGATAAAACAAAACGTTTAATTGATGCATTTTATTTGTTCAATTGATGGAAAAACTGGTGATTTGTTCTCACAGACAAAGCATTACCAGTCCACAGGAAGATAAGAACAATGCACCCACTGGCAGCTAAATAAAGACCCGTGGTTCGCCTTAAATATGCACCAAACACCCAGAGAAAGCATGAATCTTTCAATCCTTTGAAGACTTGAGCGGATGAAATGTGACGGACGCCGCAGCGCTCAAGTCCAGACAAAAATCAGCGACACCGGTTGATCTGTTCACTCCAGAAATCCTGAGCTCCTCTGTTCTTGTAGTGAATTCACCAGAGGACACTGACTGAACATGATGCTGCAGTCTGGAGGACACAAAACACACACACACACACACACACACACACACACACACACCTGCACTATGTAAAGACACACTTAAAATCAAATGATTAAAATTGATGATTAAAGCTGCATTCTTTCCAATGGTCAGCAATGGGACAGGAATGACGAAAGTGTCTTGAAAACACTGAAAATCAACAACTTGAAGATCAACTGCAGAGAAGTTGTATCGTGTTGAGACAACGGGTCCACAGGGAGGAAACAGCCTCACAAGATCATGAACCAGACGCACACACATGCTGCCCCTGCATGATATTGACATATCTCACTAATTGTGCAGCAGATCCCATTTGAAGACAAGAAGACATCAACTGATAATTTGCTAATAAAAATACAACGCTGATGCAAGGAATCGTTTCATTTTGATTAATTGGCACATTGGATGCATCACTGCATTCATGAGCTATTGACAAGTTTATCTGTGCGCCCACAAGGACACCGGGCAGCTACAGAATGATCAAACGGTCTGGATCGATGAATACATACTTGAGGAAATGGCAGTTTTTTCCGAGGTGCCCGTCTCTTTCTCGGGCTTTTTATTCTCCGTGACTTCCTTGCTCATATTTTTTCCTTCGGACTGCAGCCCGTAGTAAATGACAAACTGAGCAAAAACACGGGGGAGATCGATAGATTTAAGTGGACACCGTTTCCCATTAGAGGACCCTTTTTCCTCAAGACACAAATGCCTCACAGTCAGCTCCGCTTGGGTTCCAGCTTTTAATGAGTCTCGTTCATCTTGGTTCCACCAATTGCAGACTGAGGTCACATTCATATTCAAAGAGGACAGGCTCCGGGCCGGTTCAAGAGTGCCTATCAAAAGCTATTGATCCCTTACAGTATTAGATCTACACTGGAGGTCTGAAGTAGTAAAAACTCATTCAAATGCTACTTGAAGTAAAGACCAATTGGGTTTGCTGTGACAGAGAGCTGCGCGGCTCGTGTTTGTTTAAATAAAGAGCATTTGACTGGTGATAAACGCTGTGTTTGGTTGGTTGCAGCTAATGAGCAGGCTGAGTTAATATTAAATAATATCCAGACAGGACGATGACAACCGAAAGCTTCTGGAAGCTATGCTTTATATGCCTTTATTGTTAGCGCTGCTACTGTTATTTACCACAAGACAAGCAACACAGTGTGGGAGGTGTGAAGCCCACAAAGCAATTATCTTTAATTGAGGTAGAGAATCACGCCATTAAATGACTAATTTGATTTTTCTTTCTAAACCGCACTCTTTTTAAATAATTGGCTCAGCTTTTAGGAATTAAAGGTTATTTGACAATGTCGCTCCGCCACAATTATGTGCCCTCCGTGGGTAAAAATCAATGCTCACCCCGTATATCAATATTTAGACTGCGCGCAGATAACAAGAGCAGCCTAGGTTTCACTGATACATCAGGTTACAGGGTTTACGGGCGGTTTCTCGAAATCCTACGTAACGCAAGCTCCTGCTGAATATGAGGCTGTTTAAAATGTGATCTGCGTCCAGACATGAGATCTGGATGACGAAAACCACATGTGGATGTGAGGTGTAAATGTGACTGAGTCTGTCTGACCACACCTGAAGGTAATCTCGTTACCATCCCATAACATAACTTAGATTAATGTTCATGTTTTTAGTATCGTTTGTTGAGACGGTGAGCAAGCCAGAAGGCTGAAAGATACACACCTCGTCTATTCTGTGCCATGAAGCAATACAGTATTACATCTGCTGAATTTACAAGCGGGGACAAATAATTATGTCGCGGACGGCGCTTTATAAAGTTCCCTTCTCCTACCTCAACAACTCACGTCTGGGAGAGTCTGCGGATGATCTCAAATTACCGGTTTTGCTCTGGAGGAGAGAGATCTGATCTAAACGAGGATAATAAGATAAGATTGACTTTAATGATCCCACACCGGGGAAATTCACTCGTCACAGCATCTCGTGTACACAAGGTGGATATGAAAGTACTCATGAATAAGACAGATGCAGGAATGAAGGACCTGTGGTGGAGCTCCTTCTTACATGGTGGGAGTAGCAGTCTGTCGCTGAAGGAGCTGCAGGAGGTGAGAGGAGTTGTCCTTTATGGAGTCTCGGGGGCAGTCCAGGACTGAGCTGGACCTCTGGACGCTTTAAAAAAATACCAGGTGTAGGCGAGATCAGATCATCTATCACGGGCTGTCAACTCGGGCAGCTAAGCTACACGATACCTCGATGATGAAAGTCGATATGAAAAGAATAAAAAGCGGTTTTCCCGCTCTTTGGCCCTTTCTTTCTCTCTTTTGAAAAAGGTGACTAAACTATTGCTCTTCACGCGTTTATACATGTAGCTCATCATTGATGGCTACTGTACTGTTTGACCCATCAATCACTTACGGGTCCAATAACCACGATTTACAATAACAGCAATGGTTACCAGCACAGTACTGTTGTGACAAGGTTCAACGGTGTAGGTGGATGTGCCAAATCTATGGAAATTGAGCAATCACCATATATCTGTGTGCCTCATTATATGAAGTCCCTGAGGCACGCATTAGACATGCCTCATATCCTTTGTATTGCATTCTCCTGATAATCAATAGCTAGCCTGGGGCTTAGTGGTCCATGGTAACACACATGACATATTCACATGAAAGAGAAATCGTTTCAAAGACATACAGAGCGCCGCGGTCTACTCAACCAGTTCAATCACACAGAGTGAGGATGAAACAGCTGTGGTCCTTTCAGGAGGCTCGGGCAAGATGCGATTTCTGAAGCAGCCAAAGAAATTGTGGCGCTTCAATGGGTCCTCCTGCAGCCTGATGGGATGGGAAGATGATGACTGATGGCCCCCAAATCCTTTATTATAATAACTAAATAATGCAGTGGCAATTTTCAAAGCCAATACCTTTGTTAGGGTGAAAAGAATGATTTTATGAATGCACGGCGTTTCACAATACAGAAAATTATATAATTAATTTTGTACCGTACTGTTCGATGTGATGAAAATATTATTTTACTTTTCAAGAAAATGTAATTAATTTATATCATAATACAGTGAATCAGTGTGGTACAAACCAAGCGGCTACCTCTGTGACTGTGAGGTGAAGTCGAAAAACTGCAGTTCCTCAAACGTCCACCTGAGGCTGGCTACAGAAGTCAGTCTCCATAAGTCCCCATGTTAAAATGTCCAACTTCACAGCAGTTTTGGTCTCTGTAGCTAATTTCCCCATCCATGACAACTGTACTGAGGGTGAATTTATATACAACTCGCCTGTTCAAATGATATTAAGGCTAAAAGTTATGCCAAATTAAGAGTGTGGCCACTTTGATTGACAGGTGGGTGCTGTTACAGATGGATTTTTTGAGCAACCAGGCTTCATTCAGCCCGTCAAGAGGCAGAACTAAATATGGCGGTGCCACAGTTTTTGAGCTTCAACAGAAACCTGTGGGTGACGTCACAGTTTCACCGTCCATTTTTCACACGGTCAGTCGTGCAAACAAACCAGCATTCACAACCAATTCACTGGATAAACACACACTTCCAGTGAAATGGAGACACGCCGGCCAAATAAACACACGGCTCGTACGCGTTAATCCACAGCAACACCGCCATCTTTGCTGCAGCCCCCCACCACCACCACCACTGTACAACAGCAGCATGAGAAATGTACAAAGAAGAACAAAGTATAAAATAAATAGAATTTCTTTATCTTTGATTTGATTTCCACGAACATGAACTCCAACTTGAGCTCTGATGACAAATTGTGGCGAGGTTTATAGACGACTTTGACGTTTAATGTAAGCTAAGATGTCACCAGTAGCACCGACATCATCATCATTCACCTGTACGAGGCTTCATGTGATTGCACGTGTGGTGGCGAATGCTGATGACACGTTCCACGGCATGTGACACTGCGTTAGTCTCATTGCGTCAACAGCCACAATCACCAAACTGTTCTCCACTGGAGTGGACGCTGCCGAACGATATGATGAGCTGCGTGTGAATCCGACAACAAGCAGGAAACAGATGAGCTGCGCAACGTCGGTCAGATCGCATCCTGAATGTTCACATGGTGAATACTTAAATTGCTATTATCTCTGACTACCTCCTTGTCAATAATAGACCCGTCTCTTGCTATTGATCTCTTTCATGTTTCGCCTCAGCCTTGTAATGATACTCCCAGCTCATTGGTGAGGCCACATGGCTCGAGGGAGGCTGAAGTCAGCGTCCCCAAAAGACAGATGGTTGTGGTTACAGAGCTCAGCGAGTTTACTGCAACTGACATTATGATTCTCTAACAGATCTCATTTTAGTCATATCGATAGGTTTGGTGAATTCATTCCTCCATACGGACAGATGATGTGACTGTAGGTGCAAATGAGAAACAGCTGGTACAGACTACTTGATCAAATGTATTAATAATGTTCTTGTTTTAATTCTACAATTTATTTTATGGTCTTTTATAATAAATACGTTTGGCCCTTTGTCTCTTGGTTTTTGCAGGATCTGAGATCGGTTGAACTGCAGCGGTTCTGGCTGCACGGTGCCGGGTTGTGCCTCAGAGGTTTGGTTGTCGAGTTCATTGCTGTGACCTTTTAATTCTTCTGGGTTTCTATTATCCAGTGTTTGATTTATGTACTGTCAAATTCTATTAAATCTAAAAAGCAAGCTCACCTTCTTAATTCTTATTTTATATCCGCTACCGATGCTATTAAATACTACAGCTCTGTTGCTACATTTACATTTGGTCATTTCTTCTCTCTCAGACTTTCTTCTAAATTTCTCCGTGTGCTCACGGTCCTGCAGTCTCGAGCCCTTTTAAGGGACCTGGCGGGACATTCACCTCAGTTAACACCTGGCGCGCCCTTTAAAAGTCAGTTGTGACATTGATTTTAGGAGATATTACCCAGCACTAAGCGGCTGATACTGTATTGTAGATATATCAGTATCAGCGTTTATGTCGGCTGATAAGCAACCGAGAAACTGCAGCAGAGATGCCAAACTAGGTTGGAGGTCATTTAGAAACAGTTTTATGATTGTGTTTGCCCAGCAAAGAGCGCTGACTGACACGTGGATGTTTCAGCTGTAAAATGAGCTCATGAGTCTCCATCTTCAGAACATCTGAGGGATCTTCAGTAAATACCTCTCCTGCCTAAATTTTATTTAAATATCAGACACTGAGCGAAGAAAGCACCAACTCTGAGGTCGACGGAGGCGGCTGAGATTTCCTGGAAAGCGGTTTAAAAGCTCTACAAATCACCACTGACTGCTTCCACGGTCACTCACCCTGCTTTAAAGAGGGCGCGCGGTCAAACACGTCGGGGTTTAAGCGGGTCACCATCGGGTGGGACGTGTGAGGCCGTTTGAGGAGCCGGCAGTCGCGCGAACGCGTTTCCTCCTTGATGAAGACGTACAGCTGGAAGCGCTCGCAGATGCAGCCGGCCCTGTCTGATCTGCTGCTGACACCCACATCGGCTCCACCTCCTCCGGCTCCTCCTCTACACACCCCCCTCCCCTCCGTCTCCTCTCTGGCTTCATCCTACTCCTCCACCTCCTCACCTCTTCCTCCCTCCTCTTGCATGTTGCTCAGTGCTCTGATACAGGATGAGGCTTCCGGCCATGTGGGAATTTTCTCCTAATAGTGGCTCACGGTTGAATCTGCGTGTTGGCGAGGACGTCGGGTCCGTGCGGCTCCGTCAGAAGCAGCCAACAGAAGCTCGGTAGGAGACAAAAACTGTCAGTCAGTCTCTGTGCAGCCTTGAGGACTGAAGAGCCTTTTCTTGTCGGCCGAGTGGCTCAAACTTTGCAGAAAGAGTGAGAAACTGCGGCTTCCATCGATTCCTCGAAAGATGTCGAGCCGGCGAGATGATCTTCAGTGAGAAAGAAAAAAAAGAAAAACTCGATCCACTTGATCATCGCTGCTGAGGATGAGTAACCGTTTCCTGTAATTCACTCTTCTGTGAAAAAAGGTCTGAACACGACCAACGAGGCAACCAAAGCTGCCCTGTCACATGGACATTGACGCTGAACAGCTGTTGCATTCGCCACCTCAGAAAGACACCGGACCGGTTAGGAGCTATACAGTAAAAAAAAAAGAAAAAAAAAACTTGTTTGCATCAAAGCGCCTCGTACTTAGCAACTGATGAGGATGAGAGACGGTGTGATGACCTGCCTGTATTTGACAAGTGTGTTTTTCACCTCGTTGGAGAGAGGAGCGCAGCGGAGGGAAAAAAGTCAGCGAGAGGGAGCAGGGGAGGGGAAGAGCGAGGCAGCGAGGGAAGGTGTGAAGCAAACGCTGTGAGAGGGAAACGGAGAGAAGACGTGGAGAGAGCTGAGGACGGCACGGAGAGAAGAAACTCTGCCACACTGAAGACGGAGTAAAGGAGGACAATCGGCAACACAAAGAGCTGCCAATTCAACGCCGGAGGACTGTGTTTGGACAGAGCCGTACGGGGGTGAGTGTGTATTCTGTTTGATGTGCCTATTATGGCAGGAAATTAAACACTTCACAGGAGCGGCTGTCAGCTACTTACCGTCCAGTAAAAACCATATTATAAATTCTAACATTGTAAATTCTTTATTACTGAACGGCAAAGCGCAGCCGGAGTTACTATATTCAATGAATCATGGAACAAGTGCTGGGGTTCATCAGCTGTCAGCAGTGCTTTTATAGTTCACGCTCGGAGCTCTACAGAACATTTTGTGCACTGCGGATTTAAAAGAGGCTTTCG
The DNA here is from genome assembly GCA_023373845.1 of Nibea coibor. Lineage (NCBI taxonomy): Eukaryota > Metazoa > Chordata > Actinopteri > Sciaenidae > Nibea > Nibea coibor. Next base: position 16,003,733 of record CM041730.1, read on the forward strand.
ACACTCAGAAAAGGTCGTTAAATTCATCCCGGAGCTTCAAATATACTTCAGTAAGTTTGGTTATGGGTGTGTTATGGTGCTCTGTGTCTATGTGTGTGTGTGTGTGTGTGTGTGTGTGTGTGTTAATTTTTTACTCAGGAAAAAGTGGGCGGTACAAGGAGTGAGATGATTTGATTTAAGGCATCATCGAGAAGCGTAAACAACTTTTTAAAACTCAACCGGAGCTGAATTAATTTGATCATCTAGGGAAATGTTAATAAGCAGTAATTAATTACTGAGGTAAGAATTCACTTGTTCCAGCTTCTCCAACACCTGATGCAACCGGCGATCCAACAACTGCTCCGTAAAACGTTTTTCCTCAGATTCTCACATTTGTTTGGCATTTCTGGTTCTGGTTTTGGTTCCATAAATCGACTCAAACTGCCGAACGATCAAGGAATTGTTGCAGCTCTGTAGTTGACTGGATATCTTTGGATTTCGAGGAATCTGAAGCTCTGGGAAACTCTGAGAAACATCTTTTCTGAAAGATTAACAGCAAATACTTGTTTAAATCGAGAAAATAAATGGCAGAGTGATCATTAATGGAGATAACTGTTAGCTGCCTGTCTGATTTTGAATTTTTCAAGCACAAATTTGCTGCTTTTCTTTATTTTATGACCGTAGATTTGATCTTTTTTGGGGGGGGGGGGGTGGATCATGAAGACATGACCTGTGGCTCTGAGAAAGAAGTTTCACTGCAGTTTGACAAAAAAAAAAGATGCTGACATAAGTAGAGGGAGAGATATTTAAAGATGAAAGTGGGTAGACTGATCTGTGGGATGATCTCGAAGTGTCTATGATCCACCTGCTGCTTTGTTTGGCCTCCCTCCACCTCCAGCCTCTGCTGGCTCTAATCATGATCAGCGATCGCAGGGCAGCGAACCACGCACCTGTAATGCTTTGTTTCCTATTTTTCCTGCAGAGCAGACGGTACACGACCGGCCTCATTCCTCTGCTTTGACGCCACAGTCTCCTCCAGTCTACATGGCTAATCAAGTATCCATAACGACACCGGAACATATAAATTAATGGCATGATTGGGACTATTCATCTCAGTTAGGAAAACGTCCTTGTGTTTGTCAATCTAGTTAGCTGAATCACTGAAGCTCTAATGCGATTTCCTTTTGTCTCATTATGATTGAGCCTTGATAGGTGCCCATTAGTGGCTTTGGTAAACTACGGCTGCGGGGGAGGAGGATTGATCCCTGTGTTAATGTGTACAGATAGATGGTCATGTTAGGATGTAAATAACTGTCCAGCAATTCCCCCAAGTCATACAGGCACATGGACACACACACACACACACACACACGGAACAAGAGGATTGCACCATGCGTGCATTACCCATAGCAACAGCACAATCAACCCCCAACAATGCAAGGACTGAGAGGAGACCTGACAAAATAAAAATCACCTCCAGGCTACAAAAACAGTCGACAGCAATTCATACCTGAAGGCTTCAAAGCGATGCATCGATGCATCACCAAAAACGCCCGCCTGCTTTGCGACCAAAGGAGGCGAAAATTTTGTTGCACGAAATCTGTTTCTAAGAGCGCCGCGGCTGAAATGTTTCACCTATCAAAGGCGCCAAGGTTTCATCCTTGAAAAGTAACCTCAGCCTGGAAATCCACAGGAAGAAAAAAAAAAAAGAAGGACTGTACTGCATCCTCGCCTCCCCGACACGCTGAGTTCATAGCACTGAACGTGTAATCAGAGTCAATCAAAACACATGAATGCTGAAAGCACTTGGACAAGCAATAACAGCCACACGGGAGGGCCACGAAACAACAGAAATCAACATGACCTTCGATTCAAATCAAACGCTCTGTTTACATAATTTCCCTGTCAGGCTCCATTTTTCCTAATCACGGCGAGCGAGTACAGTCGAGCTTTCAATGGAGCGATTGCAAGATAAAGTCGGCCACTGTACGACTCAATTACACATCTTTAAATAGACCGGCAGCGAAAATTCACCCAACTCGTGCCCACAGGTCGCTTTAGTTTGGGCCTGTTTGTGCACCGTGTGAATTAATACAAACACGCATGAGGTGAATCTTTAAATCTTTGTGGGACTCGCTGCAGCGGCGGCAGCAGCACATGCATTTACGTTAGACAGAAGGAAAAAGTCTGATTGAAATCTAAACAAAGCGAGGTTACATAAATGAAGATTATATAAACAACAGTGACAGGTTCTGCTTTCGAACACGTTAGCTAGAACGAGTGGGATGTATGGACCACAGGTCTAGTTTATTATATATTAGAGGGCCGGTAGTGGAAGAAGTACACAGACCTTTTACTATATATATATATATATATATATATATATATATATATAATCTGTAAGTAAATGAAGTTGGCAAATAAATATAGGGCAGTAAAAGCAACAAGCATTTGTCAAACACTTGGAAATGTACTTTCCGTGTCCGTGTAGTGCAAAGAAGAAGCAGCAGGATGGACGAGGACAAAGTTATTGAAGTTGATAAATAGAAAATGTTGAACATGTTTCAACCCATTCTATATTTTCTATATATTGTTTCAAAAAATACACATATATATATATATATATCTCGCGTCTCAGATTAGCTGTAACTTTTCTGGGGCTTTCAATCTGCCAAGTTGTTACAGAACCGTACAGCAGATCATCTGAGCCTGTTCAGTGTTGCATTAGTCCTGATTATATCAGAAGCACATTTTTTAAAATGAAAGTGTTGAATATAAAGTCATAATTTTAGATAAATAGCAGCTTTGTTTAAAGTTATTCCAGGCGTAATGCTGAGCCAGAAAATCACTGCCTCTCTCCATCTGTTGCGCTTGGCACTGGAGCTGTGAAGCCACAGTAGCTCTTGCCAGTCAAAAGGGAACTTGAAGATGTTCTCTCTGTCACAGTGGACTGATAATGTTCGCTCCGATTCTCATTTAAAAGCAGAAGAGTGATATCACAGAGGTGGCTGCGACTCGGAGGTCTTGAAAGGTGACGTGACAGGTGTATTTCCACCCTGCACAGCGACCACGCTTAACTTTAAGCCTTAATATAATCTGAACAGGTGAGTTGTATATAAATTCACCTTCAGTACAGTTGTCATGAACGGGGAAAACTGCTTTTTGTACCAGGCTGTAAACATGTTTATTTCTGCTGTGAAGTTGGACATTTTAACATCGGGACTTATGGAGACTTGACTCGATCTGTAACCAGCCTCAAGTGGACGTTTGAGGAACTGCAGTTTTTAGCACTACCACATCGGCTCCACAGCCACAGAGGTCGCCGCTTGGTTCACAGCAGACAAAGTAAGACTGCAGCAGCAGTGAGTGTATTAAACAGAGGAAAACCGCTTAGTATTGATTATGAATGTTACATTTCATTTGAAACCGGCGGGTCTCCTGGGTCGCATTGTCATTATGGATTAGTTTGAACCACAAAATAAAACCCCTTGTTTGGTCCGACTGACTGAAACCAAAAGATAATCAAAATGGTTGCAGAAACATCTCCTGTCAACGATTTTGTGAATTGTTTTGGCTCTGTAAATCTCCTTTGAAAACTTAAACTGGTCTCACTTTAACAAAACAATGCTTTCTGCCCTTTAATGTCAGAAACAAAACAATCACCACCCACTCAGATATATATTTATACCGTCTTGTTTTAGGTTGCTCGTATGTGCTCGGCTCTGATAACAGCTGACGGCAACATTACCAGATAAAAGTCTGTTCTTACAACAGGCAGCATCCTCGTAGTTAGATAATGACCTCGTGGCATCGGAACAGCATTGTACCTATTTGATTAGAAAGCTGTGGAATCAGCTCATAATCTCACGTCTAACGCCTCCGACGCTCTGTAGGTGAAACTCTGCTCTCAAGCTCTCGGCCCTGGGATTTTGAATCTCGTAAGACTTGCTGCTCCGGGCCATTTCCAGCCTGATATATGTAACATCTGCACGCACATCTGACCCGTACACTCTGCCCAGTCGAACGAAACAAAGAGGATACTTCAACACCTTGGATACAAAAAGTGATGGTAATGTAAGCCGCACAATAAGAAGTATTCTATAATAACTTTAGCCGAGAGGAAAAGGTTTCGGCTGCGGATTCCTGATTTCCCGGCTACCTTAATTGGCCAGAAAAACGACTCTTGAAAGCATCGCCTCCCACGTACAATTAAGTATCCTCTAGAGAGCGGCAGCCTCTTGCTGTACGACATGACTAATCTGACAATGTGGGCAAAACACAGAGAGAGTCAAACAACTCACAGGAAAACCTTTGGCATTTACACTACAAGAGAAGAGAGACACGCCGCTGCAGCGCTCGCCGGCGTGAGACGAGCTCCTGAAAACAGTTTGCTGCTTAAAGACTCATCCAGGGTTAGAAATGGCCTCAAAACTTCCTCCAAAAACACATGCAAGACAGAGTAAAGCCTGAAATCTGATGACAATGTGGACAAACAGCATGATGAAGACAACAAATTGGGAGTTTTGGGGTAAATAAGGCTTATTTAACTTTTCATCTTGTAAATCCATTAATTATATAATGGTAGTTCCTCCCTGTGTTTGTATAACCCCAAAGCCTCAGAAACACCTAAGGCTGCGTTCATTGTTGTTTTTTGCCACTTGGGGGCAGCATAACGAGATGCAAACACTAAAGTCTGACGAATATCAGAGAGAGATTCACACGTTACAGATAAGGTGGCCGGAGCTGGAACAAAAATGCACTTTTTATATGTGACTCGTGACTTGTGCTTTCCTGAACAAATATTTAAGTATTTAAGTGTATTACATATGCACAAAAGACTCATTATTAGCACCAACTCGAGCTGTGAAGATGAATGTAAATCTGGAAACTTTCCAACTGAGTCAAACATCTGGCTGTTTAGGTGCTAAAAGCTCCTCTATGTCCTCCAGAGACTCACTAACTTTGGCTGTCGTTTGGTGTTGGACGTGAAGCGCTCGGTGGGCTGTTGGAGATTTTTCACTGCTCCCTGTTGGGGCTGAAAATAACACAGATGAGAGCTGTGAGAAAAAAGCCTTTCGAGTTCATTTATATGTCAGTGTAGTAAAAAAGGAAACTAGATCACGTCAGTAGAACTCCAAAATCACTGGCTGACGTCTGTTAATTAATACAAGGTCAATCAATGCGTTGGTGTGATCCTACTTTGAATAATATGTTAATACTATTAATCTATTTTCTGACATTTTATGACTAGATAATTGATTAGTGGTGAAATGAATCGTATGCAGTCGGAATTAGTTTAGATTTTTAGAAAAAGGAGAGTATCTTAAACTCACGAAGAGACCGGTTATAATCAAAGAGTAACTACACCCAGCCTGCCAACATGCTTCTTCCACATGACGGACATGAGTGAGGTGAGAGGTACGGGTGCATGTTGTTGTTCTGATGACGACAGACTCATCAACACAGTCAGCACTGACTGCGAGGCACAGCTCAGTCAAAGCTGAACACACAAACACGATACACTTTTGGATTCAGTGTGACTTGCAATCTTTATGCGTCCATAAATCCAGAGACGATAGATTAAAAAAATGTTCTCCAAAACCTGCCAGAGAATCAAATATGTTTGCTTCAGTAAGTAAAGACATCCTGTACATCCATGAACACGTTACTGTGACAATCTGCTAGGAGCTCATTTGCCACAAATAGAGGCTGAAAACCACTTCCTGTTTACATCAGCCAAAACTGACAAATTATGGGTGTAGTGCCCAAAAGAGCAGGATCATTAAGACAAGATAAGACAGACTTTAATGAGCCCACGCGGGGGAAATTCACTCAGAGCAGCTCATATATACACAAGGAATTACTCATAAATAATAAATCTATAGAAAAAGAATCATGAAGTCATTAAAGAGTCTGACCGCTGTTGGAATGAAGGACCTGTGGTAGAGCTCCTTCTTACATGCTGGAGTAGCAGTCTGTGGCTGAAAAATCTAAGATCTAATCTAATAACAACTCTTCTGATGGTTCTTCTCCCTGAAACACTGACTCTCCGCTAACCATTCTCCTCTGCACACACACAGTATGACACTGAAACCCACCGGACAATACGTTAAACCCATGATGAGCGGTCAAGTTATGTTTTTTCTTCTAACATCTAGTAAGAAGTTACTCTTAACACTTGCTAGAGAAGCCACCAGCCAAAGCTTCCTGCTCACGCTTGGGGAGCTGCTAAAATGAGAGTCAGCCCGCTGCTCTGTCCATCATCTTTAAAAATAAAAATTGGGGAAAAGCAGTTAACAGATCCGGGAGGTGACCCCCTTGCTCCATTTAACTCAACTTGAGCTAAATATGACAGCCCCGCGTCGCGGCTGTTATCCGAGAGTTAGTCCTAAATGTGAGGAGAACTCTCTCTGCTCTAATAAGACAGCGCTGAGCTTTCCGGCTCCTCTGGGGAAAAGAAACAGCAGAAACAGGAGGTGTCGAGAGCCCGGCGGGACCAAACACTGACCACTGAGGCTGAAATTAGCCAAAACAAAGACAAACAAGGATCTTCTTCTGACAGCAGTGTCTGTACAGAGTAATTAAAGATTAAGACAGCAGACGTTTCTTTTTTCCAACTAATTAGGAGACAAAATCAGAAAAGTACAATTAGACCCCGTGGAGGATTTGACACGCAGTGAACTTCCATGTCATTATCCCAGAGAGGCTAATAAACAAATTAAAAGTCGCCAGTCATCTCCGTGCACTGCTCCTTTAATCCAGCGATCATTATTGGTAAAAATGAGCCAAGTGGAACGCGTGCTTCATTTTGATTTCTGCAATCCGAAACAAGATTTCAGAGCAAATTGGCTTCATTTCTTCCTTTGCTACTACCCCAGAAACTGACTGAAGACGTCCAAGAATTCAACCCTTTATGTACAAAAAGTACAGTGCAGTTGGCAAAAAACAATCGCAGCCTCTCCATTCTTTCCGTGTCCAGATCTTACCTGCTGACTCCAGCAGGACGTGGTAGTCTGCTCCTCTATGAGTGGGTGTGTCGTCGTCGGGCTCCTCCTTCTCGGACTCCTTATAACGGTCCCAGTTTGACTCCAGTTTCCTCCTGGAGAACACCTCCGTCCTGTCGTCTTCTTCCTGGAAGCCGTCCACTTCATTTTGATCCTAAAAAAGGGACCATGGATACACAATGCGTGATTCAAGTGACGCCAGGAGTGCTTTTTGTAGGACACATACTAGGCTCGAGGATTTTAAGGCCTCGGTGTGTCTCGCACAAGGCAAAGGTCTTCAGACGTGTTTTCAATGGATAAACTGGAACGCAGAGTGAAAAGCCTGCCGCTGTAGTGAGGGATGAGACCTAATGACTCATACAAATACAGTTCACACCTTAATACACTCAAAGGAATTCATGGTGTCACGCTTGATTGCACACGTCAAAAGTGACAAACGTAGTTGTGTCAAGAAGGATATAAAGGAGCCTGAGGCTACACTGAGACGGAGTCTGGTGCTGCAGATCCAAGTTTTGGGAGACGCTTAGATGAGGTCAAACCTCCACAGTCAGCCTGAAATGTCTCTGAGACCTAAACTCTGACACTCTACCTGTTGTGTTCCAGCTTTGTTTCCAGTCTGACTCGGAACAAACGCTGTAAAATAAAAAGTTTCCTTTGATACGTGTTCGATGGTTTGAGAGAGAGGGGTCAGCGCAAGTAGACACACCCCAGCAGACCCCCGGACAGCCCTGCAGTGATTGGCCACAGTGCCTGTCTGAATCAAAACCTGCTCATGAATCTGCTTCACTAATTAAATGGAGCTTTAGCTGTGTATTTTGCATTTAATGTGGGTCCATAATTCAACAAGTTCTCCTTCTTGACACAAGATGCCGGGGTGTAAAATTAATTCAGCAACTACTCTGATAATCAAATAATAAGTTTGATTGATTTTTCAAAGCAGAATTTCTCGATCCTCCTCCTTAAACACGATCTTCTGCTTTTCTGGGTCTATATAATCATATATTGTATTAGATGATATTTTGGTTTGTGCTGTTAGAAGATGACGCCTTAAAATCTGGAAAACTGAGACAGCCACATGCACATCTTAGAGATGTTTGCAGGTGCTTACTGTGAGCATAAGTTTCATCTTTTTCTCTTATGCCAGTTTGGACTGATGTCACCTCGAAAGTTGTAAAGTGTTCATGTGACGAGGTTGAAGAAAGGGGGCAGGTTTAACATTCAACACTTCCCGAGAGCGTGACTCAAACGGTGTCCATTAACACATAACTCTTATTCATGACTGGTAGCTAAGCCTGAACAAAAGGAGTGCAGGTAAACTGTGATTGATCTGAGTCATGCAATCTCCTCCTGTTTGGTCACATGGCTGCACACAACTTTAATAATGTTGTCATGGAAACTACTATGGTAACTATGAATGCACCGAAGGAGATTTTTATAATTGCAATCAAGGAGCTCCTATGTGTCATGTTGTTGCAATCACAGAGCGCCTATTGTTCACCATATGATCTTGTAGTTGCTGTGGCGGGAGCGTCAGATGACAGAGACAATTAAAAACTGTCATAGATCATGAAATCCTTCACACATGCAGCGCAGTGTTTTGGTGCCAATAATAATTAGATTAAAATGAGCGTTGAAGATGAGGGCCGTGCGTTGTCTCAGTGACGCAGTTACAAACTTTGTGTTTTGTTTTAAACGCATAAACTTCCACGCACTCTCACCCTGTGGTGCAACTCCGATGCGTGGCCACCGCCGCCGCCGCCGCCGCTCCACCCGCCGCGTCCCCGGCCCCGGTAGTGGTCTCTTTTCCCCCGGCCCCGGTGGTGGCCTCCTCTCCCTCTGCCCCGGTGTTCACCGCCAGAACTTTCAGAGCCGTCGCATCCACCCCGGCCTCTCCTCCAGCCGCCTCCTCTGCCTCTGCTCGGTCTGCCCTCCATGACTGTGACTCACACTGTCAGCTGCGGCCGGACAGTTTAGCGTGTGACACCGTCAGACAGAGAGGAACGGAATGAGTGTTGCATCGAATGGTGTCCTTCGACAAAATGGCGCTTGATGGTTCCGTGTCCGTTGACTATAGTAATTAATTTCACAATTAAATTCCAACTTTGAGATTTAAATTATTTTTATTGGAAAACAGTTCAAACAATATGAAATTTTCAGCAATATATGATATATACATTAAATAAACACAATACATCGAGGGTGTATTGTACAATTAGGAAAATAAATACATGAATTAATTAAATTACTTTAAATTAATTAATGCATTAATGTAGGATTTACATACAAAAATCTAAATTTAAAAAAAAGTTCTGTTGTTATTGTTTTCAGATGCTCTCGTGCATTATAATATATAAAATTTTGCTATTTTACTTTTTCTATTAAGAGTATATTCTATTTTTTTCTGTATATTCTGTATTTTTCTTATCTATCAACACCTTGTGTATACAAGCTGTCATAACAAGTGAATTTCCCGAGTGTGGGATGAATATTTTATCTTATCTCATCAAATAAATTGGCTCCCAAACAGGATTTTAATACGTTAAATAAACTTAATACTACTACAGCACTGTATGTATGTTGATATATGTATGATGTGAGCCCTTGAAAATACCAGGATATATCTACAGTCATCTACATCATGAACTATTAACACTTAAACAACAATAATTATGTGCAATTGTGTCTCATTCGTGTTTTTCTTTTTATTTCAGGAACTCTCTCAATGGAGCCATAAAAAGAGCAGCTCTCTCTGATCTGTCAGCGGTAACACAGATAACGCGGCACCATGGGTGTTGATCCTCCAAACAGCACTTTCACCAACACCTCACACGTCCAGGCTGCTTCTCACAGCCTTTGGGAGTCTATAACCATCGCGACAGTGTCAGCTATTGTCAGCTTGATAACTGTTGTTGGTAACGTGCTGGTGTTGCTGTCCTTCAAAGTCAACAGCCAGTTGAAGACTGTGAACAACTACTATCTGCTGAGTTTGGCATTCGCTGATCTCATCATAGGAGTGTTGTCCATGAACTTGTACACCACATACATCCTGATGGGCTACTGGTCCTTGGGAAACCTTGCATGTGACCTCTGGTTAGCAGTGGATTATGTAGCCAGCAATGCCTCAGTTATGAACTTACTTGTCATCAGCTTTGACAGGTACTTCTCCATCACAAGGCCGCTGACGTACAGGGCAAAAAGGACTCCAAAGAGAGCTGCCATCATGATAGGCTTTGCATGGCTGGTGTCTTTTGTCCTCTGGGCGCCACCCATTTTGTGCTGGCAGTACTTTGTAGGGGAGCGAACAGTGCCTCCTGACGAGTGCCAGATCCAGTTTTTAACAGAGCCTGTGATCACATTTGGGACAGCCATCGCTGCTTTCTATATTCCTGTCTCTGTTATGACAATCCTTTACTGTAGGATCTACAAGGAGACGCAGAAACGGACCAAAGATCTGGCAGAGCTGCAAGGGCTCGCAACAGAAAATGTTCTAGAGGGGACTAAACCACAGAAAACCATCATTCATTCTTGCTTTCACTTCACCAGAGAGAGGAGAGACCGGAGTCAGGCCTCCTGGTCCTCATCGAACCAAAGCAATGCTACTAAAACCACCACGAGATCAGATGACGCATGGGTGAAAGCAGATCAGATCACTTCCTTCAACAGCTACACCTCATCTGAAGAGGAAGAGCATCATGTTTCAATAGATACCCCACAAGGATCGTTCAAAGAGCAAGGTGGTGGACAGAGTAGTAAGAACGGGCAGGTGACTGATTACGTAGAAGATCAGTATTTTTCCACTCCTCCTCAGAAGAACAGTAAAAAGCACATCTCTTATAAGTTCAAACCTGGCTCAAAGGGTAAAAACGGCAATCCTAAAATTGCGACCCCCTGCCTGCCCGAAGTAGAGCAGCCGACCAAAAACGCCTCCCCTTCCTCCTCCACCACCTCCAAACCCATGGACCCAGTCCTGAAGAACCAGATCACCAAGAGGAAGCGGAACGTGCTGGTGAAGGAGAAGAAGGCGGCCCAGACTCTCAGCGCCATCCTCCTGGCCTTTATCCTCACATGGACGCCGTACAACATCATGGTGCTCATCTCCACTTTCTGTGCCAAGTGCATCCCCTCGTCCCTGTGGCACCTGGGCTACTGGCTGTGCTACGTCAACAGCACCATCAACCCCATGTGCTACGCCCTGTGCAACAAGACCTTTCAGAAGACCTTCCGCATGCTGCTGCTCTGCCAGTGGAGGAGGAGGCGTAGAGGCGAGGACAAGCTGTACTGGTGTGGACAAAACCAGAACGTCAACAATAAAATGACTTGATGTGGCTCTGCAGCATTAGAGCAGACACGTGGATTTTCTTGATATATATATTTAAACAGTAGTCAGTGGTCATCTTCAGCATGAAGTGCTGCATGTGATTTTTTGTGTTACAGTACAAATTGTTGGTGGAAAATGAGCTGAGCCTGATGCAGCACATACTGCCACTCTAGATTGTTGCAGAGATGAAACCTCACGACCACACACTTGTATAAAAGTTAAAGATTAAAGGATGGGTTCAGGTTATTTAAATTTAAAAGTCTTAAAGGGGAACTGATTTCACAAGTCAGTTTACAGGATTATTACTGCATATGAACAAAGTTGTGTGAAACCTTTTGTGGCTCCAGAGAGAGCTGCACAGAGTCAAGCGATGTCACTTGAGTCAGTGTTGGTTGGGTCCAAAGACCAAGAAATCTGGAGGTGTGGAGTTAGAAATAAGTGAGTTTACAAGACCTCTGTAGCACACTCCTCATTTCTCCTTTACGCACCCAAATCTCCTCCAACAATGTATGCAATGCTAAGTCAGTGGAGAAATCTTTTAATACAATACTCGCGTTAATATCCTCCTCTCCATACTGGTGGTAAAGTGAGATTGGGAATAAAATGTTCTCAATCTGTGCAGAAGTACTTCTTATGACCCCACAACATTAAAAAATGTGTTGTTGACTGATGCTTCACTTAGATGTTGGCGTTCACTGTGCAGGATGACGTATGTGCAGACTCTGCGGGACTGTTTACTTAACAGGATTTTACCAACTAGTTTAGGAGCCAGTCGCAGCCCAGCATGCAGCTTCCACAAGTGTGATGTGAAAACTTGAAGCTTCCACCACGCGTACGCAGAGAATGGACTTTTTAGTGACGGGGGAGACATCCTCTGAAAAAGGTCTTTAGATTCTGATTAAATGACGGAAAAAAATCATATCTGACAGTACATCAAGTGCCAAATTACGACACGTACAGCAGAAGAACAACATATGTACACATTCAATACACAGTATATAAAATAACACAAGTATGGCGGATAGGGATGACAAATTAAAACGTCCACATCCACGTCCCTTTATCAAATCATTTTACTGCAGTTCTTTATCGTTGCTATCAATGTATGTGTTTATATTTAATCCAGACCAGTTTGATTTTGTAGCTTCATTGCCAATAACTTTACACAGAATGCAGCGCTTTTAAAAAAGTCCTCGCTGCCCTTGGAAGTTGAATCTAAATGCATTTCTTAGTGATGTTTTTGACACTCCACATCAATAGAAATATATCCTTGAACAGATCTCTACAAAGTGATCTCAACGAATATCAAGGGGAGTGAATGCTTTTCAAGCACTGCAGTTATCAGTACTATGACATTCCCTTTACTGTGTTTCTAGTATATGAAGGCTCTTCATGTAGCTTTACATTCTGAAGTTGTTATAATGAGGCCGGACTGTAGGGAATCTATATATTCAACACTGATGTAGATTCTTGAATCTACAAGCTGTCAGATATATTCTATCTAACATCTTGGGTTGAATTATCTCAGACATTTCATCCATCTGTAAACACTTCTTCTCATTGTGGTTGCGTGGGGTAGGACAAGTCGGCATTCACACTCACATACGCATCTACGGGCAATTTAGAGTCACTAGTTAACCTGTTAAGCGCATGTCTTTGGACTGTGGGAGGACGCAGGCAGAACCCACGCAGACAAAGCTAACCTGTGTTAATCTGAACTCTGCTGAAGCCGCAAGTTCATTTTTTAAAGTAAGGAGTGTGGATTTTGTTCCTGATCGCTTACATTGGAGTCACGCCGTGAAGGAGGAATAATAAAAAGGGACTAGTAACAACATACCTTAATGTACATACTGTGAGTAAAATCTCTGAACCTGTCCTTTAAACCTCATATAATCCTTCTTTGTTCTACTGCTCACTTGCACTGTATATAAAGGGAATATTATAGGCATACACATTTCAAAGTAATTTATAGTATAAAGAACATACTTCACTGATTTTACACCTCACCAACTGTAAATGTAAATTGCTTAGTGTTGTTTAGTGAATGTTATCTTTTATTTTCTATCACGGCTCTTGCAATCGATGTTCGATCGTGTGTTCAAGGGCTAATCTGTAAATTATCCTGCATTTACAGCCGCATTAGCTTCACAGTTGTAACAAGATATATGAGACTGTCTATGGACTATACACTCCTGTCAATATTCATACTACACGTGATATTTGAAGCAACTTCCCTCTGATGAGTGACGCTGTTGTAAATGATTGCACTCTTATGTATTTTAATGATGTAAACGTCAAATGTTATCTCTCCCCAAACTCCTGTGCCTTTTGTTCCGCTCAAAGGCAGAAGCGCTTTGTGAATGAATCCGTGCTCTCCGTGTGTCTGTGCAGTTATGTGGAAGTGAGTCTGTGTTTACTGACAAGAACAGCCAAATACAAGCTCAAAGGCAGAGTTCTGCTTGTTTAAAGCATGGACGTTTTCAGCATCGGACGTGTTGAATCTGATCCAGTGTGGTTTGTACTTGTAAATTCTTTTTTTTCTTTAGAATGACACAAATCTTTACCCGCTCCAACAGTTGAGTCATTAAACTGACGTGCCATGGATGACGTGTACAAAAAGCTGTTGTTAAAGAGCAGAACAGACTTTCCGCATACAACAGTACACATTATTAAAGGGGCAGTGTGTAGGTTTTAGTGGCATCTAGTTGCTGATTGCAACCCCCTCGCTTCACCTTCTCCTCCCTAACATGTGGAAGTAAACACGTTGGCTGCAGAAAACACAAAAGGCCCTAACTAGAACCAGAGTTGATGCCTAAATCTTACACACTGGACCTTTAATGGTTAGTGATAATCTATAATTTTCTCTTTGTAAACAACAGAACACAAAAAGTCCAAACAGTGAATTGATCTTACTAACAACGATCGCCTGTGTAGCCAAAGTTTGATATAGTGTACTCCTGTGTGTCATAAGCCTCCATGGTTGTCCAAAAAAACTACAAAAATAAACAACACTGTTGCACTAGCTGTCATGTTCCTTTATTACAACAGACATGGGTGCAGTCGTTTTTGTGTCAATCCCACAAGTATTCACCAGCGCACGGCTGGTGAATGCACCAGCAACAGTGTGAGTAGGATTTGCATAAAGCTACAGTTTCCTGGTGTCTAGTAAATTATTGAGCTTTAGACAAAACTTTATATATTCATGAATTATTTTTTTCAAGGATTGACTGGTTGTGTCTGAGAGGCACAGGTAAGTCAGATTTGTTCACCATAAGAAACCTGAAGACAACAACTGTGATCTACTTCTCAAGAACCGAGGACATTTATCACAGACACATTTTATTAGGACTTTACAGTCCGCTTTATTAAAAGTAAAGCCAGTTACACTCTAGAGATCGTGAAAGCAACCACACGGCTCTTTCACACTTTGAACATGCCACTGTTTTAATTTATACACCTTATGGCACGTAACGTACAGTGTGTGAATTCTGGCTGTACACTACGCCGCACAGTAATTCAAAAAAATGACAAGGCCATGTGTTCACTCTCAAAACAAATAAGACGGTCTGAAATTAAAAACAAAAAAAAACACAAAGTTGTTATATACCATTGCCATTTATTTATCTAGGATTTTTTTAAATAAGAATTTATCAGTCTTAAAATTCAATTAATCTTCATTCACAGTCATATTACTGATGAAAAAAAAAAGACACAAGAAACTCTGTATATATGTTCTCTTTCAGGTAGTGGAATTAGCAGCAGTGGAAAAATGCACACGGGAGAGTTAGCACAGGAGAGATGATGGATAGTAGAGCCGCATGTGGAAAGTATAGAGCAAATGAAGGGTTTAAGAAATTTCTATCAGTGCAGTATGAAAAAAAAAAAAAAAAACTTATTTTTTTTCTCAGTTTCCAACAGCATATTAGAAATCAAGATGTGCTCAAAACATCTATCAATAAAGAAAACTGTACAATAGACCCAGAGGAGAAAAAAAAAAAAAAAAAAAAAAAGACTTAAAAATCTCGCTTCCAATGGCGTAACTCAAGCTTCATTAGGCAGACTGAGCACACGTGTACAGTACTACCTCCTCTTGGCAGCTGGCCTTGTGCCCTTGCTGCTGCCACCTGCTTTACTGGAGCCCTTGGAGCCGGAGAAGAACTTGGTCACGAGCTCAGAGACGTCTGGAAGCTCAGGGTTGGGGCTCAGCATGTTCATGGACTGCTCGATTTCCTGCAAAATGAAAAACAGTTGGAGACGGCGGATTGAAGGGACATTTCTCACAGTTATGATGTGCTCGCACAAGATAAGGCACGGACGCGGTGTAAGTTTGAATTATTCATACAAATTAGGTGATTCCTTACCTTTCTCATCTCTGGGTCATTGGTGTTGACCACCTTGGGCAGTAGAACAATAATCAGCAGGGGCAGAACCATCATCATGACCTGCAGGAGCAACAAAAACAAGCCATTTAAAAAAAAAAAAAAGAGCTGGAAGCATGAGGACTATTTTCATCCCATCATCCCTCCATTTCCACATGACCTCGATCTACACTAGTTTGATGAGTTGGACATCTCTCTACCCCCGAGGGATTACACCATATATATTTGGCAACAACGTGTATTTTCTTTACCATTGGGTTCATGAGGAAATCTGTCCAGCCCCAGGTTTCTCTCTTCATGAAGTAGCTTTGAGGGCCACTAGCCCTGATTTGAAGAGGATATGGCTGACGAATGACTTCTGAGGGCTTGATGTAGTTGACAAGACGCGCCCTGTAAAATGACACACGGTTACTTCAGCGCTAAGGATTATATATTAGGATTGCGCTATTGTTGCTCCTGCTTCTAGTAAGATCTCACCTCATTTTGCCCTTGGTTGTGATATCAACACGTACTGGTTCAAATCTATAATTAGGGGTGATAATTTCTACAACGTAGGATCCTGAGGGGACGTCATTCACAGCAAAGCTTCCATCAGTTCTGTAACGAGAGAAGGTAAGTGTGGATTCAGTCAACAATGTTAGGGTTAAAGAGGCTTCATCTCTGATGTTGGTGTGCTTCCTTGCATGAACTGAACTTTCCTCAGCATTTTTCTGCTTCAACCAGTCATTAGTAGACTGACTTATGTGTTCATGGTCAATATCTTACTGCACGATCAACCTTTGTTGAGCTGCGGTTCACAAACAGATACCCTGATGTTGTCTTGTAGAAGTTACTGGTACAACCCAGAAGACATAGCTGAAGTCAATGATTTCAAGTCATGCTGGGCAGCAAAGCAAAATCAAACCAAGGTACTGCCAACATGTTTCACACTTTCACTCAGACTTTTGCATCTTCCAACAACCTTCTGGTTCATCCATGTGGCCTTTAGCAAACTTGGCGAGCAGCGATACTATTCTTGGAGAGGCCTGTAGATCCTTTGAGGTGAGCCTGGGTTTCTTTGTAACCCTTGAACACCTGAAACTGTTTGCAGCCTTTTGATGGTACACTTCGCTAACCTTTGGGTAGTAACCGAAAGAATGAGACTGTGGATAGAAGTGGCCGAAATGAGCTCCCTCCGCAGGGTGACCGGGCTCAGCCTTTGGAGCTCGGAGCTTGGAGTAGAAAGTATTGAAAGGTGCCAGCAGAGGTTTTTTGGACATCAGATTAGTATGCTTCTTTGGCAGGAGATCCCAGGGCAGACCCAGAACCTGCTGGAGGGACTACATAGCCCATCTGGCCTGGGAACGCCTCGGGATCCCCCCAAAGGAGGACCTGGAACATGTTGCTGGAAGGAGGGACGCATGGAAAGCCCTGCTAAACCGACACGACCCGACCCCGGAGAGTGGAAGGAAATAGATGGATAGGACGTTTCTTTTAAACTATTTGTTTACCTGGGTCATTTGTATCTAGTTTTAGGACTCAAATGAAGATCTGATCACATTTTAGGGTTCCCCTCGTAGCCTTGAAATCATCCCCCACGCAAATTCAGATTGTACACCATAACTTGCTATATATAACTAATACACAGTGAATGTTGTGAATGTGCTGCTAACAGGTCTCTGGAGGTCAGGTTTGTTTTGGTTACAGCTACAGGAAGGCCTGATCAAGCTTATAATGAAACTAGCATCACAGCTAAGTGACAGTTAGTTATAATGAAATAACCAATGCCGTTGTATCAGCTGGCAAACACGGTTACTAAGCTGTTAACTGGTTAGAGGAGTTATGAGCTGCCATCTGCCAGCAGCAGCTGCCCGGTGCTCACCAGTAACAGCACGTCAGACTGCCGTTGAAGCTAGCTGGCTATGCTAACGCCGCCTAGCCTCGCTAACGGTTACACTAACCGCCCGTGGCCGTCTCTCTTACCTCAAAAAGCCCACGTACTCTTCACCTTCCACCAGGACTCTAGCCGCGGACACCCAGTCTTGCGTCTTTATCCCGGGTACTATCGCTCTTCCCTCGATTTTGAACCGATCTCCGTTGGGCTGTGTGGATACACCTGCGCCAGGCCCCGTCTCCATGTCAGTGAAACACCAGGCCGCCGCGACGAGCGCGGCCTGCGCGAAGAGCCACAGCGGCGGCACCCGGTCCCTGTGCAACATGACTGTCTGTCTGTTTTTATTCAATAAGTTAAAACGAGGACTGAGTGCTGAGGAGGAAGAGGAAGAGGAGGAGGAGGTTTGAGAAGGAGCTGAGGGAGCTGAAGGGTCGGCACCATCAGCTGGCTCTGCGGAAAATGACGTCACCAAAAAAAACTTTATTGTACCAACCGACAGTGACAATTCACTGACGTCTAATGAAGGACGTAAAGCGGAAGTTAACATTATAAACACAGTTTGAAGCTCTCAGGTAAAGACATCATACCTCATACAATCATAATATATAATATAAAAGTAGTTTGTTGCAAATATTTTGATTTAAAATGTACTTTAAATGCAGTTTTTGAAATAAGATAAAATAAAATAGACTTTAAAGGTCCAGTGTGTAGAATTTAGTTCTATCTAGTGGTGTAATTGCTGCATTGCCCTCACCTTCCTGTAAAGGAGAAACAACACTTTAAGGAGCCCTGCTTAGAGTCACTATTTAGTTTGTCTGTTCAGGGCTACCGTAGAAACAGTGTTTCAACATGTCGGCCTGCATGAAAGAGGACCTGCTCCCACTGTAGACATAAAAGTCTCATTTTAAAGTAACAAAAACAAAAATATTCTTATTTTAATGTGATTATCTGTTATATATTTATAATATTTATGTATTTTGAAAGAAATCCTAGAGTTACTGTTACATGGACTGCAACACGTACACACAAGGTGGATAAGCAATTACTCAGCATGAAATATACAGCTAAAAGTCATGAAGTCATGCTGGTGTTAGAGTCTGACAGCAGTTGGAATGAAGGACCTGTGGTAGAGCTCCTTCTTACATGGTGGGAGTAGCACCAGAGTTGCCTCTGTTGTCCCTTACTAGTCTTATTTTCTTTAATGACTCTGCCTTCCATTTACACTGTCACACATTGATTTATAAAGTTTTGATGAGTATATATATAAAAAAGATTACCTGAATAACTGGTTTGACCACTTTTGTTGAAGAGCAAGATCAGGAAGCAATAGCAATTACGTACATTAGTGCATTTGTTATGCGAATATTTGGCCTAATTCTGCCTGAGCCTCCCGGTGACAGACATTTTTCTCTCGCAAAAATCTCATTCTTACTGTAGCTTCACTGTAAATACAAACAAAAAAAACAATATGATTTTTATCAAATTTATTTAAAAGAAGATTAAAAGAAATCACTTGTTTTTACATTTTACATTATACAGTCAAAAGTCAGAGAGAGAGAGGCAAAATAAAAACAAGAGGAGCTCTAATAATTTAAGACTGTTGTAGATTCAAGTTCCTGATTCCGGTGGACCCAGGCGCAAAACATGAAAACAGCGGAGCATTCATTACATCCACAAGTGCATTTGCATTGCATTCAATGGCAAATAGTGGTGTAGTGAGAGACAAAGAGCTTGGCACTTCATAGAGCGACGTTACACCCAGTCTCATGGAGGTCCACTAAATATGCCCCTTCACAAGACGGTCCACTTCAATGTGAAGCAGTCATTTGCTGTGTTTTTTTTTATTTGTTTTTTTGTAGAAAGGCTCTCCCAGCCCTCCTTAAAGAGTCTCCAGCTCTAAGCGAGGGAGTTGTCTGAATTGTCAAGTTCAGTCCCAGTAAGAGGTTCGAGTGGCAGAATGAACCAGTCCATTTTCTCTGGCATCTTTATCGGTTCAAAACACAGCCGTGATCCGGCAGTAGTGGTCACATCCTCAAGAGTGCTACATTGACAACTGTCAGGGCAGCTGTGATAGATAAGCCTCGATGGCCTGCAACGTGAAGCAGAGATAACACATTAGTCGTCGTCACAGCTGGGGGAAACAATCGGCATACATTACAATAATCTTATATATTATCAACAGAATAAATAAATAAGACTCAAACACAGATTTCTGCTATTACATCTCCATGTTTTTCACATCATACAGGATTAGTTTGTAAAATACTGACTATAAATAGAGGATGTTGTCTGCATTTCTCTTTAAAACATCTCCTTAAAAGTGTCTTTTATAGTTTTATGCTTTCGCCATGAAGCAGGATGTGAATATGGACACAAATAAACCACAACCCGAATACAGACTCGCAACTCATGTTACAAATGCTCACGATGGACCTGGAGGCCTTTTTTAGGATGGGAGTGGTTAGCTGTGTCCACCCAAAATAAACAAGAGAATGGAAAAACAACAGAAGCAGCACCTGTGTGCATGTCAGTGACATGATGTTCGCTTCAAAACATTCACAGGCTGATGTTGATTCAACTTGATTACAATTATTTTAAGTTTAGTCCAGAAGAGGGGGAAAAAATGTGTGCTTTATTTAAAAGAAAATAGAAGTGCTTTTCATTTCATGGAACATTCAATAAGTAACCAGACAAAACACTGAACATCTGAATAAAGCACTGTTTCCATAACCTTCAGTCCTGACAAATCTTTTACAGCTACTGCATCATGAAAAAAAAAAAAACCCTGCTAAGTGCTATAATACTGCATCCTTCTCACCTTTGCCAGTTCTCCTGTAGATCCAGGAACCAAACATAACCGGGCTCCTTCTTTCCACAGGTCCTTCAGCCGCTGCTTCATGACTTCAATATTTCTGCAATAAACATACAAACACTTCAATATGTGGTGAGTGCAGACTACTTGCATCAACTACTTTTTCAGTAAAAGAGAAAACAAACCTGCATAAACATTAAATTCAAGGACTTTTTAGAGACTTTCCAGGCCCATTTGCCTCTAATTCATGAACTAACACAGCATAGTTTGAGGCACAGATCAAGGGTGATTACTGTTTCAACACTAAGAGTTTTAACTAGCAGAATGTAGCCTATATATTTACTAATGTTAAGTAAAAAGAGCCCTGTCTATTTGTATTAGAAGACAAGAAAACATATCCGGCCTGACCACATCCAGCAGTAAATGAAAGGTGGAGCCATGTTGCTTTACCTGCCAAAAGAACTCAATTAAAACACCCGTCAAGTGTGTTCTGTATGACGCCGTGCATTTCTGGCACACTGATCGAGGCGAGCCATTAACTCTCGGGTTATTAGGTTTTATTTAAGCATGCACTGCTCACCTGTCTTCTGAACGACTGTCCCGCAGTCTTTTCTCATTCTTTGAAAGTTCTGGCCACCATTTCCTGATGACGGATTGAACCCAGTGTAAGCCCACCATTATGTGTCTGTGAAAAACAAACAACAGGTTTATCATGTCACAATGTCACAGATGAAAACTGCCACCCACAGGTACACACCAGTTAAACATTTCAGCAGTTCATTAGTTATTTCTTCAGACTGGCTGACGCTTCAACTAGACTACTTCTGGACTCCAGAGATGTTTATTCCTCAGTGACACTCACTCTTCGTACTTGCTGGAGAGAATCACTTTCACTTGGGGCATGAGGTCAACGCAGCATCCAAGTGACAAACATGGTGCTTCGGTTTGAAGGCTGAAACAAGAAAACGCACGACAAAAGAAAGACATTGAGCCGATTATCAGAAATGTTGACAGACACAGGAAAAAAAAAACATCTAACTTGTTGATTTCAGTCTCAGAGTCTTTATCAACAATTACAATCGTTAGTTGAAGCTCCGGTGATCCTACAGGAACATGTTTAATACAGGTTTAGGTCAGTACAGAAGGAACACCCAGGTGAGACTCACTCGTTTGTTAAGACAGGTAAGCAGTCAAGCAGCACCCCTGTGTCTTGAATTCTGGAAAAGCAAACAATGATTCAAGATTAAGTATGTTACGTAACTGAGGAATGAAAATCTACCAATGTACGGTCTTAGCTGTCACTCTCCTACCTTATTAGATAGGCCACTAATTCACTGGCGTTTCTTCGCCATAGTGTTTGGGCTACTTTTAGTCGCAGATTCCTTCCGAAAAGGACGTGAGTCATCGCTTCATGGTCCTTTGACAGCTGTGTGAAGAGGCAAACAATACACAAAGGGAATTCAGTCTGCAATAGTGTTGCAAATTTGGTCAGTCTCAGAGTTTTCAACCATAACACAGCGATACTTTGAACTGTGACTCTCACCTCAGTAAAGTCGCTGTACTTAGAGCTGGCCCCTGCCATCTTGGAGGCCTCTGTGGCGTTCACAGGGAGCCCGCAGTTGTCATTGTAGTGCATGCCCCGCACATCATCGGAGCACGTCAGCTCATTTTCTTTGTTGGCCATGCCGCGGTCACAGACTCGGCCTACATCTGATGCTCTGCGGTGCAGCTTCGAGCCCACCTCCACCACTGGACAACCCTTCCTCTTGAAAGATGACGATCGCTTCACTTTGCCTGGGCTGTGTACTCCGTAATGGACTTGAAATCTGCCAAGACACGGGCGGGGATGGAAAGCTGTCTTAGTTGTTCGGGGAAAGAAATAAACTTCAAAAGCCACAGACACATGGTGATAATGGTTATGGAAAGGTGCCTGAATGATCCAGTGACTGAGAGGGGGATGATCTGTGGGACACAGATAGTGAGCGAGTGATCATAATTAGATGAATCCCACATACGTGGATCAGAGACTCACCTTTCTTTATCTAATTCTTCCTTATTTATAATATCCACCTAAAACAAAAGGATAAGGGATGAAGCCACTACTGCAATCTCTACTCCTGCTACAACACTCAACTGTACTTCAGTCACCAGGATTTGGACACAACAAGCCATTTACTGGTGTGGCTGCGTACCTGCTTCATGTTCTTTTCAGCAGAAAGGTGCAGGCGGGATCGCAGAAAGCCATTGGGATTTATTCTGGTCAAACCTCTTCATGCCTACCAGCTGCCAGAAGAAGAGAAACTGTTGGGACAAACAAATGTTGGTGAGTCTGTGTCAGGTTCACAAGCTGCACAAGTCACAGCCACTTCTTAACAGCTTAAAGGGTTATGTTGCAGCCACCACAGCACGAGTCTACGGTGCATTACGGATAGATAGAGCCATAAAAGTGAGCATTCAAACGGGATAAACACAACACAAAACGCTACATTTCAGTTAGAAAGGCGTTGGCTGCTGCTGTGTACAAGCTTTAACGTTAGCTGGGTGAGCTGCAACAAGTCACAAATGTCGCCGCACGTTGATTTAAAGTTACGTTGGCCCGGTTTGTGTCTCGGTACGTGTAAAAAAAACAAAAGGGTGTTTGGAGGAGAGCTAATAGTTAGCTATCTAGCGTACAGCTACCGTTAGCTCCGGCTGTTAGCATGTTAGCTCCGCTATCAAGGATACACGGAGACGTTCAAAGTAACTGCGAGGGCCGCTGGAGCGAGCTAAGCTACGTTAGCATCCCTACTCAGGGAGCATATGGTTTCGTGAACGCTAGCGCAGAGGCTAATGTCAGCAGGCTAAACGTTAAAGTTGAATACCGACCGACTCATGGTGTGCGGTGTCGTGAGGTCCTCTCACGGTGCGTAACGTCCAAAACAAAACGCGAAAAACTGGTTAAACTCCAGCAGCGACTCCCGTACTGTCCCTCCTGTGTGCAGCTCCGCTAGCGTTTCCACACAGTTTTTAA
The DNA here is from genome assembly GCA_023373845.1 of Nibea coibor. Taxonomy (NCBI): domain Eukaryota; kingdom Metazoa; phylum Chordata; class Actinopteri; family Sciaenidae; genus Nibea; species Nibea coibor. Next base: position 16,027,108 of record CM041730.1, read on the forward strand.
CCATTCAAATGAATACACCGCCGGTGTGCGGGGATTGTGGGATTGATCTTTGGCAGAGAAAAGTTTTAGCGACGACTGCTGGACAGACAGGACGGAGGGACGGAGGTTTGAAGCCTGCAGCGAGACACGGCGCCATCCAGTGCCACGTAGACTGTAATGCAGGAGGACAGGCATCAGGAGACAGACAGGCAGACAGATAGACAGATAGACAGGCAGGCAGACAGGCAGATAGACAGATAGATAGATAGACAGATAGATAGATAGATAGATAGATAGATATCTATATAGACAGACAGGCAGATAGACAGACAGGCAGACAGACAGACAGACAGACAGCTATATATATAGATAGATATACAGACAGACAGATAGACAGACAGCTATATATATAGATAGATATACAGACAGACAGACAGATATATAGACAGACAGCTATATATATAGATAGATATACAGACAGACAGACAGACAGATAGACAGGCAGACAGACTTGGTGTAGTTGGTGCAGAATAAACATTAAGTAAAAATATACAAAATATAGATAAATAACAATTATTAAAATATAAACAATATAAATATATATACAATATCTTCTCAAACAAAGGAGCTGTAGTGTAAGCTGATGTGCAAGTATATGACAGGTAATAAGAGAGTGAGAGTTATATAAATATACATATACAACAGGATGAAGTGGCCCCAAATTTTGCAGTGAATCAGTCTGAGCACTGCTTCTTAAAAATGATCTAATATTGTTTTGGAAATATCTAGTCAGATCTATTTGCAGCTTTCTGACTCCTGACAAGATGCACCTGCTCGGACACACTCTCTTTCAAAATGGATTACTAAAAGACTTTTCCTCACGCCAATCTGCCCCATGTTGTTTGCCAAAACACGAGCGTAGACACAGAGACACCAGAAGATTAGTCTTCTCAGGCACATGCTGTGTCTGGTGATCAATGGAAAGAAGACCAAAAAAAAAAAAAAGCACATTGTGGAGTGTTGAAATGTCACATTAAAGTGGTGGATTAACGTGTTATAATGAGTGTGATTACACTCAAGATTACCTCTTTGACATTTAGGATATAAGCTGATTTTCTTTTCAGCCATTTGCTGAGACTTAGACGATAAGGCGGCACTCTCACATAGCTGTCAGGTAAACGTGTTGCTTGAGTCAGCAGCCAGGTAGCTTAGCACAAAGACTTGGAAAAATAGAGGGGAACAGTTAGCCTTGGTTTTGTCCAAAGGTAAAACAAGTTCACTAATCAACACTTTAGATCCTGTTTGTGCATCCTGTACAAAAAAGTAGGAAAGTGTAAAAATAGCTATTTGCAGTGTGCCAGACTCTCGGCAGTTATTTCACTCTGCCAATAAAACAAAAAAGGTTTTTAGAAAAGATGAAAATGTGCTAATTACTCGCTAGCTGTCTCCATATGTTTTTAGCCTTTATGCTAAGGTAAGCTGGATCCAGCTACATAATTGCCATACATATTAGTGAGTGTCATTAGTCTGCTCACATCATTCTCAGTAAGAAAGCGTATTTCTCCACAAATGTCACACTATTTCTTCAAGTGCTGGAGGCTTGAATACAGTCTCGCCTTACAGCCCTGCCTCAGATACAGCTCATCTTATCTTATGTATGAATAAAAAGGGATGTTGGTGGATGTTGCAGCACACCCTTGATAATGCACTTAAGGATCTCTTTTACAATATCTTTGATTGCAGACGTTCTGGCTGCTCTGTTATGTTACCAAAGAGGAAAATTTCCTGACACGTCTGAGGTCGACTGAAACTCCTAGCGAGCGATGTAAATGCCAAAAAATACAAAGCAACTCTGAGTGATTGACTTCATCGCCTTTTGGTGAAGCATTTCTATCCCGGTGGAAGTGGAATCTCCTCGGGATGATAGTGTCTCTACTGAGTGATCATTGAAAGGTTGGATGAAAATGAAAACAATGTGAATCATCCGACGTGGTTGGCGCTGTCACCACCTCTCAACTCAAATCCGCATCTTGGTGTGGCAATGGAAACAGTACGCTCCACAATTACAAGGAAAACACTGAAAAATAGGATTAACTAATGAGTATATTGGTGTTGATGCATTAGTGGACCGCCAAGGCAAAACTCATCGTGGTTCAACACCATTTTAAAAGACTTTGTTCCTTTACTTTGGCAGGTACCTGTGATTACCTTTGTTCAAAATCATGGCTGCCTCCTCCCCAGACAGCCACAGAAATTAAAATACCTGGCGGCTGTTTCTGTTTATCATGTCCAAGAATCAGAGTGCAGCTGCACGTACCAGCCCAATGAAAATAAACACAAGTAAGAGAAATTCAAATCGTCTTGCTGTTGGTGTGCATGAACAACATCCAAACAAAATTTTCCAGTCGTTTAATAGGAGGTGAAGTCCATTTCGCTAAATCTTTGGTACATTTTGTCGTTGTGGGAGTCTGAAGAATTCAAATCAGGTTTAAGCCAACGCCGAATGCTGTGGTTATTGGTAACAACACTGCTTCGACAGGCATGTTACAGAATATTCAGATGGTTAACTGTTCAGCAACAAAGGTCAAAGCATGGAGAGTATACAGCGCTCTGAGACTGAACTTAGAGTGGTGCTCAGAGCCGGATGCTAATATCAGAACATGCTCACAACGATAATGACAAGATGATGCTGAGCAGGTATAATGGTGACCATGGACACCGGCTTAATTTATTGTGTTGCCATGCAAACTAATGATGGCGATGTCATATCATTAATCAATGGACTAATAATCTGCTTAATCACTGCGGATGCTGACATGGACAATGTAGCGGGCAATGTAAGCAGCCTCTGTGGACATAATGAGGCCAGACAGAGATGGACATTGATGGAGGAAGCCAAGGAGAGAAAAGGAAAGAGTGACTTTTCATTGTTGGTGAGAGCTTTGTGAGATAAAAGGCTGATAGACAGAACATTGAAACAGCAGAAGATGACACATCCTGACTTTTGGCCCGTTGAGTGCATCAAACTCCCACACCCACACCTCTGCTTTGACATCCTGTAAAAGGTTTGAAGTTTCATGCCGGAGCTGAAGGTTATGTCTGACTTGTAAATACTTCTCACATCAACACCATCAAGTCACAATTAAGACGCTTAATAATAAAAGTAAACAAACATCTTACATAAGCCTCAATCTGTCATTCAAGGTAATTAAACCCACATTTTATAAATATTATGCTTTATTAGTCAATGCAAAGTATTTAACTCCAGCCCTGCCAACGCTGTATAGTCTCACGATGTCAAGTAATAAACACCATGAACATAAAACTCTTTCCCATCTCCAGCGTCCTTCCCATATGACATGAACACATTGCACATGAAAGCCCCATCATTACATTAGATGTACAGGTGTTCGTGATATAGTGCCCACCCCTTGTATACTTCACAGCGGTGGTTCTGTAACGTACAGCAGCAAGGCAGTCTCCTCGGCACATGTTAGTCGTTATTTTGCTTTGAAACAAATCAGCGTACAGATGCTTTAGCTTAGAAACTGAGACATATTTAATTATCGTGACTGAGTAATGCGATTTCTCAGTTTAACCAACAGCGAGTTAGAGCGGCATGCCGTCCGTATTGGAGAGAATAAGAATATGATGTACAAGCACAAGGCAATAGAGGGTCAGTTGATAGATCACAGGTAAATTCTAATGTGCACATTCAAAACGTTAGTCATAGTTTGTGGTCTGTTTGAAATGGATTATTTACGCATCTGTCAGAACTGGAGAATATAATCGAATAATGAAATATTTACTGCAGCCGCAGTCCATCTGTACTGTTAGGAGAGCAATTCTGACGTGTTTTATGACAGATTAACTTATTAACTACAAAGTCTGTTCATTTACATACACACTCACATTGCACAGTGTGTCTGATGAGTTGAAACTGATTATCTACATTTCAGCTCAAAGAAAGAATTAAAGGAGAAGCAGACTGTGTTCATTACAGTCCCTCGGGCCTTTTTGTTGACATATTTTCTCTAAACCCGAGTTAGAGATAAACATGGACCGCTAAATTTGATTTTCTCAGACAAAAGCAACCACCCACAAAGTATGTAAGAGTATTAGAAGGTTTACGGTAGTGAGGAAGGATTCATATGACAAGGTTGTCCTGCAGATAAAAACAGAGTAGTTGTTAGAGTTTGCACATGTTAGCTGGATGTGGGGCACCCTGGTAGCTCAGCTAGTAGAATGCACCCAGGTGGCACTTATTGCTTGACAAAATCAGTGTTTGGTACTTATTACCAAATGTTTGCATGCTAACATGCTAAGCTAAGACGGTAAACAAAATCTGCTACGGCATGGTGCGGCATTGTGATTGCGTGCATGCTAGCATTTCGCCGAAAGCGCCACTGTGCTTCAAGCACAACCTAACAGAGCTGCTAGCATGACTGTAGACTCGTAGTATTGTTCATTTACTCAAGGTTATGTGATTTATTACTTCGTAATTACTCCATTAAGGTCCTTTATATGCAGCCAGATCTATGATCTGAAGTCAACATGAAGCACAAAGTGTGAAACAGTGGAAGTCATTAACAAGTTGAAGCACAGATTTCTTTCCCTTGGGGCCGACAACAAACAAGGAAACTAATCTGCTTCTTTCTTTTATCAAGAGCGGACTGGACGCACTACTGAACTCGCTAAGACCAATCAGCGTTAGTCCCTAATCTGTCTTTTCCTGTCCCCCATGCCCCTAAAAGCCCTCGGATCAAGGAGTGAAAACGCACTGGCCTGTTGCCCTTGAATTTACTTGTAGCCACCAGAGCTTAATGTGGGTAATTGTGTTGACGTTATGTAAGGCTGTTTTCGGAGGTGCTTCACACACAGCACCTCTGTTCTCAGAACGACTCACTGCCACGATGAATGATTTGGGGTCCCTGTCCGCAGACCGCAAGCTAAATGAAATCAAAGGGATGGCAAAGATCTCAGGAAGGGAGAGGTGGCAGCAATTTAAGCATTCCTGTTATATGATCCAGGGAAAGACGCCCAGGATTTCTCAAACCAAGCAAGTGTTTTGACTCATTAGTCGTGGGGTGAAGTTCCCAAGGGAATCATCTAATAGCCCTTCCAACAAATATGACTGCATCTCAGCTAAGCCTCTGTGGAAGTCTATATTTACATCATCTGCCACAGATCCTTTGATCTACGGTACCTCTTCTCATGGGGCAGCACAAGGTAGGGCCAGCAGGAGACATACTGATGTAATTTTACTGAAGTAATGATGTCTAACGCACATCAGCTGTATGGCTGACTGTAGGAATGTTCCCAGCGTCTGTCAAATAATCAAGGACTTCAGGGAATCACTCAATTAAACTTGTTTAGATTCTGATTTTATCTCATGCATTTCAAGCTGAAGCATTACTTCATCCTCTGTGCACAGTTTTGTTTCCTCACGGCAAAGATAAAATATTGTTTGGAGGAAGAAGTTGGCGCACTCCAAAGTTCTCAAATCTGCATATAATTGGGGTTTGTCTTTGATTTAATTGTTTAGTGGACACAGATTGATTTGAGCAAACAAACAGTCTTTATCTGACAGATTTACATGTCCTTTTCATCATCGCAGTCACCGGTGTACCAAAGATTTCAACCAACCACACATCATCTTAGAGAAACCAAACACATGAATCGAGTGTCACGGTTTCAAAACATCCGCAGTAAGGTGCAGGTCCTGTGTTTATTTCATGCCGTACAAGTGACTCGTCATCCAGCCTGTCTGGATCTGCGTTCTGCCAAGTTTGTTTGCAATTTAAGGCCGAAGTGCTGATTTATTTGAGCTTCGTTTGGATGAGTGGGAGATCCCTTTTGTTGTACTGAGTCAGGACATACTGATCTCCACGTAGGTGGCCCGTTACAGCAAACAGATGCTGAAGGTATGCATCTTCTGAGAGCTTGTTCCAACACTAGATGGCAGTGTGTGTCTGTAGCTTCCGGACATCTGGCTGGCTGTCCAGACAAGACGTTTGCTGCCAGCAGCTCTAGGATCCAGCCGTTTAGTCCTCCTTAGATTGTCTCACAAAGATTTTTACGATAGTCTCTATCCGTAAGGAGCAACAAAGATCATGCAAAAAAAGTCAGACAGTGCAGAAACTCACTGCTTCACAGGACAAGGCAGGGTGTAGTGATGTGGTTTAGTCTGGGTCTTTATGAGGTTTAGGCAATTTGGTTTCTTTAAACAGGCTTAGGTGCAAACATCTATCACACCTTGTTTTTTGTTCTTTGATGGTCAAATTTTCAGAAGTGGGAAAGGTATTATTTCCAGCACCACTACTCAGGTGGAAAACACATGGACACAGTAAAGTGTGATTACTATGTAGAGAGAACGTCGTGCTAAAAATCAAGTGTTTTTAAAGGCAGTGCCTGCTCTGTTTTCAGTTTGCAGAGAGAATGAGAATGAGAGTGGATAAGGGCAGGCAAACCTGTTGCAGGTGGCACACGTGGTGGCAGGTATGAAGCTGAACCTCCAACTACTCAAACAGCAGGTAGAGTGACTAAAAGTTCAAAACCACATTTTTTTCTTCTCACCTGTAGTGCTCTTTATCCATCTAGGTTATTTTGGTGGGAGTTGCTGAGTTTCGGAGATATCGGCCATAGAGATGTCTGCCTGGAATATAATGAAAATAAATTGCGGCTTGGTGCTCAAGGGCCAAAAATGAAAAACTCAACAGAAATTTCCCTTTCCAGAAACCATGACTCGTTTCCTCAGACCTCAGATCCTTAGTTTCATGTAGAAAGTTTCTTTGTACTGAACTACACCAACCATGTGATTGTGAGTTAGTGTTTTTGATTTTGGGGTGTCCTCTTAAACACTGGTCTTCTTGCTGACGATAAATATAAGCATTTTAATTAATGAACATTAATAAGCATAGTTTAAGAACCAAAATATTTTCCTCAGGAGTTGGTGGAGACCAAAACAGAGCCAAAAGAGTTTCCGTGATGGCAAGATGCTTCATAACTGCTACTTGTGGGATCCATGTTTGATATCATGCCATAAAACGAAGTCTAAGAATGTGTTCCCAACTGGAAATAGAGATTTAAAATGCGTATCCAGGGTATCCTGACTTATAATTAAATGCAGCATTAATGCTGAACACTTGGGAGAGCAATAGAGCATCTTTTACAGAAATGGTGTGATGGCTGATGGCTACATTTCACACAGAATCTGGAAGACTCCATCAATCAGGCATGTGTGACATGAGGATGTCTTCCATTGTCATTTACAACTAGGTCAAAGGGCAAAGGTCTCAGTATTTCAGTTAGACCACAGCACAACACTCAAAATCCCATCAAACACACACGAGGACCTCCTGGCAAGTCATAACTCAGAGCCTGACCACCGTCAGACCGTCACGGGCATGCTGACTCTCACATAGTAACCGTGAATCTCAGCTGCCCCCTCCACATTTGACCTCTGACCCCGGGCTGTTATTCAACCCTCTTTTACTTTCACAAGTTCCATATTTTTAAGAGCCCCCTCTACTGTTCCACTATGTCTGCTTATTATTCCACGATAAAAACATCTCATTTCAAGCACTTGCCTGAGTGCTACCGGGGAGTATAACATTATCAAACGCTCCCACATTAGTCACGATAACCATTTGAATTCAGGAAGTGAAAGTCAAGCCTGGCCAGTAAAAACACACTTGTGTAACTTTGCGGCATGTGCAGCGATTAAATGATGATAAAGTGCTCTTACACTGAAGGCTGCAAACCACATTTCTTAGCATGTATGGAACATATGTCTGCACTGAGGTTCTCTTTATATTTATATTTGTTCAGCCAGAGATTTATAGATTGAATTTGTTGAATGTAGGTCTTGGCTTGAAGTCTTTAGAAATGTTCTGTAGTTTGGTTGTTCATAGCACAGAGCATGAAATTGACAGGAAATAGATGCATCTACGTGCTGACCTCTCAGATCTGATTGTTTGGAGAAGGCAGGTCCATTTGTATTGACCCTCCAGCTTGAACACTTGTTTCGAACGGTGCCATGAGCTGAGATTGTGGTTGGGTAAGGGTGCTATGGTATGCTAAACAGGGCATATATCCACTTTGTGTAAAGAAATCAAATTTATTAGAGTGTGGCTTTTATTTTCATTCATTACCGTTACAGTCATTACTTCTAATGGCTACAAAAACACTGTACTCACCACAGTAATTGCTGGGCTCTCGGATCTCGGCAGCATCGCTAGGATGAGGTCCAACGGAGCGACAAGCTGTCAGTCGATCATACAGGTTTTAAACAAACTTCTGGCTTAGTTGAGCTTATTTAAAGAGAGAGTAGAGGTGAACGGTACAGTTATTACACAAATTGTCCATTGTAAACATCCATCAAGGTCTATGAGAGATTATTACCAACAATATGGGTGCACGCATTCTTGATTTTACCCCTAAAACAAAGTTTTCCATAATTTCAGCAACTTTTGTGATCACATTGTTATTATAGTTGATATAACGGACAGTCAAACAACAGGTCCTCCAATTAAATGACAATGTATACGTATCCATGCCCCCTAGAAAGACAGATATTCCTGATCTGAGGGTGCTACGGGCGATGAGTTTCTTCCAAATCACAATACAATGGTTTGGTTACGTTTAGGCACGAACAACTTGATTGTGTTTGGGTTAAAATGACAACTTTGTTAAGGTTAGGGGACCTTCCTCGCCATGACTGCAATAATAAACAGGTGGTTAATGAATGATCGTGGTCATGACACCGAGAAACAAACAGCGGACTCACATGTTAAAGTCTGATCGTTTGCTGAATCATGCATACAGCCCGACATGATCTGTCTCTACTCATACCTGCAGGTGAGTTGCAGAACCAGGCTTGTTTCAGAGGATGAACCACCCGCCTTAGTCTCCTATAAAGTTTCACAACAGCAATGCAATTTCCATCTTAGGGCGTTCCTTCATGGGCCCCCCATCAGCTTCTTGTTTTGGTAACCCCAGGATCCCAACACTCTAACCTAGGAGACATGCTAGAGTGGCCCTATACAGGAGGTTATTTGTGCTCGTGTATGAACTCAATATTCCACAGCTATATACAGCTGACCGTATGTACGGATGAATAAACATCACTAGAGTCCCCTGAAAAAGTGATTTGCATCACTGGCTACACTAAACTCTTTAATTTTTAAAATTAGGACAGGAAGAGGGTGTAGGACGGTGTGACTCTTTAAATGTGGTTTTGGATGCACGCAACCATGCACATGCACACACACACGCATGGAAATTTACAATGACTAAGAGGTCCTGTACACATGAGGAGAGTTCAGTATCGGGTGCCTGCAGGTGGCCTGTTTTTGTCCCATTTTGCTGGACCTCAGTGATAAAAATTAAAGAAAGGAAAACAAGCTTATGACACTAGAGCTACAACTATTACACAGAAAATGACTTAATTCATTAATATTAGCTAGTTTATATGTCTTTTTATTGTAATAAATTTTATATATTTGTGTCTCTAAAGGCTCATTGTTTGGTTGGCAAGACATTTGAGGAAAGTGGAACATTTTAATGAGTTAAATTTGATACATTTCTAATTATTATTTCTAATTAAATAATTAATCAATCACACATGAAATAATATGCAGTTCTGACAATAAGAATAATCATTGCTGCAGCCCTAAAGTGCCGCTTAGTCACAAGGTGCACACAAGCAGAAAAGGCTCTTTTCTCTTGCAGCTCTTATCTTTGAAAGCAACAGAAGCCAGTGCACATGCTTTACGCACCTTTGTAAGTGTGTCTGACCGTGTAAACAAAATACTGCATGAATGTGCTGTGAGGTGAGGTATGTGAAAGCAATAAAGAAGATTCATGTTTGGCTCGAGACGTTTTAAGCAGAGCCTGCTACCGTCAGAGGTCTCACCTGCCTGAAACACTACACCCCTCTGCATGTGGTCTGTGTGTGCGTGTGTCTCACTCACAAAAACACTGCAAGCCAGAAGGAAAATGTTTCCATTTGGCTACTTTCTGCATACCCCCGCCCCCTCTCTGCACACACTAGTGGTACGTGCCTTGCCTGACAGCTCCATCAGTCCATCAGGTCTCTGGAGGGAGCTACCAGCTGCAGGTGCTAATCTCTTTGGCTGCATTTAGTCTCAAACTGCACTGGTATTTAAAACACTGAAGTCCATACTAGTGCCAAAGAAGGCTGATATACAGAACTGGCCTGCCAGTTTGTCAACCGGTCTGTCAACTCTTCTACCTGATGGAAAATCACTTCACAACAGGAGAGAAACATATCATATTTTAATCTAGCATTCATAATCAGCTTAAGGGGCAAGAAGCTGTTCAGGGGTCTGGGGAATATTCTCAAAAATGTCTTCAAGATGTAATGTTAGACACTTTTTTAAGTTGCTCAAGTGTTTCTTTCTATAACTATGATTATTTTCTAACAGCAAATTTTTGTGCTTTTAGGCGAAATGTCCCTTTAAACAGCATTCGGTGTCTGTAATAGTTAGTACTTTCTGCATATTACCTCTGTGCCATTAGAGGCTCACAAACATTCCACCATCCTGCCTCGCCCTCCTCCTCCACCTTCTTCCTCCTCGCCGCTGCGCTCTCTTACCGCTGTACCACCCGGCCACAGCTGGACTCTAACAAGATTTCCACTGCTCTCTCACTCACCCTTCAGTTCCCAACGAGGAGTAATTGGACACACCTGGAGAGAGCATGAATCACGGACCACTTAACAAAAAAATGCCTGAGTACGATTTGAACAAAAAGGCAGAGATAAAGGGGATAAACAGCTGAGGGGAGAGGGGTCACAGTAAGCGAGCATCCAAGCACGCCGCAGCTTCCCATGCAGAACTAACTCTGTCGATGAGCCACACGGAAATATCAGGAACAGACTGCAGCTTCAGTGCATGGATGAAGAAAGTATTTAAACACGTGTGGGCCGACGTGCGGTCCTCTCCAGTTGAATAGGTCTCCAGCACATTACGGCCGTTCTCCTTCTTTGCACCGTCACCACCAGCTACTGGTCAGCCCAGCCGCCTGCTGGATATGAACGCACAGCAACATGCTGAGCAGATGTGAGAAACCCGCCTGTGGCCCTGTGTGCTGCTGAAATAACACTCCGCACATCAACACATGGCCACGTGAAGGAGAAGAAAAAACACTCGCCGGGCACGTTTCAGTGTTTCCTAAAGAATGACAGTGAAAGTGAGGCAGAGAGGGGTGTCATTTTTCTGTTTTTCAAAGGTTTTTTTTGTTCATTTTAAATGTTTTAATGTTAATTCAGCTGTGTGTTGAATACATTTGCATTTGTGGGCACTTTGCAGGAGGCTTTCCCAGGTTAAAAACTTAAGAACTTGAGTTTGCATCTTCCATGTTTAAATACAGTAGATATGCATGCTGACCGTGGTTACCAGGGGTTAAATTGGGCTGCCACTGCACCGATGCCTCCACTCCTCTATGCCATCAGTGGAAGCTTAACTTCACACATCTTCAACTGGGCCAAAATGCGAAGATAGAACTTGCAAACAACAAAACTTTCCCTTAAACGCTACGCTCAGATATGTCAATCACTGTGTTGACAGCACAGATGGCAGAGTGGTAGGTGGATGGCAGGGTGCAAAGACTGACACATTTTATGGGAAACACTGCGTCCTCCGAAGCATGCCAAACTCCTGGGCGGAAAGGTCAGCTGAGAGAAAGTCAAGTTGACTTTAAACCGTGATTCTTCTAGATTGTCCTCAAGTGATCTGATGAGGACACAGACACCACAATCATGTGATCTAACCACAACTCGTATCACAGGGTCACCGCCACAGTAGCACACCGCAATATGGATGTATTAACTTCCTGTTGCCTCCGCCGAGCGTGGAGCCTTTCAGATTGCACACGTCCCTATAAGTGATAACAGGCCCCATAAGATCTTTGAACAAACTATGGTTTGCGGCAAACGCTGGTGGTTTTATGCTGCATCAATCATTTACAGACACGTTTGGATGCTTCCTGCTTTGACATTGGTTTAAAACTTAAATGCATAACCAGGAAAAAAAAGTCTGTATTTGTGCTAAATAAGTTATTACGCTGACTTTCAAAGCATGTGCTGCATGTTTGAACTGAAGAAGGGGCAGGAGGTAACACAACTTGGGTGGACAACTCGTTGGCAAACACACTGAGTAACTTAGCAACCTGCACGACACTGGAAGCATTCATAATCAGATAGTGGTATACTATGGGGATCATACAGCAGTTTTGGGGGGTCAGTCACAAATTATGTAGTCGTTACATGTTGTTGTTCGAGGGCATTGGCACCGAGGACAACTGGAGGGCATGACTGAAATGCAAAGACCAAAAAATCCAGAAGTTGTGACAGTTTGACCTTTGTTCACAACTGTGCGCTCTTTGCACGAAGCCAGATTTCTGTTGCTTCACTAAGTTAAATTGCCCAATGAAAAAAGCTCCAATGCGGACGGCTAAAGACTCTGTCATGTTTCAGTTAGTGGGACATATTTTCACACTGTTGGTGACCCGCTATAGAATAACAAACATCTGATTCTTTGAACACTTGCAGAAGCTTGAAGAGGAAAACAGACTGGCGGTGTGTGTGTGTGTGTCAGTATGTGTGGAGGGTTTTCCTCAAATGGTGAATATGTAACAGCTCCGAGTCCAGACGTAAACTCTCTGTTCAACCATTCAGACATTTCAGGACTTTATCCACCCACAGAGTCATCACTGACTCTTCCCAGCTCAGCTCGAAGGAGGAATTTACCATCTTGGGAAACCAAAACAGAACCAATAGGAGGGTAAATATTGGACTTACATTCTACTGATGGCCAGAAAAATGACTCCAAATAAATCCTCCCTGTCTGGATGTGTAAATATGCAAATATGCAAATAAACAATAAGAGATTTCAGTTGATATTAGTTGATATCAGCGCATATTATAGATTCAAATGCATGTGTGCCATCCTCTCCATCAGCTGCCTCCATCATGAACTGAAATACATTCATTCCTTCTCATACTGGAGCCGACCGCTTCACGCTTTCACCTTCTCCTCACACTTTAGCTGTCCTACATTCCTGCTGGCTCTGATTAGTCACTAAGCCTTTCACTCTGTTATTATTGCAAGAGTATCTCAGGTCATGAGACTTAAACACCAGCAAATTCCTGCCCTCTGAACCCCGCCCCCCCAACGTCCTCCCTGTTAGGTTCTGTCCATTAATGCCGTGAATTACTGAGCTATCCCAAGCATGAGAAGAATGGTTGTCCAGACGTGGGCTTGTTGAAGGGCTACAGTTCCCGCTCTGTGGTTTACAGGCCGCTATTAAATAATACATTGGTTAAATGTGATTAGTGACAGCGCTTTGCAGGCTGATGGAATTCTTTGTGGTTTGGTTAAAAAATCTGGGAATCAATTTTGCTGGGAAACCCATACTTACTTCATCACCAACGTTATTTGTGGTTTCATTGAACCTATAGAGTTTTCCTGTGAAATTATGCCATGGACATGTTACGTTACACCTGTATCGTGATATTTTGGTTTTCTTTAGCCACCAGTTAAGTTCAAGAGCTTGTTTACGGTCTCCAAGTTCCTCCCTGTGTAATCATCTATCTTTATGAGTCCATCCCTTAATTATAATAATTATAATTTTTCCTTAACTGGGCTAAGATTGACTGACAGTATGATTGTGCACACTGACAGTTCCTTGCTGCGGCCTCAGCCAGATGCTACAGACTTGCACGTGCAAAGAAAAACACATGCACATACAAGACCGTAGTTGTCAGTCACGGGCACTAAATGGAGCGAGCTGCAAAATAACAGCGCTGCAGCCGAACAAATACGATCCTGCTCATAAAGACGACAGCGTTTTGCTGATAAGATCATAATATACTGGGGAATGGGCTCATACTGAGTTATCGTGGCTGTAATCAGCGAGGTAGATCTCATGTTACTTTCGCCCCCATGGGTCTCAGGGTTGAAAACACACGTGACTTAATCAGTGACATTCACAGAGCCGGGATCTTTGGAGTCAGGGGATCACATTACCCAGGTAAGGCCCAAAGGAATGTGGCATATACTGTATGTGTTATCAACTCATGACCAGAAGCTGATGAAAGGTCGACCTTTTTGATGATTAAACATGATGTAAGTGACGACGGTGACAGTCCGGAGGCCATGTGATGCTGGCGATGTGAAAAACAGCAACAGAGAAATGGTGACAAGCGTGGGTGAGATCAGTGAGATCTGAAAACAACATATTTCTTTGGGAATTGTGAAGAAGCGCACCAAACTTCACTGAACAAGAAAAGTGCTGTGAACTGTAGCTGCTGTTAGCTGATATTACTTCAGTGTGTTAGCTGGACTGCCCGGACTGTGAGCTCAGAGCACTGGGGGAGTGTTTGGACCATCCAGAAGAAGGATTCAGTCTAATGTGTCACATATTCGTGATCAAGTAGTACAATATGAATATAAAACTGTTGAAACTGAACAGATAAAAGTTACAAGTGGTTATAAAACGTCATTTATTTTACTAGTATAGATTCAAAACAGTCTCCAAACATATTATATATATACAAATATATTTAGTGATTGTTATTTATTTATTTATTTTGAACCAAAACCATTTTCAGATTGTTTTTATTGGACGCTCCCCCTTCTCATACACTCTTACATTCTATATTGAAACTCACCAAAACAACATTTGTCTGACTTTGTTTAAAAGTAGCATGTTACCCTGTCAGCCAAACATTGACTGATCCTCATATGGAGCACATGAAGAAGCCTTTTGAGAGGACATCTCCCCTCATCTCTCTCTCTCTCTCTCTCTCTCTCTCTCTCTCTCTCTGTCTGCCAGTCTAATCTTCTCTGTCTGCGCCCAAATCATCTCAAAGCTTTGCCTTATTTGCCAGCTTTTGCTGTTTACTTTCCATCAGAGATTCAACCTGCGCTTGGCAAAAGTTGCACAACCGATTCATCAAAGAGTCACTTAAAACTCCTGGATGATCACACAGACATGACGCTTGTTAAGGGGTTTTCTTGTGTAAACATTCTCGTTTAGTGATTTGCACAACTCTCCGCTCACTGCGTTCATTCATGAAGTTGAAAAAGCACTTACAGGAATTCAGTTATTTTGTCGTTGTTGACCATGCTGATTTAGGAACATAAGCAAAGAGACAAACATGAACTGAGAGCTCTTATCAGTTTGACATGCTCTTGACTGTTTACATCTTCACGTAAATATTACAGGTGGGCCAGTATTAGCTAATCACAGCAAAGTGGTATCAATGTTGGCTGATATGTAACAGGAATGTCAAAGATATGTTTAAGATAACTTAGAAGCTCGGTTTATCACTTAAAAAGTTTTATTGATCTTTATTGATCCAGAGGCTTTAGCCAGTTATAGACGGATATCTAGTTATGTGACTTTCTCCATAAGAATCTGAGGATTTTCAGTCAGGATTTAGATTGCACAGACCACACTAGTGGAAGTTACAAATGATCATATTGTATCAGACAAAGAACTCGTCTCTGTACTTGTCTTGTTGGATCTTAGTGCTGCATTCGACACCGCTGACCATCAAATACAAAGACTTGAACATTTAATTGGCATTAAAGGAACTGCACTAAGCTGGTTTAAGTCTTATTTTTCAGATAAATCTCAGTTTGTTCATGTTAATGATGAATCATCCATTCACACCAAAGTTAGCCACGGAGTTCCACAGGGTTCTGCGCTTAGACCATTTCAACTCAGCTCATATATGCTTCCTTTAGGGAACATTATTAGAAATCACTTCATTAATTTTCATTGTTACGCTGATGACACCCAATTATATTTCTCGATGAAGCCAAATGTAACTGATCAGTTAGCTAAACTTCAAGCAAGCCTTAAAGGACATAGAAACTTGGATGACCTACAATTTGCCTCAAAAGTCCAGTACTGGTCAGACACTCAGCATTTTATATCATCTGCATTGGGATGGAGGATCCTATCCTAAAAAGGAAGGTTATCCTAATTCATCCAGAGAAAACCATGAGTGCAAAATCTGGTTTTTACTTAATTTCAGGTGCTAGTTTATGATGTTATTTTTGGACCATTTGCACTGGAAGCAGCATTTTTTAATCCAGTAACGTTTTATTTCGCACGTATCACACCTGCAGGTTTTTTTTGTCACCTCTTGTGACCACACCTTACATAAACCTTCTCCTAAATGGAATTAATTAAAGCAACTTCCTAATGCCAAGTCTGGTTAAAAATTAATAGTGTCATAAAAAAAGCCCATTTATGCTGAATCAGCATGCATCATTCAAAATGCCTCATTTGATATTTTTAATTCAAATATTGTTTTATGCAAATGAAAAAGCATCAGAGAGACTGCTGGGACGGCCACAGCATTCCTCCCTCCTCACTGAATCCCACAGCTTGTTTCAAGCAAGCAGCTACCCACCCTGAAACAGTCTGAGGGCACGCCAGAGCGCACTGAGAAAGAGAATATTGTGGAAAATCTGACATATTTTCATCCCATCTACTTGAGAGTTTACAGAAGATGTTCACAGTCGCAGTTTTTACGAGGAAATGTGAGCAGCGACTGTCCGGGCTGAGTCACGGTGGTCAGGCCACAAAGTTTACAGTTGACAGAAACACCCAAAAAGGATGAATATAGATCCGAAGTCCTAAGTATAGTCAGTGCATTCATAGTTATTATGTGAGTTGATTAGATGTTAGATTTCTATATTTTGGTGATTATTAAATCTATAAAACTGTCAAAATGTTCCTAATTTACTGAGAGATTTCAGAAGTTGGGCTAAAAGTGGTCTTGGATTCTTGAGGGAATTTCTCACTTCATGTGGATGTTGCAACCTCACTGCAGTAATTATTGTTCATAGGTTGCACACAAAACTATAGTCAGACATCCAACTGAGACCAAAGTAAAACTCATCTGTCTCCAAGACGTCTGCCTTCCAGATCAAATGTGGTTTTGATCATTTTTTTTGTTTTCTTTCTTTAACAAAAAGCTCTTTTTGTCAAACTAGGTAATAAAACAGAGCAAAACAAGAGCGCGCCCATGTGTGGGAGAAAAATAAGCAAACTAATTGACAAAGGTCGCTCATAGTTTGATACCTATGGTAAACATCTTATCTTTCAATCATAACTGTCAGAAGCTCATCATGGTTGGCAGGTTGGAAAATTTCATTTGCATCGGAATGAAATATCTTTGGTTTCGGTTAAAGATACCAAATTTGGTGATGGTGGCTGTTTTGGTCAGATCATTTTTAAAAGCCAAACCCCCCGAGCATCACGAGCTGGTCCACAGATTGCCAGGCAACGTGATGTAATCATGTCGGGATCAGCCAGACAGGTTTAGTCACTGGCCTGCAGTTACCATCTTGCATCATCTGGCAGTGGAGCTTCTGTATATAAAATCTACAGGCAAGACACTCCAAGTGTCTAAACCCAAGTGCTGTAAACTGCTGCATAAATTCTGAATATTGGATTTCCAAGGATCAAAGTTTAACTGTCCAGATTCAGTGATGGCTCCCTGATGGAGATGAACAAATAGGTAAACTGCTCAGTTTTCTTCCACTCGCCGAGGAGTCTGTCTGACCCGTGGCTCGCTCTTTCTCTACTACGGTGTTCCAAAACAGGAAAGGAAATCTTTCCAAAACCAATTAAATCAGTGATCAGTTACAGTCAAACCATTGTGTCACTCAGTCAGGTCAGGTCTGGGGAAGCAGCTGTTTATTTAAATGGATGTGAACGATGAGTTAAGTAACACAGACAGAATAGAGGGGGAATGTAAAGGGTGAAGTTAAAGACAGGATGCAGGGAGGTTTGTTGAGGAGACAGGGTCGAATATGAAGGGAAACGGAGCAGGAAGACAGCGAAACGCTTCAAACGAGGCCTCATTTCCAAGTTTATTTAATATTGAATTAATGTTATCTTGTGTAATGAAGAGAAGCCAGACGTTGAGGTGCAGTACGAGGGGGGAGCCGGAGGGTGTCGGGTGGTGTGGGTTTGTGTGAGTCCACTCATACAATGCCCCTCTCTGTCTGAACTGCTCAACCAGCTATGGTCCGATACTCCCTCACATACCCCGTCACCACCCCCTTTACCACCAGATATGCTCCAGGGCTACAGAATCGGGGGGGCCGGGCCTCTGCATATTTCTTTTTTCAAGCTTAACTTGGTCTCCTCAGAGAAAAGGGCCCGTCTGGTGACCCTGTGGTCAAATCTACCTTTCCTGTTCTGGCAAACACAGTTACATCCTTCCAAGAATGAACATTATCCACCTGTGCTTGGTGCAGAGAATCACATGTGGTGCACATGCATGCTCACTTGGACACACATGTCACAGGCTCTGGTCTTACGGGCACACACACAGCGAGAGTGGGGAACTGTTTCTGAAGAGATGTTTTGAATCTTTGAATCTTGCACTTGCTGTGATCTTAGAGCCTGGGAAAAGAGCACAAAGCCAAGGAGGACATGAGGAGTTATGGTAACAGATAATCCTGATCCGGGGCTGTCAAATCATGATCTTTGTTTCCAGAAAATGTACTCCTACGCTATCAGACTAAGTAGCATATTTTTTTTTATAAACTATTCCATAAACCATTTTTTCTCATGAAGGCAACTTCTGCCGCCCAAAGTCCACCAGAAGACTCAAAGCTCTGAGGGGTTCAGATACCTTCCTGCAGAACGCTCTGCCAGCATCTGCACCAAACTCCGTCACGTAGTCCATGGAGTCTGTGCCAACATTTCCACAATAAATCACGTTCATCTTGGGTGCATGTAGTGAGGTTTTGATGGGAAATAACCATTAGAGCCCAGCTGTAAGACCAGTCTCATTTTTCCAGAACCAGCATTAAAAAAAGCAGTGTGTAGAAATTCACATTTTTTACCATGTTTATGTCGATTTGTGGGCTTCTCAGAAATCTTCCAATGACTTGTTTTGTCCGACTTAAAGTAGCTGTCTAAGCTGTTTTAATATCAGGTCTTCAATTAATAAAACAATACAGGCAGTGTCTTCAAACCACCTTCAACTTTTATGTGGTTCTACATTTACAGAGGGTTTAAATGAAGGTTTAGGCTGCATCAAGTGTTTAGCTGGGTTAAATCTGCAGGTGTACAAACCTAAAACAAAGTGAGCTCCCATCATTCCTCCTCACCTGCCACTTTGCTGCAGACCGGGATGGTAAGTAGAGCTAGTGCTCGATACTTAAAAGACAGGCAGGGTTTGACACACCTCAGCTGCTCCGTATCAGGTGACATTTCGCATGCCACCTGACAATTATTTCAGCTATAATCTAATGATATTGTAATCCCCAGGTATTTAAGTGCAGGTTCGTTCGCATGAAGGCTGAGACGTAGGTGAATTCCCCAGATGTGCTCGATCATGTGATCGGGGCGTTCCAGGGAAGTCCATCAGCAGCCGAGCTCGGTAAAAGGATTGTCACAGTGAGCGCCTGTTATATAACTTTTAATGAGGCTGTGGTTTCTTGGGTTTGGCTTCCGACAGAGCGGTGCTGTGCTGAGGACGGAGGAGGAGTATCGGCCTGTCGTACCTGCCTCTGCGACTTCCTGCAGCTCTCTGCGACAGATGTGCACAAGCGCACTGTTTTCATACGTGCCTGTGTACCTCTGTGTTCTTCTCTTAATCTTTTATCTTCCCCTCTTGCCCTGCCGCAGCTCTCTCCTCATCTCCGAGTGTTGACAGATTTCCTGTTTGCTCGAGGACAGTCTCACCCACCGAGCGGAGACTGACTGATAGCAGCGTGTCTGGCCAGTCATGGACTGCTGTCATCAACAGACCAGCCTCCCCAAATCAGTGCGGAGGAGCCTTCATCTGCTCCAAACACCATAACATGACTATTAAAACTGTAAATGTTTGAGGGCTTTGTGTGTCTTTTTTTTTTACACTGTTTAGGCATTAGAACATAGATGAAGCACACAATACTGTCAGGGTGGACATTTTTCACATTTGCAGACAAGAAATCCAGGAAGGAAATGTGAGAAAAAGAACCCTATCACAAGAAATGTTTCTTTGTGTTTGGTTAAAGGTGGGTATTCTCTGGTATTTCCTGCTTCATTTGAACTGAGATAAAAAGCAAGAGAGTGATTTTGCTTCAGAAGCTTCAGAGGGATTCTTATTCCTGTTATTTTTCAGCACTCAACTTGCAGGAAAGGTTTGATAAATAAACGGCGTGAGTTCTGCGATACCTTCTTCCTCCTCTTTTCTCCGTTGAGCCGCGTTGGCTGTCAAAACAGAGGCAGATACCTGATTTTGTGAAGATGCCACAGTTGTCACTAACATGTAAAATGTAACATACAACTGTGCAGATTTATGGTAAACAGCTTTGGAGAGCAAAGCATCACACTCAGTGCCGTGATGTGTGGATGGACGCGTGCACAGTGCATTCACGTGCACGTTGCTGTTTATGTTCATGATAAAAGACCAAGGAGACGTACCTTACACCGGGGTGCAATAAGCCGCTGAACAATGTCGGCTAACACAAAGTAAAGCCAGCTGGTGGCCGACATACGGACACACCAAAGGCCTCTCACTTCATTCATCTGCACTCTCCTAATTTACACCTCCCGAAAACAGATCCCTCCAGTGTGTGTTAGTGTGTGTATGTCGCACGCGCGCTCAGCCCCTGCAGCTCTGAAAACATACTCGGAGGTGGTCGATTTCGAGGCTGCCCGAGAGAGCAGAAACACAAACGTGACAGACGCAAACACAGTGAAGAATCAGTGTTGGGAAAATGGAGTTAAAGTTACGATGCGTTCAAGACCACTCGAGGGTAACCGGCAGGTCATAGTGTACACGCTAGAGGTTAAGTCGGAGGAGAAAAACTAAGTGTGGCATATTGTCTCTATCCGCTGAACACTGAAAACCTATGCAGCAGCAATTTGTTATTTTGGAAGGAGATGAATATACGTGTAACTTCCAAGTGTGACGCTGTTCAATTCATTTTCCACAATGGAATCCACAGCCCGTTTTTTCCTATTCTTAACGTTAAATTAGAAGAGGGGAATAATTAAGTACACACTCTAAAAGTGCACGCAGCATGCAACATGGAGCGTTTATCAGTTAGAGCCAGATATTTCCTTCAGGAGGGGGTGGAGACCAAAACAGAGCTAAAAGGAGAGCAAATACTGGACTTGCATTCATCTCTTGGACACAAACATAACTCCAAATGAATGCGTAACTTGGAAATAATCAGTTTAATGAGGTGACATTATAGCCGAGTTGGACTGATTGTTGCACTGGCACCAAGTGTTTCTATTAAATTCAATCTCTGTACTGTGTCGTCTGCTGTCCCTCAGAACCTCTCCTGTCGCGGTGAAGGTTCAGGGAACAGAGGCCAGCCTTCAGGCTGCCTCACTGAGGCCTTCGGCTGGGTCGTGACTCCCTCTTGGGCTCTCTTTTCCTCCTTCCCAAACGAAGTAGGTAAAGTCAACACATTTGAAGGGAGGAAGAGGAGGAGGAGGATGAGGAGGAGGAGGAGGAGAATGCTGTGGTGGAGAGCTGTGAGACAGGCCTGTGGTTGTCAGCAGGCAGAGGGACGTTTGCCAAACAGTTTCGGGGTGTGAGCGAGCGAATGAACGGCTCACTGAGTGCGTCTGTATGGAGTGGAGAAGGTGTTGTAGCATTCATTCCTGACACTCCTTCATCTGCCTTGATGATGGGACACAAACATCTGAGCTGATTTCTGTCAGATAACGCATACCACAGGCTTCGACCCAGCGGTGTTGGGGCCTTGCTCTACTTTTTAGGCTACAGAATTAGACCAAGTGGACTAGACTTTACATTGGCCCTAGCTGAGGATGGAGAAGGGGAGCATGGGTATAGTGTGTGTGTGTGTGTGTGTATGTGCCCTGGCCCAGACCCAGTTAGTAAATACAGCAGAGTGATATGAGCCACAGTGAGCGGTGCCGCGGACACAGAAAGCCTCACAAGCACAGAATCTAATTCATATGCTGTTCACAGCAAACGCAGGAAGAGGACGTGAAAGACTGGGTCGGTGCCACGCCGCAAGGATGCGATCGTCTCCCCTGACCCGACTCAAATCAGATTAAATGGGTCTCTTCAGTCTGGCTGCTGAGGTAAAACACTGACTGAGTTTCACAAATTACAACAAAAATAAATTCACTTAGTCAGAGGAACATACTGAGTCAGACTGATACAGCAATTTGCTAAAATAGCTACTGGGCTCATTTTTAATTGCGTCCTTGCCGTCGAGTATGATGGGAATTCCTCTTTGACCACAGAATTAAAATATCAGGCAAATTTAATCACATTTATGCACATTTTATCACTTTGATGGTTCAATAATGATGTGGGGATAGAGTTTCGGCGTGCCTCAGGGAACCATTGACCCACATAAAATAATGAATGAATGATTGATTGTAAATAATCGATTATATAAGGCGATAAGTTATACCTAATTTTAAGTAATCTATCTATTCATTGAAGTTGTTTTTACAGCTTGTTGCGCTGCCCCCAAGTGGCCAAAAGCCCCAAACAAAATGAACATTTTCCATTAAATTGCATCTCTTCTCTGTCGTCCACCGTCCCTCAGTACCTCTTATGTCCGGGTGGAGGTTCAGGGAACAGAGGCGAGCCTTCAGGCTGCCTCACAGGGGCCTGGCAGAGGCTGGGTTGTGACTGACCCTCTCTCTCTTTTCTCCTCCGTTCCAAACGAAGTGTGTGTGCTGCAATTAAATTCTTTTTAATTGTGTCCCGGCCATAAATCAATGTTGCCCACCTTGGGCATGATGGAAATTCCCCTTTGACCACAGTGTTGTTAAAAAAATCTGCAAAATGTAATCACTTTTCTTCACTTTTCTTCACTAATGATGTGGGGATAGTGTTTCCACTGAGTGATACAAATCAAATAATATATGAATCTAAGTTTGATTTCAGTGTTTGTGTTTCAACCAGTGGCCTAATATTAAGGCTATATTAGAGGCTGCTACAGGCTGACTGGAAAAGGACAAATGTGAAAATATTGTCATGTAGCAACAATGACTTAACTCTTAAGTCTAAATCAAAGATTATGATAAAGGATTTCAGAAAAATACAAACATTTCTACTAGAAAAACTTTCCACTCTGCATTTTTTCTTGCAAATTATTGACTCATTTTACTTGGACTGGAAAAAATATTCACATAAAAGTGGAAAAATAACCTTAAGTGGTAGCCAATATGTGACGAGGAGTTGCAAGAGTTTGGAATCATTGGGCTCGATCTAAATCAAATGAATGACCAGTTGTGTATATGGTCTCTGTTTAACATTGGTTGCTTCTGCATTAACTCTGCTTGAAATGTAAAAATGTCATCAGCTGACCGTGGGCATGAAGGTGACCAGACGCCACCGGTCACCAGCCTATAAACACCACGGCCCACAAGGAGAAACCTTATGCTAGTAAACCAATAAGAGCACACTTAGAAACATGTTAAGACTGCCTGTCTCACTCGTTTTCTGACATTGTCAGTTCACCCTTAAGTACGATAACACTCCTGTAGATGTGGTACAACTTAACATGAATGCAGTTTGCAAAGAGACGTGGCAAACAACGTCGAGGAAATAAGCAAGGTGAACAAACAGGAGCTGAGATATAAACACAGTTATCCCGTTAGCCGATGTGGTAATTGCCTTCTCATTGATGTAGCTCTCGTAGGTAATGTTGCACTTCCTGTTAACGCCAACTGAAATGATAAATCCTGTCGCCGTGCTCTCGGCAGCCTCCCATGTGCTAATTGGTTAATCCTGTGTGAGATTATATCACAAAAGAGGCCACAACCTGCATTATTTAACACTCGTTAGCGTCTGGTAGCACTTAGCTGATGATTTCACGGGGAAGAAAGACTGAAAGGTCAAAGTCTTTAACTGAAGGTAAATGTTAGCTGTATTAATCTTGGGCCGTAGCAGCTCTGTGGCCAGGACAGAGGCCTGCACAGTGTCAAAGCTGAACTTCCCAATAAAGGGAAGGCTCACTTGGCTTTTACACACATCTAACAGAAAGCCCTCCACCCTCCTCCTCCTCTTTCTCCTTCCTTAGTTATCTGACCCCCTCTGAGACTTGGCCTCAGCTGATACTGGCTGTGCGGGCCTGCAAGCAGCTGCTGCCGTTTGACAATTGCTCAGCTTGTTCATAGGCACTTTGACCTTTCGCAGACAGCTCAGGAGGTCCTCCAGTGCCGCACGTCACACCAGAGGCCGATGTGGAACACCTACCTGCAACACACAGGCTGCTGCACATTTCCTGCACAAAGCTACCGTTGATGCATGAAGGCCAGACGTCACTGGCAAAGACGGATGTTTGGCCTGAGGAGAATGCCGAGCTCTGTCCCCTCGTACGCGCCGTTTGATTTCAAGATTCAATTTTCGCTGTAAAGATTCCAGGTGCCCAAGAAAATGTATGTATTCTCATTTTGCAGCCATCCACAAAGTCATCCTGCAGTTTTACATAAAAGGTCTCTGTGTTCATATTACACTGTCCAGCCCTATACTGTATCATTTGCATTAATGTGGAAAATCTTCCATCAAAGTAACTGCTAGCAATGCAGGACTAGTTTCCCATTTCCCCGTTGGATTCTGAGAAGGGACTTGCTCTTAAATTATATCAGCGGCTGTTAAAAGTAATGTTCTACCATCCAACAAATGAATGGATATTAGCGATTATGATGACATTGAGCAAGTATTTGGCAACCTCGGTGTTTTTGGCGCGTTCTCTGTCGCTGAACTCGGAGCCACGGCAGATCACGCTCCCTCCGTCCTCTGTTTTATGAAGAGAACGTGAGAGACTTCGACTGCAGCTCAACAACAAGGAGCAGGCACATTTGTCTGTCTCACGATGAGACACTAGAGTTGATGCTGCCGTATCGGTTGGATTGGTTTGTCTCCTCTGACAGATTATATTGTTTGAATTATGCATTCATATATTTTTGGACAGGGAATATGTGTCATTGTTAAATGTCGCATAAAGAGCCAGAATGCTTGTCTAATATTTGGCACCTGAGTGAGTGGTGTCACTGCTGGAGTAATACATTTTATGTGAAATGCATGTCGCCTTACCAACCTACTGTGGCGCCAACTAAAACACTGTTTGTCCAATTGCAAATGTGGGACCAGGTGCTGTCGCTGGTCGGAATTATTCCCAGAAAGCGACAAATTGACCATTCACTTCTGATGCTTATTAAATTAGCTAGCTAGTGATGGGTCTGTTGAAACAGCGGTGAGTGAACGTGTAGACATTTCTGCCACCTTTGCAACTTTCTTGTTTGATTTAGTGACTTTTCGGACCCTCTTAGTGACTTTATTTTGAAAGAGCAACAAATTTAGTGACTTATTCAGACAATCAGTGAAAAAGCCATAAATATATTTAAATATTATAATGTAATTCAATTTATTTTGTAGATATATACGGTGTATGCGTAGGGAGTTTGTGATTATTTGGTCGATTTTTCTACATCATGTGCAAATTAGCATCCACTTTTCGAGCTCATGCTAGCTACTTTCAACAGAAAAGAGTCAACAATGACTATCACTGGCTCTACCAAACAAAAAACAAGTAGACGTTGTTTTATTTTTGTTTTTGCAAATGTCAAACAGACAAAAAGTGACAATTTAGTTACCTTAATGTTTGTGGATAGGGTTTTTCCTTCGTGTTGAGTAATCTCTACAGCACAGGACGATGGGATAACCATAATCCCACCCGCAGTTCTTCTTGGGTGTTCATTTCAGACCTGATTCTGTGTCCTCAGGTTCTTGATAATAATTCAATGTGAGTACTGAAATATGAAAATTGCTTTAAGTGCTCGTACCTAGTACTCAGACAAACAGACAAAATGCTTTCAGCCATGGTATAAAATCCAAGGTGAAGTTAATTTGCGGCGAGACGTTGCCGAATCTGAATTTCGCGTCTCATACCACACAGCTTCACCACACAGCCTGGGCTGTTTTAGGTTACTGCGAGGCTTTCTTGAAATATCACAAGCATCTGTGTTCACTGATTTCTTTTTTTTGTTTTAAAGAAACAATACCACTTCCTTTGACTTAAAATAACCTTCCATTCAACAAAATGCTGTCTTATGCAAGTATGATAATCTTTACACACAAAGAATGACTTTATGTCTACAGGCATTTCGTACTTACTGGTGGGCAAAGAAAATAAACCACCCGAGACAGGTTTTCACCGAGTCTTATGTGTAGTATTAAAGGATTTCTACCAGCTGGAGCCTAAAAATAAAGCTATGAGAATGTTTTGGAGGTGCTGAAGAACTCTTGAACTTTACAATTACAAGCAATTCTGACAGTCCTGCTTTATGGCTTTTCTTTTATAGCAAAACATAAATGCTCTTTGGATGTCGTCCAGTTTCACAAGTACTGGTAAAGCAATTAATCAAGTAGTCGATGGACAAGATTTGACTTGTACTTGTTGAGTAATTGTTTAAAGGGATAGTTGGGGTACGTGAAGTGTTTACCTGCATCGTCAGGAGACAACGGTCAGTGCGGCCGCAGTTTGCACATTAGTCAAGGCAAAAATGGCAAATCTGAGCAAGTTTTACATCAAGTTTGGTGGACCGGGGTTTGAAGTCATGTGAAGCACGGACCAAAACAGTGTTGCAGCCACGATGTGAAGGAGATGTGCCAGCTGGGGTTCTGCCTTTAGACTTATGTAGGAATAAGGAAGTTTGAAGTGCCAAAGAAAAAAGCTCAGTTTCTGTGTCGGGATCCCTGCCTGCTTCTTCAAACTTAAAGAGCACTGAGTTTTTTCTCCAGTAGACAGTGGTCTAAAGTAGGTAAAACACTGATTATGTATAAGTACCTCATAAAACCACACTTCAAAATCCCCAGTTCCCCGTTTTCCCATACACAGGAGAATATTGGCTGGTTCAAACTCCTCAAATGGAAAATAATTGATGATATTCTCTCTTTAATATCATAAAATTCATATTTTTGGGATTTTGACTCTTGTTCAGACAAAACAAGCAGGGCGACGATGTTGCCTTGAGCTCTCTGAACTCGTGATGGGTGTTATTTATAGACTGAACGATTAACCGACAATGACAACAACCATTACTCATGCTTCTACCGTTCATGAGTTCATGAACACGATTCAAGAACACAACTTAGCTGAAGGTAATTCTCGATGTTGGACAGTAACAGGCCTCAGCCACAGAATCTGCATCTGGAACCCAAACACTGCGTTGCCTGGGGTTGAACCCGCAAGCTTGGTGTAGATGACGGAGATCTATTTGGACGTTTATGCCCCTTTGTTTTAACCAGGGCATGCGCTGGACGAGGAAAGAGAACGAGCCTGCAGGGTTTGTGGCTGCGCTGACATGCAGGGGACCGTCTGTGGAAGGATGGAGGTAAGATGTCACTGCTTTTAGCAGCACTAATATTTACATTCAACCATTTTGTTACAGCAATTATAGATTTTCCAGTAAATGTGATGGAACAAAACACACATTTGCATGCCCATTGACTCCCACGGGATTTCAGCACACATCATTAAACACACAAACATCGGTGCTGGGCTAAAATACCTTTCCAGCATACAGGTAGGCTTGCTGGGTGCTTTAAAGGTCTTCCCTCTGCAGCCGAAAAGACAGAAAATAGGACAAAAACAGGACAAATGAAGACAGAAACAGAAGGAAGGAGAAGAGAAAAAGAGGAAAAGGAAGAGACATAAAAATACCCAGATGGTAAGTTGGTGATAGAGAGGAATGGGTACAGCGGTACGGCACAGTATCAGTCTGTTCCACACATCCCGCTATCACAAGGATACTTTTATGCAGACTGTAAACTCGTGGGCTCATGGGAGAAGGAGAGGCCAGACAGCAGACATGGCGTGAACTCGCTGATCCAGACAGAGGAAGAGCCCTGTCCCTGTACAGACATCCAAGTATGTACGGCTAACACAGACATCAGCGAAGAAGTTCAAGTGTTCTTTTATCGCGGAATGTGTTGAATACTAACATGGAGCTTTATGAACACGGACGAGGGGAAACTGACATACTGTGGAGTCTTTGGCAGCTGACTTTGAGACTTTTACAAAAATAATCGTTTGACATTTTCATAGAAACTTTACTCCTTATTGCGCGTTGCATAACGGTACTCATATCCAGCCCGTGAAGTCTTTTACATTTGTTATTTTACACTTGCAGTGTCTGGCGTTTGAATCGTCTGGCACAGGCATGATGTGCATATAAGCTGCAGAAAAGAACAGAGACTTCTCCAGTGAACACGTCTTACATTGTCAAATCTGGCTCGGTGTGATAACTGATCACTCACAGTGTTATCACTGGCACGTTAACCCATTCTCCTTAAATTTCTCTTCATATGTGATGAATTTCCAACAGCAAATATGCTTTTAAAGGAACATTCTGACCAAATTAATGTGTTTTCCTTAATTTTCAATGATTTTTTTTTATCTGTAAAGCAGCAAAATGTACCATACATAATTATTTCTTTGTGTTAACCTTCACCATGCCGTGTATTTCATTCATTTTCACTCGAGTATCAACTTGTGTCAGCTCAAGGCCCCTTTCAGACACAACATGACGTCACCCCTGCGCTCTGAAATGCATTATTTGTGCCACAACAGCCTGCACTCAAAGTTCAACTGGATTAAACTCTGGGTGCAAATTGTGCTGAACCCAGCGAGGAGTACAGCTCAAATCGTGTTGTGTCTGAAAGGGCCGATTCCTGTACGTCACAAAAAAATTAACACTGCAATGACTCCAAAAAAATGTTATTAGTGAACATAATCCAGGGAAAAGTGAATACGTATGAAGACAAAGGCAGAAAGAGAGCAGCAGAGAAAGATGCTGTAAAAGCAATAGCTACTGTGGGAGTTGTGATAAATATTGTGTTAAATATTTAGATTTAAAATTTAAATGTTCAAGTGGAGATTTCCTGAGGTCAAGACAGGTGCTGTAAATCCATATTTTTGTGGCCCTGCTGTTAATGTTAGCCAGACGCTACCATCGATCACACAGGCAGATACAAAGCACAATTTATCTGGGCTGCAGCCTCACACTTGTGGGCTGAAGATGAGTTCCACTGTAGCCTTTGACATTTCCAGCTGCAGCAACGGTGGACTGTTTGGACTAAACACACGAGAGACAACCAGAAGAAATGACTGAAGAATGCTGCAGTTAAACTAAAAACCACACCAGGAGAAAACCAGTGTACTGCTTGATTGACAGGTGATCTCTATAAAAATCCTTAAAAACAAAAGACAACCTTGGAGATCATCAAGAGTTAGAAACCTTTCCAACAAGAACAATCGCATGCTAAGTCTATCAAAGTTTAATGAATCCAATTAATGTCCAACAAATCTCCACTTCTGGAACTAAAACAAAGAGCATTATTAAGTGTGATAGTGCTGACAACACAGAACAATTAATCCCCCATAATATTAGTTTTCCCCGTGTTCCTGAAGAGTAGGAGTAGCTGGACCAGAGTCCAGATCAGCCGCTGTAGATTTAGCCTGATCCCCCGATGGATCAATCAAATCCCAGCATTCCAGAGGGAGCTGTTTCCTCAGCGCTCAAGAGGACCTGCTTTGGCCCTGGAGGAAGGGGGGGCCTCCACTCAGGAATGTCCTGGGACATCTTATCTGATGGGCCCTTGGTCTGCAGTAGTGGTACATGGTAAACTGACCCAAGCTGGCTGCAGCCTGAGGGACATTTGGTGCCCCTGAAGGCTGCTGAAGCCTGATGGACCACGAGGTTCCTGATCCCAGCATCAGTCAGCTTGATAGCTATCAGAAGGTCTCGACAGCTTCAGTGATTCACACAGGCAATCTGCCTGTGGCAGAGGTGGCTCCTGTATGTTGGGTCTCCTTGTTATGTAACTGTATGTTTCTCTTTCTGTTACTCAGTACAGTGCAGCTGCATCTAATTCTAATTTTCATAAACCATCACAATAATATGAAAGATGCCGTGCTTACATAAAAAATATACACAGATTTGAAGTTGCATGCATGTATGCATATGAATATGAATGTGTGTCATGGCCCAGTTTTAGTGGCTTTCAGCTCATTGTTTTGGTTTCACTGCCTCGGTTCACATCAGCATCGTCTCCTGGCGAGGCAGCAGTTTTAAAGCCATAAACCCAAAGCACTCCACCAACTAGAGCTGGTGGATGTAGTGGAGCATTTGTCAGCCAGAGGTTAGGTCACTCAGGAGCTGGTGGAGACCAAACCCGAGCTAATAAATAGGACTGTAGCCAGAAAATGGCCAGCAAACTCCAAATGCTAACGTTGCTCTGTGCCTGCCGAATGTGTGAAAGCAACTTGTTGCTGGCATGTTCATCATCTTTAAAGGGTGATTCCATGTTAAACTTGTGTCACAGAGAGGCTCCAGAGTTTTACCCATTTGTGACACGTCAAACATCAAACACATTTACTGGTACGTGAAGAAATACAAATGGACGTTCTCACTGTATACCCATATCAAGTGTTGGGTAAACTGTTCCCAATTCTCCCTGCAAATGTTCAAGCTCTTTAAAATCGTGTCCCTTGATGGCAGCTCAGCTTCTTTCTTTGCAGGCTATATCCAAACAACAAACAGCAAACCACGGAAAGTACAAACCCCCAACAGAGCGTCTTTGCATATACTGCATGACCTTTGCTAGAAACTCAAAGCAGAACTGCATTTTCCTTTTCAGTTGTGATTATATGGTGAAAATGCACGTAAAACAAAAACACTGCTAAATTTACATTGACGTTTTACATTTATAAATGCCATTCCGAGAACTGGAAGCAGAACAGAGATGAGAACGGGTCCAAAGTGAACCACAGAGAGCGGTGCAGCCAAAGGCTTGTGACAAAAATACCGAAACCCCCTCTGGAACAGTTTGTAACTTCAACTCAATGGATCTGGTGTGGAAATGATTTTAACAATGATAAATCCTTTTTCCATTTCTGAATATACTTTCACTCCTTCATTTCATTATGTAACGCACGAAAGCCGGTCCTGTAAAAAGAAACACCCAGCTCGGCGGGTGCCAAAGCAAATGTACACTGAGTGGCCCGGGCAGGTAAATGCAACCGAAATGCACTTCCTCTTAATTTAACACATGAAAAACACATCAGGTAAGGAAGGAGTGGATTAGCATGATTTAAAAACACATTTCCTAAGAGTTTAGACAAATAAGTACAGGGGTGATGATTGTCACATGGACTTTTAGGGGCCCAGGTAAGAACCATTCCTCTCGTGCCGGGATATGATGAAGCATTTGCTAGAAAGAGTAGCCGAGGGGCCAGGAAAGTGCTGAACTCTTGCTCACAAAGGCACCATTCTGTGGACGAGGAGAGAGAAACAGCAACACCCAAGGAAAGTATGACAGTGGATGTCCAGGTAAACATTTCCAAGGCAGCTAAGTTTACAATTGCATGTCAGCTGCTGCGCACTCTTCCTCCCCTCTCCTCTTCATCCCTAATGCCCCGAATCACACTCTAACTGGAGGAGATTTGAGTGCTGGGCGTTGGTGTGTGGTGGTTTATTTTCCCTCTGTGTAAAAACATTCGAGGCGAGGGTGAAGGCAGACGAAAGATTGGGAATGAGGGAGAATTAAAGGGATCGTAGGGCTGCGGGGAGGCATGAGAGACAAAAAAAGAGTGAATGTGCAGTTAGTGGGATGTATAAGGGGTTGCAAAGGGGGCGGGGGGGTGCATGGACATGGGGGCAACAAGCCAACGCGGGCAAACCGCGAGCGCTCCCTTCGCAAACAGACAACCGTGTGTTCAACAGGAACTGCAGCGGGGGCCCCCTCACTCATGAAAGCTGCTTCATAAATTGGTAAACCTAGAAGGCCGGTCGCTTTTCCCCCCATAGCGCTTTTTTTCCTCATTCCGATACCATAATGATGAAACGGGCAGAGGGCAAACATGACGCACACAGACATCTCTTTATGAGGCTCATGCACACCTGCAGAGGAGACATACTGTCCATCAGGGGAAGTAGGTGGAGGAGACCGGGGTCAACATCCCGCCACAGTGGACCTGTATTCCCCTCATTGCAGGACACAGGGGCACTTACTGTATATTCGGGCCCAGGTGCTGCTCTGTGATTGACAACACTTGGTCAGTTTATGTGGTGAATTGACCGCTTGCTAGAAATCCTCCTCCAAGCAGTGATTGTCCAATCGTAGCGTAACCAACCATAACCGGGCCCAGCAGGCCTGTTAAGCTCTGGATTTCACCGCATGTTGAAGTGCTGCGAGCTGGAGGAATATTAAGACTGGGCATCCTAAAAGTCTGAAAGGGCTGTGCCTATTTTTTGTTTAGATTTAGGGAGCAGACAAACCTGCTTTCTGAGATTTGTTACATGTTAAAAATTGGTGTAGTCCCCATGGTTGGGGATGGCATGGCTCTTGGTTGCTGCAAAAAATGGCAAAAGAGGTGGGGCTGGTTGGTCAAACAAGCCACTGATGGGTACGTATCTGCCAATAAAAGTGCCCACACTCTTAATTCTCCAGAACTAACTTAGTTACTCACTCAACTGTTTTAAACTGACTGAACAATAAAGCAAAAATCTGAACTCTGCCATTCGGGCCTCTAAAAGTTGTACATTTTAGACAGCGATCGTCCTTGGCATAGATCTTGTTTGGCGTAGAAGGTCTTGTTTGGCATAGATTGGCATACTTTACAACCAGGCTTTATTTGTTATCTACAACCTTTCCTTGTTTTTTTGTCTCTCAGAGCGGCCCAGCACATTCTTACTCGCTGTATCAACTGACTACCAAGTGCCTCAAGGCTTGTTTTCATGGTGAGGTGACTCAAAGTCTGTCTCTCAGACTAAAAAAGGGATAACGGTCTGCTGGCCGGGCAAAGTCTCTGCGCGTCTGCCAAAAAGTCATTTATCACTGGAGGAGAATAATCTGCCTCTCCTCCCAGAATTGTCCTCTAGAGATTAATGCATCTTCATCAGAGCAGCTTCAAAAACGAAGCATGCAATGATTATGATTTGTTTCATCTGGCAGAGTCCGGCTCTCATGAAGTCACTTTCAATTGTTTCTCTCGCAGCTGTAAATCTTCTTCTCGTCGTAGATTAACAGAATAGAAGTCACAATAAAATATCTTGAACACACACACACACACATACCTTTCATCATTTCAAACTGCTTTTCAAACAGCTATTTAATCCATATAGATCATTTTCAACAATCATAAATTGTGTGTGATGATGCCGATTCGACTCAATTATAGATTATTTGAAGGAGAAATAGGTTTCACAGCCTCATAACTCATAATAGTCCTGAGGATGGTTAAAGGGGTTGTTGATCAATATCAATGACTCAACAAGTACTCTACCAGGTCAAGATGATTTCTGGCTTTCAAAGACAGACTTTCCGGCCCAGTCCAGCCCAGTTTCTTCTATTTTGGAACAAAACTTTGTAACCCGCTGGTCGTGACAGAAAGCTCTGTCCAATATTTTGAATCTACTGTTTTCAGGAAAGATGGAGGCATTCCAGATCAAATGGGCTGGGAGGAAATTAGGATGATAAATGCGCAACTCAAATGTGGAGGAAACTGAGAATATCTCCATTTCTCCAGGCAACATTTGTCAGTTCAGTCTTCTGAATTGTGGGAATTCAAACACTGATTTATTCATTTGGGGCTAAAGTTACTTCGTGGAAAAAAAGATAGTGATTGAAAATCAGTAGAGGCTCTTTCCATACTCCATTGTTGTCAACAAATCCCATGAAAAGACCAAATCCAACAATAAAGTGGTCCTACTATTAAGCACTGCCTGTGTATCCAAAGCCTTGGAGCCTGTAAATCCACTTCCACAGACCTCCATTGTCCAAAAACTATTAAAGAGACATCAATGAACCGCATCGTTAAACTAGGTGACACGTTATTAATTACCTTGAACATAGGAGCTAAAGTTTATTTTGACTTCCACGCACGATATCCTGCTGTAGATACTCACAGTCATCAAGTCGTCATTAATCCGTCAGCTGGGTTTGGCTCCGGTCAAGAGTGGCAAGTAGAACTGATGGACTTAAAGAGTTCCCGACAAATGCACTATGTGTGCTACTGTTTGAGCTATGTTAGCAAATAAACAACAGTACCCAACAGCCATTTATAAATATTTGCATCTTCAATAAGAACTGGTTTGAGGCTGACGCAGCATCCTGGAGCAGAGAAGTTGAGTCAGATTCAACGTTTGGAGAAACCTGACGTCTCTCCGCGGTGGCCTGTCCGATGATCAGGTAAACGCTCTCCAGGTGAAGTCCAGGTATTAAATTATGAACATTTGTTTATTTTATGTACCCATCTGTGTCTGGCTTGCAGTCTAAGCAGCAAAATAGTGAGATAAAAAAGTTATTTTCTGATTGTTTCATAGTCATTCATCCCCACTGCACAACCCTGCCTCACAGCTGGGTCCATGCCTAACCCTAGCTAATAAAGTAGACCATTATATACACTGTCTGGTCTTGGTCTTGACTTGGTCTCAACCCCTCAAAGTCTTGGTCTTGGTTTAGGTCTTGACTACAAAACCATGTATGTTAGTGCAAATTTAGATTCAACCTCATCTTGCATGCTTGGCTGACAGCTGTAGAGTGGGATCGACCGGACTGCGCCGACTTTTCCACATAAATACAAAAATCTTTTCTCATCCAAGCTGCCAAAGACACGGCTCTGACTGGCGAAGCGAAGGCTGTTTTCCTGGGTTTGCAGTTTGCTGAATAGATTTCTACACATAAACACGAATTTCTTTTTTTCTCATGTAGCTGTTCTATCGCTTGTTCTTATAAATGAAATAGCTCTTTACAACATTTTCAGCGCCATTTGTTTTGTGTTTTAGTGTCGAATCAAAATCGGTTTAAAAAGCTAGAAATGCCACATATTTGGTAACAAAAGAAAGAGGATGAAAACAACCTGTGATCGTCAATTTCTTTCTGTTTTTGAATAGAGCTGTTCGCTGGTTGTGTGTCTCGGTGAGCGACTGGCGTCTAGAGGGTTAAAATTGTGCAATAAAGGGCTTATATAGATAGTAGCATGTTTCACTCATTTATAACCGCTGTGGTCAGAGTGCTAATGATGCGGTTCATACAGTAATGCTTGGACCAGACTGTTGACTATAATTTATAAAGATGAGTAAAACTCATTCTCTGGCATGGAGCAGACATTCATACACATGCTGTGCGGCATGGTATGTGTCTTTGTTTGAATCCTGCAAATCAGCTGGGGTGAGTTTCATTATTCATAAAGACAAAAGCGATCATGTTGCGACACATTAAACGTGTCACAACATGTGACTTGTTCTCTCCGAGGCCGCCGGATCAAATGGTTGCGTCGCTCGGCGTCATCGCATTATCATCTTTTATCGATTTTTCCCTGACAGGAAAACTACTCAAGTCAATAGCTTCAGCATGCCCCAGCTGCAAATACACACCACATCAGTTATCTGTGAAACTGGCCGCCGCATTCACAGTGGCAAGAAATAAATATAAAACAGCAGCCAAAAAAATGACTGCTATCCTTGAAGAAAAAAAAAAATCATAGACCTCTACGGGTGTCAGGAAATGAAGAGAGAAAGGATGAGAGAAAATATGGCAGAAGACTGCAAAACTCTAAACATAACAGGCCACATATCAGCCAATAAAAATGCAAGAAAACTGCTTTCAGATGAGTGTGTGTGAGTGTGTGTGCGCGAGCCAATTTGTTTTAAGTGTCAGGGGATGATAACAGGAGGAGGCAGGAGGAGTAATACGTCTTGTTGAATGGATCTGTTTGTACCCAGAGACTTGTTTACCGCAGCTCAGCCTCGTGTGGAGCTCAAAAACAGTGAATGAGAACTTCTGTGAGACCACTCACAGGAAGCAGGTCAAACCTCACATATCCATATGGAAATTCAATTTGTCTATTGCTTTCCCAGCGCTGATCCAACACCCAGGAAGACCTCCCACAGGTAACATCTCGGACTCAGGCTTTACGGCTCCGCAGAGAGGTTCGGACACAGTTCTGGCGGCGGCGGGGTACGTTTTGAAATTTGAAGAAGCTAGACCTGACACAGAGAGAGATTTTCAGGCCCAAGCTGGAGGTCTGGACCTACAGTACGTACGAATACATGTCTCTGGCTGTTGACTCCTGGCAGAGCGCACAGGAACTGCTGCTGGATGTGGGCGCCGAGTTGATGTAGCGAAGCCAAAGAAACCAGAATACAGGGAGGTTGTGTTTAGTTTGGTGAGCTGCAACAGAAAAAAACTGCACACTCACTGTACCTGGAGCGGGTAACAGCAGTGATGTATCATAACAAGAGTGTGAAAGAACATGATTGATTTATCAGCTGCGGAGATACACTTTGTGTAAATTCAAACAGACTTTGCTGGCTGAGGCAGGGCTCAGCTAAAGGCAGAGGGCTCTCTGATGAAAAAGAAAATGCTGTTTCTTGACTCTCCCTGCCTTCTCTCTGTCTTGAATTCCAGCTTTCCATCCCACTCACCGTTTAGCAAAGCAGCCTGTAACAGAGCAAAAGAATAAAACTCCAGGATTTCTCTCACTTTTGCAATTTGACTTGGCCTCCCTGAACTCACACACCAGGAACCATTTTAGGAACCCTAAGGAAGTAAAATTAGACCCTGGTTCAGGAAAATGCATGTAAAAGTTGCAGAGTTCCTTTCTGATGGCCCCATCAGGAGTTTGCAGTGTTTCTTTTAGCGGTTAATCTCAGCTGTTTTTTTTTTACCAGAAAGTGACATGGAAAGATGCCAGAATCATTCCCGTGTCTCTCTGATACTCTTACCCTGTGCTGAATGATGCTGGCTGGGATTAACCGGACGCTTTTGTAATAAAAATGTAAAAAAAAAACAATGTATGCACTGTATCATTTATTGTTGGCATTAAGTCTTCATTTCCCTGGAGCACATGGAAGACTTTACCATGCACACCATGATCAGGACTTGATTCTGATTCGCTGGAAAATGTTCATTATTTTCAGATTACTGTTGTAAATGAATACTCGTCGCTGGAGGGCTACTCATTTCTGTTGTTACTTAAAGCAAAGTTCATGCTGAGGCTGACAATGTCAAAGAATGTGCTGCCCTAAAATAAGAATACAAAATGTACTGTATGCTGGATTGCTGGTGAGGTGTCCCTTACACATCATTCATACTATATCAGGTAAGGAGGCTGATTTAGTGATTCATGCAGGTTTTCATTTCATTGAAGTCATTTGAAAAAACAAATTGACCTTGTCGCCTTGAGTTAATTAATGTACGTATATGACTGCCTCATTATTCAGCAGCATCTAAGACCAGAGAGAGATGTCTGTAAGATGTTATTCAGCTGTAACCTCATTCATACACTATCAAGTCTGTCCTCCACGGGCCGAATATCGGGCAGGTAAATCCACTCTCACAGACTGAGTCGTGTTCCCAGTCGGATGCACAGGCCCCTCTCTTTGCAGCTCGTGGAAAGTATTTTGCTAACCTTCGGCAACTGTTTTAAGTAAACATCTATTTCCAGTCGAGATCGCAAAGCAGGTTTTCACATCTCACAACGATGGTTCTGTCCTTATCGACGGGATGCTGAACACAAACAAGCCACATTTCAGTCTTAGTAAATTTCACTCTGGTGGTTTGGAGTAATGTAAGTGTACATATACTGTCTAGATTGGTGCTGCAGAGTCAATGAATGAATCAGCAAAGAAGATCCATCAAGTGCTCACTGTAAGGAGCCACATTTGATTCATGGCCGACGGTAAATGTAAGTCTGGGACCGTGATTTTCTCAACATGTTTTTGGGAAAACTTCTTCTTTGTGGTTTGTCTGTAGTACAAACACTTCCCCGGTGCTCTGTGCTCACAGTCTCGGTAGCCTGGCTATCAAACTCAAACAAGCTAACAGCATCAGGAAACTCTGAGGGAACTGAAATTGTTACGTGCTTCTCTCGGCTCAGAGCCCAAAGTTGCACAAAGTTGCACCATCCATCCACCCGATTACAAGTCTGTGCAGCATCAAAATAATGTGAAATCCATTATTTTATTGTGGAAAAGTTACATAATGTTGCTTTAAGAACATCACCATCCTTTAGAAACTTTAGAAACCAACATCTACAGGATATGTACGAGTTGTGAGCAGCAGACTGGTTCATTTAAATCATTCCTGGAGGCCTGAACTGGTAAAATGATTCTGTATTTTCCAATAAAACGCCCTCAGATCCATTTTGCGATCCCACCACGAGCCCAACCCTCAGGTTGGGTACAGATGCTTTAACTCATTTTGACTTGAGATCCAGCTGACAGTCACAACACTGTGCCTGTTTCGCGTTGAGCTACTTAATTCAGTCTGTACGACGATCCACAAACCGAATGTGCTTGTTCTCATGACAGCTTAGGACATTGCAACTGACAGCCCGGTGGTGTTAAACAATGACAACCCGAGATGCCTATTGTTCGACAGACAATTCTCACAAGGACTCAGTTGTCATAGACAATCACACAGAAAGTGACACACCGTGACGGTAAATAAACGACAGGCCCAGAAAGATACTCGCTGAGACTG
This sequence comes from Nibea coibor, assembly GCA_023373845.1. Lineage (NCBI taxonomy): Eukaryota > Metazoa > Chordata > Actinopteri > Sciaenidae > Nibea > Nibea coibor. The sequence continues at coordinate 16,065,626 of CM041730.1, forward strand.
CTCAGGCAGCGAGGGAGCGATGAGTTGATTTCACCGCGGCATCTAATTTCAGGAAAAAAAAATTCAGACTCCATGTGTTATCGGTCTAATTCATGCAGCATCATCCGATCTTCTGTTATGACTAAGCAGGAGCACCGGGGTCTCTGTGGGGAGGAGACGGTGAATGGGGATGACAACGAGAGGCTTCAAAACGGCAAATCCTGCATGAGATTCAAACACAAAAGGAAGGCTGGGAATGTTTAATTCAACATCTGGAGTCTATTCATCAATTTCTTATTGATGGTAATTATTGCTGTGGGTGGAACGGTGGATAACCTCTATCATATGCAGCCAGACTGACAAAGCTGAGCTCTTTTTTTTTCACCAGTTGTTTTCACTCTCACACTCAAAAGTGTTTTTGTCTGAGGAGAATTTGGCTTTTTTTTTTCTCTGTTGGAGAACGTTCTCCGCCCGTCCTTGAGGGGTTTTGTTGATTTGCCGCGTCATCCAGCAGATTTTCTCTCATTTTTATCTCGTCTGCCGGGTCAAAGGTGACACGTGGAAGTGGTGGAGCACCTTGGTGAGGCAGATACGGAGCTTCGGGATGAGTGATTTTCAGAAAAGGCACAAAAATGTGGACGTCTAGCTCGAGTTGAGTGAGCCATGATTGGAAGATTACAGTAAAATTCCAGCAATTGCCTGTAAGTTCAATATGTCATCTAGTATTACTTTAAAATTAAACCAAGATACAGCTAATCCTTTGAAAGACTTAAAGCTGCACTAATCTACAGATCTAGCAGTATAGCCACTGTCGTCTCATTACTTTGGTTTTACACATTTATATTAGCAACATTGTTTTCAGTTAGCATGCAGCCATTTCCAGTGAGAAAGACCCACTGCGTGCTAAAGTTAACATTTAACCTCTAAAGAAAGAGATATTTCCCACAGGAGTTGTTTCAAGAAAAGTGAATTGTGAACTCTGAGCTGCTCTGAGACTGTCTGTGTCTAAATAGTCACCTATAAATTCTTAGTTATTTTGGGATATGTACTTATTTGTTTTCTTGCTGGAAGCTAGATAAGAAGGAGTTTTGTTTGTCACAAGCATGTCACTGCCAGGCAACCAGCTGAGACCCGAAGAAGTCGCTGCTCCTGGCCAAGAAGTAGTCATAACAAACACGATGTCTAATGTGTTAATGAATGAGCTTCAGAGGTGCTGCTGTGCAGATTTTGTTACCTTTGGACAGAAGCAGGGTAGCTGGTTATAAACTGTAAAACACGCCCGACTGCTTATGAATAGACAGCTTGTAAATTAGTGAGTGTGAATTATGGATTTTTAGAAATTAAGATAGAGATAAATGCAGGAACTTTACTGGTGTGAATAATCCAGAGAGGATTTATAAAGTGTGGAATCAAGAGGTTCTCCTCCACTGTAACAGCCGCTGTGCAGTTTGTTTGCGATAGTAATAAAGTGGTGAAGTAATAAATTCTTCCCACAATCCCCTTTCCTCCATATGTCAGGGTTCAAACATCTTTAGGCTTGAGGATTTCCATGCATCTGTTGTGTCTCTGCATCTCCTAAATTGCACCCACTACTCTCTGACTTTATCTTAAAACAATAGGATGAGGAGTGCGCCTCATAAAGTTAAGGGCTCATCCCAACCCGAGTCCCTCTCCACCCTCCTGCTGCATGTTCAAAGACGAGGATAGAGAGCCCTGCCTGGGCAGATTCCTCAGGAAAGCCCTGACTTTACTATCAAAAGGCAGCAGCGGGGCAAGTGGGGGTGCCATGACCATTGTCTCATCAACATTGGATCAGGCCACAGCCTCTGGAAAACAAGGAGGAAAAAAGGTCTTGACCAAAACATCTTCCTCTCAGGTTTACGAGGATGAGGACCGAGATTCGAGGGAGTGGCAGTCGTGTGCTCGCAAACTCGCTTTGATCGCCCGCTGCCTCCCCGGCTTTGAAACGTTTAACACACGGAAAACGCTGTTCCTCATCAAAATAGCGCTTCAAAGTGCAGAGAATATACGGGAGGTACTGTAGGCGAGAGGAAAAACACTGTCAGCCAGAGCGTGGGGCAGAGTGGGCAAACTTAAACTGCATAGAGCGTTCCTTTATGACCAAAAATATTGACTTTGATTTATAAATGAGATGAAGGATCACTCAGCAGGGGTGAGGCGCACTTCTCTACGGAGTCGCGGACGCCAGAAACTGGTGATGTGAGGTAGAAAACAATTCACAGAAATCTGGCTGGAGTAATCGTCGCAATAAAATGCTCTCAAAAGTTTGTCATTAAATCATTTGGTTGGCATTAAATTCGACAAGTCTGGTGGTTTTTCGTGGACTACGTCAGATAAACTGGCCTGGCTCTTTCTCGCGTGGTGTAACTAATCCCGATGGCACCTCAAGTTTTACTTGAACGTTTCTCATAAACCCTGCTGGCCCAGTCCAGAAGTAGGCCACATACTGAAGGTGAAGGCATGTATTGAGTATGTTTCCCTGGCAGTTAGTATTTCCGAGCTCTTGAAGCTCACGAAATCCACGGCGGCAGCAGCAGCATCATCAAAATCATGCCACATATCCCCGCTGTCAGTCCAGCATTTTATTTCCTGATTTAAATGGTGTGGAGGATCTGCTAAAGCAGAGGCCTGTCTGGGAAGATTGTTAAAGGCTTTACTGCTAATAAAAACCAATATGGAGCTCATATAGACTCCTGGTTCCTGGAATTTACATGCAGTAGATGGACCTCCGGGCAGCCAGAGACAAGGGTAGTGATAGCCACAGGGAGGCTGTAAATCACTCATAAATGCACGTTTTTATCTACGTGTACGAGAGTAACCTGCACACACATGGCTTCTAAAGTATGTTTTTTTTTCTCATGCTGTTCTCAACTACTGACCTTTAACCCAAAAAAAATCCTTCGATCAAACTCCTGAAAACATACTGGTACTGATATTTCTTATTTTTGGAGTAAAACATCAAGACAGAGTTGAACTGAGAGACAAGACGAGAATGGGGTCTAAATGTAAATTTGGCCTTCCCAAATATCACAGTGTAACAGTGTAATGATCAGGAGTGGTGATCAAAGCGAGAAAATACATTTCTACACTAATACAAATATAACTCTTGAAATATGTTGAGCATCTTCGATAAAACAGGTGTCCTGTCCTTTCCCAGCTTACAGGTCGTCTTAATACTCTGTGAAGGTTTTAATGAGTACTTGTACCTTCAGGAGGATGCGTAAGTATGTGCACGATTATGACGTGATGCCAGCTGCAGAAGGTTGTCATGCATGCAAATGCACAAGAAGAAGACAATAAACAGATGGAGGCAGATGGGAGAAGACCATTCAAGTGGAAAAGGTGAAGCCTGAAGTCAGATTGCCCAATATATCGAGAGGTACTTTCATGCTGTGCCACTAAACAAGAATTATGGTGGTAACACTCCAAGAAACGTAAAGAAGATTAGAAGTAAACATGAATGTAAACTATGAATATTCAGCTTTGGAAAATGCATTCAACGTGTTTTGGGCCTCGGGGATACACACAATGTGTTTATTTTTAGAGGAAAGTTCACAGATAGATGCTTTCTTGTTTGTTATTTGAAACTTATATGCAAATGAGTACGTGTTATTTTCATTTTCATTGTATCTTGAGTGTTGTTTTAAAGGTCCAGTGTGTCAATAGTTTCTCTCACACTCATGGATGAGGAGGGTGAGGCGGGTGGTTTCTCAGTTGGTTGCAGTGTACAACCCCGCTGCTAGTGAAGTGCTTCCAGAAATGTATGAATAAGCTATTCCAGGAAAGCAAACAATGAATTTGTTTGGATTTAGTTCTTGGTGTCAGTCCAACCAAATAATACAAGAAAATAAAATGAGTAAAGTAATTATGCGATCTGAACGTTTTTCATTGATGTATTTTGGATTTGGCTGCGTGCTGAATGTCTTCAATCAAGCATACGAGTGGGCAGGTTTTGATACTATCGCTTCTATGAATCATTTTGGTTTGCAGACTTTGAAGTGGAACCAATTCATCAGGGTAAAACTGTAAAAAGGAGACTTCCAGGCATCAGTGTAATCATCAGGAGTTGAGCTGGTGCTTGTTTGGCTGCTGTCACTGCTCAGAGATGACACATCAGTTATTGTGTCAGAATCAGCTGTCAGTAATGTGAAACCCTGCTGACGGCTGAACCCTGTGTGGGGGTTTTACCTGTGACCGCGGGTTTTCTCATTTTTGTTAAACTTTATCCTGACCGTGCTTTGGCATTAACCGTCAATAGAAACCCAACGACCTGAGAAAGTGCTTCCATATATAGGACTGCACTTTTGCACTTTTCATGGGTTTCCAGAGAAGAAGCCTGCTTGTGATTAATGTGAATAAACACGTTTATTAATCAGCATATTCAGCTTTACATGATGTTTACATTTTTGGGAGGCACAGTTTGATTCCTGAATATATATATACTGACTGTATATGTCCAAATCTGGCAGGCAAACCCTAAACAGTGAATTTATAAGTGGAATATTTTTAGGGAAGAAAACATGTTTTGGACAGACCCTCCCTTTGGTTTATCACTATCATAGACAGTAAGAAATGAAGTCATATCCATGTCCAAACTGTTTTTTGTACCAGGCTGTAAACATGTTTATTTCTGCTGTGATGTTGGACATTTTAACATGGAGACTTATGGAGACTGGCTCGTTCTGTAACCAGCCACAAGTGGACGTTTGAGGAACTGCAGTTTTTGGCATTTCAGAGCCATGGAGGTTGCCACTTGACCACAATAAATCAATTAGTTAATTTATAAAATGTGAGTTTTTGCAAAGTGGGATTTGAGGGAGATGCAGGAGAGCACAGTGAAGAACCTGTGATTGAAAGGAGAATATAATATGGCAAAACCAAATACCGAATATTCAAACTGAGATCAGTATGATAAATTTCCCTCTCACAGATAAAGTGCTGAACCCGCTGATCACTAAAAACAAAGCTGCACGGCACAGGAGATTTTTCTGCTGCGTCAATGACGGAGACAGCTGGTCTGCTCAACTTCCTGTTGACGGTCATCTCAGCTGATTGACCTCCATGGGAAAAATGAATGGAGGCTGGCTCTGCCCTTATATGGGCAAACATCCAGTTAGCTGCAGTATGACAGCCGTGAAACAAACATTCAGGCAGCGCTGAGAGGAAGACATCACTTATGTGACAGATGGTTGAGAGAGAGCCTGTGACAGTGTGTGAGACTGATATACGGTATCAGGCAGATATAGCTGTTGTAATTATATAATAAATTATATAATAAATGTCAGTCAGATCCTCTTTGGATGTAATAACTTCCTCTCTGACCACAGAAACATAAAGACATGAAGCTTTATTTGTGTGCTGATGAAAGCAGTCAGTGCCACAAATGGCAGTGGTTGTTTTTATCGTTGCTGTATCTGAACCTCGTTGTGTTGCCGTGGGCAAGACGGCACATTTTAGGTACAAAGTGCATCTGTTTCTGCTTCTCATGCCAGATTAAGACTACACAGAAACTATTAATAGTTTCTCTATAGGTTTTAGCCTATATGTAAACATTGTTTTGTATGTTTCCATCTGTTTTATTGCTGTTTTTTTTCTGTAATTAAGCTTTAAGAGACATTACAGACTCCGTGTTGTTCCTGGACCCATCATGGGTCAAAATAGCACCTGTTCCTGCTGTTTTAACCCAAGACGTCCACCAAAATGTTGCTCCATGCCGCCATGACACACTTCCTGTGATCTTTTTTTCCGTTTCACACGTCCTCTTTGCATCATTCCTCTTTACATTGGCATGTTTATAGTTGTGCGTGTGTGTTCCTGTCGGTCAACGTTTGGAACGTGTCATGGAAGGTACTGTAAAAAAAAAAAAGTCTGTTGGGATGTTGTGATGTGCTCCAGGAGCAGTCCCCATTCACTCCTGACATCCTACATCTGTGTCAGGCTATTATCATGCTGATATTGTGTAGTCTGAAGCTGGCATAACAAGCAAAAACATTTCCAGCATGGCACCGGGCACCTACTGATCCAACACATCTGCCAGTGGCAGACCTTTGCAGTGTTGCATTCATAGTTAATATCAAAGAAACTGTATAACCCAAGCTGTTGTGTAATCCCAATGTTCTATCGTGTCAACTTCAGACTTGCAGTATGCCAGGAATGCCCACAGACAGGAGCTCCAGGAGGTGACCACAGGAACACAGAGAGGCTGGCCAGACTAAACCAGAACCACAAAGTGACTATTGTTCCCTCTGGCAGCGATCCTAGCGGCTGCCTTCCACACTCCCCATGTTGTGTTGGAACAGGCTGTTTTTGTTGTTGGAAGTGAGAGGCACCCCGAGTGACGATCCCAATCCTTTTTAATTATCGCGTCCAGCGCTCATCACAGATGTACAAAATTACCATACAAAACTTACAATTTGCATACATGGTGTTCTTCTCCGAGCATCCCGCTGAGTCACAACAAACACAAATTATTTGTCCAAGCTTCTTACCGCACTTCCTTCCCCTATAATCTATCACAGTAATCACAGCTGAGTTTATCAAAAAGCTCAAGAGGCAGAAAATGTACTTTCCCAAGACTGAACACAAAGCAAACAAATACAAACAAGAACACATTCAACACATGATTTATCTGTGGCATGAAACAGATCAAAGAGTATATTCGGCCTTCTAGTTTTCCTTTTCTGACAGCCCGCAGACCCAAAACAAAAGCTTCATTTCACACAGAGTTAAACAGAATACCTCAACAAACTCACCATGGGTGGGAATCTGCCTTTAAGAAGAAAATAGCAGATCTGAACTCTCAGAGTTGGAGCATTCAGGCAGATGGAAAACCCTTCCGAGCCATGAACGCGGCCCGATTTGCGTTTGCTCGAGTTTGCCTACGTCAGTGACTTTCTCATCTGAAAGCGTTTAGACAGAACGTGGTGGAAACCTCGCTTCCCATCGCTGCTGATGTGCTGGCACCCGTAGCTGCCGTGAGCCGGCTTGGCCGAGGCTGATTAGCAGCTGGCAGCGGGGGACTCACAGGTCAGTGGGCCTGGAATCAGACCTCTCCCGATGCCAGGGCAAAATACGATCCTACATTTTGTTTACTACCACACAGAATTAGCTTTTCCTTGGCTCATTTATATGCAGCTGCAGGTTTATGCAGAGGCACTGGTACACGGGCCACTTAAAGAACCACTTTACCAATTTATTTCAAAGACATACAGGATGTCTAAAGCTAGCACGGATGACAGAAGACTTTTAAAATGGCTGCACGGCTCACACAGTGGACACTGTTCTCATACTGACGTGGGCTGCGACACAAATGGTCGACGGTTGCGATGCAACCGTGACCCTATGACCCAAAACAGGACAAATGCCATACCCACACGACTTGGACAAATGTATCTATAATTTGAAAACGATAATCATTAGAGGAATTCTCTTAAATCGCTTTTGGGTAATGGTCTGAATAATTGTGACATTTAACTAAATCAGACAAACAAGTCACTGTGTGTTTCGCCTTCCTTTCCACAAGTTTTCCTCTTACGCATTCTCTCTTGGACGCTGCTTACCTCCCATTTCAGAGTCATTATCGGGGTGTTTTTGGGCTACGATAACATGAAACATGTTTGAAAACCGCGACAGTTCAAGAGGTCAGCACGAATCTCTCAAGATCTACGACTAGATGTGATTTCGTGTTCAATTTTAAGCTGCTGACTACTTTAATGCATGTAATAGCAAGAAAATCTGTCTTCTCTGGATTAATGTAACTTACTTGCTTTCAAACTTTTGGATTCAGCAGGGGATAATATGTTTTATAGAAAAATGCGAGTTGTTTTATTGCAGGGCTTTCCAACGTGGTGGTCAGAACACCCTGAAGGTGTCACAAGATCACCTCACAAGGACTAGAAGAACCTAAGACTGCCCTCTCATGTCTGAATCGGCTCTTCTAGTCCATGAAATGTTACAAACACGGCTGTTTTATGAATTACAGCATTTTGGATGTATAATGGGGGGAACGTATCAGTGTCACTTCGCTTAAGTGTAACATAGGAGCTCAGATTTGCCGACGAGCATGTAATAAATGCAATCGGCCTACAGTCTGCTCTCATGCATTTAATACAGAAGACACATTTTACAGGCTGGTCCATAAAGTCCTCGCTCAGACCCTGCGGTTCCTGCGGCTTCGTACTTTGGCGATACTTGACAATGTTCCCGTTAATGTCTTCTGCACATGCCCAGTGTCTCCCCGTGCCGAGTCCTCCTCCCTGTACTTGATACAGCCGTTACCAAAAAGACGCATTACGCTGATGAAGACTAAATAGGGATTGCAAATAGTTTACTATTTTCATTTCGAAGAATAATATGGGTCATCAAAATCACTGCTGAAACATGAAAAATGAAAATTCATTGACAACAATCTTGATAATGTTTCAATTATTTGTTGCTTAGCAAGTAAAAATTGCTGTTCCACCCTTTCACATGTGAATATTTATCGCGTTTCAGGTTTTAGACTGCGAGTTGGACAAACAAGCAATCTGAAGTTGATCTGAATTACCATGAAATAAATCTACAACTATTTGAGTTCTTAAAATAAAAAGTAAAGAGTTCACTTCAGCTTCTCGAATAAGAATATTTAACAACATCTTCCTGATAAATCTTTTTGGCAAATACGAAGACTGCCAACCACTATGTTGTAAGCCACAAAGTGAGAATGTGAAGAAATGGAAATGATTTAAAAGCTTCTGGTGCTGGTTTATTTACAATTATTCAATTATTAATTTACAATGAATGAATGAATGACTACCAGTTAAGCAGAGAGGCAAATGGTCTCAACACTGTCGATAGACTAATCGGTGACTCCGTTCTGTCTGAGGTACGCTGAGCAGAGCCAGCAGGAGACTGGGAAGAAAAACCTGTTTAGAGCTGCTGTTCACACACAGATACACAAAGAAAAAAACATCATTCAATCTCTGTTTCTGATTCATACCTGACCGATCGCACGATCGGTCTATTAAGCTCATATGTAATTTAATGACACTTTTCAAGGGCACATTCACGACATCAGTGTTTCATCAGGCCCGGCTCGCAGTCTCCGAATATCTTTTGAAGAGAGCGAATGGAAGGAAAATCGAACATAATAAAAGGAAATAATTTCCATATCTGCCCGACTCAAGTAAAATGAAATTTAAAGGCACTGCAACAAGATGAGGAAAAAGATCCCCTTGGCTTATTTCTGCGACTCACTATGATTTGTGTAACTTAACCACAGTTTAAAAAGCCGTATCGTTTCGTATTAGTGTTCAGTCCCACATAGAAAGGTTTTCTACAGCGCCTATGATCACTACTGCAGAACTACTGCAACGCATTTCCACGCGCGTCTTACCCAAGGACACTTCGACATGCAGACTGGAGGAGTCAGGAATCGAACCACAGATGACTTCCAGAGCCGTCTCTACATTAACTTTGACTTAATATGACTAATTAAAGCAGCTTAAAGGTGATAATCTTTGAAGCTCGATGAAATCCTTCACTTTTCGCACATCTACACCAATCAGCTGAACACGCATCACAGATCTGGCAAAAATGGTGGACGTATGAGAACAATGTGACCAAAACTGCTACGAGGAACCGATTACTCAGCGAGTTTCTGTTGATGTCTGTTCTTTCTAGATTGAGCTATGTTCTTTGTTTAGCAGTGGGAGCTATCATTGTTTAACGATAATTACTCAGTTCCTCTGTGTACTTTAAATGAACCTCATTTCCTGTCTGATACCAGATTTTTCACAGGAGAAATTCCTACGAGCAAAAACAAAAAAGCAGCATTTTTCATGGATATTCGTTCCATTAAGCGCAACTACACGACTTCTTACTCTGGGCTGAGTCTTGTTACTTCTGTTTTTACTCCTATCTTATGAAATCAAAAGGCTATGCAGGTGTTTGGCTGTCATGAACGGTCACATAGTAGTGAAATAACTTTTCAGGCCACATGAAAGCGACCACAATGAGTGAAGTGGCTGCAGCTCTTGTCGCGACTTTGGATGCGGCCCTCCGCTTGCATCACATTCTTATCGACAGTATTTATAGACTGAATGTCTGCTAACAGTTAGCAGCTCTTGTCAGCTTGTGAAGAATAACTTCCTCTGCCAATCATGTCCATGTGGCAGGAAACCAACATTTCCTGTTTATGCTCTTTTACACTGAAATGTGCCACAAGTGCACGCACACATGTCAAACTCTTAATCACACTGTCAGAAGATAAAGCTTGGACGATGACTGAGGGTTTCAGACGAGCATCAGAGGGCAACATGAATGTTTTGGCTGCCCTTGATGGTCGGTGCCAAATTGTTTCCCGGTTTTGACTTTAAGTGAAACAGTATTTTGTGTAAATTACTTTCTGGCCACAGTGGATTATTGATTGTTGGGACAAAGTGTTAGAAAGAAAAAAACAACACAGAGCTCTTCCTGTTAAATGAACTAAATAACTGGTTTAAATCATGTACTTGGATCTTATACTAAAAGCACACACCCGCACAAACATAAACAGACACAAAATATTCTTAACAATAAAACCGAGCCATGGAAACTGGACCAAACAATGCAACAACGTTTGTCAGATTCTTTCTTTTCAAGCCATTTGATTTTGGTCAGAATGAGGCTGATGAGAACGTTGAGGTGTCTGGTAACATTTTGGACACGCTGCAATCTTTACCTCATGATCGCTCCAGATGGAACGATAATTCAATTTAATTCATCTCATCGATCTAACCACTTATTGTTATCATGATCATGGGAGTGTGTGTGTGTGTGTGTGTGTGTGTGTGTGTGGGGGGGGGGGGGGGTCGGAGCCGATCCCAGCTGGCACTGGGCCAAAGGCGGGGTACACCCTGGACAAGTTCATCACAGGGCTGACACACAAACGAGCATTCACACATCAGGGAACCATCCTGACTGACACTGCACCACCTTCCATCTGAGTCATAATATTATATTGTAATATAATATGTGCATCCATGATAATTGTTCTGTGAGGCCACTCTTTGGCACTGCGGTTCTTGGTTTGCTAACATGCTCATACTAGCATGTTTTATCAGTGTTTACTATGTTGCAGTCTGTTTTGCTTCCCGGCTTTTTCTGGCGCGCTGCTGCATCGCTGCGTGCAGTAAAATCAGCGAATGAGGCAGTGAACCTTTGTGGCTTGACAATTTCAAGGTGGTTGAAATTTGCCACAGCTTGATTTGTTTTTCTTCATGGCCTCATATCACATCTAGAACCACAAAAAACAGTCAGAGCGCATGCTATTCTGCACGACTGTCGTGTCATGAACAAAGGTTGACAGCGGAGTTCTCTAAAGTGCCAAACGCCTACAAAATCACTGTCCTCAGTCCGTCTGAAAAACAACCCCAGTCTCACAAAAACACTTGGTCTGTGCTGAAGATTCCATGGAGGTCACTATAGTAACTTGTGTTTACTCAGATGACGGCGCCTTGCACAATCTAATCATCCCTTCAGAGAGATAGAGCTCCCTGCATTTACTCAGTAAGCAGGAGGGAAGTCCGCTCCTCCTTTCTCCTCCTGTCTTTGATCTTTCTCTTCTCCGGGTGAGGAAAACTGTTTTGGTCGGCCTCCTCCATCCCCGCAAGTGAGACGACTGATCCTCCTTGAGTTCATCACGCGCGGTGAGGAAATTCTCCTGACAGTAAGTGGAGCCACGTTCGGGCCAAAGACATATGAAACAGCGCTTGTTTCCTTTCTCTTCGACAGACGCTGACGATCTCAAGAGTTTGACCGCACGGACCTTTCCATCACGACGGGGCAGCCAAGTGCAGTGAGTGGAACCGGACCAAACGCGAGAGAGCATTAAGGGTCCTGCCAACTTCTGCGTGGCCTTGCAGGACGTTCGCAAAAAAAAAGAAAACAGGCCGTCATGCGGAGAAGATGAGGCTGGGGTTCAACCCTTGGTGGAAGCGGTGGAAATACAATTTCAAGACAAACAGGGACAAGAATGTTTTGGTGTCCGCAATGATGGACGAATGCGGAGAAGTAAACTAGCACATATATTTACACTGACTTCGACTGAACTTGCAGGAGAAAGTCTGACTGTTAATAATTCAAAATGACAAAAAAAGAACTGTAAATTTATTTTTTTACGATACATAAATGTTCCATTCCCTTGAAAGTCTCTGAACATATTCCACGCATTGTATACTAACTTGGAGACAGGGTTGCTAAATCGCCACCCACGCCTCAGATTCATGAAGCAGTTGACCAATGAGAGAGCTGTGATTGAGATTAGGAATGTTCCTACGTAGCTCCGTCCATGAAAAATAGTGACAGAAAAATGTCTACGAAAACAGCAACGGGAGCGCAAAACATTGACACACACGTACAAACTGATGATTTACAGAAATCAAAATGAGTGTCTACCACTCCTAGCAATTTAGGCGCTGACTGAAGATGGTATGCCTACTGACTGATCAGGGCGAATCAAAACAAAACACCCCCAGTGCTTGTCACCATTGGAATCCATTAAGCACTCAGCAAAGAGGTTCAGCTACGAACTCTTCACAAGTGCTTTTCAAGCCAACACGGGCGTGAGTGTGTCACGCTAAAAAGATAGATGTTCCGTCTTTTAACACAGGAAGTTACAATCCAACACTCCTCCCACTTATTCAGGCGAAACCTTGCCACGACTCTTATCACCGTTGCTCAGATTTCTTCCACGAAACAGCAACAAACTTGAAGCAATTCCAATTTTTTGGAGTCAGTTTTTTTCTGCTGCATCCCGGAACATAAGCCACTACTGACCATGCCACCAGAATCAGTTGAAATCTGCTGATTCATTGAACACAGCGACAAAGATTCAGTACGCAAACATCCTGCCGCACAGGCACAAAAGTGGCTTTTTGCAGCGTAAAGTCATCTCTGTGATCGCGCACACTGTTTGCTTGGACTATCTCCCGCCTGTGTTGTTTGGCAGTCCTTGCTTCAGAGCTCTGCCTGTACATCCACTCTCCTCCAGATACCTGCTCGGGCCACCCACTGCACCCGCCAAACAATCCCAACTCTGTCAGACGCTGGTAGCAGCGTGGCAGTTTCCTGCTTTGGACTGCATGCTGCAAACCCACAGCCAATTATCTCAGCATGGGGAAATAAATGTGTTTGCCCGGTTTAAAGAAATGAATACTTTGTTTTGGTTGAAAAATGCTTTGGTTGGCTCTCGGATCAAAAGCAAATCAAGCTGCATGACACAGTGCATTGTCCAGTATCAGACACGGGCATTGGTACAAGTGACATTTAATGGAGAGTGCGGCCTTTTAAGGATTATTCTAGTGATATGCGATGATATATGTTTGTTATTGTCAATAAATAGCTGAGCTTTGTTAGGTTACTTAGGATTTAATAGCAGCTTGATAGCTTTTCAAACCTTTCTCTGTACTCTGTGCACGCACACCCGCACAACACAGATAAAAGATACACACTTCATTTCACATTTCTAAGCCATGAATCTCAAAATCTTTTAAAGATGCTCTTCATTCACATTTAATCTCGAGCCAGAGACGTTACAAAAGAGGATTCATGCCGCTCCTTCATATGCAGTTTGTTTTCCTCCTCACTCCGTAGACTTTCACGCAGCAGCTGCCTGTAATCCAAGGCATCCTCGTCTGGCACATGCGCTATTTCACCTGAGGCTGTTTTTCAGAAGACTGAATCTACCAGATGGAAAGTGATGACATAAAGAAATAAGAGATTTTGGATGGAGAAGACTGGAAGTACTGTGTTATGTGCTATTTATAATGTCTTAATGCTTCAGATATTCTTTTGCCTTCTGTCCGTCATGAAGCCGATTCCAGCTGACATTGAGCAATAGACACTCGGACAGGTCGCCCGTTCAGCACATGCGACCAATCACACCGATTAACCTGCATGTCTTTGGACGGTGGGAGGAAGCCAGAGTAGCCGGAGCCAACTGAGGGGTCAATACAATTTCATTTATATAGCCCCGAATCATAACAGAAGTTATCTCATGACAGTTTTAAGTACCCATTATGACCACACACTGTTTGTCCGGACATAGACTCTTATCTCCAGCTTGTGCTCTCCACTGGATGCTTCAGAGCACGGTTCACTCTCATCTCATCAAGAGTTTTCACAGGACAGTGATGATATAATTTAATAAAAGGTATATAACTCAACAATAACTCAACAAAACTCTACAATATAACTCCTCCTGTGAAAACATACTTGATACTGTCACACCGGCCTCACTTACAGTACGGCTGTCTGCTTCAGATTGTTGAAAATCAGTTATGGTGGCAATTAACGCCAATCTCAAAATATTTAACTACGTCATTATCACTTCATAACGGTGTAGTTGCAGAAGTACAAAGCGCGCTGGTCTGCTCATAAAGCAAAAGCTCCAGTCATGCAACGGTTCCACCAAAAAGTCAGGAGAACGGTGGCGTACACAAGAGCCAGATGTGCAGGCACATCGCGTGGGATCGGCCCAAATAACAAACACTTTTGGAGAGACTAAAGAACACATGGTGTGTGAGTCTCAGACTAAAATAAGATTCTTCCTTTTTCCTCAAGTAGCAGCTGTATTTTTGTTAAAGAGAATTTAAATAAAATCCAGCATGAACATATTTTTTGGTCTTGATTCTTAATAACGGGTGTAATAAAGAGATTTTAACTGAGTTACGTTATCCTCGGGGTATTTACACCAACGACAGCTTAACAAAGCTTCTTTCAGCCTCCGTCCAGGTACAAGTTCAAACAAAAAAGAAACAATGTCACGCCTTCCCCTCGTCTCCAGGGTTTTTCTCACCAATCCAGAGAAAAGTGACTGTTACCATTCATCGTAAACAGTATGAGCACTCTGTGAGTGGGAACAGGAGGTGCTACAAACCATCAAATTAGAAGCAAATGGTCCAGAAACTTAAGAAGGAAAATCACATTAAAGCTCTTCAACCTTGGGATGCAATGGGAAGTGGATTTTAAAGAAAAAAAAAAAAAAGCGGTTGATCTGCAAATTTGCCAGAAATAAGTTTCCTTATGGGAAAAAAAATTATGTAACATGTCTATCTCATTTTTTCTATGAGGCAAAGTGGAAATGAGAGGGGCCCATGTGTTCACTCCAGGAGTCTGCACATCCCCGTGTGAAGGATACGACGAAGTAATCATATTTTTTAAGAAAAGCTTCAGGGTTGGATAGATTATAACAAAATAATCATACGGACGAACCATTGTTATTATTAATAAATGTACCTGTGCTCTCCCTGCTCACATGTAATCTGACAAATTAACAAGTAATCTGTAACAGAACAACTTTTAAACATTTAATCTGCAAAGATTAAGAGTCATTGACCAAGACATTGCATTTATAGCTGCACCCGGTTTGCTGCCCTGCTCTTTGAGACTTTGACCTTTGACCTTCTCGTTAAAGCGGGGATCGGTAATGTATGAAGGAAGACTACTATCTGGCTGGCAGCCCTGCACCTCTTCCTCATGGTTTTTACAGATGTTAGCTGTTGGCCCGGGAGATTTCTGAAAGTAATTGAACACACCACAATGATGATCATGTTTCCACACGAATTCGGCCTCCACAAGGTCTGCTGTGTGACAGGGAGACGGACACTTTGTTGTAGCCCCCCCCTCGCCCCCATCGGAGAGGGGCGACCCTGACATCCTGGAACCATGTTGGTGTGGAAAGAATTATTTCAATTTGATCAGTTTTAAAAGTTGCACATGCATGGACATATGGACTCCAGTGTTTTATTATTTGCATAATGAGACATAATAAATGTCAGAACATAATCAGTATGTTTGCTTAAATGTATAAACTAATGTCGGAACTATTTAATTCATCTGTGTAGAAACAGTTTTCAAGTCATTTCTGAGTAATACTTGGCACGACTAACTAAAATCATTAAGTTAACAATCTTCTGCACATATGATCATTCACGGAGTGATCCATTAAAGGCAGACCTTGGCTATATTCAGCTTTATAATAATGTATTATAAAGGCTGATATGTTGTGTTAGGTTCATAACTATTGTCTGGTTTGAGTTGGGCTTGTTATACATAAAAAACCCAGCACAGACATAACAACACAGCTCTCTTTGTATGCCTCTATTCAGCTGCAGCATTCTTGTTTAAAGAGCCTTTACATAACCAGGTACAGTCTCATTTACAAGGGAGAGCAGGACAGCTGCATCAGGTTTACTTGTTCCTTCCTTCTGTTTTGCACAGGGGGAACACAGAGTACCACAACAGTTCAGTCTGTTGTTGGACTTTTTTAGCACCAAAAGCATGAGGAGCCATGAGTCCTCTGCTGAGACGGAAAAGAGCCGATTTGCTCCAACCGAAATTTAAAGATTTATGTAGCAGAACCTGCCGGGAGGTTAAACCACTGGAAGCTGACTGGTGTGTTTGTATTCAATTTGTCGACCAGTGATAAACTTTGAATCATAATTCAGTGATTTACGTGATCTACCTCCGCCCGTCCTGGTTTCGTTTTGTTGCTGGAGCCAACATCACCGTCACATCAGATGGCTTCTTTTTTCCCTAGAAAATGTTTTGCCTTGTTTCTTCAGCAGACCATGCAATCTCTGCTGTGTGGACATGAACTACAAACAGCCAGCGACACATGTCTACTCCCAAGAAGGTCGAATTGTCGATCACCAGGGCCCAGTATTTCAAAACTTGTAATCTGGATCAGGATAATGAAATCCTCCTTTTCTGAGATTGAAGGCATTTTCACCTGCCATAAATTGATTGAAGGCCAAATGCAGTTAATGAAAGGTGATTTCTGCCTAAATATGACTTGGTCTGATTCTAGAGCTTCAAAATATAAAGATCTGAGCTCACAGGACAGCTTGGAATTCTTGTAAAGGACCATGACAACACAAAATGGGCATTTTCACCTGCCATAAATTGATTGAAGGCCAAACGCAGTTAATTAAAGGTGATTTCTGCGTGAATATATCTTCGTCTGATTGTAGAGCTTCATAATATAAAGATCTGAGCTCACAGGACAGCTTGGAATTCTTGTAAAGGACCATTACAACACAAAATGGGCATTTTTACCTGCTGAAAGTGGGCATTTTCACCTGCCATAAATTGATTGAAGGCCAAACACAGTTAATGAAAGGTGATTTCTGCCTAAATATGACTTGATCTGATTCTAGAGCTTCATAATATAAAGATCTGAGCTCACAGGACAGCTTCGAATTCTTGTAAAGGACCATTACAACACAAAATGGGCATTTTCACCTGCCATAAATTGATTGAAGGCCAAACGCCGTTAATGAAAGGTGATTTCTGCCTAAATATGACTTGATCTGATTCTAGAGCTTCATAATATAAAGATCTGAGCTCACAGGACAGCTTGGAATTCTTGTAAAGGACCATTACAACACAAAATGGGCATTTTCACCTGCTTAAAGTAGGCATTTTCACCTGCCATAAATTGATTGAAGGCCAAACACAGTTAATGAAAGGTGATTTCTGCCTGAATATATCTTCGTCTGATTGTAGAGCTTCATAATGTAAGGATCTGAGCTCACGGGATAGCTTGGAATTCTTGTAAAGGACCGTTACAACACAAAATGGGCATTTTCACCTGCCAAAAATTGATTGAAGGCATTTTCACCTGCCATAAATTGATTGAAGGCCAATTGCAGTTAATGAAAGGTGATTTCTGCTTAAATATGACTTCATCTGATTCTAGAGCTTCATAATATAAAGATCTGAGCTCACAGGACAGCTTGGAATTCTTGTAAAGGACCATTACAACACAAAATGGGCATTTTCACCTGCCAAAAATTGATTGAAGGCATTTTCACCTGCCATAAATTGATTGAAGGCCAAACACAGTTAATGAAAGCTGATTTCTGCCTGAATATATCTTCGTCTGATTCTAGAGCTTCATAATGTAAGGATCTGAGCTCACGGGATAGCTTGGAATTCTTGTAAAGGACCGTTAAAACACAAAATGGGCATTTTCACCTGCCAAAAATTGATTGAAGGCATTTTCACCTGCCATAAATTGATTGAAGGCCAAACGCAGTTAATGAAAGGTGATTTCTGCCTGAATATATCTTCGTCTGATTCTAGAGCTTCATAATGTAAGGATCTGAGCTCACAGGACAGCTTGGAATTCTTGTAAAGGACCATTACAACACAAAATGGGCATTTTCACCTGCTGAAAGTGGGCATTTTCACTTGCCATAAATTGATTGAAGGCCAAACACAGTTAATGAAAGGTGATTTCTGCCTGAATAGGACTTCGTCTGATTCTAGAGCTTCATAATGTAAGGATCTGAGCTCACGGGATACCTTGGAATTCTTGTAAAGGACCGTTACAACACAAAATGGGCATTTTCACCTGCCAAAAATTGATTGAAGGCATTTTCACCTGCCATAAATTGATTGAAGGCCAATTGCAGTTAATGAAAGGTGATTTCTGCCTAAATATGACTTGATCTGATTCTAGAGCTTCATAATATAAAGATCTGAGCTCACAGGACAGCTTCGAATTCTTGTAAAGGACCATTACAACACAAAATGGGCATTTTCACCTGCCATAAATTGATTGAAGGCCAAACGCCGTTAATGAAAGGTGATTTCTGCCTAAATATGACTTGGTCTGATTCTAGAGCTTCATAATATAAAGATCTGAGCTCACAGGACAGCTTGGAATTCTTGTAAAGGACCGTTACAACACAAAATGGGCATTTTCACCTGCTGTAAATTGGCATTTTCACCTGCCATAAATTGATTGAAGGCCAAATGCAATTAACGAAAGGTGATTTCTGCCTAAATATGACTTGGTCTGATTCTAGAGCTTCATAATATAAAGATCTGATCTCACAGGACAGCTTGGAATTCTTGTAAATGACCATGACAACACAAAATGGGCATTTTCACCTGCCAAAAATTGATTGAAGGCATTTTCGCTTGCCATAAATTGATTGAAGGCCAAATGCAGTTAATGAAAGGTGATTTCTGCCTAAATATGACTTGGTCTGATTCTAGAGCTTCATAATATAAAGATCTGAGCTCACAGGACAGCTTGGAATTCTTGTAAAGGACCATTACAACACAAAATGGGCATTTTCACCTGCTTAAAGTAGGCATTTTCACCTGCCATAAATTGATTGAAGGCCAAACACAGTTAATGAAAGGTGATTTCTGCCTGAATATATCTTCGTCTGATTGTAGAGCTTCATAATGTAAGGATCTGAGCTCACGGGATAGCTTGGAATTCTTGTAAAGGACCGTTACAACACAAAATGGGCATTTTCACCTGCCAAAAATTGATTGAAGGCATTTTCACCTGCCATAAATTGATTGAAGGCCAATTGCAGTTAATGAAAGGTGATTTCTGCTTAAATATGACTTCATCTGATTCTAGAGCTTCATAATATAAAGATCTGAGCTCACAGGACAGCTTGGAATTCTTGTAAAGGACCATTACAACACAAAATGGGCATTTTCACCTGCCAAAAATTGATTGAAGGCATTTTCACCTGCCATAAATTGATTGAAGGCCAAACGCAGTTAATGAAAGGTGATTTCTGCCTGAATATATCTTCGTCTGATTCTAGAGCTTCATAATGTAAGGATCTGAGCTCACAGGACAGCTTGGAATTCTTGTAAAGGACCATTACAACACAAAATGGGCATTTTCACCTGCTGAAAGTGGGCATTTTCACCTGCCATAAATTGATTGAAGGCCAAACACAGTTAATGAAAGGTGATTTCTGCCTGAATATATCTTCGTCTGATTCTAGAGCTTCATAATATAAAAGATCTGAGCTCACAGGATAGCTTGGAATTCTTGTAAAGGACCGTTACAACACAAAATGGGCATTTTCACCTGCCAAAAATTGATTGAAGGCATTTTCACCTGCCATAAATTGATTGAAGGCCAAATGCAGTTAATGAAAGGTGATTTCTGCCTAAATATGACTTGATCTGATTCTAGAGCTTCATAATATAAAGATCTGAGCTGACAGGACAGCTTGGAATTCTTGTAAAGGACCATTACAACACAAAATGGGCATTTTCACCTGCTGAAAGTGGGCATTTTCACCTGCCATAAATTGATTGAAGGCCAAACACAATTAATGAAAGGTGATTTCTGCCAGAATATATCTTCGTCTGATTCTAATGTAAGGATCTGAGCTCACGGGATAGCTTGGAATTCTTGTAAAGGACCATTACAATACAAAATGGGCATTTTCACCTGCCAAAAATTGATTGAAGGCATTTTCGCCTGCCATAAATTGATTGAAGGCCAAACACCGTTAATGAAAGGTGATTTCTGCCTAAATATGACTTGATCTGATTCTAGAGCTTCATAATATAAAGATCTGAGCTGACAGGACAGCTTGGAATTCTTGTAAAGGACCATTACAACACAAAATTGGCATTTTCACCTGCCAAAAATTGATTGAAGGCATTTTCACCTGCCATAAATTGATTGAAGGCCAAATGCAGTTAATGAAAGGTGATTTCTGCCTAAATATGACTTGATCTGATTCTAGAGCTTCATAATATAAAGATCTGAGCTCACAGGACAGCTTGGAATTCTTGTAAAGGACCATTACAACACAAAATGGGCATTTTCACCTGCTGAAAGTGGGCATTTTCACCTGCCATAAATTGATTGAAGGCCAAACACAGTTAATGAAAGCTGATTTCTGCCAGAATATATCTTCGTCTGATTCTAGAGCTTCATAATGTAAGGATCTGAGCTCACGGGATAGCTTGGAATTCTTGTAAAGGACCGTTAAAAAACAAAATGGGCATTTTCACCTGCCAAAAATTGATTGAAGGCATTTTCACCTGCCATATATTGATTGAAGGCCAAACGCAGTTAATGAAAGGTGATTTCTGCCTGAATATATCTTCGTCTGATTCTAGAGCTTCATAATATAAAAGATCTGAGCTCACGGGACAGCTTGGAATTCTTGTAAAGGACCATTACAACACAAAATGGGCATTTTCACCTGCTGAAAGTGGGCATTTTCACCTGCCATAACTTGATTGAAGGCCAAACACAGTTAATGAAAGCTGATTTCTGCCTGAATATAATTTTGTCTGATTCTAGAGCTTCATAATGTAAGGATCTGAGCTCACGGGATAGCTTGGAATTCTTGTAAAGGACCGTTAAAACACAAAATGGGCATTTTCACCTGCCAAAAATTGATTGAAGGCATTTTCACCTGCCATAAATTGATTGAAGGCCAAACGCAGTTAATGAAAGGTGATTTCTGCCTGAATATATCTTCGTCTGATTCTAGAGCTTCATAATATAAAAGATCTGAGCTCACAGGACAGCTTGGAATTCTTGTAAAGGACCGTTAAAACACAAAATGGGCATTTTCACCTGCCAAAAATTGATTGAAGGCATTTTCACCTGCCATAAATTGATTGAAGGCCAAACGCAGTTAATGAAAGGTGATTTCTGCCTGAATATATCTTCGTCTGATTCTAGACCTTCATAATATAAAGATCTGAGCTCACAGGACAACTTGGAATTCTTGTAAAGGACCATTACAACACAAAATGGGCATTTTCACCTGCTGAAAGTGGGCATTTTCACCTGCCATAAATTGATTGAAGGCCAAACACAGTTAATAAAAGCTGATTTCTGCCTGAATATATCTTCGTCTGATTCTAGAGCTTCATAATGTAAGGATTTGAGCTCACGGGATAGCTTGGAATTCTTGTAAAGGACCGTTAAAACACAAAATGGGCATTTTCACCTGCCAAAAATTGATTGAAGGCATTTTCACCTGCCATAAATTGATTGAAGGCCAAACGCAGTTAATGAAAGGTGATTTCTGCGTGAATATATCTTCGTCTGATTCTAGAGCTTCATAATATAAAAGATCTGAGCTCACGGGACAGCTTGGAATTCTTGTAAAGGACCATTACAACACAAAATGGGCATTTTCACCTGCTGAAAGTGGGCATTTTCACCTGCCATAAATTGATTGAAGGCCAAACACAGTTAATGAAAGGTGATTTCTGCCTGAATATATCTTCGTCTGATTCTAGAGCTTCATAATGTAAGGATCTGAGCTCACAGGATAGCTTGGAATTCTTGTAAAGGACCATTACAACGTAAAATTGGCATTTTCACCTGCCAAAAATTGATTGAAGGCATTTTCACCTGCCATAAATTGATTGAAGGCCAAACGCAGTTAATGAAAGGTGATTTCTGCCTGAATATATCTTCGTCTGATTCTAGACCTTCATAATATAAAGATCTGAGCTCACAGGACAACTTGGAATTCTTGTAAAGGACCATTACAACACAAAATGGGCATTTTCACCTGCCAAAAATTGATTGAAGGCATTTTCACCTGCCATAAATTGATTGAAGGCCAAACACAGTTAATGAAAGGTGATTTCTGCCTGAATATATCTTCGTCTGATTCTAATGTAAGGATCTGAGCTCACGGGATAGCTTGGAATTCTTGTAAAGGACCATTACAACACAAAATTGGCATTTTCACCTGCCAAAAATTGATTGAAGGCATTTTCACCTGCCATAAATTGATTGAAGGCCAAATGCAGTTAATGAAAGGTGATTTCTGCCTAAATATGACTTGATCTGATTCTAGAGCTTCATAATATAAAGATCTGAGCTCACAGGACAGCTTGGAATTCTTGTAAAGGACCATTACAACACAAAATGGGCATTTTCACCTGCTGAAAGTGGGCATTTTCACCTGCCATAAATTGATTGAAGGCCAAACACAGTTAATGAAAGCTGATTTCTGCCAGAATATATCTTCGTCTGATTCTAGAGCTTCATAATGTAAGGATCTGAGCTCACGGGATAGCTTGGAATTCTTGTAAAGGACCGTTAAAAAACAAAATGGGCATTTTCACCTGCCAAAAATTGATTGAAGGCATTTTCACCTGCCATATATTGATTGAAGGCCAAACGCAGTTAATGAAAGGTGATTTCTGCGTGAATATATCTTCGTCTGATTCTAGAGCTTCATAATATAAAAGATCTGAGCTCACGGGACAGCTTGGAATTCTTGTAAAGGACCATTACAACACAAAATGGGCATTTTCACCTGCTGAAAGTGGGCATTTTCACCTGCCATAAATTGATTGAAGGCCAAACACAGTTAATAAAAGCTGATTTCTGCCTGAATATATCTTCGTCTGATTCTAGAGCTTCATAATGTAAGGATCTGAGCTCACGGGATAGCTTGGAATTCTTGTAAAGGACCGTTAAAACACAAAATGGGCATTTTCACCTGCCAAAAATTGATTGAAGGCATTTTCACCTGCCATAAATTGATTGAAGGCCAAACGCAGTTAATGAAAGGTGATTTCTGCCTGAATATATCTTCGTCTGATTCTAGAGCTTCATAATATAAAAGATCTGAGCTCACGGGACAGCTTGGAATTCTTGTAAAGGACCATTACAACACAAAATGGGCATTTTCACCTGCTGAAAGTGGGCATTTTCACCTGCCATAAATTGATTGAAGGCCAAACACAGTTAATGAAAGGTGATTTCTGCCTGAATATATCTTCGTCTGATTCTAGAGCTTCATAATGTAAGGATCTGAGCTCACAGGATAGCTTGGAATTCTTGTAAAGGACCATTACAACATAAAATTGGCATTTTCACCTGCCAAAAATTGATTGAAGGCATTTTCACCTGCCATAAATTGATTGAAGGCCAAACGCAGTTAATGAAAGGTGATTTCTGCGTGAATATATCTTCGTCTGATTCTAGAGCTTCATAATATAAAAGATCTGAGCTCACGGGACAGCTTGGAATTCTTGTAAAGGACCATTACAACACAAAATGGGCATTTTCACCTGCTGAAAGTGGGCATTTTCACCTGCCATAAATTGATTGAAGGCCAAACACAGTTAATGAAAGCTGATTTCTGCCTGAATATATCTTTGTCTGATTCTAGAGCTTCATAATGTAAGGATCTGAGCTCACGGGATAGCTTGGAATTCTTGTAAAGGACCGTTAAAACACAAAATGGGCATTTTCACCTGCCAAAAATTGATTGAAGGCATTTTCACCTGCCATAAATTGATTGAAGGCCAAACGCAGTTAATGAAAGGTGATTTCTGCCTGAATATATCTTCGTCTGATTCTAGAGCTTCATTATATAAAAGATCTGAGCTCACGGGACAGCTTGGAATTCTTGTAAAGGACCATTACACCACAAAATGGGCATTTTCACCTGCTGAAAGTGGGCATTTTCACCTGCCATAAATTGATTGAAGGCCAAACACAGTTAATGAAAGGTGATTTCTGCCTGAATATATCTTCGTCTGATTCTAGAGCTTCATAATGTAAGGATCTGAGCTCACAGGATAGCTTGGAATTCTTGTAAAGGACCGTTACAACACAAAATGGGCATTTTCACCTGCCAAAAATTGATTGAAGGCATTTTCACCTGCCATAAATTGATTGAAGGCCAAATGCAGTTAATGAAAGGTGATTTCTGCCTAAATATGACTTGATCTGATTCTAGAGCTTCATAATATAAAGATCTGAGCTGACAGGACAGGTTGGAATTCTTGTAAAGGACCATTACAACACAAAATGGGCATTTTCACCTGCTGAAAGTGGGCATTTTCACCTGCCATAAATTGATTGAAGGCCAAACACAATTAATGAAAGGTGATTTCTGCCAGAATATATCTTCATCTGATTTTAATGTAAGGATCTGAGCTCACGGGATAGTTTGGAATTCTTGTAAAGGACCATTACAATACAAAATGGGCATTTTCACCTGCCAAAAATTGATTGAAGGCATTTTCGCCTGCCATAAATTGATTGAAGGCCAAACACCGTTAATGAAAGGTGATTTCTGCCTAAATATGACTTGATCTGATTCTAGAGCTTCATAATATAAAGATCTGAGCTGACAGGACAGCTTGGAATTCTTGTAAAGGACCGTTACAACACAAAATTGGCATTTTCACCTGCCAAAAATTGATTGAAGGCATTTTCACCTGCCATAAATTGATTGAAGGCCAAATGCAGTTAATGAAAGCTGATTTCTGCCAGAATATATCTTCGTCTGATTCTAGAGCTTCATAATGTAAGGATCTGAGCTCACGGGATAGCTTGGAATTCTTGTAAAGGACCGTTAAAAAACAAAATGGGCATTTTCACCTGCCAAAAATTGATTGAAGGCATTTTCACCTGCCATAAATTGATTGAAGGCCAAACGCAGTTAATGAAAGGTGATTTCTGCCTGAATATATCTTCGTCTGATTCTAGAGCTTCATAATATAAAAGATCTGAGCTCACGGGACAGCTTGGAATTCTTGTAAAGGACCATTACAACACAAAATGGGCATTTTCACCTGCTGAAAGTGGGCATTTTCACCTGCCATAAATTGATTGAAGGCCAAACACAGTTAATGAAAGCTGATTTCTGCCTGAATATAATTTTGTCTGATTCTAGAGCTTCATAATGTAAGGATCTGAGCTCACGGGATAGCTTGGAATTCTTGTAAAGGACCGTTAAAACACAAAATGGGCATTTTCACCTGCCAAAAATTGATTGAAGGCATTTTCACCTGCCATAAATTGATTGAAGGCCAAACGCAGTTAATGAAAGGTGATTTCTGCCTGAATATATCTTCGTCTGATTCTAGAGCTTCATAATATAAAAGATCTGAGCTCACAGGACAGCTTGGAATTCTTGTAAAGGACCATTACAACATAAAATTGGCATTTTCACCTGCCAAAAATTGATTGAAGGCATTTTCACCTGCCATAAATTGATTGAAGGCCAAACGCAGTTAATGAAAGGTGATTTCTGCCTGAATATATCTTCGTCTGATTCTAGACCTTCATAATATAAAGATCTGAGCTCACAGGACAACTTGGAATTCTTGTAAAGGACCATTACAACACAAAATGGGCATTTTCACCTGCTGAAAGTGGGCATTTTCACCTGCCATAAATTGATTGAAGGCCGAACACAGTTAATAAAAGCTGATTTCTGCCTGAATATATCTTCGTCTGATTCTAGAGCTTCATAATGTAAGGATTTGAGCTCACGGGATAGCTTGGAATTCTTGTAAAGGACCGTTAAAACACAAAATGGGCATTTTCACCTGCCAAAAATTGATTGAAGGCATTTTCACCTGCCATAAATTGATTGAAGGCCAAACGCAGTTAATGAAAGGTGATTTCTGCCTGAATATATCTTCGTCTGATTCTAGAGCTTCATAATATAAAAGATCTGAGCTCACGGGACAGCTTGGAATTCTTGTAAAGGACCATTACAACACAAAATGGGCATTTTCACCTGCTGAAAGTGGGCATTTTCACCTGCCATAAATTGATTGAAGGCCAAACACAGTTAATGAAAGGTGATTTCTGCCTGAATATATCTTCGTCTGATTCTAGAGCTTCATAATGTAAGGATCTGAGCTCACAGGATAGCTTGGAATTCTTGTAAAGGACCATTACAACATAAAATTGGCATTTTCACCTGCCAAAAATTGATTGAAGGCATTTTCACCTGCCATAAATTGATTGAAGGCCAAACGCAGTTAATGAAAGGTGATTTCTGCCTGAATATATCTTCGTCTGATTCTAGACCTTCATAATATAAAGATCTGAGCTCACAGGACAGCTTGGAATTCTTGTAAAGGACCGTTAAAACACAAAATGGGCATTTTCACCTGCCATAAATTGATTGAAGGCCAAACGCAGTTAATGAAAGGTGATTTCTGCGTGAATATATCTTCGTCTGATTCTAGAGCTTCATAATATAAAAGATCTGAGCTCACGGGACAGCTTGGAATTCTTGTAAAGGACCATTACAACACAAAATGGGCATTTTCACCTGCTGAAAGTGGGCATTTTCACCTGCCATAAATTGATTGAAGGCCAAACACAGTTAATGAAAGCTGATTTCTGCCTGAATATATCTTTGTCTGATTCTAGAGCTTCATAATGTAAGGATCTGAGCTCACGGGATAGCTTGGAATTCTTGTAAAGGACCGTTAAAACACAAAATGGGCATTTTCACCTGCCATAAATTGATTGAAGGCCAAACGCAGTTAATGAAAGGTGATTTCTGCGTGAATATATCTTCGTCTGATTCTAGAGCTTCATAATATAAAAGATCTGAGCTCACGGGACAGCTTGGAATTCTTGTAAAGGACCATTACAACACAAAATGGGCATTTTCACCTGCTGAAAGTGGGCATTTTCACCTGCCATAAATTGATTGAAGGCCAAACACAGTTAATGAAAGCTGATTTCTGCCTGAATATATCTTTGTCTGATTCTAGAGCTTCATAATGTAAGGATCTGAGCTCACGGGATAGCTTGGAATTCTTGTAAAGGACCGTTAAAACACAAAATGGGCATTTTCACCTGCCAAAAATTGATTGAAGGCATTTTCACCTGCCATAAATTGATTGAAGGCCAAACGCAGTTAATGAAAGGTGATTTCTGCCTGAATATATCTTCGTCTGATTCTAGAGCTTCATTATATAAAAGATCTGAGCTCACGGGACAGCTTGGAATTCTTGTAAAGGACCATTACACCACAAAATGGGCATTTTCACCTGCTGAAAGTGGGCATTTTCACCTGCCATAAATTGATTGAAGGCCAAACACAGTTAATGAAAGGTGATTTCTGCCTGAATATATCTTCGTCTGATTCTAGAGCTTCATAATGTAAGGATCTGAGCTCACAGGATAGCTTGGAATTCTTGTAAAGGACCGTTACAACACAAAATGGGCATTTTCACCTGCCAAAAATTGACTGAAGGCATTTTCACCTGCCATAAATTGATTGAAGGCCAAATGCAGTTAATGAAAGGTGATTTCTGCCAGAATATATCTTCATCTGATTCTAATGTAAGGATCTGAGCTCACGGGATAGTTTGGAATTCTTGTAAAGGACCATTACAACACAAAATGGGCATTTTCACCTGCCAAAAATTGATTGAAGGCATTTTCGCCTGCCATAAATTGATTGAAGGCCAAACACCGTTAATGAAAGGTGATTTCTGCCTAAATATGACTTGATCTGATTCTAGAGCTTCATAATATAAAGATCTGAGCTCACAGGACAGCTTGGAATTCTTGTAAAGGACCGTTACAACACAAAATTGGCATTTTCACCTGCCAAAAATTGATTGAAGGCATTTTCACCTGCCATAAATTGATTGAAGGCCAAATGCAGTTAATGAAAGGTGATTTCTGCCTAAATATGACTTGATCTGATTCTAGAGCTTCATAATATAAAGATCTGAGCTGACAGGACAGCTTGGAATTCTTGTAAAGGACCATTACAACACAAAATGGGCATTTTCACCTGCTGAAAGTGGGCATTTTCACCTGCCATAAATTGATTGAAGGCCAAACACAATTAATGAAAGGTGATTTCTGCCAGAATATATCTTCTTCTGATTCTAATGTAAGGATCTGAGCTCACGGGATAGTTTGGAATTCTTGTAAAGGACCATTACAATACAAAATGGGCATTTTCACCTGCCAAAAATTGATTGAAGGCATTTTCGCCTGCCATAAATTGATTGAAGGCCAAACACCGTTAATGAAAGGTGATTTCTGCCTAAATATGACTTGATCTGATTCTAGAGCTTCATAATATAAAGATCTGAGCTGACAGGACAGCTTGGAATTCTTGTAAAGGACCGTTACAACACAAAATTGGCATTTTCACCTGCCAAAAGTTGATTGAAGGCATTTTCACCTGCCATAAATTGATTGAAGGCCAAATGCAGTTAATGAAAGGTGATTTCTGCCTAAATATGACTTGATCTGATTCTAGAGCTTCATAATATAAAGATCTGAGCTCACAGGACAGCTTGGAATTCTTGTAAAGGACCATTACAACACAAAATGGGCATTTTCACCTGCTGAAAGTGGGCATTTTCACCTGCCATAAATTGATTGAAGGCCAAACACAGTTAATGAAAGCTGATTTCTGCCAGAATATATCTTCGTCTGATTCTAGAGCTTCATAATGTAAGGATCTGAGCTCACAGGATAGCTTGGAATTCTTGTAAAGGACCATTACAACGTAAAATTGGCATTTTCACCTGCCAAAAATTGATTGAAGGCCAAATGCAATTAATGAAAGGTGATTTCTGCCTGAATATATCTTCGTCTGATTCTAGAGCTTCATAATATAAAAGATCTGAGCTCACGGGACAGCTTGGAATTCTTGTAAAGGACCATTACAACACAAAATGGGCATTTTCACCTGCTGAAAGTGGGCATTTTCACCTGCCATAAATTGATTGAAGGCCAAACACAGTTAATGAAAGCTGATTTCTGCCTGAATATAATTTTGTCTGATTCTAGAGCTTCATAATGTAAGGATCTGAGCTCACGGGATAGCTTGGAATTCTTGTAAAGGACCGTTAAAACACAAAATGGGCATTTTCACCTGCCATAAATTGATTGAAGGCCAAACGCCGTTAATGAAAGGTGATTTCTGCCTAAATATGACTTGATCTGATTCTAGAGCTTCATAATATAAAGATCTGAGCTCACAGGACAGCTTGGAATTCTTGTAAAGGACCATTACAACACAAAATGGGCATTTTCACCTGCCAAAAATTGATTGAAGGTCAAACGCAGTTAATGAAAGGTGATTTCTGCCTGAATATATCTTCGTCTGATTCTAGAGCTTCATAATATAAAAGATCTGAGCTCACGGGACAGCTTGGAATTCTTGTAAAGGACCATTACAACACAAAATGGGCATTTTCACCTGCTGAAAGTGGGCATTTTCACCTGCCATAAATTGATTGAAGGCCAAACACAGTTAATGAAAGGTGATTTCTGCCTGAATATATCTTCGTCTGATTCTAGAGCTTCATAATGTAAGGATCTGAGCTCACAGGATAGCTTGGAATTCTTGTAAAGGACCATTACAACATAAAATTGGCATTTTCACCTGCCAAAAATTGATTGAAGGCATTTTCACCTGCCATAAATTGATTGAAGGCCAAACGCAGTTAATGAAAGGTGATTTCTGCCTGAATATATCTTCGTCTGATTCTAGAGCTTCATAATATAAAGATCTGAGCTCACAGGACAACTTGGAATTCTTGTAAAGGACCATTACAACACAAAATGGGCATTTTCACCTGCTGAAAGTGGGCATTTTCGCCTGCCATAAATTGATTGAAGGCCAAACACAGTTAATAAAAGCTGATTTCTGCCTGAATATATCTTCGTCTGATTCTAGAGCTTCATAATGTAAGGATTTGAGCTCACGGGATAGCTTGGAATTCTTGTAAAGGACCGTTACAACACAAAATGGGCATTTTCACCTGCCAAAAATTGATTGAAGGCATTTTCACCTGCCATAAATTGATTGAAGGCCAAACGCAGTTAATGAAAGGTGATTTCTGCGTGAATATATCTTCGTCTGATTCTAGAGCTTCATAATATAAAAGATCTGAGCTCACGGGACAGCTTGGAATTCTTGTAAAGGACCATTACAACACAAAATGGGCATTTTCACCTGCTGAAAGTGGGCATTTTCACCTGCCATAAATTGATTGAAGGCCAAACACAGTTAATGAAAGCTGATTTCTGCCTGAATATATCTTTGTCTGATTCTAGAGCTTCATAATGTAAGGATCTGAGCTCACGGGATAGCTTGGAATTCTTGTAAAGGACCGTTAAAACACAAAATGGGCATTTTCACCTGCCAAAAATTGATTGAAGGCATTTTCACCTGCCATAAATTGATTGAAGGCCAAACGCAGTTAATGAAAGGTGATTTCTGCCTGAATATATCTTCGTCTGATTCTAGAGCTTCATTATATAAAAGATCTGAGCTCACGGGACAGCTTGGAATTCTTGTAAAGGACCATTACACCACAAAATGGGCATTTTCACCTGCTGAAAGTGGGCATTTTCACCTGCCATAAATTGATTGAAGGCCAAACACAGTTAATGAAAGGTGATTTCTGCCTGAATATATCTTCGTCTGATTCTAGAGCTTCATAATGTAAGGATCTGAGCTCACAGGATAGCTTGGAATTCTTGTAAAGGACCGTTACAACACAAAATGGGCATTTTCACCTGCCAAAAATTGATTGAAGGCATTTTCACCTGCCATAAATTGATTGAAGGCCAAACGCAGTTAATGAAAGGTGATTTCTGCCTAAATATGACTTGATCTGATTCTAGAGCTTCATAATATAAAGATCTGAGCTGACAGGACAGCTTGGAATTCTTGTAAAGGACCATTACAACACAAAATGGGCATTTTCACCTGCCATAAATTGATTGAAGGCCAAACACAATTAATGAAAGGTGATTTCTGCCAGAATATAATTTTGTCTGATTCTAGATCTTCATAATGTAAGGATCTGAGCTCACGGGATAGCTTGGAATTCTTGTAAAGGACCGTTAAAACACAAAATGGGCATTTTCACCTGCCAAAAATTGATTGAAGGCATTTTCACCTGCCATAAATTGATTGAAGGCCAAACGCAGTTAATGAAAGGTGATTTCTGCGTGAATATATCTTCGTCTGATTCTAGAGCTTCATAATATAAAAGATCTGAGCTCACGGGACAGCTTGGAATTCTTGTAAAGGACCATTACAACACAAAATGGGCATTTTCACCTGCTGAAAGTGGGCATTTTCACCTGCCATAAATTGATTGAAGGCCAAACACAGTTAATGAAAGCTGATTTCTGCCTGAATATATCTTTGTCTGATTCTAGAGCTTCATAATGTAAGGATCTGAGCTCACGGGATAGCTTGGAATTCTTGTAAAGGACCGTTAAAACACAAAATGGGCATTTTCACCTGCCAAAAATTGATTGAAGGCATTTTCACCTGCCATAAATTGATTGAAGGCCAAACGCAGTTAATGAAAGGTGATTTCTGCCTGAATATATCTTCGTCTGATTCTAGAGCTTCATTATATAAAAGATCTGAGCTCACGGGACAGCTTGGAATTCTTGTAAAGGACCATTACACCACAAAATGGGCATTTTCACCTGCTGAAAGTGGGCATTTTCACCTGCCATAAATTGATTGAAGGCCAAGCACAGTTAATGAAAGGTGATTTCTGCCTGAATATATCTTCGTCTGATTCTAATGTAAGGATCTGAGCTCACGGGATAGTTTGGAATTCTTGTAAAGGACCATTACAATACAAAATGGGCATTTTCACCTGCCAAAAATTGATTGAAGGCATTTTCGCCTGCCATAAATTGATTGAAGGCCAAACACCGTTAATGAAAGGTGATTTCTGCCTAAATATGACTTGATCTGATTCTAGAGCTTCATAATATAAAGATCTGAGCTGACAGGACAGCTTGGAATTCTTGTAAAGGACCGTTACAACACAAAATGGGCATTTTCACCTGCTGAAAGTGGGCATTTTCACCTGCCATAAATTGATTGAAGGCCAAATGCAGTTAATGAAAGGTGATTTCTGCCTAAATATGACTTGATCTGATTCTAGAGCTTCATAATATAAAGATCTGAGCTGACAGGACAGCTTGGAATTCTTGTAAAGGACCATTACAACACAAAATGGGCATTTTCACCTGCTGAAAGTGGGCATTTTCACCTGCCATAAATTGATTGAAGGCCAAACACAATTAATGAAAGGTGATTTCTGCCAGAATATATCTTCGTCTGATTCTAATGTAAGGATCTGAGCTCACGGGATAGTTTGGAATTCTTGTAAAGGACCGTTACAATACAAAATGGGCATTTTCACCTGCCAAAAATTGATTGAAGGCATTTTCGCCTGCCATAAATTGATTGAAGGCCAAACACCGTTAATGAAAGGTGATTTCTGCCTAAATATGACTTGATCTGATTCTAGAGCTTCATAATATAAAGATCTGAGCTGACAGGACAGCTTGGAATTCTTGTAAAGGACCGTTACAACACAAAATTGGCATTTTCACCTGCCAAAAATTGATTGAAGGCATTTTCACCTGCCATAAATTGATTGAAGGCCAAATGCAGTTAATGAAAGGTGATTTCTGCCTAAATATGACTTGATCTGATTCTAGAGCTTCATAATATAAAGATCTGAGCTCACAGGACAGCTTGGAATTCTTGTAAAGGACCATTACAACACAAAATGGGCATTTTCACCTGCTGAAAGTGGGCATTTTCACCTGCCATAAATTGATTGAAGGCCAAACACAGTTAATGAAAGCTGATTTCTGCCTGAATATAATTTTGTCTGATTCTAGATCTTCATAATGTAAGGATCTGAGCTCACGGGATAGCTTGGAATTCCTGTAAAGGACCGTTAAAACACAAAATGGGCATTTTCACCTGCCAAAAATTGATTGAAGGCATTTTCACCTGCCATAAATTGATTGAAGGCCAAACGCAGTTAATGAAAGGTGATTTCTGCCTGAATATATCTTCGTCTGATTCTAGAGCTTCATAATATAAAAGATCTGAGCTCACGGGACAGCTTGGAATTCTTGTAAAGGACCATTACAACACAAAATGGGCATTTTCACCTGCTGAAAGTGGGCATTTTCACCTGCCATAAATTGATTGAAGGCCAAACACAGTTAATGAAAGCTGATTTCTGCCTGAATATAATTTTGTCTGATTCTAGAGCTTCATAATGTAAGGATCTGAGCTCACGGGATAGCTTGGAATTCTTGTAAAGGACCATTACAACATAAAATGGGCATTTTCACCTGCCAAAAATTGATTGAAGGCATTTTCACCTGCCATAAATTGATTGAAGGCCAAATGCAGTTAATGAAAGGTGATTTCTGCCTAAATATGACTTGATCTGATTCTAGAGCTTCATAATATAAAGATCTGAGCTCACAGGACAGCTTGGAATTCTTGTAAAGGACCATTACAACATAAAATTGGCATTTTCACCTGCCAAAAATTGATTGAAGGCATTTTCACCTGCCATAAATTGATTGAAGGCCAAACGCAGTTAATGAAAGGTGATTTCTGCCTAAATATGACTTGATCTGATTCTAGAGCTTCATAATATAAAGATCTGAGCTCACAGGACAGCTTGGAATTCTTGTAAAGGACCATTACAACACAAAATGGGCATTTTCACCTGCTGAAAGTGGGCATTTTCACCTGCCATAAATTGATTGAAGGCCAAACACAGTTAATAAAAGCTGATTTCTGCCTGAATATATCTTCGTCTGATTCTAGAGCTTCATAATGTAAGGATCTGAGCTCACGGGACAGCTTGGAATTCTTGTAAAGGACCGTTAAAACACAAAATGGGCATTTTCACCTGCCAAAAATTGATTGAAGGCATTTTCACCTGCCATAAATTGATTGAAGGCCAAACGCAGTTAATGAAAGGTGATTTCTGCCTGAATATATCTTCGTCTGATTCTAGAGCTTCATAATATAAAAGATCTGAGCTCACGGGACAGCTTGGAATTCTTGTAAAGGACCATTACAACACAAAATGGGCATTTTCACCTGCTGAAAGTGGGCATTTTCACCTGCCATAAATTGATTGAAGGCCAAACACAGTTAATGAAAGGTGATTTCTGCCTGAATATATCTTCGTCTGATTCTAGAGCTTCATAATGTAAGGATCTGAGCTCACAGGATAGCTTGGAATTCTTGTAAAGGACCATTACAACATAAAATTGGCATTTTCACCTGCCAAAAATTGATTGAAGGCATTTTCACCTGCCATAAATTGATTGAAGGCCAAACGCAGTTAATGAAAGGTGATTTCTGCCTGAATATATCTTCGTCTGATTCTAGACCTTCATAATATAAAGATCTGAGCTCACAGGACAACTTGGAATTCTTGTAAAGGACCATTACAACACAAAATGGGCATTTTCACCTGCTGAAAGTGGGCATTTTCACCTGCCATAAATTGATTGAAGGCCAAACACAGTTAATAAAAGCTGATTTCTGCCTGAATATATCTTCGTCTGATTCTAGAGCTTCATAATGTAAGGATCTGAGCTCACGGGATAGCTTGGAATTCTTGTAAAGGACCGTTAAAACACAAAATGGGCATTTTCACCTGCCAAAAATTGATTGAAGGCATTTTCACCTGCCATAAATTGATTGAAGGCCAAACGCAGTTAATGAAAGGTGATTTCTGCCTGAATATATCTTCGTCTGATTCTAGAGCTTCATAATATAAAAGATCTGAGCTCACGGGACAGCTTGGAATTCTTGTAAAGGACCATTACAACACAAAATGGGCATTTTCACCTGCTGAAAGTGGGCATTTTCACCTGCCATAAATTGATTGAAGGCCAAACACAGTTAATGAAAGGTGATTTCTGCCAGAATATATCTTCGTCTGATTCTAGAGCTTCATAATGTAAGGATCTGAGCTCACGGGATAGCTTGGAATTCTTGTAAAGGACCGTTACAACACAAATTGGGCATTTTCACCTGCCAAAAATTGATTGAAGGCATTTTCACCTGCCATAAATTGATTGAAGGCCAAACACAGTTAATGAAAGGTGATTTCTGCCAGAATATATCTTCGTCTGATTCTAGAGCTTCATTATGTAAGGATCTGAGCTCACAGGATAGCTTGGAATTCTTGTAAAGGACCGTTACAACACAAAATTGGCATTTTCACCTGCCAAAAATTGATTGAAGGCATTTTCGCTTGCCATAAATTGATTGAAGGCCAAACGCAGTTAATGAAAGGTGATTTCTGCCTAAATATGACTTGATCTGATTCTAGAGCTTCATAATATAAAGATCTGAGCTCACAGGACAGCTTGGAATTCTTGTAAAGGACCATTACAACACAAAATGGGCATTTTCACCTGCTGAAAGTGGGCATTTTCACCTGCCATAAATTGATTGAAGGCCAAACGCAGTTAATGAAAGGTGATTTCTGCGTGAATATATCTTCGTCTGATTCTAGAGCTTCATAATATAAAGATCTGAGCTCACAGGACTGCTTGGAATTCTTGTAAAGGACCATGACAATACAAAATGGGCATTTTCACCTGCTGAAAGTGGGCATTTTCACCTGCCATAAATTGATTGAAGGCCAAACACAGTTAATGAAAGGTGATTTCTGCCTGAATATATCTTCGTCTGATTCTAGAGCTTCATAATGTAAGGATCTGAGCTCACGGGACAGCTTGGAATTCTTGTAAAGGACCATTACAACACAAAATGGGCATTTTCACCTGCCAAAAATTGATTGAAGGCATTTTCACCTGCCATAAATTGATTGAAGGCCAAATGCAGTTAATGAAAGATGATTTCTGCCTAAATATGACTTGATCTGATTCTAGAGCTTCATAATATAAAGATCTGAGCTGACAGGACAGCTTGGAATTCTTGTAAAGGACCGTTACAACACAAAATGGGCATTTTCACCTGCCAAAAATTGATTGAAGGCATTTTCACCTGCCATAAATTGATTGAAGGCCAAATGCAGTTAATGAAAGATGATTTCTGCCTAAATATGACTTGATCTGATTCTAGAGCTTCATAATATAAAGATCTGAGCTCACAGGACAGCTTGGAATTCTTGTAAAGGACCATTACAACACAAAATTGGCATTTTCACCTGCTGAAAATGGGCATTTTGTTTGTCGTCCACTAATCAGATGATTGGTGGCTCATTAGTGTCCCCAAATTG
Source organism: Nibea coibor (assembly GCA_023373845.1). Classification (NCBI taxonomy): domain Eukaryota; kingdom Metazoa; phylum Chordata; class Actinopteri; family Sciaenidae; genus Nibea; species Nibea coibor. The sequence continues at coordinate 16,102,265 of CM041730.1, forward strand.
TTCCAGAAAGACCCAAAAACTGATGAGCAACACACCTTGCACCAACAGCACCATTAGCAACCATCGATACATGTAAAGGCTCAGTCAGAAGGTTCATAGAGTCATTTTTCTCTGTTCTTTGGGTTTTCAGGTCAACAAATTATTTATGGTTCCACAGATTGGCTAAATGCATTTAGAACAAAGTTAGACTACTCTTGGATTACGCAGCTTTTATTGCTGAATCACTTCACAGTTTTAATCTTGTTAGGTGATTAAAAATTAAACCACATTTTAATTTTTAAACGAGCCTCATACACTGCATGGTTTTATTAGATAGTAATGAAAAGGTAAGTGGAGATGCGCCCAGAGGAAGTCTTGAGTGTTTTATAATGCTGTTGTTGGCATATCGGTTAAAGTGCTGACTGTGCCTGGAGCCTCTGTTTCTCCCAGGGGCAGCCTCCCTGGATCAAAGGCATACTTGTCCAATCTGGCCAGTAATACAGTGATTTTCTCCAGCTCCTGTGATGCATTAGGGCCATTATGTAACAATACTTTAGAATGTTTAAGGAAATTTCACCCAGTTTTGAGCCACAGCATCTTTACTTGCTTGGAGATTGTTTTCTCTCTTATTTTAAACTTAACTGGCAATTCCAAGCCAATATGCATGAGGACATCTATAAGAACTGATGTTACAATCATGGAAGAGATATTAATGTAAAATAATGTGAGATTTAGTCCGTTTTTATGCCGTTTAGACAAAGCGCTCCTTTTAAAACCACAAGAAGATCTTGAGAATCCACCACTTGAAAGCTACAAGTCCGTCACGTCCTCCTGCTGTTCAACGTCACAGTTCTTGGTCATCAGCCTTGGTATGCCTTGACAAAGACTCAGACACAATAATAACCTCAGAGCAATTAGGCTGCATCTGATAGTAGGCAAGTACGTCTTATCGGTCTCTAAGTACTGCGTTCTCTGGAACGATCAAGGAAGACTGCTTCTGTTACGACTCAACAGCAGAACAGCTGAACTGTGGCCTGTGGAAAAAATGCATGGAAGCTAAGACTCATCAAGCGTGCATCTAAAACGAAACAATCATGTATTGTTGGTATGAGACTGTGGCAAAACTACTGATGTATACCAACATTAAGGCATTAATCTATGAATGCTCGGACTCAAAACTTACCAGGAACTTGAACATTGAATTGTGGGAGCACTGGAGCAAGTGTTCACCTCTCCAGGTTAACATAAGCAATTAACTGAGAATGTAAGTCATGGACATGAACCGTGCATCCATTTTCCAGAACCGATTATCCTTTATAGAGTTGCAGGGGGATGGAGCCCAGCAGACATACACCCTGGACGGGTTCATCACGGGCCACATAGAAACCAACAACCATTCACACTTACATTCACACATAGGGGCAATTTAGAGTTACCAAATTAAGCTATTCATCTGCATGTGCATGTGCCAACAGGCTGGCAGCCTTTCTGGGGTTTGAACCTGGGCTGAACCTTCGTGCTGTGAGGCAACAGTGCTAACCTAACTCATGATCACACATCACCTGAAAGAATTTAACTTTTATCAAGGCAGAGCTTAATTCACATCAGTTTACACCCAGTTTTTCAACTTTGTATGCAATCGTCAAGTTCACTATGAACTCCCCTTTGGCTTGAGGCAGGAACTCTCAGACACTGGAGGGAAAATAGGTAACTCCAGGCTCATCTGCCTCAAACCAACATAACTTCATCCTACTTTACAAACAGGAAGAACATTTGTGACAGAGCATCCAAAATAACTGTGAAAAGAAAAGTATCTCTTTTTAACTTAATAATTCAAATGCAGGGGTGGCAAACAACACAGATCCATTCTCACCCTCTTTTACAGCGGTCGGCAAAGGAAAGAATGAGAGGAAAGGGGAAAAGGAAGAAGAAACCCAGACACCCAGCAGAGGAGCAGCCAGATTATAAATCACTTAATTGTAACCAGAAAGGAGACGGCCTTTCTGCAACAGCATCACCGCTTTTCCACTGCAGCTTCAGCCGCCGGCAGTTAGTTCCACTTCAAAACACGACGGCGAGATGATGGAGGAGAGCTGCGTCAAAACGGAGAGTCTTCATGGAAAGTTTCAGGGAGACGTCAGGATTTCACTTAGATTTCCATGAACCGTGACATCCTAGATTATACACTGTCTACACTTCATGTTTCTTCTGGATTTGTGGGCGTGGGTTTGAAAATTGCCGCGTTAAAAAGCTCAGCGAATATTCTGCATCATATTTCAGTTTAAGAGAAAAAAAAAAGTTTTGGCTCCATCTGCGAAACTGTTGATCGCGCCGTTGTTTGTTTATTGGCTCAAGTAGTGGGAACGCTTTGAGGACTCTTAACTGGAAGTCAGCACTTGGATTCAATCGCTGCAGTTCGCTTTGGCTAGTGGTGACAACCTAGATGTAGTCCAACCCGAGCAAGGCTTAGCGGTGCATGGCTCCAGACAGAAGCTTGGAGTGGGACAGTGAATGGGGAAAAGGCTTGATGACTGTGATGACAGTGAATCAGAGAGACAAAGACAGAGCCAGACAGTCTGAGCATCGTCATGGGGGCATGACGCTTTTCATCTGTGGGAGATCTTCCGCTATTCCCATGAGTATCAGTCTCACATGGGATGAAGGAGAAACTGAAGACACAGATGACCCCTCAAACTGATTCAAACAGGGGAAAAAATCTTAGAAAACACAAATAATGTCCCTGGATTTGTATAAAACGTCCACAAGTGCGCCACATACAGTAATATTTAGGAGGCTTTCTGGAGGTTTTCCGAACAGGTGTCGGTCTGCTGTTGTCTTTTTTTTCCCTGTTAATCATAAAACGGAGCTGCATGATGTGCGCATGTGTGGTTTCAACTCAAAAACAAAACCCTGAAAACCATAAAAAGGGACGTGAAATCGTGACATCTGCGTCGGCCATCTGCTTGATTGTAACTTCATGTAGATTCTGGCTAAAGCTAAACCAAGATGGAGGATGAATTTGTATTTGAAATGTGGGAATTTACTTCTTTTTTTTTTTTCAAGGGTCAAGGAAAAACAAGAAGTTACGCAACACTATTTTCCATCTTCTGCTGGCATTCTTTCAAAGCTTCTCATTCATGGACCTCTGCCGTGAGATGCTGGAAAACTTCTGCCAAGGACATTCTAGTGATAAAAGTGAACCAGGCCGGAACGACTCCTTTAACTTCTAAGAATCACAGTCCTGACGTTGAATCAATCAAACATCAGGACTGAAACTACTGTACAGCTGTCAGTTCTTTAGTTTGACTCCTAGCCAAGAGAGGGAGATTGTTTACTTCAATTAGCGTCATCCTCCAAATGAATCTACACTGATGTCGCTTTGCACAAGTGCTGACAGGGTGATAATTGATCGGTGATTTAATAAATTAGTGCCACGAACATTTCATCAGAACAACCAGCAACCAGAACTACTGTAACTACAATATCTGCCGGAGGCGTTCAGAGGGTTTGACAGAAACAAGGCGGCTGATAAAGACATAAAGTTCGACTCCATCATCATTCATTTTGCTCTTCGTGTCTCTTAGCGCTCCAAGCACAGCAATATGACAACAAAACACAAAGTTTCTGAGTCCATTTGTCGCTTACATGCTGAGGACTTTATCCTAGCGCTTGTAGCTAAAACTGAGCGGGAAAGAATTAGAGAGTTTAAATGAAGCTGCATTGTCATTGTAGGGCGGTGACGCGTGGAGGTTTCTCAGGACCTCGCAGGACATTATCAGTATTTTAAAAAAGCTTTCCCTGTGTTACAAAGTCATTCGCTGTTGCTCTAAGACGAGTTGAAGTCAGAGGAACAACTTTGTTAGCGGTTGTTCTTGCCACAATTCAAGAAAGTACTAGTACTCTGGTGACCGCACTGCATTTAGAAATGCCTGGTCACCAGAATACTGACTACTAGGGTTTCCTTCCTGAAGTGTACAGCCTTGCCTGGAATAAAGACCACCTCAGCTAGAGTCAGACAAAACATTTAATAAGAAACCTAACTCTACCGGTCGTGTAATAATTCCGTTTTTAGCCTTTAACAAACAACATTTCCCATCAGCTTTATTTCATCATGGATTCAACACAGTGAACTGTTTCGCCGCCACTAACGTGATGTACAAAGCTCCTGAGTGACAGTAGGAATTAGGCAAAAAGCATGACTGTGTATGATTGTGAATGCTAATTTGTACAGTGTGTTCGGTGACAGCCAAGATGTGATGCCCTCAGCGATAAACATCGTGCGAAGAGATGGTGCTGGAGATTATCTCCCAGCTGCTTCACCCCTCATTATAACCTTTCATCTCGCAGATGCTGGGGGAGATATTAAATCTGGGAAAAATGTTAACCCCCGCAGGCGTACATACTTCTCTAGTTCTAACTCCAGCGAGGAACATCATGGTGTGACAAGCTTCACAAACGCCCAAAGCAGGAGGAAACTCAAGACAAGCAAAGACGGGGGAAGTGCTAATGATTTTTTTGGGTGAAGAACTACTCCGAGGACGTGTTGTGGTGCACTTCATCTGAGAGAGAGCGAAGCTGTCAATGGACGTGATCTGACAAGCCTGAAATTTTCTGTGACTGACTGGGCGCAGACGTGGATTTGTCAGACACGATGTAGCCCTTGTTTCTTCTTCGCTAATGATTTTTTTTGTTGCTACCTGCCGACGCTTTGTTGCAATGTTTTGATTAGCTCAGAGCATTAAGAGATAATCGCGCGCTGACAGGTAAGATAAAAAAAAAAAATGTTTTGCTGTATCACACCTACAGCTGCTCTGATGTGGTCTGACTCCTCATGGACAGGTTAAAACGTTAAAAGGTCAAAGGTCGTCCAGTTCCAAACCTAAAATAAACACCTGTTCTTTGGCCTTTCCATCAGTTTTATTAGTTCTTACCTTGCCTTGTTACTGTAGTTATATGACTTGATACACTCTAAATAAAATATTTTTCAATCAATCAATCTGCTGCTAATGAAAACATCATTGATCTTACAGTTTCTGGATTCTCTTCCTCCCAAAGACATGCAAATAACTACTACTACTACTTAACTTAAAATTCTTTTGTATTAGTGAATATAATAAATGTAAAACTCCTATTTTGATTTTTGTTTCTTTTACACGGAGACTTGCATGCATTGAAGGTTAACGGTGAGCTGGAGGAAACTTTTGGGGGATTCTGGAGCGCAATCAGGCTCTCAAACAAAATCAGGCAGCGTGTCTTCGATACCTTAAGCTGCTGGTATTGGTGGATTTTGCTGCTGCGTTTGTTGACGGAGTTCTGCAATTTGTGATGAGAGGTTGAAGATATTTAAGCCTGCAAGAAATCCCACATAATGTGAACGGGATTTCCTCTTTGGTTAACTGTACTTACATAACTTTAAATGACAGCGAAAATGCAGCAGAGTGCTTCAGCATGACTTTAAATGTCCAGTACTGCAGTTTAAAATGCTCCATGCAGCTTTCTCCTTATGTTTTACTGAGTTCTAATTACTTACATTTGTTTTTTTTTCTATGTTACAAGCATGCACATCTTGCACACCCACGCTGCCCTGATAAGGTGCTAGCAGTCCTCTTCTTTCAATGCACAGTTGAATCAGTGTTATGTCTAGTGTGTGTCTCTGAGGAATGAGACAGGAATGCAGTCCTGAGTTATTTTGGGTTTTTAAAAGGAGCGCGGGGGTTTTGTGAGGTCTGACCCTGAGAAATTCTGACGTAACGCTCAGTCAATATTTGGAGGCCCTTACTCTTCTTCCGTGAACGGCCGCGTCCGACTGCCCCCACAGTCCTCGGGAGTTTAACGAGATCCCACAGCACGCATAAACACACTCCACACACATGTAGAAAACACGCGACAGACATTTTCTGAAAGCCTCGGCTTCCTGATCTCAACCTAAAACTATAAACAATGAGCGGCATTTTCCCAGAGAGAAACTGTTGAAAGGAAAGATGAAAGAGTGATAAAAAAAATTCCCACACAAAAGAAATTTGTATCGGGTTTCAGTGTGCACGCGTTCGCATGTATCTGAGCGTGTGCAAACTGCGCTAACAGGCGCTCATTTATCCGATTTACAGCCACCGAGAGAAGAAAGTTGCTCTGGCCTTTGGTTGTATCGTGTCACTCTTTGGCTCGGCGCTTTGTTTCATTAAAACATCTAGTTATTTTATCAAACGTTCTACACTAAACCCAGACAGTCGTTGGAAAATGATCGCTAATGAGCTACCATGGGACGGTGGAGGGCGTGGACCACCTAGCATCTCATTACCCTGGCACACTGCGGCCGTCATCATGCTGTCAGAAACTGCACTGCGCTCATCACTCAAAAAATATAAAGAGAGAAGAGAGAAAATGGCACCCTGTTACGATGCATGATTTAGTTTTAGCTTCTGTGCCTTGCCCCGGAGGAAGTCGGTTAATTTATGTTGGAAAACCCGCAATAATGAGGCGGGATTGTAGAATTTATGATCATTGGATTTCGGTCTCAACCCAACACATACTCACTTTTGGCCTCGTGGCGGGAGCAGCCAATCACGTACTCTCAAACTGTTCATGTCCTCTAACCAGAGGATCCAAACAGGACAAGACTCGAGTGTTGAGTCAATGTGTTGCTGAGTAAACGTCTGAAAAACATTTCCAAATGCTGATGGCCTTGATGGCATTATTTTTAAACCGCGCTTGTACTTGTTTTGTCACTGATTTCCGACGATGTGTCCACAGCACACATTTGTAATCTCCTTCAAACTGTGCACCACAGCTGCACTTGCCGGTCTGGTGCTTTTCAGGACACTCCAGTGTGTCACAGTAGGCTGTAAGCGTGTTACATAATGAGTAAAAAGAGGGCAATCACTATTTTTTTATGCTGCTAACAGCGCTATATGCAGACACTGAGCACGGCACGCTAATTCACTGTTTAACTAAACTTTATTTGTGACTATATTTATATTTTTCAACTTATTTTTGTTCTTGCCCAGAGTTAAACGAGAAGATTTATACCTTTCTCATACAGTAAATGTTGAAATCTAAATATATGTATACAGCTCGAAGGTTAGCTTAGCATAAAGAGTGGGAAACAGTCTGCTTATAGGCACCTCTGAAGCTCACTAAGGCCTTGTAAAATCAAGTTTTCATTTTTAGCTCACCTGTGGACTTCACAGTCTTTATGCTAAGTTTGCTAAGTTATGCAATGCTTTAACGTCTCTTATCTGTTTTGCGACCACATCATGTGTCATTTTCCTGATTATCGAGCTGATGCTAATTAGCTGTAGCTTCTAATTTGGTGTCAGACACTTGAGTCGTGTAACAATTAGAGTGACGTCATTCTCCTGGTACCCTTTTAAGTTGTTGCTCCTTGCTAGTAAAACAGCTGCACTTTGAATTGGAGCGTAGCACCAGATCAGACTTGTATAACTCGCACTGAAAAACAGGATCTAGTTTAAAGACATGAAGGATGAGACCTCGGATTGTCTCAGATTGGGTCGCTTTAGACGGGCTTCTGGTTTGTCTGAGCCGTCGAGGCTGCTGGATGGTGAATGAGTTAGACTTTTGGCTGCGCTGAAGGTTTAATAATGATCTCACTGGTCTCAGCTTTCTGGGTCCAGATCACACAGTCTCTGAAACCCCAGTGGCTTATCACAGCAGGGCACGGAAAACATGGCCAAGTTGAAAAATAAGGCAAGGTTTACCTCTGTTTTTCTTTAAGTCGGTGTTTAAATTGACCCGTTGCAGAGCCTGCAATCATACCGCAGGTGCCTGCGGACATTCAAATTCATTGCTGTTTTAATGGAATATTTTAGTAAGCCTGGTAAGTGTGTCAATCTCCGGGAATTGTGTAACGTCTTGGCGTAGGAGACGGGGGGAAAGCCGTGCGGATGAGCAGCAGATCTGAGTCTATCTAATCTCAAACGCTTCAAAAACACATTGACATACAAATATTTGGATAGCTGCGTTTCAGCAGAATAAACTCCGGGAGTGACTTCTCGCAATAGCACAATGGTGGGCTGACCGGTTCACTCGAGCTCCGGCAGCTAAAACAAACTCTCCGTTCACCTCCGCTGCATCAAATCATATCAGCCTTGACGTACACAGAAGCTACTACAGAGTGATGTTTACACAAAGCTCCGGGTGTACCGAGGACGCTCATGCACGCGGGTGATATCCGCCCCGTGGTTTTTGCACTTTTCCCCTGATTGACAGGTGGCGGTAATGCGCCAAGGCACGTAGCACTGGTCCGGGAAAGGCAGTGAAGAAGAAGAACGCCAGCAAGTAAACACGGATGTAAAATGTCAGGATGTATTTGATAAACTTTGAGGATGAATAATACATTTTGGTAAGTAACACAGAATGTAAAGTGATGAATGCTGTTTGGTGTAAACTGAAGCAAGAACTGAATATTAAAATCACTTGTGAATGTCACGTTAGCGGCGCCTCATTGCCGTGACTACTTCTGGTGATGACGATGATGATTGATTTTCATTACTGAGTCAAACATAAACATTACATCAAGCCCAAACAGCCTTACAACACACTATCATCTGTGCTCCACCAACAAAAGAAAATATTTTGGTCTATAGCTAATAACCAAACTGTCTTTGTCTGCCGTCTGGTGCTTGTTTGCTGAAAACAGCTGCCTGCTACAGCCTGTTTGTACTGTACCGTCCACAGTAACCAAAACAGTGAGCTAAAAGTAGCTAAAATGCTCCACATAATGCCTCTCCTTAACGACGTATCTAGTCTAATGCGCAAGAACGATATGTAAGCGAGACAACCCGCCACCTGTTTGACCTGCTGCCCTCTGGCAGACGCTACAGGTGCACCACAGCCAAGACAAACAGACTCAGGAACAGTTTCTTTCTCTCAGTTTCTTACCATTTGCTATGCAAACACCAGCAAGATGCTATGCATGATGCTATACTGTACTATTACCTATATTAGGACCAGCACCTCGTCGAAGCCTCCTGTAATTTCGCCGTGCTTACAGTATGTCTGTTGTACAATGACAATAAAAGCTTTCTATTTTTCTCTTTCTTTCTTGTATCAGACATGAATAGCAGACCAAAGCAGACAGGCCGAGGAAGTGTTGTCTGTCTGAGGGCTGTGACGGGACATCCTCTCCCCCACGCTCAGGTTGTCCAGTATCTGCTCTTCCCTCTAGCATCTGCTCCCCATTCCCAAGACCCCAAAGCACAGGGCCTCTCAGTGGGAGGGAAAGTCACTTAAATGTGAGTCTGTCTCGGAGCAAGAAGCTTTACCGAGATCTAACTTTGAAAAGGGCAGAAAACAGAACTGAAGGAAGCTCGGTGGATCTGTGCCCGCAGGAAAAAAGGTTTGAAAGCTCCTAGTTTGAAGGTGGCTTTGTGCCAGACTGAGGATCAATCATGAAGGAACAGCAGGATTTACCAGGAAGTAGATTGTAGTATTGTCCTTCTGCTTGGCGTCTCATTATATTTCTGTGCAGCTCGTGTTGATGTAAGGGATGAAGGAGCTAAAATTGCAAAAGGTTATGTAACGATGATTTATGTCCTGTATTTTACCATCAAACTGATGTTAGAAAGTCAAAGTAAGACTCAACATCCATCAGGACAAAAAGAACATTAACCCCTCAGCCTGCCGGTAAAATGTAAAAATGTTCATCTCGGACCAATACGACGAGCTTTTACCCAATGAATCCATACAGTCGCTTGTTTGTGCTGGACATGATGCAGGAGAGGCGGAGGTAGATTCCAGACTACATGATGAGATAATCACAGAAAGCCACACTACAGAGCGCGCTCTGAGAGATTTCTTTGGTGCTCTGTGGAGATGTAAACCGCGCGCAGTCGCAGCCCCTGTGGACGGCGGGCGGACGTGGAACCTCCTCTGTGCTCAATGAATCCAGTGTGTTACCAAAACTAATTGAGACGACATCTGGTTAATTTCAGGAGCGCGTCCACCAAACCTCAACCCTGTTTCTCGTTATGTAATATTTACATTGTGATAGATTACATAACAATCACCATTGTACCGCAGATGAGTTTTTTTTGACTAAACTGTTTGTTTATCGTATTATCATACGGGCAAACGTATGCATACGGTAGCGTGTAGACACTCTATACCTTTGTGTAAATCACTTGATTTAAACAGCGCCGGAAGCCTTTGATTTATTGGCAGTGGATTAAATGAAACGCACTGCATTTAATAAATGACTCAGTGAAGTTGTTACACCTGGCATTGGATCATTCCTTATAGATGTTGGACAAATTAATCTTCTCTCATATAGAAGCTTTTAAACTATGGGCACGGTTTAAATCAATTCTCCAACATCGGGATTTAAGATTTGCAGCCCGGGTTGCAGCATGTCGACAGATATGGAAGAAAGGGCTTAATGTAGTTATAAGATGGCACAACTGCCGTCCTAAAATCAAAACAGGACAAAAGTTATGCAAGTAGATCTCCTTTGAAGCTGCAGTTCAAGGATCAGGGTTACTCCAGGAGGATGATATAATATGGACACTGTTACGCAACATCGTTCATTAAAAAGTGAAATTGTTTTTTATCTATTTTCTCAATCACTGGCATTCCTCCTGCAGAAAGTTATTGTTGGGTTTGATTTCTGTTACCACAGAAGAGAATCAGTGCTGAAGGCCGACAGCAGCTTCCTGGTACAGCGATCCTGTGATGCCTAATGGTGGAATAATAAAACAAACACTAACTCGTGGCTGCAATGCCCATGGAAACTCTAAGAGTGAAACAATGTGTGAATTAACTTACAGAGAAAAAGGCTCTATGAGGAATCTTCTGACAGATGCACTGAGCCAAAAGCTGGGTTCAAACAACAAAGTTGAGTTGGTACATACAACTAGAATATACTGCAAAGATGCAAAAGGACTCTGTTACGTCAACGCCCATGAAGAAAGACCGACGGAAGACTTATCAGGTCAACATCACTTAAGGTTAAGAGACTCTGTACTGAGACTGGATCCTTAAAGACATATGGGAGCCATTGGTGGTAGGATGCATTAGGGGGTAAGTGAGCATTTCATCATCAAACTTGATGTTAGAAGCAGGAAAAATGGGCAGACATAAAGATTTGAGCAACTTTGACAAGAGTCAAACTGATAAATGCTCGATAATTGGGTCAGAACATCTCCAAAACTGCAGCTCTTGTGTTGTGCTCCCGGTCTGCAGTGGTCAGTACCTATCAAAAGTGGTCCAAGGAACCGGTGACAGAATCATGGGTGGCCAAGTCTCATGGGTGTGTCAGAACACACTGTACGCTGCATTTTTACTGTGTACAGAGCTACATAGGAGGCAGGGCGAAGCTTTGGGTAATGTTCTACTGTGAATTCATGCGGATGTTACTTTGACATGTACCACCTGCCTAAGCATTGTTGCAGACGATGCACTCCCTTTCATAGAAATGGTATTCCCTGACCTCTTTCTGCAGGATGAATTGAATTTGACAATGATATTTCCGTAAATAAATTCCATGATAAGTGCATTTTGGTTAAATAAATACTCACTGGCCAAAACAAAGGATTTCAATAATTCTGTTACACAAGAACTGTGTACTGTGCTGTGGTACAGGGTGGAGTAGACCTTGACTGACTCTGATGTGGGTGCATTGCTTGAAAGCCATCACTGTTGTGCTGTGCAGCTTGCAGCTCAGCCTGTACACAGTCACTTCCGCTCTAAAGTCTATCCTGGATAATCTCTCTGAAGAATTCATGACGTTTTCCTTTAGGCTGAACTGTGACGGACCAGCTCCTGGACATCAACGCAAACAGATTCTTCATTCTCTAACCGTATCTCCAGTTCAAACCATTTAAGACACAAAGCTCTAGATTTACAGTATTTAAAAGAAAGGAAAGTTACATAACGCCGGCCTGTCAGCTCAAAGGCCATTTGTCTGAATACACCTGTAACTGAAGCTGACCTCAGTGACTGCCATGACATGTTTTATGATCTGTCCAAATAGATCATATACTCAATATCTGTCACTCTGTCGTTTTCTGTTACACTCTCCTTCCAGTCCGTATTGCTCAAATATACAATAAACTCACTAGCTTGAACTTGGCACGACTGTGAAAATTCTTTTGCTACTGAGCGTAAATCCCTCAGGAGCGTGAGCAGGACCAGCTGCAGTACGGCAGATAGAGAAGTGAAGGCTGACAGATTTAAAGCTTAACAGATTTCTGATTTTCTTTTTTCTTAAATGCATATTTGATTTATAAAAAAAGATGCTGCCGGTACTCAGTGTAGCACCTCTCAATGGCGTGCGTGCGGATTCGCGGAAAGTCCGATCATTCCTCCTCGTTTCCCTCATAATTATCATCAGATCTAAATTAATCACCATATTTATTAAAAGAAAAATGACGGCAGGGAACAAGAGAGAGCAAACACTGTTCAGTAACGGCTCCAACACTGGTAGCTGTTTTGGTTTTGATGAAATCACACTGGGAGTGTTGAAAAGCGCACATTCCATCACATTTCCTCGTCTGCTGCCTAATCGGGTGCTGCTGTGATTTGTTCTTCGCCTGGTGTTATTAGCTTTATCTGCAGCGGGCCTGCCACTGAAATATGCTGCTCCTCCGTGCTTCCGAGACCTCGTTTGCAGATACGATCTAGACTAACTTAACCCTGCGTCAACGGCCTGAACATCATACCAGCGACAGGGCATGTGAGGCTAACGCATGGCGAGGTGTGGACGGGTGGACCGTTACATAAGGCCGTCGTAAAGGCTTTTATAAGATGCCACGGATTTCTTCAGTAGCAGGAGAGGAAAGTCCTTCAGCTACTTGAGTTATGGTGTTAAATGAAGGACTATATAGCATAATAAAGTTATAGGTGGTTTATTCAAACGCTCTAACGTCTGCTCTCCTCTCCGGCTTATTTACTCCAACATACACAAACAACCCTTAAACTTTATTAATGCCATTTAGGCCAAAAAGACTGTTGCGCAATAAACCTCCAGCAGAACTTTGACCTCCCAATCCAGATAATCTCTCCAAGCCACTTCAGCGCGGATTAAATGAAACTCGCAACACTTTGCCTGGTTAGCAGATGTTTATTTGGGTAAGATGTTTTAATCATCTGGTGTTTTTTTGTTTTTTGCACCATGAATCACATTTTGTGCTTCATGAAAAACCTCAAACCTCAGCCCTACAGTACTGTTCAGCTTGTTGCTCTTTGATGAGCCGTTGTTAAAAGGAAGATGAAAGAGATGCAAGTATGGCGGAGAAAATAAGTCTAACGTGGACAGAAATATTTGCATTCTGCGCTGGAGCAACCGACAGAGAATCGCAGGAAACTGTAACAACTAAGTGCTTTCGGTTACAGTAAATGTGAGCAGATAGCGTGAGCAATAAAGCTGTGCTGCGTTTCATGGCTTTTAGGGGTGTCGGCCTTCGTTTATCTAATTTAGCAGGAAGAACTGTTGAAGCATGTTCTGTAATTTGCATAAAATAGGTTTTTCCGGTATGCAACAGGAAAAGCACGGCGGTTCACTTAGCAGGTTAATTCTCACATAAATCCTCACAGGTGCAGCGTGGAGCGCTTAACATCAATCATCAGGTTTTTACCATATTAATGCAGCCACCACAAGAATTTTACATTTGACGACTTTGCTGATCCCCTGGCAGCCATGAGGGTGTTTTTCATTACAGCTACAAAGACGATGAGTCATACTCTACAACGCTTAATCTATGCAAGACAAAAATTATTTGGACGGCAGATATTTTAGTAACAGCAATGCTGAGAAAACAAAGGAGCCTTTGCTTAGCACTTATGGATTTTATTAAGTGTGGGCAATGATAGCAAAGCAATGTTGGCCAACGGGAAGCTAGGGTATGATACAGCCGATCTACTGTAGCACAGCAGCTTCATCCTGACGGGCTGTTCACGGCGTGAATCGCGTGGTTGTACGGATGAGAACTTGTCTCCGTGCGCAGATTTTCAGATAGGTGCTCTCTCTGGCTTGGTTGAGGTTCAGTCTTTTTACTGCCAATCAGTTTAGAAATGTAACCAATCAAACGAATCAAACGGTTCATACTGTGACGGGCTCATTTCTCTACATCTGTTGTCTGTGTCCACCGATATGCAAGTTTGCTTTAATGCACAGCAGTAGGGATTTCTTTGAGTTGCAAAACAGAAGGAGCAAGAACAATGGAGCGACTAATGATCTCATTAATGTATAACAGCTCATAGATTCACATTAAGATGTCAGCAAGGCTGTGCTCTGAGCCAAATGCTATTGTCAGCGTGCTAATGCTAAGCCAGTACATTTACTCCATGCACCATCTTAGTTTAATGTGTTGTCGTGCTAACATTTGCAAGTACAGCAAAGGCTGATGGGAATTCTATTTGTTTTCCAGGTTAATTATGTCTCCAATAAACTCAATTTAATTATTATTGTCCTGATACAGGAATTCTCGCTGATTAGTGTGTCCGATAATGCCTTGGCGGAGGATTCGGATGCCATTCCAAACCCAGTTCTGGATGGAGATCTTTTCGCCTCTCTGATCTATTCTGCATGTCACTGCTGATACGAGGGTGAGCTCCACACACACAAATACAGCAGATAGCAGGGCAGAGAGGCCACAGCAGAGAGAATGAGACATAAAAGACCTCTTGCGTCTCAATGACTTTGTTAGTAATTTGTTGACGTCTCCAGAGTCCGGCCGCTGCTCTGCTGTCGGCCAGCCTGGAAGTTGGAAGGTTTGATGGCGGTTCCGCAGAATAATGAAGTTAAGAGGATCGAGTTGGAGAATAATCAAATTCTGTAGAAATATGCAGATTTTGTCTGGTTGCCAGCAGTTGGTAAACTAATCAGCCATCACTCTCAGGACAGACGGTGAGCAGATGCGCTTTTCTTTTGGCTTAAAACACCGGCATTGATATTTCCTGTTGAGTTGACTTGTGGGTGCGTGTTTAAACACTGATCGCTGCAGCACATCTACGCAGGACGGGCGGAGGTTGTGCAGAGCCAAGTTCCTCCAATAATGACTTTGTAAAACGTCCCATCAGTGCTGATTAATAAAGCGATGAATCAGTCGATGTCTAGCATCCGAAAAATAGCTGAATTCTCGCCGCTCTGTCCGGCAGCGTCCGTCCAGCCTCTTGAGAAGCTTCTGCAATTGCAAAAATGTAACACTGAACTGTGTTGAGGATGAAGATAAATAGCCTTTTGAGCACCGATCATGTTTTTGGCCTTTTGGAACAATGTCTGTGCTATTCCTGGTGTGATCCATCTTCATCTCCAGGTTGTGTCTCCTGTCAAATGTTTTTTCCTTCCCGCCAAGAAGGTCATGCTCTGTCTGCTGGCACTCCTCGTGCCTCGACCCCGTGACCTCAAACATGGCCATGGTTTTTCTGTTTCTCCTTCTCTCCTCATCTGATATACGTAGCAGGTTTGGGTGGTTGGTTTACAGCACATGTTGCCATGTTATTGAATATCTCGTTTGGGCACACGTACAAAAATGTATCCCACATTTATCCGCCTTTATCACAGAATATTATACAGCTTTTAATTAAATTGTGAAATACATGTTAAACAATATTTTTCATCCAAGGATTGATCGGAGGAGCAGACCAACTATAACTTTCAGTCTGAGTAGAAGGAAGCCACTTACGTTTGGGAATGTCATTAATTTCCTGCCAGCGTTGCCGGCCTCGGTCAGATTTCTCTTCTGGAGTGTATAGTTTGGCTGAAGCCCTCTGAGATGATGGAGGGCAGCCGCTCGCCTCAAAGTCTCTCATTTCTCATCAGAGAGTAGCAGCAGGAGGGGGATGACAGATACTCTCACATGGCTAATAAAACAGTTGGAAAGCACTTGATTTCCTGCTTCTTATTCTTATGAATGGCAGGATCCCACTGAGGCATCCAGCTGTTGTGGTGGACCGTACCTCAGGCTGACAGGATTGGATCTTTCTCTGATTACTGACCAAAATAACTATAGCGTATCTGTTTGAGCGAGTGCGTACGTGCAGCATATATTTATGTAGCTGTATATGTTGACACTTTCTGAAGGAAAACGTATTCATTCTTAAAATAGATCCCATAATTACATCTTATGGGCTCTCGTTTGCAGAGATGGCGTTACTTCTTTTCACTTGTACATTTTTGAAGACCAAAGACAGCAATAAGACCTCATCTTGGACCTTATTGCAGCATTACCTCATTCCAACAATTGCATTAGTCGACTCATCCAGAGTTGGTGGCAGCATGAAATATGGCAACGAAGACAAGAAAAAAAACAGCAGATATGTTAATAAACAATGCTGGTTCCAAAATATCCAAGACAATCTGGTTTGTACCAGGAGGAAAACTAACTTTGTTCACAACAAAATGCAAGAGAGTACGTTTACAAAAGTGTGGCATTAAGGAAAAGAAAACATTTTAATATCAAGCAGCAACCTCTCTGGTCTCAACACTGCAGTTCCTCAAACGGCCACTTGGGGCTGGCTCCAGAACGAGTAAGTCTCCATAAGCCCCCATGTTAAAATGTCCAACTTCACAGCAGAAACAAACATGTTTACAGCCTGGTACAAAAAACAGTTTTGGTCTCATTAGCTAATTTCCCTGTTCATGACAACTGTACTGAGGGTGAATTTTAGTTAACTCATCCATTTAAATTATATTAAGTCTTAAAGTTATGCAGAATTAATATTGTAGGTGATGTCACAGATACAACATCCATGTTTTATCCAGTCTGTGGTTAATACACACATTAATACACACACATTTAAATAAGCTGCAACACTGCTGTCCTCTGCTGTTGGCAGTACACGCCATTGGACTCTGCAGTGTGTTTTAATGCAACAGTCTTGTCTTTAAAATAGGACCACATAGCATACACACAAACATCTATGCTGTGCACACTGACACACAGATTTGCACACACATTTTTGGCATAGCTACGTCTCCTATCACATGTCTCCTGGGATGGCAAACACTTTCATATGGGCATCTCACAGCTGAGCTCCTGTTCCAAACACATCCTCCGTCCCGTCACAACACGCCTTCTTCAATCAGCTCACATTTATTTCCCTCCTGCGCTCCTCAATGGGCCTTTATGGGCCGTTTTCATCACACAAAACCCACCTTTGTCCGCCGCAGCCCCTTTCTTGAAGAGTCAAACTACTTTAGTTTTTTTTTTTTTTATTATTTTTTGCAAAGAAACTCTTTGATGTGTGGATGTTTCCACTGGAATCGACGAAGTTCAGGGAAGCAAAACAACTCTTCATGCGAACGGGGGTCACAGGTCCTCTGCTGTTTTGTATATTATGTAATTCAGCCTGTCAGCTGGGGGAAAATAGATGGGAGCAAAATCTTCAAATGTAATAAATCAAACAAAAGTGAGACAACATATGTTTAATGCCGGTGTTGTAACCTGCCTTCTAACACTCCCTCTTGGTGGAAAAACAGTCACGACCGCTAGTCACGAGGCGCTTCTGTTCTGGGTTTCGCAGCACCGCTTCTATTTGATACAAGCAAATTAGGGACCAGCCAACCGTGGCTTTGAAGTCGTACCGTTCCCCGCCGAGTGCAAACGTATGAATTCAAGCTGACTGCGTGCTGTTAAACACAGCCGCTGTGGGACCTACCACAGCCAGCAAGGTTAATGTTACTTAAAAACTAAGAGACTGTGGGGAGAGGCATGCTCGGGCTGGAGGAGGTGGAGGTGAAAATGCCCAGAGGACACACTTAAAGTTTAAAAAAAACTGATTTGCATGAGCCGGGCCATCAATCTTTCATCCTTTACTACTTCTACCTACTTAGGCTAGTGTATGTTGTCGTGGAACGAGAGGATGTTGAGGTTTATGGTTATTTTAGTGCGCCACCAGTGGGTGAGAGTCTTTTTATAACTGACTCGCAGGTGACTCGCACATTTCTCAGCTTTCATGCGTGGACTGGAAGAAGACCTTCAGTTTTGACAGGAAAACAGCAGGATCGAGTTACTGGTAACTGTGCATATTAAAGCTGCACACAAAGACTGCAAAAATAAGCAGCCCCGATGTGCCACCTCCTTATCAGGCTGTGTTTGCAAACAGTTCCCTGGCAGGCACACGGCAACGCCGGCATCCCGCTGGAGCTGTTTACCCTCTAACCCGATGATCCATCACATCCAAAACATCAGGACGATCTAAGCCTGTCAGATAAAGACTCTTCTTCACCTGACGCTTGTTTACTTTGGCTCGGCGGTTGCCTACATCTTAATATTTGCCGCAGAGCTGTTAATTCCCAGTTGATTTCACAATACATGGAGTTATGTTCACGGTAGTTATGTTCGTGTCGCTGCCCTTGTAGCATGAAGTGGTATAATAACACTGCAGCTTTAAAAATCCTCACGGCCTTCCATGGATCCAGTCCCGTTTGTCATGTTTTCACCTGGATCCAGAGAGCGGTGGAGTGACGACATCACCTTCATCTACAGACGACCATCCACGCGCCATATTTTACATTTGAGACAGTGACAGTCCGGATAGAGGGAAGCAGAGACTGTACAAGTTAATTAAAAAGTCCATTCCAGGCATAACTGGGTTTGGTGAACGGGAAGTGTCAGTGGCTTGTCTTATGTAAGCTAGCACCTGGGGTCCTTGAAGCATGCAAGAAATGCGGCAGGCGATCAGGTGCCGTGAGGAGGAGGAGGAGGAGGAGCCGCCTCATTCGAGTTGGTAAAACAGTGAGGCCTGGATGACGAAGCAAAGTTTAACTTAGTCAGGCTCTTTCTGGGTTATCTGGCTTCACTAAACCAGCGTGGCGTTCTTCATCCTGGATAACTGCTGTCCTAACGCTGGTTACAGACTCATTTAAGAGCTGTTGATGTATGAGAAGGCATCGCTTCTTTAAACGATCTCTCTTTCTGCTCTGGGAATCTTTCCTCGCTGCTCTGCTCTAACAGCAAAACGATCCTTGTCTTGGGTTTTTGTCCTGCACACGCTCACTTGTAAAAAGTCGATTAGAATTCCAGTTACGCAAATACATGGCCAGGAAATGTGTGTTCACCGGGAGGAAATCAGGTTTCTCTATCCCATATACCCCAATTACAGAGAAATGGGTTTTACGTGCCGCTCTAGAATCAATCAGCTTACTGGAGAAAGCTTAACTGCAGAAAACAACAAGACGCTGATTAATAAATATCAGCAATAAAGGAGATTATGCAGTTCAAATAATTTCACCTCTGAGTTCTCTGATGATACTGCCGTTGTGGGATGTGTATCAGAAGGAAATGAGCAGGAGACTTGACTTTGTCGACCTTCACATGAAGGAGATGGTGATTGATTTGAATATGGATATCTAGATGGTGGGAGGATACCGATACCTGGATGTTCACCTCAACACTGAGGAGGCTGAGCGTGCTTTCTATATGACGCCGTGTTGGTCGTCCGCCGGGGAGAGGGAAGACTCAACAAAGAGGTCCAGCTCTGTCCTGGACTGCCTCCTTGACTCCACAGAGGAAGTGGAGGAGAGAGGAGCAAAGCTGACGTCCATCATGAACACCTCCTCTCACCTCCTGCATGAGACTGTGGAGGCCTGAAACAGCTCCTTCAGCAACAGGACTGCTACTCCTACCATGTAAGAAGGAGCTCCACCACAGGTCCTTCATTCCAACAGCTGGCAGACCAAAAAAAAAAAGTTATTGTTCTTGCTGACTATCCCTCAGCATCGTGTGAGAAAAAAATGTGAATAAACTAAAATGGACTAAATCTGCTGTTAGTCACAGTAATGTGTACTCACGGCCATCTGCCAAGAACACATGGATGATTTTGTTTTGTGTTCTTTTCTTTCATTTCTATATCTGTTCTGAATTTCGTTCTGCTGTACGATCGCTCGCCTTACGCATGAGACAGGCTGTTTCTTGTTTGCTGCCTTTGACGTGGCGAGGAACCTCACAGATAACTCAGCCATAATAAATCGGGGCGGGGGGGAATTCTTTGTAAACATGTACGAGAATCGCATTGCTAACAAATGTCTGTCACGGTCACATTTTTCCTTTGAATCTCGCACACAGTTTAACGGCCTCGCCAGACTAAATCGGCGGGCCGCACCATGATGTCACCGAGCTCCAATTAAACAGCAAATATTTGTCTTCTGTCAAACTCTACTGTAAACCGTCAGGGCTTCTGTGGTGGGTTAATGCCCGTAATAACAGAGAAGGAAATGGCTGAGCGACCGCAGAAAAACATGAACACTCACACATAAAACGCATCACTTCATCACTCCCCGCGTCCGTCTGTATCTCCTTCTCCCTTTTTCTTTGTTCCTCTGTCGTTCATAGCAGGAATTTGGACATCTGGTCCGGTCTCATTCCTCCCAGCTTCGAGATCTAAGATTGCAGCTGAAGTACCACAGACATCCAGAGCAGACAAGATGATGAAGTTTGGCCTGAAATGTCTCGCCATCTGCATCTCCGAAGAAGTTATATGATGTATTTAAGACAACAAATGCAGGCCAAATAATTGGGGGATTTGGAGCTAACAGAACTCGACTTCTCCGTGTGATTTTATCTCGAAGCTGGATTACAGGAGAACAATGTCTCTCTTTAGTCCATTTAAATGGATAAAGCCGTGTTCTTTGTGTCACCCAGTGGACATCAAGCATAAAATCTGCCCCCCTATAATCTCCCTATCAAAGCCTCTGGACGACAGAGGAGCCGGTGGACCTGCACTGCTCCCAGAGTGAGAGGTGTAGAGGGATTTTGAAGGTGTGTGTGGGTGGCTGGGTATCGGTGTGGGTTTGTTAATTGATAACTTGACCCCCCACAAAGACTCTAATTCCTTAAACATTACAGTTATGCAACAGCGGTCGCGCTGCCACAACATTTTGTGATAAAGTTCACCCGCCTGTCGAGGTTGGTTTTAAGCCCAGGCAGTCATCCGTGTGTCGTAGCCTCAGGCAGAGTGGATGGTCGTTATCACTACTCATGCTAACAGCTAACATGAGCAAAATGTTGTCTGGTTACCTTCTGGTAGCCTGTATTTGAAAGAATCGAGAACCTTGCCTCTCATCAAGCGCCGAAATCTAAATCCTCAAGATTTACATCGATTTATGTCACCCGCACGAGCAGCAGCAAGCTGCCGTCGCTGTTTGAAACGCTGGCGTGAACCGAATCCAGGAACACGGCTACAAATAAAATCCCAGCGCAAGTATTACGGAAGTATCCATCTCCACGTCATGCAAAGAAAGTCATGGAAGACTTTTTGGAGCAGAAACGCGGACAGGGGCAGGTGGTCGGCTTGGCATGACCACAATAGAAATTAGTTAATCATGTGGGTGGTCAGAGGAATTAGCAGCTTCATGGCCTGATCCCATTATGATAATATTATACTGAGGCATTTCATCCTGCAGTCTGCAATGAAATGACCTTTGTAAGTTTTGTTGCTTGTTAGCTTTTTCTCTCTTTGTGCCTCTGTCAGGACCTCGTGGCCTCTTTTGAAGATTCTATTAAGTGTTGAAAGACAGAGGAAGTTGCTCTTTATCTCCTCTCCCGAATGACATCTACTCCTCCGCTCTGAAAAGTGGTGGAGCCGTTGCTGTCCTCCCTAAGCACCACCTGTCATTGTGGTCCACATTTTCCCAAGGATTACTGTCACCGGGCTCCTGCTTTTGGACAATCATGGCATCACTCACGCTGTCCTTGATTACAGTGGCTGGCAGGTCATCGCGGAGGCAATCGCTATTCGCTTTCTAATCCCTATTCTCATATTTGAGCAAAAGAGAGCTCAGCGGATCTTCTCACCGTCCATCACTCCTCTCACTTCTCCTCACTTTCTTTTTATTCCTGTCTGTTCTCTCTCCCATGCCGGTCAACTGCACAACAGGTCCATTCTCCTCCCCGTTCCTCTCCCGGTTTAAATGCTTGGATAGGCCATTAAGTGCTTTAATGATGCACAGAGGCGTGAATGATTTCAAAGAGAAGCAGTGTCACCTTTGAGACTTCTGAATGTGTTTAATCACAGATTTAAGGTATTAAAATCCCCCCCGATGACGATACTGAAGCTGAATCAAAGGTAAACTGTATTCTTACATAAAACTCTTAGCGGGATCAAAAGCGTGCAGCCGTGGGAGTAAAAATAAATGTATCATGAAGGCTCTGATCTCATTCCAGCACTTCTGTTTCCAGGAGACACGGAAACCAAAAATATTAAGGAATTTTGTAAAGCATGACCAACAGAAAAGAGGACACGAGTTACATGATGACAAGGAACTGCAGCGAATCAGAAGCATCTATGGCAACCATATAAACTCATCTCCCGGTGAAGACGATGTAAAATCTTCACTGACACAAACTTACTGTTCAGCCAACAACGGCTCCCGAGCTGTTAACAGAAAAGCATATTTTATTAATGGCTTTTTTTTATATCTATATTTAGCCTTTATTTATCAAACATCGTGTTGATAGACGATGCCGCGTTTTCCAGAGATGATTTGTCAGCTTCAGCTGTTCCATTTTGTTAACGTGAGAGAGGTCTGTTCAGTCTCTGCTGACAGAAACAGCATGTTGGGAGCGGAGCGGGAACGAGGTTAGGTCAGCTCCGCATGCCTTACACAGACACGGATTTTAAGTCATCTCTACTGTCCTATATTGACATACAGGAATTTTGTGGATTATCTCTACACTAAGCTACCAGCTATCAGCAGAGCCTCCCAGACCTTTAGGAGGTCAGGAGGTGAAGAGGCAGCCTGTCAGCTCCCCTCTTCTCCTCAAGGACCGGCACACCGAGCGCACCCTAGAGACAAACTCCTCGACAGCCTGAGACAGCCGAGGCCGACCCGTCTCCTCGCGCAGACGCTGTAATGTCAAGTACTCAGCCTGTAGCACATGTCGAGCCTGTGGCACCTGTTAATAGCTTCCTCCGGTAGCTCCTAATGACCCTCCACTCAGCTGGAAACACACAGATACAAACACACGTGCTGCACAGGCACACACGAGTGCATTCGGGCAGGCATATGGACAAAGCTTGCTGTTCCCATGCTGTATATAGTAGAACACACACAGTATAAACGTGCATATGCACATTATTGATCTTTGCTATTATAGTGTTTATAGACAAACGTGATGTTTGTTTCTAGAAGAGCAGATAACCGACTGTTGCCCAGATTTCATGTTTCCGTGCAGCCAAAAGCGGCTTTGTTTCCTCGTGCAGGAAGACACTGATTGTTTCGTAGTAAACAAGCTCAGAAAATGCTTCAGGGATGTTGGAAACGAGGAGAACATTTGTTGAAAGCAGAGTTGAAATATTACAATAAAAATAAACACTTATTCATGACTCCTAATAATAAATCTGGCAACCCCCAAAACCAATTAGTCGTGAACTGCCCACCCGATGATTGTCACGTCACTTAAACTAAATCAAATTACAGTGGCTGATATGAATGTTTTAATAATGACTTTATGACTGCGCCTCCTCGTTGACACGTCAGCCTGTTAGCAGACGCACTCTTTTCTTTCTGCTCGTGTCGCGCCGGCAGCACAGGACGTCCGATGAAAGCTCGGTCGTCACAGCCCAAGATGAACCGCTTGCTGCGTTATGTAATCTCAGATGTGAGAGAGGGGGAAACACACACATAATGAAGAGAAGACGCGGCAAAGAGAGCAATCCTGAAATATTAAACTGATGTTTATGTGTGTGTGTGTGTTGGAAGAAGTCAGAAAAGGCCCCGAGTTGTTTTCTTCTCTCCGTTTGAGTGTTGGTGTGTTATTGTTGTATAACAATGGCATAAAAAAAACAGCTTACAGCTAGTACAACATCTGTCTGAATATGAGCAGCATCTGGAAGACAACGTCTCTATTTCCCACTGAGTGATTTCCATTTCTAGAGTGAGCTGCTTCATTGACTAGTCTTTTACATTGCTGACATTAAATGTGTGTTTACAGACGAACAACCAAACCAAAAGTAACATTCAGAAATGTGTTTACTTTGACCATGAGCACGGCCTCTGTTAAATCCTGGCTGGGACCTTATTTAGGGAAAGATTCTTTATATCTCTATAAAAAATAGTGAGTTTCTACTCTTCGCTTTTATGGCAAACTTTAGGTTAGAAAAAGAAAACAATGCTGACTGTTGGTAGGATGCAACCAGCCAGCCAGCCATCCGCCACGACTTCCTCCTAACAACAACAAGCTGCCTTCTCCCATTGATACTGAAGAAGTCACTATTTGCGCACACCACACAAGCTCCTCGAGGAATATTAACATAGTCTTATTTTAAGATTTTAAACAAATGACTAATGTTGTTGTCTTTGCGGTGAGGACAGTCCCGTAATAGCATAAAGAAGCTGTGGAGGAAATCTGCATCGTTCCTGCTGAATCTTTTTAGGACATTCACAGAGAGGCATAATATGGTCGTGTGGTCTCTTTTATTAAAATATGTACCACTATCATGCTCTGCAAATCCAAGAGGATATTTCCCAAAGACAGTTATCAGACATGTGAGCCAACAGCATGAAAAGTAGGGTTAGGGTTCTGTAGTACTGAATCTGAATCCTTTCGAATGCCTTATCAAACCTAATTAGTTTTTGCTTTCATCATTTGCTTTACGTGATTTCATAATCACACAACCAGACAAAGTTTAATTTAGACCATCATGAAATAAACCGTAATTAGCTTCAGCTTGCAAAATCTGCCACTGGTGTCATTTCAAGTTGTGAAACCAGTTCAAATAAGAAGAAGAGTGCCGCCAGAGTTATTTCGCAAAATGAGGAGTCAGATGGGAAATGCCATCCAGAATGGTTGTGAACTTTGAAATGTGTCTTATCTCCTCAAATATTTCAGCCTGTTTTCCTGTGAGGGGGAGATAAAAGTTCTCGTTTCACTTTCCATCCAAGATTGGTTTTTGCCTCCCAACCTGGGCAACATTCATTAACCGTTGTCCTCAACCCCTGAGGCCATACATAGCATAGCTTTCACTTCTTGCAAGTACACCACAGCTGTATACTTCTGGCCTAGCAGTGCCTCTGTGCTCAGCTTGGACTCATTCGCTCCAGCTCAAGTTCGAAAGTTCTCTTTTCCTCAGCAAGGCAGCTTCCCTCACAGCTAGAGTCTACCACCATGTTCTTGGGTTCTCGCCATGACAAGCATCGACCACCCTCTGGCCACAGATCCTCGCAGCTGTTTTCATTATGGAATTTTTGAACAGGCCCCGCTCTGACGTCACGTCCCCAACCTCCCACTAAAACATCAGGAGTTTTCTCAGAGGTGAAAACAGAAGCGTAAGTAGGAGAGCTTAACACATCTGAGTTGGCTGAGCCTGGCAACCTCCAGTTATGCCTGATCCAACCAACCATCAGACGGTGATCGCTCAGCAGCTCCACAGCTCATTTGACTGCCCAGAACATCAACAACTTTTGGCCCTGGGTTCTCCGTACACGCCTAATATTACAATCCCACACAGAGGTCAGCGAGTGTATTTCCACTGTAGTTGTAGTTGGTCTCCACTGATGCCCACTCCACAATGCAATGTTGGCAGTGTGTACAATGCTATGTTTACTGAACAAAACACAATAAAGTTCTTGCTCTGTGCTGCCATGCGGGTTCTGATGTTTATAACAGAACCTCTGTTGCCGCTAATGCAGCGTATCGTACAGGTTGCATCATTTTGTGCTCCTCAAAGCACGTGCCAGCCAAGATTTAGCACTTATGTTGTGCAAATCTGGGTAGCAAACATGATCAAATTGCTGCCAGTGTGCAGGTTATTTTGACATGCATCGTTTTGGATATTGTAACAGCTGCGGACTAACTTGGACAGTCAAGGTTGAAAAAGTCTTCAAGAGGAGATCTGAGTGTTACAATAACACATTATTTGGCATGAAAATCAACTGGGGAGTGGCAACCTTAAGACCAGTGGATCCCTTATGTATTCAAATGTGTAAGATGCTTGTGCTACAAAGGGATGCCATCTAAATGAAGAGCATCCATCATTGCATCCTGTTCTGACTTGCCCTACTGTTGCATCTACAATGGTCAAACTGTACAGTCCTCCGATCCATAAGCGGAGTGGAAGGCCCCATTTATGAAGTGGCATTAGGGTTTATTAAACTAGCGCTGTTCTCTGGAAGCCCCCACTGATATAAGATCAAGATTCAACATTCCAGCCTTTGATCTCGGCGCTAGTTTACCCCGAGAATACTATATAGGGAGGAAGGGAAAAACAAGCTCAATGTAATTATGGGAGGACTCATTTCTCCTGGCTTCCTGTTATTCAGAGCAGGCTGCAAATGGGCTGACGGCACGGTATCAGCGACATTAACAATGTTTCCTCTGACTGTGTGACTGGCCCTTTGATCTGCTGAGAAGCAGTCAGACACACTGCCAGCTCAGCAAGAATTAAAGATGAGAGAGAGAAGAAAGAGGAGAGGGAGATGCTGACACAAAAGACCGAGCGCCTGAATGACAATGAAACTTTGCTGTCGGGTGTTTAGAGGTGTTTCGATCACGGCTATTCAAGATGATGCTTTAAAAACTGTTCCAACGAGGAACAGTGTGTTCATGTCATGTGTGTTCTGGGCCCAATTTTAGAAGAAGAAACCAATTCAATGTTTTCAAGGCACTGACAAAAGCTCAGAAACCATACTCTGCAGACAGATAGTCATCCTCATCATTGCCGTCACCGCAAGGGTCATGGCTTTGAAAAGATGAATCAGATCTTCACCATTCTTCATCTTCTGGAGGATACGGATATCACCTGCGATCGCATATAGGAAATGCAGTTTTTCTGCCTTCTCCTTCAAACTTCTGTAAGCTCCATATCTTATTTACAGCATCATGCAAAGTAACAACGCAGCATATATGTTACTAAACATGCACAGGCTTGAAATCCTTCTGCTTCTATGTGAAACTAGCACGGTGTATGGGGAGACGCTACTCTCAACACGTTTTTGTGGCATGCCTGGTCACAAGGTCTATAGGCAATACTTTAAAGAAATCTCTTCAACCCTTGGTCATGGAAACAACTGTGCAACGAAGTGGTACTGAGCTCCAAACAATGCAACCAAAATGAGTTCAAACATTTATTGAAGCTGGTAATCTGTGGCTGACATCTTAAATGGAAAATGATAGATCCCGCACAAAAATTAAGTGAAAAATAAAAGGAAAAGGCGTATCCAAATATTTATATTTAATCCCAAATTGATATGTTTGTGTATAACATTTCCCTAGAACCTGTGGTTTCCCACTGCTCCCTGGAGCGACTTAGAAACGATGATCCAATGCTGTAGCGGCACGCAAGCTGTAATTTAAATGCAAACACAATTATGAAAGTGGGATACTCCACTATCATTAGTGGTGAGAGTCTGAAAGACAGCGACGGGTGCAGCACTGTATGTAGTTGACATTACGTTGCTCCAGAATGAGTTGTAGTTGTAGAGTTGGCTCATCTGGAGTCTGTTTAAGCCTACTACGGTTTCTGAAAGTCAATCATAACCAACTTCCCGGAGGTCAAAGAAAGAATGAGCATGAAAATTTTAAGAAAAATGCACGACAAATTTGAGACTCTAAAGCGGCCAAATGAAATGAGGCCTCGGCATCGAACCTTTAAGAAAACACGGCGTGTTGTTGCAGTTCAACCTCTGACCATGTGAGAGAGTTGTGCTGTCTTGATTTGTGGCGTATTCAGAATCACATTTTGTGATCATTTATATGTCCTGGCAACAGAAAACATCACGCAAGAATACAAGTGATCCAGAACTCATTAGAGGCTGCAGGTTTATGGCAGGTACAGACCCCATTGAGTCAGATCTGTAATTGCAGGTAATGTCATGTAATAACAATTTTTTTGTCTGGTAGAAAAGTTACCTGGTGCACCTTTAAATTTCTGTAACATCTCATTGGTCCATCAGATCTCTTGCCGGACCTTCAGGCACTGAGGATTTTGACTTTAGATTTCCGCTTTCTCTTTTCCTGTACATTTATTGTCGCTCTAAAAAAAACATTACTCTCACCTGTCATCACTTTTCTTCCTCAAACTGAGAGATGCCGCGTCTTTCCTGTCACGCTCATCCAGAGATCACATTGTGTATGTCATCCCCATTTACAAGATGTCATCACTCTCACAAAAGCATCTGCTGAGGAGACACACCAGAGCACAGAGCGCAAAACTCCGGCCCTGTCTCATCTCAGAGCCTCTTTAAGCTAACAACGGTGGGAAGACACAACTAGCTGAGACCGCTGCGCTGCAGAGACATGCAGCAAAAACACACTCCGACATACTCGATACGATGCGTAGCAACTAAAACTACAACAGCACACAAAACTATGAATAAAAACCAACAGTTGTTGATGACACTGCGTGTAAATCACAACCTGAATTTGGGGATTGAGCAATGCACACGCTGTCATTTAAAGTCATCTCATCTTTACTTTATCAGCTCGGGAATCTTCAGAATTCCCCCGGAAACGAGCTGGAGAGTCATTCCCGGCAGGTAATATCAGGACCGAAGCTCCGGTCTTAGGATGGCCACTGATCTTTGATCCTGTCTGCCAGGCTGTATTCACGGCAGTCACGCATACCATAAACAGGAGTCATCATCAGTGAACCTCCTTTCGCTGTGTTCTCCTTCTCTCTCTCTCTTTCAATCACTTTTCTTCCAACTAACGAGCTGTTGACAGCGTAGAAATTTGCATAGTAACCATGAGGGGATGTCACAGCTAACTTTCTCAGGGAGTTAATTCAGTTCCCTCATAGATGACAAGCCTGAGAACCAACATGAGTCATTGAAATAAAGTGGGCGCGAGGCTATTTGCGTTCCAACTCCTGCTAAATTGACTGTGCGCTTCAAAATGAGCTTCGATGTGCGGCAAAACGCTTAGTCACAAGGCCAGCAACGTGACCGCTGTGCTGCTTGTACGGGCAGGGTGCAGGAAGAGGAATGTTATGGGGCTCTCACCCAATTAAAACAAGGTGCATATTTAAATGGCATCTGCATTTTGAGTTTGTCACTTTTCATCAGCGTTGGCCAGCTTTGCTGCTCTAAAGTTAAATTAAAGTCTCTCTCAGTTCAGCTGAGCTTCCGAGCATTCCTTCAGACTGCTGCTCGAAACAATTAGTTCCTCCACGCCACAAGACACAAACAAGAGCCCTCACTCCTTTGTCCTCTCTCTGCCAATGTTTCGGTCAAACTGCGGCCAGAATACCGTGACGCCTTCTGCGATGATTGTTCTCGTTGATGAAGTGAGAGTTTCTGAAGGTGGGGCTCTTTTCCTTCTTCAGCCACTGTGGCTACCACTGCCTGTCCTGTTTATTTCATTCCACTGCTACTGTTGCTGGAAACTTAAAAGGCATCACTTCCTGTGCGAGAGAGGCTGTTTAGACCGGAGAATGTAAACGCTTTCAAGTAGTGGAAGAAGATGGACAATTATTTACATGAAAATGCCTCAGATTATTGTTTCGATTGGCTGCTTTTCTCATGATGAGGTAAAATGTACTTGGGAAAGACCCAGCCAAGCCAGACTTTAAACATTTATATGTTGGTTTTAGTTTGAGGCTCTGGTCACATCAGCATCTCGGTGCTGATTCACTGTTCCAACCATAACTGTGACTGTTTTCGGGGCATCTTTTTAATTCAAACCATGCATGCCATTTGGTAAAATATGAAAGGAGGTGCACGAGGCCAACTTTATTTTGGAAAGCACGGACTGCACTGCACAGAGTCTTAGGGAGGATGAGGGAGCAGCATTATATGCTCCTAGCAGCAGGTATTTCAGGAAGGTTGACTTTAAACAAATGAGGGACAGTCAGTCTACGTTTGGGTTCACTGAGTTCTTCTTCACATGAGCTTCGTTTAACGGCTTGAGCATCGGCGTCAAACCCCCCTGGAGACAAGACATCCTGGCCAATGTGACAGGGGGGATTGCTAAATGTATATTTTTCTTTCCACAGCCTTCACAGTGATAATCTCTCGCCATTTATTTTTGCTCTTTTTCTAAACGCAGAGTGGCACTTTTTGTTCTATGTGGCATTCAAACGTGTCAGGATACGTCAGATTACGAGGAAACCTACGTTTCACGCGTGAGAGGACTGGAAACTGGACCCTTGACAAACGTCTTGACTTATTCAAATAAATTATCTCGATCCTTGACATTGAACATCATGTTAAAAGGTTACAAATCATACAAAGCAGAGTACATGAAGTACGTTGCTGCTCTGCACAGTTAGATTCTAGATCCAGAAGTATATACACAGACATTTTCAGAGGATATATACTGTAAAAGTGCTCAAATATGTCTGAATTCATCAATTTACACTGGCCAGTCACCCCAAAACTTGGCTTTGCTGCAATGCATTGCAAAATTAAAGAGTCTACAGCAGCGCTAGCAGCTCTATGAGGCTATTCTTAGGCATAGCGTTGCATCGAGCTAAGCAGGTATTGTGTTTATCATGATCACAAGCTTAGTTTAGCATGTGAACACGCTAACATAGGCGCACAACACAAAGGACAGTCGAGACGAATGGAAAAAGTAATTAGTTTTGCAGGTATTTTATGGCGTTGGAGTAAAATCAGAGGCTCGCTGAAGTCTTAAGGATTTATCATCTGTGCACCATGGGTGTCTGTACTAGACTTCATGGGAACCGTCCAATAGTTGTCAAAGCGTTTCACCAAAGGATGTCAGCAGGGCTAAAAATAGTAAGCAGTGGGGAAGGGGTAGGGTAGATTACTGTCTGTCTGGAACATCTTGATTCTCATCTCATACATGCAATGGATATTTTATTTCATGTAATCCGTAAAGGGATATTGAAAGTTGGGGATTCCCAGCATACATCCTCTGAAATGAAGACAGTTTCATAGGTTGCCTGGGACACGTTTTATGAGCACCTTTCATTCAGGGACAAACTCAGACGGCAGACATTCTTTGCATTCCTGCCCCCTTCCAGTAAACACCAGTTGGGTGTTCAAAGTGGCGTTTGATTTCGGCTCTGACTTTCTCTAACGGCAGCCACGGCACGCATTTAATGAGTCATCCATTGTTTGTCTGAGACGCCGTGTCTTTCATGTGCCGCTCTGTATGCAAATCAACAAGAACAAGAGGCGGGCGCTGGAAGACACATGCGTGCCACATGCGTTCTTAATTTGTATTCTTTCGCTTTATCTTCCTCTCTTTTTTTCTCTCTGCCTGTTTTCTGACCGCAGTTACACAATTGGCTTTTTTGTTTTATGTAATCACTTCTCCAGTGAAAAACCACTGGAGTTTCCCAAGTATTTGCATCTTGCCATGCAGAGAAGTGATTCTTACTCACGGTAAATCATACCCGGCATTCTTCAGAAGTCGGACCACATGCGAGTCATTTAACGTTGGCACATTCCTCAAAATTGAGTCTTTATGCGCTCTATCACTGTGACAAATACCCGGCATACCTGCGGGGCTTATCCACCTGGGGTGTAAATGGCAGGCTGCAGAGAAATAGGCTTACCTGCACATACAATAACACGGCCGAAGGCATTAAAATCACTGGGGTTCAGTGGCTTAGCATAACTTCCCTGGTTACACCGACGTACAAAGCCCTGTGGCACAAAGCTACCGGTGCCAGCTCTTAATGTTTATTGGTAATAAAGTTACCCAGATCTTTCTGGGTTTTATTTTTGCATCGTGTTGCATGACTCTTCGTTGAGAAAATTTTCCTTTCAAAGTCAGAAAGTGGAATCAGTATTCCATGTCCCAAGCTAATCCTTAGCATCAGCATCCAGACTGAGCCAGGTATATTTGAACAGATTGGTATCGGCTATAATAAAGACAATCAAAATCAGGTTGTTT
The DNA here is from genome assembly GCA_023373845.1 of Nibea coibor. Taxonomy (NCBI): domain Eukaryota; kingdom Metazoa; phylum Chordata; class Actinopteri; family Sciaenidae; genus Nibea; species Nibea coibor. The sequence continues at coordinate 16,134,001 of CM041730.1, forward strand.
CAGCAGTCAGCTGTTGTTGCAGCACAACTCTCGTTAACAGTTTGTGTATATCACGTCATATGTGAGCGTGTAAATGTGATAAATTCAATCTGTTCTGACACCAGGGTTGGCCAAATACACAGATTCGCCACAGCAGTAACAAATCTGTTATCTGTCCTCTCTTATTAGCAAAGAACAGTGTACAAAACGTTCAGCTGGCGGCCTCTCATCTTTAGCCAACACCAATTAACATTAATTGTGTGGGTAACTTGACGGCACGCCAAAATAAAACTTTTGATTTCTGTCTGCAAGCTGATGTCAGGGTTAGAAAATTCACATCCCATTCTCCCAGCTAAACCTTTATCATGTCAATAATTTCAACTGATCAGGTTTATAGACTTGAAGTGTTCGGATCAAGCAGCTTGTGGAAAATAAAATGGCTGAATCATATTTAGCAGCTTCAGTTTCAGGGTCTTGGCATCTTGGCATTGTGCATGTTGGTTTACTGTCACAGCTCACTGCGCTCGGACACTACAATGCAGCCATCGCTTATGGTATGAGTTAACACCTGCACTTATCCTACTGTAAGACAAAATGTCTGCTGATAAAGAGGTCGTTTCTGGGAGTGGAGTTGCAGTTACTCACCTGTAGAGGCTGATAAAGGTCATAGACCCTGATTCTTTAGCAGGAGGCCCATGAAGTCCCATGAAGTGGTGTTTTATACACATTAACATGAATGACAGACGGATAGATAAAGCGGCCTCTTCACGAAATATAGGCTACCCATGAATCATCATGCAATCATGCAAACTAGCACTATAAGCTGCCCTACACGTTACCTTAAGCCTCAACACATGTAATAGGCCTGAAAAATGTTAGACAGCTGTCATAGGCGATGATATGCAGCTTTGATTGTTGCCATTCCTGCTTTACTGTCCGTCTGTTTCGAGTCCCTTACAGCTAAGAACTGTTCTCACAGGCTGAGAGTCCTACAAACCAAAGGATCTGGTAAAACAGCATGTGCAACAGCTCAAGATTGCTCCAGGATTTACTCTTTGAGCGGATTCTTTTTTTTTATGCTACTTGATGCTGAACAGATTCAAAGGCATTATAATTCTTTGAACTGTGCTGATGGCATCCTCAGTCTATTAATTTGAACTGAGTTTACTGGACATCGCACGGACTTTCGCAATCGCATCCACGTGAAAAGATATTTTATGGTAGAACGGGCTAATGCCAAGGTCAACTTTTATGAGTTACTTCATGTTAATTCGCAAAGTCTGTCTAAAAAATAGAGCACAATTTACAGCAAATTAACAACAATCTGCTTCTAATCTGTTTTTACCACTAATCGGATGTGTTACATATAAGTAATTATGTTTTACATAAGCTGGACATAGTGTGTTACAGGCCCCAGGTGCCTCAATAAAAAAAAAAAAACATCAGTGCTGTGAGACGAAAAGGTACAAACAAGAGACGCCAGAGGAAAACGCCGTATCACCATTAAAAACAAGCCGAACAGCTGGGGCACATGTGTGTGGGTTATGCAGTGAGGTATCTATCAGTAAAGGTATTGCTGATGCGTGTGCTTCAAAGGCAACTAGTGCAAAAGAGACGCTGATTCAAGATGTTGGGCTTGGGCGGAGGACAGTCTTTAAGCCAAATGGCACTGGACTTGTGACTGAGGACATGACCCAGCAGTTCGCACATGGAGTATGTTTTTCTTTAGATGGTCCAATAAAGGAAGAGGGCGAGGAGAAATTGAACCCATATTGTGCTTTTGCCTCACGGGCCTGACTCGTTCATAGAAAGGCACATAGATGAGAAACAACTGAGAGGAAGATGAAATGGGGTTGATGTAAAAAAATGATCTTCAACTTGTAACTCTTATCCACAGACGTCGAGGGGAGCAAACGCGCCCTGAGCGGCTACTCAAAGATCTATTCTCAATGCAACAGTGGAAAAGCAAGTCCTGTATTTGTTTACGGAGCAGTCAAACAAACTACGAAAATAGGAAATAAAGTTTCCCTTTCCCATCCGGGATCTGAGCTCACGCTGTGTGGACGGCACGAGTAGTTTTCCACACACAACAGCGGAATACCGTCGCAAGAGTGCTGCCATTACTTCCTCACAATATTTAAAATGGATCTCTGGATAGTCGGTGAACAAGAGGCAGATATCAGGAGGAGGTGGAGACCAAAAACAGAGCTAAAAGGAGAGTTAATATTGCACTTTCATTGCCTAGAAACAACTCCAAATGATTAATAATGTTGCTAACACGTGCCATATCGTCTTGAAAGCTGATATATCAGTGTTGTGCAACTTGTTTCTACTGCCCCCAAGCAGCTTATTATCCAGTTATTGCAGGTTCACCGCAGCTCCACGGATAGAGATACGAGTAAACAGGAAGGAATCTATCAGTGAGATAAAAATGATAAACAGTGAAGTACATTCAGTCTGCGTGTGAAGACAGTTAACTTCACTGTCCATCAGGAAAGTCTGAGAGCTGAAGCGAAGCAGTCAGACCTGAGCATGAAATGAATGACAGAGACGTCAACAATTAAAGTGATATGAGAGCTTGATGGCCTACGCAGACTGTATCTGAACACAGTGTTTAATGTGTTAGGCAGATGGCAGCGTGGTAAATATAAGCATATGGAACCTAATGTTTCCTGTGAATAACAAACAGAGGCTTTTTGATGATTGCACAAGCTGATTACATTTTCCTCTTGGACGTGCAGATGGCCACCCAGCTATAACGCTATGCCAAATGCCTCCTAGTATTTGGGTTTAGAAGGACAAAAGGCACACTTGTACAAGGAGGAGGAGAGTCATGCCGTCATTATTTTGGGTCCATTGTTCGTTCACGGTAATTTACAGACAAAGAAATGGTGGACTCCGTTGCACTTTTATTGACGGTGTTGGTTTAGACTTTCTAAAGGGACCACCAGTATCAAAAATACAAAATAAAAAGCCACAAATTGGGAAGTTTAAAACACAAGTCAGATGGATATCTACAGGTCATAGAAGCAGAAATACAATCCTTTATACATATATACACCTCACGATAAGCCTTATCCCCCAATGGATGCTGTTGAGAGACAAGACACATTTAACCGTAAGTATTAAGATTTGCTATCTTTTCTATGAGGGCTGGTGTAACCTGATATAATACCCATGGCTGTGTTAATAATCATATCTCAGCAGGTTTTCCTATCCTCTGAGTCAACAAGCATTCCTTAGCCGTGACCGTGACAGACTTTCACAGAAATCAGGATGGCTCCCGGGGGCCGAACACAGCCCCCTCCTTCCGACAACTCCATCCCCAAACAAACGATGGCTTTAACTGATGCAGGAAAGCAGATAGGAAGCCAGGGCCGTGATAAGGGCTTTATCCGAGGTGTATCAAAACAGCTAAAACACCTGCAGAAAATATGATTTCCGGGTCCGAATGGAATTTACGCAGCGGGGTGGCAGTGGAAGAACGTGAATAGAGGTGAAAACGCCGACAAGTGTAAGCAAAGGTCAAAGCCTGGGAACAAACACTCGTGTTTACCATCTCAGTTTCACAGTCTAAACATAAAAAGGTCCTCTCCTCAGAACACTGCAATAAGCAGCTGGCTCACAGAAATTCAAATTCAGTTTAAATGGTCACATAGAAATCATACAGGCACAGTAAGAATAGTAAACGTAATAAATAAATAAGGTATTATGGAAGTAATGTGACTAAATAGTAGTCTTAATATATCTTAAATACCGGCCAAGACATCTATCTCTCTCTGTCTCCTCACATTTCTTGTATCCCTCCATGATCTTGGATGAACGACATGCAGCTTCTTTCCATGGCATCACCCATCTATCCAAGTCTTCCAATCATAATTTGGGGTTTTCTGGCACAGTAGACAGACGGGGAAGGTGCGGAGACAGGAGACCGAAGTGGTATGCATCATTCTAGGACAGCCATCCATTTAAGTCAATCAAATGCAAGCGTAAAACACATCTCCGTTTGGACCACGGGCGTCATGACTGCATCAAGGCCAACAGCACTTTGCTGTTGATAGGAAAGTCTGAATTAGGACGCCGTCAGCCTTCGTGACATCTCGGCGCTTGTCATATCTCACTGCTGTGTTAGGCACATGCTGGAACATGTTGCTGAATGTACACGACGATGATATGATCCTGATGTGACGAGATCGGCCCGACATCTGGTAAAAGAAGAAGAAATCCTCCCATTTTGACAGGAATTCAAATAATTATTATTACATGATAAATATTTTAGTATTTTTTCAGTGTAGCTACTTGAAATGTGTGAAAGGGTTTTAGGTTAATTACCCTCTGATCCGGGGGGAATGTCCGGCTGGTAATTTACAGGGTTTCCAAAACTTGAACTGTTTTTAATGTCCTTTATATCATCACATGGGAAATGTGCAATCAACAGAATGTTCTCAGTGCAGCCAACAGTCTATCAGCCGCCTCTGTTTCAACTCAGCCTGCCTCTGTGTGACTGCAAGGTCAAGCTATTCCAACTCTATTGTTTTTCCTCGGGGCAAGATTATGGTTTGTTTATTTTGACATTTCCATGGAGAATCGCAGAAAATGGCACAGATTAGAGGAACTCAAACAGTACTCCAAGTGAGGAACATTTCAGCCTTCGCTGTTTCCAAACATGTCACAGCGGCCTAACGTCAGGGACACTGACTGGTTTCGAGATATTTACTTTGAGTGAGTCTTTTTCCAAGTTTTCAATGCATCTTATTTGATCATTTCCATAGACAAAATCAAAAGCAGGATGGGAAAGAATAAAAGAAATGCTTAAATTGTGAATGCTGCGGGAGGAAAACTTAAAAATAATTTGCCCGACAAATAAATAAATCTCTCTGCTGGCATATGAGCATGGTATGTTTTCGCTTATGGGGTTTCATATCGATGTTTTGAATCCACAAATATGCTTATTGCATGTCCGGTCATGTCAGCATCATTCAAAAGCTCCAATTGATAATATCCTGGAACATTTAATCAGATGACTTCACAACAACACTATGCATTGTTTGTTTGCATGCCAGTGGCAAAACATCTTCTTTATATTGCGTAATTATTCACCATATTTATATTAAACATGAATACAAAATTACAGTGTAAGGCTTCTTCATTCAAAGGCCACTTCATATATCGTTACTGTGCACATTTGAAATGGATTTATTTTCCGTGAGACGGCTTTAAGAATTACAGTGCTCATGGGTGTGATGCATTGGCCTGCATGTGACAGGCGACACCCCCATGATGAAAAATAATAAACACTAAATTACCTTTTCATTTGCACTACTAAAAATAACTTCCTGCCGCGCTAAAGGAGGCTTGACAAAAAGCAGCAGGGAGCCTGACAGAAACAAATTCAACATGCACCGTGTGTCACACCCTCCGGATCAAAGCGCGAGACTTGACTGCTATTGTGCCGTAAATCCTGTTGATATCCACACAAACATGACCCCTCTGACTCCCACAGCAGAGAGGCAGGGCTATAAACCTCTCTGCAGACATTTCCATTCAGGATTCTGCTGTTGTTGGGGCTGGGCCAGAGCACCATGAAGAGTGATTATTTTGCGGAGGAGACCCCCGCGGAGATGGTGAAATTGGTTGGTCGCCAAAGAGGCCGCAGAGAACGATGCACAGTGGGTCGGTCGGTTCAAAGGTCGCTCGGCAGAAAAATATCAAATAAACAGTGGAGTTGTGCAAAATGAGGATGGAGTGCCAATTTATGTTTCAGTTTCATAGAAAGTGGCATTTTTTAAAACACTCAGTGTAATTGGGTTTTGTCCAAGTTTTGTGTTCTTGTCAGGTGATTGCATTATTGCATGTCAGGGCGTTGATCTGTTGCATCCTCTGTTTTATCAAGCAAAACAGACTCAGCGTCTTATCGAAAACTTTAAAGACATGCAGGACATATTCTGCTTTAGCAGTGTGCGCTACTGTGTGTGGGGGGAATGGACTAGAAGCAAAAGGCTTGTCTCAGCACACAAAGGCCTCATCCTTTTGAAAGTCATTAGAGATCATCTAAGGGGAAGAAACACTCGGCTCCAGAGGCTGTAAAATCTGTTGCTCAAAACCGCGTCCATACCAGCAGCAATTAATGAGTTTCTGATTGGTTTTATTTGTGAGAGAAAGTTCAAAGTCGCGTTAGAGAAACTCCACCCAAGCATATTTACTAATGGCTTTCCTCAGGAATGTGATACAGAGGAACCCAACAAGAGAAACATGCCGACAACTTAATGGCAAAAGGCAAAGATGTTTACATAGCTTCATGCACGACTCTCTCAAACAACACTTTGTTTGATAAAGTACAATCTCACTGACGTCAGATGTAACATATCAGGTTTTATCACATTTTTTTATTCCCACATTTTGAGCATGCCCTGGGATTATGAAAAATTTTGAAATGGCCGACCCTTTTTTTTCCCATCTTGTACGAGTTGAGGTGAAATATTTAACATACTTGTGTGTCTGTTTTCTTCTAAACATCAAACTACTTATGATAACTGACCGGCTTTTCATGTACTTATTCCAAACAAACAAAAAATGTAAGATGCATCACGAAAAATTCTGTGGGTCCAGTTTGTGCTACATCAAGGTCACCAGGATTTATTTGCACAACTCTGGAAAGTTATTCCAACTTAATAATGCCCCTCTGTCTGAACAACTTTAAAGCAAACAGTAGAAATATGCTTCTCAAGTAATTTACCAGGAATGCACGCTTGCATGTATTTGGCTAACACAGTGTGGTGATGAATGACGTTGCTAGCACCGCTGCTGTTGTTGAGCGCGGTTCAGCTTCTCTGGCCAGACAGCGCTGTGTACCAAACTGGGTTGGTGCCATCATTATGCCAATGTAGTGGTTTTATTGAGATGATTGAGGACACTAATGTGAATCTGAACACGGCATAACTCTGCTGAACATCTGCTGGGGAATAAATGAAACCACGACCCTCTTCTGACAAGCAAATCTTTTTTTTTTTTACCGCTCCATCTTCTGTCCTGGATCGCTCTTCTCTCAGCAGCCTGGTGAACAACTCTCCTTGTGGTCTGGAGACTGGAGTCAAGTCTGACATGAAATAACCTTTGCTGATTCCACTTGTCAGAGTGCCGAGTCTGACACACTGAACTCGTGACCTCAAGGAAGACGAGGCTGGCCTGCAGAAATGTTAAGACGGGTTGAAAGACGGGGAATGCAACCAAGACAGGTGGTGTTGTTTGTGCTTCACACGAGAGGTCAGAGCATTGCTTGTGGCTGTGTCAAGACTGACTGACGACAGACAGCAGGCTTCAACTTTAGATTTCACACACTTGCAAATGAATTTTGCAAGAAATGGCATATTAAGATTTAAATAATTAAACAAGGATTTTAAAGACTCATCACATCTTAAAAACATGAACTGCTGCGTTCATGATCAACATGATCAGCGTTTCACGGTCAGGTGAGTGCAAGTAAAAACAAAATGTCAACAGAAACATCCATTTGTGTCACAACATGTCCTCAGGAGGGGTTTACAGAAGATGAAAGTAAAATGTCAACTTGCCTGACATGTTCTCAGTGACCCAGATATGTTAAGGAGCTTAAGACTGGCCGATTGACAAGAGCTCTGATGTTCTACGAAGTTCACTCACATGTTCAAGAAGGAATATTAATGCCAAGAGTGAATGTTGTTCAAAGGTTAGGGTTTCCTCTTGTTCTCCAGAGAGGGGAAGATCTCAAAAATCCTAAACGTGAGCACTAGTCATGTCAAATTAATGCAATCACAAGGCGTTGAAATGTCAGGATCTTCATTATTTTTTGTTTCATCTATGAAAACGTTCACATTGTAATGTTTTTGTTCGTCCAGCAACGAAAAGAATTAATGAAGATTCTGAACTTTACAGCAGTTTTTCTAAACACAGGACTTTGAGTGTAGTCTCACTGTGGAATTCACGAGTTCAAGCTCAAACTTCATTTTTATAATCTTTGAGACAAGACAAGAGTGGACTGTGTACATGTCAACATCTCTATCTATCTTTGTGGGATTGTGTCCTTTTCTTTGAGGTCATAACCCTGAAACAGCTCCCTGCATCCGCCCTGCTCCCTCCCTGTATCCCCGTATCCTTGACAACCTCATCAACAGAGCTGTTGATACGCCTGGCTTGTATCAACTGTGAGTGAAGAGAGGAGACCCAAAGAGGAATTTCATTTACAACATTCGTTGAAACTATTTAGGCTATTACGACCTAAAAATGTCACGCTTTGCCAAAATAAGAGGCTGTTTATTAGAATACATGGTTTTAAAGAGGCATAATTTGAATCACTGTTGATGAATTAGGTCAGAGGTCAAGCACAGAAACAGTTTGATATTTCATTAGTTTTATACAAACACTGTCCCACAAAGCTAAACACGAAGATGTATCAAACTTAACTGATCCAGGATTAAATTCAAGAAAAACATCAGTGTGTGATGTAGTTGAGTTGAGTGAGTTGGGATTGTTTTGTAACAATAAAAGTAGCTATCAGTCTACTGTATCTAGGTACTGAATATTTGTACGTTGGTGTTTGTTGGAAACAACAAAAAAGTACTTGCTTCTTGAAATAAAATGGTGATGTTGTTTGTTTAGATGAGAGGCAGAGCTAAACAGCAGAGAGGTAGAGAGAGAAGGATGCAGAGCTGTTCACATGTGGTTAAAAAAAATGTAAAAATAACATACCAAAGGGAAAACTTTGGACGGAACATTTAGTTCAAGCACCAAAAGAGCCTGAAGCAGCACCAAAATAAGTGGATGGTAGTTCTGGAAGTCAAGGAGCAAAAACTGAGCCACCGATGTAAGAGAGGATAAACTTCCTTTCCTTTAAAGTTGAGAATTTCTAGATGACATCATGCTGTTTCCACACACTGTAGAGACATTATCACCATCTGCCACCTCCCTATGATCATCCATAGGCAGTCAGTCATTTCGATAAGTCAACACAACATTTTTTATTATTGTCACTTTAACGTTCAGAAGTCACAGATGTTTCAAAGAATGGCTGCTTCCGAATGTCTCTCAAACTTTGCAAAGCTCTGCTTTTCCTTTTTGTACCTGAATGAGTCTATTCTAGTCAAACACAATGTCTTTGGAAATAAGTCCCCTATATCGAGCACAGTTTTAATGCTGAAGCCGGAGGATGAATTACCAAACATGACAGTACAAATGAGGAAGCTTTGAGTAAACACTTCAATGAATGTCTGCGTGACAGACATTTTAACTTCTGTTTTGTCAGACGGATTTAGTAAACAAAGGATTTCTCCCTCTGAGACCAAACACACTGAGAGGTTCTCAGAGTCAGAAACCCGCCTCACATAAGCCTTTAGTAAAGACATTAGACTACAGAACATGTACACATAACCTCTAATGTCCCACTGAATCTCCAGTCCCACTGATAACATGAAGTAACATGACAGTCAGGATGTTGCCTGTAGCTAGCAAACATCTAGACATTGAATGGAGGGGGACAGTTTGCACGTATGTTGACAAAGTAGAAATATAGCCCCAAAATCAAGTATTTGTCTAGTATTGGGACATGCTGGTATAGGGTATTGATTTCAGCTTATGTTAATTTACATTTGGTATTATTGGATACTGACACATTCATATTTAAAAAGAAATTAAATTAAATTATGTATTAAGTGATACCTTGGAGAAATTTCAAGCACCGACTGACCTTGAGAATCGGTAAAATTGTCTTCTTACACTTGATGCTGGAAATAGTTTGCTTGACTTCAAGTTACATTCAGAACATGTTCAGTAGAAGATGGTGAGGCTTCCTTTTTGTGACCGATCTGACCAGTGGTGTTCCCCAAGGCTCCATCTTTGGCCCCCTGTTTTTCCTTTGTTAATATATTGCATTAAAAAACAGTTTAGCTTTTGTAGCATTCCACTGAAATTATGTTGTTATTCACTAAATTTGGGGTTAAACCAAAATAATCTCAGATCTTCAGCAAGTAAATATCACAGCTGCTTTGCTTTCAACAAATACTAAATTGTCAGTTTCCCAAAGCTGGAGACATCTTTTAAAAATCAGTTCTCAAAACTCAGAGCATTTGATTAATGACCATTTTATTTCAAACATGTCCTCTCTGTTTAATTTTCAGACTGCCCTCACAAGTCTTGAAAATAGCATTAGTCATTTGTTTAAATGCCTAAAATGACCGATGTTAGTGGACACTGACATCATCATAGCATGTATTATTACCCTTGTCAGTCAGGAACAAACAAACTACACAAACTACAGCACATAAAGAAGGGTTCACATCCCATTTCCCACCAACAGAACATTTTAACCAAATCATTTTTTTAAAAACAAAATATGTTGTCTCAACCAAACACACATATCAGAAAACAGTTTTAGAAGCAAACAAATTATGTATTTTGAAGTTTAGGATTTGTTGAAATTGCAGCTGGGTCATTACTAAAGAGTGGCTCCTGAGTGAGCAGGTGGTAAGAGGATTCATTGAACTGTCAGTTGTTCACTCATGCACTAAATAGTGGCTGAAAGACGTCTCATTCAGGGGTTCTTAACCTGGTGGTTGTGACCTTCGGTGGAGGTTATACAGGGGTCAACGGAGAGAAATATATTGGCTCATCAACCAGTTCAGTCTTTTTCTGACAAAAACATAAAAATCAAATAAGTACTGACTTGAATAGAACTCAAAAAATGGAAAAGCAAAACAAAATCTCCAACAAACTCCAAAAAAAATTTCAAACGAGACAAGAACTGTGAGTCAAACTGGTCCCTGAACATGATGTACACTTTATTCTGACGACCTGGGGCTACTAACGTTAGCTCAGTCATCCAGGTAGAACCAACCGCTTAGGGCTGGGTTCTCCACACAGCATATGATAGATTTGACTGTAAGACCATTGAAGTGTGGTGCACATCCTTCAGTAAAACCATTACACCTGATGTAAACAATCCGGGGATGTTGGGATGAGAAGATAGCACCTTGCCAGGTGCGGAGTGCCCGTACCTGCAAGTGGTGCACAGACAAGCCCTCACTGAGAGATATTTTTTTTTGTCTTTGCATATCACTGCCATGTCCTGATCCACGCCCATTCCCGTAACTGCTGGCATCTGAGACACTCATTTAATTGTGTGTTGCCTGATTTTGGCTGTGCAGGTCTGGACCGATCCTCCCTTTTGTCCGTGCCCCTGTGTCTCTATTTCAACACTGTGTTTCTCTCTGGGAAAGAGCTCCGGGGACAGAGCAGCATTTATGTCATTCCGAACTGCACAGGAAAAACCAAGTTTAAATGTTGTTCCAAACCCGTGCAACCAATGCTGCTTCTGGACGTGACAGTCCATCAAAATCAACTTTGTGAAAACATCCTTGATGAGCTCAGGACTGCTTTCACTGATGACGCAGGACAAGGAGGGCTATTGTGGCGCCTCTTGTTGTGTTGAGTGAGCTGAGAGGCAATCAGAGTGATTTCTGTCCAGCTCTTAGATTAACAGGCAGGGCATATGGAACAAGGCTCCCAGGATATTTATGTATGCTAAAGAGGGTATGTCAGGAATGTGAACATGGCAGGTGACCTCTCTGTATCTCTAAATAAGGCCGGTTGACAATTGTTTATTGCTGTTTTTGCCCGGGGTCACCGCAGTTTGTGTCTGTTTACTGGAGGAATGTGTGTGGAGCCATAAAAGATGACCACTGTTTGAAATTCCTCCAAAATGACGTCTATGGTAACAAGAAAAAAATCATGTTTTTAGACTGCTGAACATGAGACGTTTGTGTGTGATGTCTGTGAATGAGAGGAGAGCAGTACTTATACACAAGTACTGAGCCTGAGAATGTGGTTTTCCATTAGTGGCCATTAATAGGGAATTTGCTGGTGACAAAACAAGTGCAGAAAAAGTCAAAACCTTTTTGTCTGCCACCTCAGAAGATGTTAGGTTGGGCTCTCCTGATCCACCCTATTCTCCCAGATATTTCCCACTTGGAGCCAAGATTACAGTGTATTTCAACCATTCATTTTTATCGGTGCTCACTGTCCTGCCTTCAAAGTTTAGCTCATGACTAACCATGAATGTATGTGCGCTATGTTCTATATTACAGGAAATGGAGAATTTATTTTCAAATTACATTCCAGCGAGCTTGTGGTTTATTTTCATTTGAAATTTAATAGCGTGTGTGTAATATGTTTTTAAACGAATGTATCTCATAGTGCTAGACTCACCTGCAGTCCTCATAGTCGGGGCTATATGTGTAATAATAATAATGAGGTCTTTGTATTGTATATTTTAGCCAGACTTATTTGTAGCCTTGCTTGCGTCAAGGCTCTCTCGGCGGTAATGTCGGCCGTTGTTTGGTCCAACACCACGCTGAGCCTGTCTCAAATACCTCAACAACTACTGGATGGATTTTCATGAAAGGTTGTGCAATGTTATTATAGATGTAATTTAATATTCATCCAGGAATTGGTGAACGTCAGCATGCCAACAGGTTATGCTAAGATGGTGAACATGATAATGATGATGATGTCCCTAATGTTTCATGAATTGACTGTATATTGAAGCAAAATGAAAAGCAGATTGATGAAGCCACTGTTATGAGGATCTCTTTTCATAAACAGCTGCGTAACGGTCAAGACAGGTCTCTGTATTAATTTGCCAAATTTGGGGAAAACATTTCGACGGAGGCCTCGTTGGAATTAAATGGAAACGGCAGTTACGCTCTCAGCAGTAATTATATCAGATCGTTCAGAACACCCGAACATCTTTCACCCCCCCACCAACCCGCTGAGCTCTGGAATGCAAATTACATTGTCCATGGGAGCCCATGAAAAGAAGCTGGCACACCGTGACCTCCTAATAGGCTGGAGATGGAACTGGATCAAATGTACATTCCTAGACACTATTAGATATTTAGAAATCACAGAGTGGCTCAGTCTGTGGCAACCAATGTCGTGCGCAGGACCCGGCTAATGGTCCTGGCTCGGGCACAGCAATGTCATGGGTGAACACTCCATTGAGTAGTTTATTAGGAATTAGTGGCAGCGGAGGGGAGGAGGGGGTCTGGTCAGGTGGATATCTGTGCGACTTTCAGCTCATTGTTTTCAACCATGCTTTGCATTAAAATCAGTGTTGAAATGTGAATGTACAAGCTCTGTGTTTGTTTGCTCTGTGCTGGTTAATTGCCGTAAAGAAACGGAGGGGGGGTCGGTGCTGTCTGTGTGTGTGTCCGTCTGTCTGTCTGGGTGTTGTGTCATGGAGCAATAACACCAGTAATCTCTCATGGGAGTGTGTGACCTCAGGCAGAGTCTCACCCATCTGAACAACAAACACACACTTCAGCACCTGTGTTCAGCTGCATGTGCAGGAACACTTCACTGTCTGGAGGGCTCAAAATGAAATGAAAAATCATTTTTAATTTATCTGCACCCGAAGATACAATGATATAAAACAAGGAAAGCAGCGGATGTCAGATCCGATGTCAGTTCTTCAGTTCAAAACCCAAAGATAGCCCACATACACTTGTATAAAACAGAGAAAGCAGTAAAACATTTCAGAGACTGGAAATCTATTTTTATTAATGGCTCTGAATTCCCGCTCTGTAATGACGCGCAGTCTCTGCTCTCAGATGTTGATGGAGCAGAGACAAATGTAGAGTTCAAGCCATACTGGATTTACTGTAAATACGAGCTGCTGACGGGGGAAAATCCCCCATGTCATCTTCTTAGCAGAACATCAGGAAGGGTGTGGGAACAACTTTGGGAGGCTCTGACTTCTTCCACAAGTGGCAAACGTGAGAGTCCAGGAGGGAAATCAAAGGGATAGTTCAGGGATTTGGGAGTCTATTAGCTGTTTATCTGTAGTCAGAGTGTAACTTAGAATAGATGGTGGTCAGCGTGCCCCCAATTTGGAGATACAGACCCCAGCACAGAAGCAGAGCTGTGGACAAGGTCAGCAGTAAAACACAATGTAGCCACATAAAAAGGCCCACCTAAAAAAGTGTACGGTATATTAAGAATATTTTCACAGCTTTACTTTGCCGTCAGACAGCCTTTTTTTGGCACTATACAATGTCTGTTCTACGGTTGGTGTCAAAGAAAAAGGCTGGGAGTTAAGACAGCACTTCGTACAACCCCACTTCAAAATCCGAAGAAGTTACTGAGATTTGATGTCTGTCAGTTCTTGCTGCAGTTTTAATGCGACATAATGAAGTTATGGATGAGAACATTATTGCCACAAATGAGTGACCGCTGTGGATAACCAAAAATGACCACACTGTCATCTTACTGTATATCTTACAAACCAGTGATGAGTCTATCGCATCTGTATCACCATAGCAGAATTAACAAGCCAGGCGCAGCGCAGTAAATCGCTCATTTGTATTTTTCCAACTAAGTATGACGCCACACCGACACATGTAGGTGACTGGAAATCTGGATCTGACAGCTGATTAGGACAGCTGTCTGTCAGCTCCTACAATAAAAGCAACATCTTTCATGCACAAAGCGTGAATCATCAGTTTTCTGATGATACATAACCTGAAAATTGTGGATGATTCAGCACGGAGCACAGCCGGTCGGGACCTGTCAGTGACGCTGAAGCTCAGAAACAGGAGGACAGATGGAAGGAAAGTTTAGTCAGGCATCATACAATGTTACTCAATCACTTCCTGCTCCTGGATTCAGGAGGAATACGGTGTAACAGATAAACAAAATGACACTCATTTCTTTTTTCTTTAGCCCCCCCCTCCTCTTTTACTTCCTTGTTCCTCCTGTTTCCTTTCCTGTTCATTTTTCCTTGTTTCTTTATCTCCATCCTTCATAATCCTGTCGGTTCCCGGTTCCTCCTCTTCTCTCTTTGCTTTTATTTTACTGTCTTCTCCATGTTTCACCTCTTCTTTCCTTGACTATCTTTTCTCCTCCTTGTTTGTCCGGTCTGTTCCTCTCCTTGTTCGTCCTCCCCCTTCCTTTCCTCTCCTTGTTGCTCTTCTCTCTCTTTATAATCTCCCATGCTTGTTTCTCTACTTATTCTCTCCTCTTTTTCCTCCTTTCCTTTTCCCCCCTCTTCTTTCCTGTTTATCCTCTCTTTGTTTCTCTACTCCTTTTCTTTTTTCTCAATTCTCCTGACATCTCCTCTCCTTCCCCTATTTCTTCTTTCCTTGCTTATAGCTTCTCTTTGCTCCTCATCTCCTTTCCTTTCACTATCCCTCCTCTCTATCTATTTGTCCTCCCCTCTTCTTCCCTTGTTTCTCTACTTTTTTCTTCTCCTCTCCTCCTTTTGGCCCAAAACAGGAAAGAAATGGAAGGAAAAAGAAGTTGTGTGGTGTTCATGTGCTCATGTGCTCATTACTGCACACGCTCACGTCTACACACCAACAGTCTTTCGTGAATGTGTGTATTCATACAAATGTTGCCTTGATCCTTTTATTTATATTTTCTCCTGCCAAAAACAGGAGCACAATTCTTTTTCTGCACGTGTTCTTTTGACTCCACGGGCCGAGCTTACGAAACAACAACCAGACGCTAACACACGACTTTAAACGAGCTTAAACAAGCTCCCAGATCGTGCATCACTCAAACACGAGTTGGCCCGTTTGCTCGCACAGGTTGACACCTTCCCAAACAGGCAAATCTTTGTCGTCACATATTTTCATATTACACCATAGACAAGTCAACTGTCCTGGCACCTGAGGCATTGACAGTGTATCCCTCTACAGGCTGAAACAAGCCACCTACAGTCTCCATCAAGGGTCCTGATCTGAGACAGAGACTCACAGGCACCAGAGGAGTCAGCTCAGCTCTGACCTCAGGACCCTTCGGGCTAGAGACGTCTAAAGCAGCCTTCAGCTCCACCAGCACACATGACTGTTAAACCCATAGCTCGGAAACCTGTCACATTACATATAAATGCATGTGTCTTGTGCATCAAGTAGACAGATTACGCTGTGACACACGGCCAGAAGAGTTTGAGTTCCTCTGTGTCAGTGAGCAGCAAAAGATACAACTACTTATCTGTCAAAGGCAGATCTGTCTACCGTCACCAGGTAGTCAAAACTGAGTGAGGGGACGCCTTACTGCACTCCTTCATGAGGTCCTATTTTCTAGATGTGCCATGTTAAGATCCTGACAGATGAAGAGCGAAAGGATGAGACATCGCTGTATCCCCTACAACTACAACCTGCACCAGGAGTCCACAGGCAGTCTGTGCTCAGACAAAAGCCACATAGTTGAGATAAGTAATTGATTTTTTTGCATAAAAAAAACTCCAGAAACACAGCGAAGCTCCGAGTGTCAGTTCAGGTGTGCTGCAGCACTTCACCTCCAACTGCCTCAGGCACCTCTCCAGTGAACTCACGTCGGCTCCTAGCGGCTGGAGGTGAAACTGCAGCCAAGTGAGGATAAGACTGAAACTCACCTCACGTCAAAAACTGAAATGTGACAGCAAAGAAACGCTGTCCTTTCTCTCATAACACAGCACACCCTAAGGAGCAGTAATTCTGCGTTATAGTTAAGGATACATAACAAAACTGTAAACTAGGGTGTGCAGACTTTTTAGAGCATCATATGGAATAAGCTGAAACAATATGAGCAGCGAAGGAAGGGAAAAAAGTGAAATAAGTTGCAGATGCGCATTATGGGCCGCAGGCACAGAGCACTGCTGGACTATCAGAGGGATATTACAGTCGTTTGTAGTGTGCTTATGGGAATCTCTGTGGTGGAAATGCTTCTGAGGACTGATGGATGGAGGCTGTGAGAGGAAACACTGGCCCATTAAAAGTCTCAAGTTGGTCCCGCAGTGGAGACCTCTCTCTCTCTCTCTCTCTCTCTCTCTCTCTCTGAGCACGGGGGATAAGCTCGTCCCTTTTTCTCCCCTCACCGTGATTGGACGAGGCCACTTCTTAGGAATGGCATCAAACTATTTAAATAGCACTTTGTCCCCCCTCGGCTTAAAAGGGAGTTTTTTAGCGGCCGATAGCAGCAGGGACAAGTTTGCATCATCATTATTATTATAGTATCCCTTCTTCTCGTTCAAGGTGGAACTTTTTGAGGATTATTGCTGGATTTCTACATCATTTTTTGCGGGATTTTATTGCGTTATTTGGTCTGCTGATTTCGCCAAGCAGGTGAGTGATAAATAAAAAAAAAGAATGTGATTATTTTTTTTATTTGTGACCAAATTATTATTATTTTTTTTGTTTTCAACCTGTTGCGCGCTGACTGCGTTGATTTGAATGTTAGAGATGGTTAGATTGATGTTTTTCTGTCGTTATTTGTCACAGGCAACAGGTTGGTGTTTCACCATGAAGCTGACAGGGATATTTTTGCTATTGATGCTGTGGACCTGCGAGAGTGCCAGAGTCGCAGGTGAGTTTGTGATTCAGCTTGATTCTCGATTCAGATAGAAAAAAAAAACATTTTATTATTGTTATGAGTTTATTTTTAAAAAGAAAGTGAAAGAATAAAACTTCAGCGTGCTGCCAGACAAAGACTGACTGCTGATTGTGATTCACCCGCAGAGAGTCGAGACGACAATAGCGTGTATGACTTGTTTGAGCTGATCAAAGTTCCCAGGAAGAACCATGGGGTCTCCCTGGTGAAAGGAGACGACCCGTACAGCCCCGCCTACAAGATACTCAACCCGGACCTGATCCCCCCTGTCCCCGAGAGCGCCTTTAGGGACCTGATCGATTCTATCCACGCCGAGAGGGGATTCCTCCTCCTGCTCAACTTCAAGCAGTTCAAACGCACCAGGGGAAGCCTCCTGACCGTGGAGAAGCGGGACGGCTCCGGACCGGTGTTTGAGATCGTCTCCAACGGCAAAGCGAACACCTTGGACATAGTTTTCTCCACCGAGAACAAGCAGCAGGTGGTTTCCATAGAAGATGTGGATCTGGCTACGAACCACTGGAAGAATATCACGCTGTTCGTGCAGGAGGACCGTGCGCAGCTTTACGCGGGATGCGAGGAGGTGAACACCGCCGAGTTGGATGCGCCCATCCAGAGCATCCTGACGCCGGAGACTCCGGCCAGCGCGCAGCTCAGGATTGGCAAGGGAGCAGTGAAGGACAGGTTCATGGTGAGAGCACGGCGCATTAAAGATATTTAGTTTTAAAGTTTGGAGACTGACTGACGTCTCTTTTTAATGTTGTCAGCGGAGAGTTTTCTTTCGAAATTCAAATGCGTAATTATCTCTGAATGCGTAAAGACGCACATGTTGGAGGATCGAATGATTATTTTAAGGCGTGTAGTGCATGCAGTCATGAGGCTACTGATGATCAGGATTAAACTGAGCTTTGATACTTGCAGGGGGTCCTACAAAACGTGCGGTTTGTGTTTGGAACAACACTGGATGCCATCCTCCGCAACAAAGGATGCCAAAGCTGTGAGTAATTCGAGCATCCTGCGTGTTTGCTAATCAACCATCTGCTTCATACAGTGCCAAGTGCGAGTCCAAAATCTTACAAAGAAATGTCTATATACTTTATTTGCTCGCCGATTTCTACATTTAATCCCTCCCTGTGAAGATGTTCACCACTTGTCACACAGGAATGTCCCTTTACAAATATCTCAGGGTCCTGTGGTCTCCTCTGGGCTTTGCAGTATTACTTAAAATAATAATTTATAGCTGTGTGGGATGTGCAACAACATTCCTCCTCGTTAATAAACCAACCATAATGATGAGTGTGCAGACTTGATTTGCTTAATGTTGCTGTTCCTCTTTCAGCCATGACAACTGACACCATGATCCTGGAGAACCTCAACGGCTCCTCAGCCATCAGAACAGAGTACACTGGACATAAGACTAAAGGTAAACACTGATATGTCATGGACTTCCTATTATACCCTGTCACAGTGGCTCATGTCTAGCCTCGACTTTACCTTCTCTAACAATGACCGGCCTCTCTCCCTGTGCTTTTGTCCTGCTGAAGACCTGCAGATGGTCTGTGGCTTCTCCTGTGAGGACCTGGTCAGCATGTTTAAGGAGCTGAAGGGCCTCGGTGTAGTGGTCAAGGAGCTGTCCAATGAACTCCGCCAGCTGGTAAGGAAACCAACCAGACTGTCTGGTAGCAGGGTGCAAGAGACCGTCTGCCTGTCTGTCTGCCTTGTGTGTGTGTTTGTGTGTGTTGTGTGGTCTCTGAGTTACCATCAACACAGTTGTCCAGCAGAATAAAGTCAGGAGATGTAGATGTTTGTCAGGTTTTGAACTGTGAAAGCGTATTCAGCGTATACTTAAAATTACTAAGCCTTATTCAGACTACTTAAATATATATTTCTGTATATCATATGATATTATGCGTGTTTGGATTTACACTTAAGTTCCCATACATATCCCAGTCTTAATTATTTTCTGGGTTTAACGTTGAACTTATCTAGATCTAAAGTATGTATTTCCAAGCTAACAGCTACCTGGGATCCAAATAATCAATAAACAATATGTCTGCTTTGTCTGTTTCTCCCTCACCTCCCTCCCAGACGGATGAGAACAAGCTGATTAGGAACCGCATTGGCATTCACAATGGCGTCTGCATCCACAACGGCATTGTGCACAAGAACAGAGACGAGTGGACCGTGGACGACTGCACCGAGTGCACTTGTCAGGTGAGGCCCCCCCGTCAGCCTGTGCACATTGTTGTCTTGAGTGCTTAAACGCACGCGTGAGGGGACGCGCCCTGTGGTCGGACTTGTTTTTACTCGCACTCGCAAAGTGTAAAGGCAACTCACACTCACACACACTTACCACCACTCATCTGGTCTGGTCAGTAATTAGTCGTGTTAAGGCCTGGCAGAGGGCCAGCAGCCTTTATGGTTGTAATGAGAGGTCCGTTGTCAGAAGTTCAACTCGAGAGCTAGAGGGACTTGACCAGACTTTAAGTAATGCATTGCCCATAATTAAGAACGACTTTGGCTCTGGAAATAAGTGATGTGTTCAGGAGAAAAATACTTGGTAGAGAAGAATCTTGTGAGATATGTTTAATTTCCTGATTTCCTCTTCTACTGATCCTCCTTTCCCCCCTGTCAGCGAACAGATCCAGGAGAGTGAACATTAGCATGCATAGTCAGAAGCAGTTGTTATCCCTGAGTCATTCCCAGTGCACCCACACAGGTTGTGCTGGCAGGCTGCCTTTCCTTGTACGGGGCTCAGTGCCCAGTCCGGCACCACGGTGAAACTGACTTTCGTTATTAGGACTTTGGCCTCATTCCCACCCTCCCCCTGACCCAGTGGGCAGGTGGTTGCTTGCGGGGGTCTCCATTCTCAGCCAGAGTTCTGCTTTTTAGTTTCTCTAGCACGCAAAATCCGTGCACATGCAGATGCTTTAATGAGCCGGTTGCACGGACTTGGAGTAAAACTTGGATAATGAACTACCCCGAAACACGCACTCATTAAAATTCACAACAAACGGCTCTACATTAGTGACACATTTCTGTAATGTCTCAATTTCATTTGGAAGAGGCAATTTAATCCAGCGCCTGGACGTAATTTGGAAGGAAATTGAAGCAGCATTTGGTGAGATCCACATATGCGAGCATATGTTTAACCATAAATTTGATCTTTGTGCTTTTGCAGAACTCTGCTACTGTGTGCCGCAAGATCTCCTGCCCCCTGATCCCCTGCGCTAATGCTACTGTTCCTGATGGGGAGTGCTGCCCACGCTGTGGAACACGTAAGCATTTCTGTTTTCTAAAGCCTCAAAACTCATTGTTAGAATCTGCACAGCATAGAAAAGTGCACTATAATCGCAGTTATGTAAACCTGCAGCATAAGCCGCTGTATAAATATCCCCTGTAGGCTAGAATGTATACGTTTCAACTAACACACGCAGCATTCAAACACTGCCCTATTCACAGAGAGAGCCGTTTAGGTTATTTGCCATATTAAACAAAAAAAAGCCACAAATATTTCCAGAGATGTAAATGTTTCTATTCAAGAGAAAGCATGTTAATTTTAGAGATGATTTGACTGCAATAACATCCGAGGAAATGAAAGGGTGCTTATGTGTTTGGAACATTGGCGCTTTGTGCTCCAAAACATCTTTGAATCTTCAAGTTGAAATGGCTGTAATTTGCCAAATTGGTTAAAGCGGAATGGAAAATTGGTTGGCTGTTTAGTGAAGCCATCTCCTGCATGAAGAGAAGTGACATGTTCTTCATACCTATGCAGGCTTGGCTGCAATGCCTCCCTAAGACCTAAATAAACAGGGGAGCCGCATTCATCCAGACCTCAGCCACTTGTTGAAGTCATTACACACCCAGGACGGTGTTTGCAAAACCCGTTTCCTCTTTGGGAAAACATAAGTCGATGGGGCATCCCTATGCATCCTGAGGACAGTGGCCCTTTCTGTTTCTCCAGCTTCTTTCAGTGTGTTAGTCTCAATAGATGGCCTTCCCAGCTCAGTCCCAGCTAAATCCACACTATTAGCCCTCCGCTTTAAGAGCTTTCCCTCCTCATTTAGGCTTGGGGGGGGGGGGGGTTCTGCGAGGGGGTGCTGCTTCGCTGGAATAGCTCTTTTATTGTCTTCTTCTTCCCCTCTCTCTCATATTCTCTCCCTCTCCCTCCTCCTCAGCGAGCGACTATGCAGAGGATGGCTGGTCGCCGTGGTCTGAATGGACCCATTGTTCTGTGTCATGTGGGCGGGGCATCCAGCAGCGTGGACGCTCCTGCGACCGTATCAATAACAACTGCGAGGGGACCTCTGTTCAGACCCGCGACTGCTACCTCCAAGAGTGTGACAAGCGCTGTGAGTAAACAACATATTCTCACCCATCAGCCAAACAAAGGAATAAGGCAGCCCAACTGATTTACATCTTATCTGTGATTTGGGGTTTTGGTAGCTTGTGTGCCATAATGGTCGACCGCTTTGCTTCCTGATGACTGACCTCTGACCTTTCTTTGTGACTTCCAGTCAAGCAAGACGGCAACTGGAGTCACTGGTCACCCTGGTCCTCCTGCTCCGTCACCTGCGGTGCTGGTGTCATCACCCGTATCCGCCTCTGCAACTCCCCCACCCCTCAGCTCGGAGGCAAGGACTGTGAGGGAGAAGGCCGGCAAACCGAGAAGTGTCAGAAGTCTCCGTGCCCGAGTAAGTCCCACCCTCTGATATTCGCTGCCTGGTTGTGTTTGTGCGTTGTATACAGCAGGACAGATATCAATCAGGTTTTCTTTTTGTCCTTCAGTCAACGGCAACTGGGGACCCTGGTCACCATGGGATACCTGCAGTGCCACCTGTGGAGGCGGTGCCCAGACCCGTAAACGCCTGTGCAACGACCCTGCACCAAAATACGGCGGCAAAGATTGTGTTGGTGATGCCAAAGACACCCAGAGGTGCAACAAGAACGCCTGTCCAATTGGTGAGGCACTGTAATCACTTCCAGACTTACTTCTAAGCTGAGGTCCACATATCTGTCTTCTAAAGATAATGTTTTCCCTGTGCCTTCAATTACTGTAGTAGTCTAAATCTGAATGACACCATTGATCTCGCAGTTGTTGTCTTGATAATAAGCCAACATTTCTGTTTTCAGATGGATGCCTGTCCAACCCCTGCTTTGCTGGAGCCAAATGCACCAGTTTCCCTGATGGCTCCTGGAAGTGTGGAAAGTGCCCAGCTGGCTACACTGGCAATGGTATCAAGTGTAAAGACATTGATGAGGTAAGGATTTCATTAGACCTGGTATCATGATTTTGTCAGCTTCAAACAGTGATTAATGCCTGTTAAAACATCTACCAAGTCTCCAGCTCGGCAATCTCTTGTTCTTTTCATCCTAAAAAACAGTGCAAGGAGGTTCCAGACACTTGCTTTGAGTTCAATGGTGTGCACCGCTGTGAGAACACAGATCCTGGCTACAACTGTCTGCCTTGCCCTCCTCGCTACTCAGGACCCCAGCCGTTTGGCAAAGGTGTGGAGCAGGCTGCTGCTAAGAAACAGGCAAGTACTCAACTCTTGTATTAAGAGCAGCCAATCAGAGAGAAGCAAAAATCAAATGCTTGAACAAAAGTTTATGATAAATACATACTGATAGTGAGACGAATGCCTACATTTTCTAACTCAAACCATGCATCCCTCTTTCACTCTCCAGGTGTGCACGCCCCGTAATCCCTGCCTCGATGGAAGTCATGACTGCAACAAGAACGCCCGGTGTAACTACCTTGGACACTTTGCCGATCCCATGTACCGCTGCGAGTGCAAGCCTGGCTATGCCGGCAACGGCCATATCTGTGGAGAGGACACAGATCTGGATGGATGGCCCAATGCTGACCTGGTTTGTGTGGAGAATGCCACCTACCACTGCAAAAAGGTACTTATAAGTGAAACAGGAAGGCTCAAGATTTTTTTTTTTTTTGTCAGGGTTAAAGTCAGACTGTTTGTTATCATCACTAACTGTCTAACTTCGTTTTCTGTTATTCAGGACAACTGTCCCAACCTCCCCAACTCTGGGCAGGAAGATTACGATAAGGACGGCATTGGAGATGCCTGTGACAATGATGATGACAATGATGGCATTCCTGACGATAGGGTAAGTGAAACTCTCCAGATGTGGCCATAACTGCGCACAAGGGAGTGTCTGTGTGGGTGTTCTGTGATTGTGATTTCTGCATTCATCATTCATGCTGTGTAATAAGAAGGCAGGTGGAGAGGGGGGGAAAGGGAGGGGAGGATAAGCAGGAAAGCAAATGTTTCTCCTCAACCTGAGCCAAAACCTCAAATTCCAACACTGAGGTACAGCTCTGAAGGAGCAGCACTGTTCGTTTGCTAATCCCAACATAAGATTTGGGACAGGACGTAAAAATAAAGCACCTTTTCATCCTGCATCACTCCCTCTCTGTAAATAGATCCACTCAGGCTCAGATGGCAAATGACGTACTGAAATGAAGCTGCACTTGAAAATTTGAAAATCCTTAACTCCTTCTCTTCCTCTTTGTCTCGCTTTCTTTTTGAAATAGGACAACTGTCCATTCGTGTACAACCCCAGGCAGTATGACTATGACCGCGATGATGTGGGTGACCGCTGTGACAACTGCCCCTACAATAGTAACCCAGATCAAACAGACACTGACAACAACGGAGAGGGAGATGCCTGTGCTGTGGACATCGATGGGGATGGTGAGGACTGGAAAAAGGATCCTCAGGCTGAACTGAGGAAATGAGGTCATGCTTTTTGAGTAATATATCTTGTACTGGCTTTTCACGTCACATTTCTATTAATTTCACAGGCATACTGAATGAAAAGGACAACTGTCCCTATGTGTACAACGTTGACCAGAGAGACACAGATCTGGATGGAGTGGGAGACATGTGCGACAATTGCCCTCTGGAACATAATCCCGATCAGGTGTGTGGACACATGTACATACACATTTTCTTCCACTTCACCCGCCAACAATAATCCACATTCATCTCCCTGCCTTTCTCTGTAGCTCAGCATATATCTGTCTTTCAATTGAGACAGAGCCTCTGCGATTAGCCCTCTGTAGCTGTATAAGCTTTATCGTGCCATGTAAAGGTGGACTAAATCCTGTATGCAGCTCAAGGGCACATCAGTTCAATAAGGCGTGGTGGGGGGCTAGGGGTCTTTTCAATGGCCCATTGACGTTAGCTAGCTAATGTGGGGAAAGAGGCCCCAGGCTGGATATTAGTGAGGAATGGTCTGGCCCTAGGCTGTGTGCATGCCCTGTCTGTGCACCACGGGCCAGCTCAGTCCACCTGTGCCATGCTACACTGAGAAATAGGAATGTGTTGAACAACGGGAATCAGGATGGGGGAACATGGGGGGAGTCTAAATCTACACTGATGTATTGCGTGCAGCAATTAAAAGCCAGAAGAGACAAGTCCAAACATATTACTTGCTTTTCCAAAGTCTACAAAAACTGCACAAAAATACTCCCTTCGTGTTCAAGTTGTGGTCTTATAGAGATTTCTTTATTGAATATTTGATACTACACAGTTACCCAAATCCCCACATCCCCTGCTGTCACCCTCCATCTCCACTCATTCATCCCCTTTAGCCCTATTCTTTCTTAGAGCCGCAGGGTGCGTCTAGTCCTGCCAGTTAGGAATAGCAGGAAGCTGGAAGCACTCAGCAAGCAAATTGCAGGAGGAGGAGCAATAGTGTTGTAGAGTGATGTTTGATTTTTCGTAGCTGAAACATGCTGACAGATCTCTTGGACAAATTGAGCTTGGCAGGTTTACAGAGGCAGAGTGATTTTGGCAAAGAAAGTCCTTAATGAGAGCAGAGATTAAAGAACAATGATAATAGGAAACACCACAGTGAAAGGATATAAACATGGTGGAATGTAATAACCTATGTTAGTCTAATAACACTTTATTGTCCCCTTAAGCCAAGAATTAACACTGATGGCAAAACATTGTATCATTGCAGGTGGATTCAGATGATGACCGCGTGGGAGACAAGTGTGACAGCAACCAGGACATCGACGAGGATGGACACCAGAACAACCTGGACAACTGCCCATACATCCCCAACGCCAACCAGGCTGACCATGACAAGGATGGCAAGGGCGATGCCTGCGACCATGATGATGATAACGATGGCATCCCTGATGACAAGGACAACTGTAGATTGGCCTTCAACCCTGACCAAGTGGACTCTGATGGTGAGCAACCCCAAAGAAGGTTGCACTAAAGCAGCAATGAGCTGAAAGCTCACAGCATGTCTAGAGAACTTCAAAGCTCATTCAGTATTATCGTTAACGAATATGTACACTTTTCAGGGGATGGTCGTGGAGACGCTTGCAAAGATGACTTTGACCAAGACAATGTGCCTGACATCTACGACGTGTGTCCAGAGAACTTTGACATTAGCGAGACAGACTTCCGCAAGTTCCAGATGGTTCCTCTAGATCCCAAAGGCACTTCACAGATTGACCCCAACTGGGTTGTCCGTCATCAGGGTAAAGAGCTGGTTCAGACTGTCAACTGCGACCCTGGCATCGCTGTTGGTATGTAAAAATTGTCAGCATCTGAGTACTTTAAATCATTCAGTTGAATTTCTGTACTGAAGTTCTGACCTCCTTCTTGCGTTTTTCCTTCAGGTTACCACGAGTTCAATTCAGTGGACTTCAGTGGGACTTTCTTCATCAACACAGAGAGGGATGATGATTATGCCGGCTTTGTGTTTGGTTACCAGTCCAGTTCCAGGTTCTATGTTGTGATGTGGAAGCAGATTACGCAGACATACTGGTCGAATAAACCCACCAAGGCCCAGGGCTACTCTGGCCTGTCCATTAAAGTGGTTAACTCCACCACTGGCCCAGGAGAGCACCTCAGGAATGCCCTGTGGCACACAGGGAATACCCCAGGACAGGTAAGAAATTTGGTGGACTTCTGGGAGCTTCTATCACCCAATGAATGATTGTGTGAGAAGATGAACTAATGTTTTTTTTATTCCCCATGCTTTAGGTCCGCACTCTCTGGCATGACCCAAAGAATGTTGGATGGAAAGACTTCACTGCCTACAGATGGCATCTGATCCACAGACCGAGAACAGGACTTATTAGGTGGGCAGATGATATTAACTAGTCCACATAGAGTACCAAGTGAAGCACCAAGTTTTGGAACTGACCAACTTCTCTTTGTTTCTTTCCTCCACCAGAGTTGTGATGTACGAGGGCAAGAAGATCATGGCAGATTCTGGTAGCATCTATGACAAGACATATGCCGGTGGCAGGCTAGGTCTTTTTGTTTTCTCACAAGAGATGGTATACTTCTCAGACCTCAAGTATGAATGCAGAGGTAAGCATTTACGTAAAATAAGTAAATATGATTGTAGAAGAATTGTACTGGAAAGCATTTGATGTTCTGCTCCTTAAATCAACGTAGAATCCATATCCAATGCCTTTTATTGTCTCTCTCTTTTAACAGATGTCTAAATGGACGGCGCAGGAAGCTCTGAGGAATGCACCTTTTTTGTATAAAGTATGAACTTATGTATTCTGATGCAAAGTCCAGGGACCGATTTATCTCCGCAACTCTTTCTTCTGCGGCACGCACACTCGGACGGGGCGAAGGGCATGTGGTTGGCCTCAGGGTAGCTTGAAGCTGGTTCGGGCAGAGCACCAACCTGTTGACTGCCAGTTGAGGATCAGAGAGCCCCCTTCTCCTCCACCCTTTAGCATCCACGAGAGCAGGGAGAGCTGGGGGGAAAAAAGGAAAACAAACCCTCTAGCTCTGCCAGTAGGACACAAACACCTTTCTATCCCAGCTCTGCCTGCTTTCTCGCTCTCTGAAAGACCTCATTCATCTCTGTGCGGGAACGGCTCCCCATAGACAACTATGCACTTCCAAGCCTTTACATCTCTCTCTCTCTCTTTCTATCCCACTTCTTCAGCCTGTGTGCCTTTCTACCTTACCTTCTGGATGGACATCCCAAAGAAAGAACCGATGAAATATTCCCTTTGCTTTACTAGGTCTGCCAGGATGTAGATTTCTGAATGATACAACTTTTGAGGACTCACAGGATGAAGACAGCAGTAACATTTTTTTTAGGAATCTTTGTTTTTGAGGACTTGTGATTTAAGAAAACAGTTGGGAGTGGAGCGAGTTAGACATAAGGGGAACATGATGTTGTGGGTGTTTGCGTTCATGCATGTACTGTATGTGGAAGACTGGCCATGAACGTAACAAGAAAGTGCTTTTATGCATCTACCTAAGAATCTCTGTAGAGAAGAACTATGGAGAAGAGAAATACAAAAATGAACATCTAGGTTAGCTATGTTTTGAACTTACAAGTATCATGGGCTTTGTTGGTGTTGTCTGGTTAACTAAACAACTCAGGGTGAGATGGAAGTAACGACCTTCCCATGTCAGACCAGTAAGGAAATAAAAAAGATGATTATATTTTACAAAAACTTGCCAGAGCCAGTGATCTTAAAGCCAGTATTGCCTCCAAAATACTCCCCATCTTACATCAAAACTTTGGTCAATGAAGAGATTATCTCCCTCAGCTTTTGAGGATTTCAATTAGAAATTATGTAAATACATGTAATTTATTGACTCTTGCCTACAGTGTAGGCAGCAAAGGAAATTTGAATGCTTTGAAAAAGTAAAAAAGAAAGAAAGAAAAGCATCCAATATTACAGTGAAACAGACCCCAAATCAGGTACAGCCAGGTGTCAGATGGAGGATGCTTGCTCTTGTCAGTGTCTATTATCTCCTGTTGTACAAAGTCAATTAGGTATTCTTCAGATAGGGCTATTTAGCATGAAGTGTATGTGAACTTGTGTGCCTTTTCTTCAGAGAGAGATGAAAAACAAAGGAGATCTTTGATGTACAAATATTACCTCATTGCTGTTGTATAATTTGATCAAACAAAAAACACAACCTAAGTACTTTTTCATATTCCTTTGAAATGATGGACGTCTTGCTACTGTAGCATGAGCTGTAAATAGTATGACATTTCATATCTAAAGAACAAAAACACGTCGAGCTCCCAATCCCGTGATCCACCCCAGTGACAAATGACAGTAAAATGGGAGATTCCTTTTTTTTAATGAATAATTTTGCTTTATCATGTATGTCCAATGCTGTTTTTAGCAGATAAATTATTGTTCTGTTTTGTCTTAGCTGTTTGTGAGAGGATGAACTGTGTGTGTGTGCGCGCGCGTGTGTGTAGATAAATGCTATTTAAATAATTTATCAGGATTTGTTGCCTTACCAAAGGGCGCACGTCCATCTGTATAAACGGTTTGCACACTGACGTGAGGATGTTCTGTTCTTTATCGTTTTTACCTTCTTTGTTATTGTGTATCATTGTTACCATTATTTTTGTACAATTAGTTTTGCTTGTCTGTAAACATTTTCTTAGTTGTACAAAGCAAAAAAAAAAAATGCTGTTTTTATTCATAGCGATTATTTTGTTACATACTTCAAGACAATAAATAGTTGTTAAAATTCTCAAGCGTGTCTGTGTTTTTGTCAGGATGGAGCTATTTTATTATTCTTTGTCCTCCAGGTTTATGATTTATAATATAAAACATATATGTTTTACATTAAACACAAACTAGACTTATCGTATCTCAAAGATAACCAGCTGTGATTAGTTCTACGGTAGCCCCAAAGCTCAACACTTGAACATACTCAAAGTCAAAACGATTGCTCAGTTCCCCCAAAGGCACAAACAGAGTTGTACTTTCAGGCCTTTCTCTCTCTGCAGAGAGGCACACATAGCCTCCGTGATAAAGGCCACATGAGGAATTTGACACAGACGTCTGCTTCTCAGCTTGATCTGCCTGACCTCTCTAATGTGCGCTGACCTCTGCAGGAGGTTAAACAACACAGAGAACAAATATTAGACTGACACAAACCTTGACATTGGCTCACTAGCTTAAGGACATACAGGCTGGACGAAATAGCAAGAACACAACACGGCAGGTCCACAAATTGTCTCAACAACTTTTTTGTTGCTCGTACAACAACAACACATTTACCATGAGTGCTCGGAAACATTTTGTGATTCTTTTGGGTGATACCACAATCTAATTACTGACTGCAATGTTGTTTTCCCCTCCATCTTTAGTGTTAGTGCAGTCATTTCTGCACTGGATGTCCAACACATCACTGGTACAAGCCTTCATGGGTCCAAACGTATGGAAAAACAATCCAAAACAGGCAGATGGAAAACCTAACTGAACCCGACCTGCATACAGCAAATTAATTTTCCAAAAAACAGAGCTGATCCAAACAAACTCAAGGAGCCGGATTAAAAATGCAGTCAAACGGAACAGATGCAAAACAGAAAGAGAACACCGAAACTGGCAAGAGCCCGACGTGCCACCAGTTAACAAGCAGCAGGGTCCAAAAGAGTAGCAACACATGTAATGTTTCCGTGGACTCAAGTACCCAACACAACTAAACTGAACAGAGGTAAGACATGGCCTCTAGAGGACCTATGAAGACCCCTAATTTACTGGTCAAACTGTCCTGCACAGTGGTTCCTTCTAACATAGACTCTCTTTGGCCATGTTGGCTACATCTCTGCTCATGCAAAAAACCAAACTCTTCTTCAGTTTCTTCTAAAAAGGAAAGAAAAACACAATTTTCTGTCTGCCAGTGTAGAAGAAGTCGAAGAAGAACAACAACCAGACAAGATGTGTTTAGACGTGTTCAGTAAGCGCTTGTTATGAGCTGAGTATTGGATGAAACACTGCTGCAGTCAAATATAGAGAAGCAAACAGACATTTATGGGCGAGTTATGAAATTTCAATTACGCTCTTACAGAATTACAGAATTAGAGTCAATTACGAACTCTTTCTTATTAATGATGACAACCCGGTATGGATCATGACAATGTGGCAACACTGAAGACTAGACATCTTAATACCAGCTGCAGTTCTCGCACATCTCTGCCAGCTGTCTACAAACACCCACATGTTTACTCTCAGACCCTTTTTTAGGCTCGCATGTCAGCATGCGAGTGCTGCCACACTGAGAATCACCAAAAGTCACCGACAGACAATTCTCTTATTCTCTCATCTGATAATGTCTGATTTTATGTGAATTGTTCTAATGTTAATTAAATGCAAAAATCAATTTCACAACTGCCCCATAGTCAGACAGATTGTCGTACAACATCAACAAGAAAAGCAGCAAATTGTCAGATCTGAATCAGCAAATATTTGCAGATTGGTTTTCTGTCTGGCAGCTGATCAATTAATCGACTAATTCAGCTGAGCGCGATTCCAAGAGGAGGATTTTCTATCTTACATATCTCTCTTATCGTAGTTAGAGTTAGAGACACTGCTGTAAGACACCTTGATGCAAACCACAATGTGTCATGTTGCCCACTCTTAGATTTTCTCAGCATGACCCAGACTTCAAACTGGCAGCCTTCCGGTCTCAGCACACACACTCCTCAAATAATGACAGACCGAAGCTGAAGAAGACCCACCCAATTACCTCCAGCACCCTTAATGGGTCTAAAAAAACACCCTTTGCAGTAAAAGGATAATACATTAGCCTTGAAGTGTAGTGACTAATGCAAAGTGCTGATGAATGGAACAAAAGCCATCCACCCTGGAGTTACAACGGCTTTATTTAGCTCCTGTAATCCACCCGGGGAAGTGGAGAGACTGCGCTCCATTTGCAGAACCCACTGCCACAATTGGCCTCAAACCTCAAACTTCAAACTTGAAACGCTACATTTCATCTGGCCTCCCTCCTCCTCTGGTCTGTCATTCAACACCTTTGTGCCTCAATGCTGATGCGTATTGTGGTGCTGAAGTGTTATGTTAAGATGGAGGACCCCCCACTGAATACTGCTGCATTTATCCACCATATACGTTTGTAAGCACAGGAGCTGTAGGGCCCCACCTGTACATACAGTATCTGAGACTCAAATAAGAGCAGAATAACATTTTCTTGAACAATATAGACTAAGTCTGGAATGTGGTTTTAGTCAAAGCATTTTCCTTCCATTATAGTAATAGCTGGGTGTGCAGAGTGGGATCAAAATAAAACCTCAGTGACACCTGTGCTCTACTGTTTTGAAGGAAAAAAAACAGCCGCAGGCAGCAGAATTGTTAAAATCATCATCACTTTATTCACTCATGTGGTTATGTAACATCTCGAGTCATCTGCTTTCGGGCTCCACAAACGGCTTGGCTTTGGCTTTGCTCGAGATCTCTGCGTTTTAGAGGCAGGGGTTACCAATCACAATATAATACATATATAATAGCTTAGCAATCTGGTGATCCACATGTGGTTATTGACCTGCGTTACATCTGTTGAAATGACAGACGGCCTTCAGTGCTTTCACGTTGTCATTTTATACTCATTTGTTCACTCTTTGTCTTTTAACACTGCTGAATTTTAGAGAGTGCTTCAACCTTGTGAATGACTCGAAATCTTTCCTTGTGATGTTCTAAATGTCAAATAGCTGAGCGTTGTTATTCTATATCAGTGGTGAGTATATTATTTGGAGACTTTCTGAACACGGGCCACGGGCGCCTAGGAGGAAGTTCCTGGTTTGAACATCTCAGCCGGTTTGGGCCTTTTTGTGTGGAGTTTGTTCTCATCGAGTCTATGAGGGTTGGCTTCCTCCCACAGCTTAACCCTAATTCGGGCCCAGGACATGCAGGTTTAAAGCTTAATTTGTGACTCCAAATTGCCCATAGGTGTGAGAGCATCAATGTGTCAGCCCTGTAATGAACTGGTGACATCTCGCTCAATGTCAGTTGGGAACAGCTCCAGTCCCGACTGAGATAAGCGGTTATGGATGGATAGACTTTCTGAACATACTTTTGAGTGACATAACTGTGATATAATTAAATAAACACTTTGTAATACCCTTCTGTAAACCACCATAAAATAATTCCCCAAAGAGAACAATACGATTCCTGTGATTGTTGGCAGCAGCGATGGGATTCCTGACTAGGATGTGCTGTGACCTTTGACCCCTGAGCTGGCTGCACCTGGCAAACTCAAACAGTCAGTGAATATTTTGATGGAAAAAGGCGACCTTTATCACCTTTCCACGCATAGCGATATGTGACAAACCCATCTCCAAACATCACTGTAAGGATGTCATAAATCTCTGCGCTCGCGTCGGCATGCCTCTAGCACAATAAAAATGACAGGTTATGAAAAGCAAGTGTGCAATCTTAAAAACAATGAGGTGGAAAAATCGCTGATAATTTTCAAGTGCCTGGTATGAGAGCTATGCACTGAAGCCTAATCAGCGACGTGTTTTTGAGGTTCTAAAGCGAGACGCGTCACGCGTGTTTGCTCGCCTCTTGAACCTTGTCACATCTGCTTGATGTGTTCTTTGTGCATTACTACTGTTTGTTTTTCCTCCCTCCTCTTCGGGACACAAGTGAGGCAGAGCAAGTGTTTGAATAGTGAAAAGATGAATGTTCCAAAACAACACGGAGGGAAGATTAATTCCATTATGGATGAAATTTCTTCTTGTTCCCGATTTTATTGCTTTGAGACGAACGCCAAATGCCTGCTTTTACTCTGCAGTGTGGAAATACCCGGCACATGCTCGCCTTCGTTTGAATGTACAAGTCTTCCACTGTCCAGGTTAACCACAATGAGATACAATCTCTTTTTCACGTGTGGCATGTTGTTAAAAATGTTCAAACGTGCAGGTTTCCATGGAGGTCCAATGAAGATTCGGGATTTGAAGCTGCTTTCCTCGTCTCCCTGCTGGATCTTTTCCTTTCCTTTAACTCATTATTTGAAATCAGTCAACTAACCATTTTTCCTAATTATACTTGACTTGTCAAACGTTTCCAAAATCACATTTTGACATGTTTTAGCAGACACAGTGACATCATTTTGTGTTCAAAATCATTTCAGCATCTTCACATAAAAATCATGAAATACATCTTGCAATGACTGCGGGGGTCGTCAGAGTAGAAAAGCAGCATTATAGCAGGGTGTGTGTTTGGGTGTCACTTGACAAAAACTCTGTTTACAATACCAAAGAGAGTGGTTAGGGTCCAATTATTTATTGCCCCCTCCTCCTCCTCCTGATCTAACATTCTGGTTGAGGGAGATGTGGATGGAGGCCAGCGGTCCTTTACAGCCGCCTATCTCCATCCAATCAAACCCGAAGGATTTGCTTTAATTATCTATACGACAAACACATGTTCTGTTAGGTAAAGAGGCTTTCACTGTGGCTTTTAAAAAGGTATCACTTAGGCATCTACAATTGTCCAGATGTGTCCTAAATATTAATAGAATGCTGGTCGCTAACGTCCGAGGAGGTTTTTCTCCCGTTCAGTTCCCAGAGTCTAAAAAGAAAGCCAGCTCAGCGTAATGTAAACAATAAGACATAAGGCAGCTGTGTTTCCAATTCACTGCAACAATTACTGACTGCAAGTTTTGACGATGCACCCACAGCAAACGTTTGTTTTTGTGCTTGTGCAACACTGGAAGCATGAGGGTGAATCGCATATACAGACAACAGCAGAAAAGAAAAGACCCCAGACACTATTAGTGTGCTATTCATTAACCAGACTGGCAGCAGATGAGAGAGAATAGGGAGACTGAAGGAAGAAGCGATGGCTTTTAATTTCCTGAAGGGAGCACGCCCTGCTACTCCTCTACAGCTTCTGTTTATCCGACGGCCTATAATTCCTTCTGGCCTTGTGTTGAGTTACAGATTCGGCTTCAAACACACAGCATCTCTGCCACAGCAAAGACATTTGTGCGCCCGTACAGTATACCTCTACTACTATCAGCAGCATGACTCAGCCGCGTATTAACGTCACCGTAGAATCACAGGCTTTAATGACTGTAATATCCAGGAAGAGAACAGCTGAGGAGGTTTAAGGTTTAAGCGCCGCAAAAGGCAAAGTACGCAAGATATCAGATTCAAACCATCAATGATTTTAGCGGCACTTCCTTCCTATACCTACAACCAGTCATCAGAGAAACTGAGATATGAACGGTTGCTTAGTGCTGAGCATCAGTGCCAGTGGCATGAACAGGCAGGTCTAAAGTTGGCCTCAGGTCAGAGTTTGTCCTGAAAAATGGACGTGATGTCTTCTGTTTGAACACTCGCAGCGATGAGCGACTACCCAGAGGAAGTCAAGTGTTCCCTGTGTTGTTGACCACAAAAAAAAAAAAAAAAATCGCCCACCCCCACCTCTCCACACGGGGGTGCGAAATATTAGAGATAGCTGTGGCAGACGGATTTCCACACAGATACTAGACTTCCCTACAGGTCGGCATTGCGTGAGAGACAGAGATGTAAACAGTTGAGATAGAGACACCTGGGTTTCGTTTATGTGCCGCGGCACGGAGGAAGTGGGATACTAGTCGGGGTTTATTTGAATTGACATGTGTTATGATGGTGCAATTTGGCTGGAGCTCATTGGCTTACATGTGAAGTAACCCAGTAACCCACTTTGGTTGCAGTTATTTAAGCCATCTTTATTGCTTTTTGGCGTCAGCCTCCGAGCTTTATAAAACAACAAGACTCAACTCTTTGCAGTTCTTCTCGCTATGGCTCGGGTAGTCGATTGGGTCATTTACTAACAGGAGGGTTGCTGGTTTGATTCCTGGTGTGTATGGGTGAGTTTAGTATCAGCATTCATGCTTTGGATGTCTCCTTCCATGCTAGGCTGTGTCATTAGTGTATGATTGTGTGTCCATTTACCATTTCTGAGATAAAACTTTGGCTCGAGTCCATTTTTTTGAGTCTGTTCTTAGAGAAGGAGCGCTTCCGGCAAAGCCGAGCCCCCGACGAACAAACCGTGAAGGAACAGAGAGACGGAGAGACGGCTCCAGTCTCGAGCTCCTGCCGATGCTATGACAAGGTTTACAGAAGTGACTAATGTGGGCTACAGGACCAGGCCAGACCCCAGGTTTCCACTCGCACAGGTCTGTGCCAGGCTGTTTGACAGTTGGAAATGGGGAAAGTCAATGAGGGAAAAAAAAAAAAAAACTTCTAAATGAAGCAGACTGACAAGTGGGTGCCAATATGTCACTGTGCATCACAGTGGGAAAAACACAGAACTGAGACATGCTTTTATGGAGCCATCTAGTCAATGAGCTATCTATGCAGCATCTGTGTACAAATATGTGATTCTTTTTTTTCTGTTTATTCGTTTATTTGACTGGGCTTACATGTTTTTTTTCCATTCACACCAGCTGCCCAGAACAGCCACAGTCTTCACTTGTACACTGGAAGGTCAATGCCTTTCTCAGTGGACATTTATTGGCAGTAGCTAAAAGAGGAGACAGTTGGAGTGTAACACAGCAGCTCTGTCGCTTCACAGGGGGAAAAAAAATAAAAAATTCCTCAGCTGGAATGTGTTTGGAAACACTTTCTCTTCAAGTCATGTGAGGTTAAAGTGTGTTTGATGCAGCACGGCATGCAAATCTACTGTATATAATGTAGATTAATGGATGGTTATGTGTTTATTAACCTGTAACTTGTCGATCCAAAAGACTTCCAGTTTTCTCTCACCTTACAGAAGTCCAGGTAGTCACAGGGTAGTTAATATATTTGAGTTCTGCTAACATGTCAAATGACTTTTTGTTCTTCCAGTGGAAAAATATGATATTCTAGATAACAAACAAACGGTGAAGTCCTTTGGAGATGTAAAATCCACAAATATCTGTGTTACATTGTGCAGTGGTTACAGTTGTTGCACTTGTTTGGACCCTCTGGGCTTCTGGGTCGGGTGTTTGGTTGATGGTGGCTGCGTACCAGTTTGTCATGTAGAGCAGAGCATTTCCTAAAACTGATTAATGAGAGTTTAAGGCAGATCTGGCTGAGTATTCCATCACTCTCAATGATACCCCAGTTTCTATTTATAATCTGTTTAATGTGTCTGTCTCTGTACTGTATGCTGTGACAAATACTACCCTTTGTTAATTTGAGGATTTCTTTGTAGAAAAGTGTGTCTGTTCAGCTGTTTGGCTCTCGTGTATGTGTTTCTATATCCCTGTTTCTGAAAATGTAACACAGTTTCCTTCCAACTCCTTTACCTGCTCACTAATTCTTCAGACTTGTTGGCACTGGTCACGTTGGTGTCTGCTGCTTCATCCTAAATGTATACAAAGATATGAAGCCCTTTGATTGTCTTCAAAGATCGTAAGAGAAGTCTCATTT
Source organism: Nibea coibor (assembly GCA_023373845.1). Classification (NCBI taxonomy): domain Eukaryota; kingdom Metazoa; phylum Chordata; class Actinopteri; family Sciaenidae; genus Nibea; species Nibea coibor. The sequence continues at coordinate 16,170,568 of CM041730.1, forward strand.
TCCCTTCCTGGCGGAGCCATCTGTGGGCAGTAGCTATAGAGTAAACACCTGGGAGGACGCTCTGCGGGCTGAACACTTCTTCCCTCTCTTTATCCTGCTGCGCCGTTTAACCACAAGACCACGAGGCAACAGCAAGCTCCTCCAACAAATGATGTGAACTGAAGAAATGAATGTGGACAAGTTTATTTTGGGAATGTGAAGGTAATTCAAGGAAGTGAATGTGGGAGACTGGAGAAGAATCTTCTAAAATGTGGCTACCTAAACCACAAAGAGCAGCAGCATGCAAGACCTGCAATGCGACAGTCAATGAGACGGCTGGGACACGACCACGCATATTAGCTACCTAAGCGGGCTGTACAATGTCTAGTCTCGGTCTTGACCCCTCAAAGTCTTCTACAAGAACTATGATATTAATGTAAAATTATATAATCAGTGTATTTCTAAGTCCCATTTTGCGATGGAGCAACGTGCAGTCACACATGCGCGTACAGATAGGCGCTAATCCTTTCAGCTATGGGTGTTTGATCTCACACAGGTAGTGTATCCCTTTGATAGTGAAGGTCAGATTTGGTGCCACACATATCTAATAGCAAATCTGTGTTTACCGGCAACATTCCTTCACCAAAAAGCTCAACTTACAAGTGATTGGCCAACGTAATATTCAGGTCCAATGCTTGCAGAGCTCCTCAGAGGAAGGCAGTCTACTCACATTACTGGGTCAGCGGCATTGCTTTACTGGGCAGCCCATCTGGGACGGTTTCAAGTGTGAGCGGGAAATACCTATTTAAAGGTTACATGGAGATGGCAGCACTGTATCTCATATCAGGTTAAAGATGGGTATGAAACATGTGGATGGATACGAAATGACGTTTGCCGTACGCATCATGAGTTTGCTTCACGAAAAAGATGCGGATAAAACCGCAAATGTCTGTGTTTCGTGAAAGCAGCTTCCCTTTTTCTTCATTCCTGTGACTGTAGCTTCCACATCGGCGATGAGAAACGTGAGGGTGCGGTGTTGGGTTCCCTCCAGACCCATTTTGTGTCCTCGATCGGTGGCGCGAGACAAAAGGACCACAGAAACCAGAGCTCCAGGTAGTGCTGCACTTTTGCCGTGAGTCAGGAGGGGTAGAAGAATGGAGTCCTTTTTCTGTCCAGCCTGCCTGGCTGTACTGTACACCTTGGAGAAGCACTCAGCACTGAGGGGAGATGGGTTGGCTTGATAATGGACACACACACACATACACACACGCAGGTTTGCCAAAGCCAGAGAGAGAGACAGAGAGAGAGAGAGAGAGAGAGAGAGAGAGAGAGAGGCAAGGGAGGGTTTGAGGCATTTTGTGTTGGTGTGAATTCACCCGCTCGCTGAGTCACTCGAGTCACATTTGTGTGGTGGAAGCACAAAGTGTGTGTGAGAGAGAGAAACCATCGTCCTCGTCTCATCTGACACTGCAGCCATTTGTGGAAGAACAAACAAAACAAAAACAGACCGTTCATCACTGTTTTTGTCATTTTTTAGCCTGAGTGGGAGAACTGGCACAAATACACCAATCTCAGTCCATGTAGCTATTGAAAGCCGGCTCATTTCTGCCCTCTCCTTTCACACACACATACATGCAGTACAATGAGAGCGCTGAGATGCTTTGACGGAGAAACTGGCACACGCATTGTGCTCGAAACCCAGAATAAAGTTCTGCAGAACATCGTGATGATCCCACGAGGACTACGCGCTCTAAACAATGGCCCCGGTATCAAAGAAGCTTGTACCACAAATCAGTCAAACCAAAACATTTTGTATCATGAATCTTTAGCCGGGAAGGGGCGAAAGCCAAGTGCTCGGCTGAAAAGAAAAACAGAGAATCCCCTCGAGAAGCTGCCTTGGAGGACCACATTGCAGCTCAGGTTTGTCGGAGACACCCAGAGGCGGGCTGATAGACATCTCTCAGTGCCTTGTCCATCAAGGCTGTCGTCGAATTTGAAATTTCTATCAAAGACATTTGTCCGCATTCCTGTTTTTGTCTACCGTAACATAAAAGAGGTGGAAGCTGAGGGATTGACTGGATCAGGAGATCCATATGTGAAGGCACAGGCGGACTGCTTACATAATTGGGAATTTGAGGAATGCTCAAATATAAAGCTAGATTTATGTCTACCTGTTGAAAGAAGTGGAGTTCTTATCTAAATCATCCACTGCTCACTTGTTTTTTTGCTTTTTGTCACCCGTTAAATGGCCGAAAACATTAGCTCGGTTCGTTTTTTGTCCCTCGTGTTTCGATGCCAGTGTACTGTAAAAACTAAATACCTTTGACATCTAAGATGAAAGTCAAGTTAAAAGCTGACATCCATCATGAGCAACTCCTCTCCCCTCCTGGATGAGACTGTGGAGGTCTTAAACAGCTCCTTCAGCAACCAACTGCTGCTCCCACCAGTGAGGAGCTCTACCTCAGGTCCTTCATTCCAACAGCTCTGTATGAGCTGCCTTGTTGCCTTTAAACAACAAAGTGTCTCTGATCCTATGTCTTCACATTTTCATGATGCTAAGCTAAATGCTAGTTGCTGTTGCATATAGGAACTTGCGTCTATGTCATTTGGTGCTTGGGAACTGACTCAAGTGACAACACAGATGAGTCTGCAGTTAATTCTTGTTTTTGTCTCACACACATTAATTTAATTTATGGATAATAGCATCTGCTAAATGCTTCAAATTGTAACTCTTCCAGGCCTGGTATAAAAGTATATTTAAACTTTGGTTTTCCATTTGTAATTTGACAATATGAGCCTTTTGTTTCAACTTTGATTTGAGGAAACCCAAATTAAAGTGAAATACAATTTGATGGCTTACGCAGCCTTAAATTAATGACAAATAGACCATTTTAAGGGGCGTGTAGCCTTGGAAAGTACTTTATGATCTGGTTACCACAGACATTTAGCATCAAGTTTATGCTGGGACTCAATGCTTCAGCTTTTCTCATAAAATTCGTCTCAGGCTGGACCATGCCGGACCAACCCTACATACTGTACCCTGTTGATATGTTGCTAGCTTTCACGTCACAATAAAACCAGCCTTTGAGAAAGTCATACTAACCAGACAGAAGACTTGCACACAGCGATAAAGTCTGTTTTCCTGCAGATTTCCTAAAGCTTGTGATTACTGAGCTAATTACTAACATTCCTTGGAGAACTTACAGGCTACTGCTCAGAACGTGGCAGCTTACGAGAACAGTGGGCTCCTTATGCAGCACTGTGGCCAGACACATGCACACAGACAATATGCTGTTCTGTCTTATAAGACGTCCCTTAATGAAACATGTATGGTTTATAAAAGAAAGAATGTAGCAGACAGAAACTCATTTCAGGGGCACAAAAAGCACAATTCACCTTTAAAGCTGCATTAAGCAAGATTTTTATGTAAAACTTGCACCTGACCCAAATCATAGCATGAAGTGAATGAATGGATACGTCTTGGAAAACCAACAGATGCAGCTACGCATAGAAACACACAGCTTCACTGCATCATATCGAGCTCTCTTCAAGCCACTGGAAACCCAAAGACACAACAGCCTTCTATGTAATTTAGGGTCTTGTGTACATAATAGTAAGCATCTACCCAAATAAATCTAAAATATTAGTTTTTATAATCTGGCTTGGTTTTACTGGTCAACCAATTCTAAATACAAAACAAAACCTCTCTCCTCTCGCTCAGTCTGCCCAATTACTGTTATTGTCAAAGGAGTCTGGTCTGGTGAAGGGAGCTTCGGTTTCCTGTTGGAAAGGACTCTCTGACAGTAAAGCAGTGACAATATTCTAAATACAGCGTATGCTTAAACTGCTTAGCTTCATACTTGTAAGGAGAAAATGTGATCCGCCATGCCTACACAGGCTTAGGAAACTACTAACTAACTATGTTTTCTAATAATTATGAACATTGAATCTCAACTTTTACTATTCAAAGGCTTTAATACATCCATGGCATAGATGCACATTTGTGTGTGTAGGATGAAGCGTGTTTGGGTTACCAAACATGACTGTGTAGACTTCTCTCACATTCAGTGTTACATGATTCTTGGATATTTAAGTTCACAAGGTTCAGTATTACCTCATGTTACAGATTGTGAAGTTTCGTGGTGCAGCTTTTAAACGTCCTAATAAGATCCTGATGCTGGTAAAATATCTCAACCTCACTGATCACAGTTATTAGCTTTGAAAAATAACAGACAATTTGAGGGGACACTGTTCTATAAACATTATTCAAAGCATTACGAAATCACCAATCCGAGCCCAGATTTGTGACACCGGTTTGCAGTGAGATAGCACTTCACTTTCCGTGAAAGTATATTGCTCTTGATAGGATGTCTGACCAATATTATCCAAAACGAATCTCTCCCATAATTACACAGAAGCGTCACTGTGGCCAATGAACTTGCGGGTTTCTGTCTTTCAGTTGACTTCAACCGTCGCAGTTTTCTGGATAAAGGCACACCACTGATGACTACACAAAATGTAAGCATTCAGCTAAGGGGTTTGGGAAATTTAAATGATTTTGACAGTAATATACAACCACTGTAAAAACATTACCCAATCGTCTCCATCAAATATGACTGTGCGACCATTAGATTTCCCATTTGTGAGACTTTTGCAGTTTAGGTTATGTGATCTGAGTTCGTGGTAAAAACCTCAGTAATACTGATCCAGTACTACACAGTCCAAAACACTGGCTGCTTCCCATTCACAGGCGACAGACATTGTGACCTAATTCGCTAGCGTCGGGTTGGCAGACTCAGAAAATGACAGGGTAACATCAGTACAAACCTACGATGGGTTGTAATGGTACAATCCTGACCAGCTTCTTTCATCTACTGTACACTTTGGTGTTTGTGTCATCAAACAGCTCGGTACTCGAAAAAAAAAAAATCAGTGTCCACTAAACTGTTTCAGCTGTCATGGGACACCCCTCATAATTACATGGAGGCTCTGAGCGTTTATGGCCACGTGAGGGAGGCCAGGTAAGTCTGCCTGGGCATGAAGAGCTACTTTTGGAATTTAAGCTTAATGGCAGGTCGAGAAGTAACACGGTATATTGAAAGAGTTTCCTGTAGTGTTTATAGCAGACTAACCTGACTGTGCCAGATGGTTTGTTACACAGAATCACCTGGGAAGGTCATATTGGATACAGTTGGGGCAGTTAGTCAGATTGGATGAGCAATCACCAGGCAAACCTCAACCAATCACATCAATGAACCACAGAACGTAGCATCTTTACCAGTGAGAAAAGTCTTCAGTGCCAATCTTTGCTCCTCTTTCAGTTCTCTTACGTATGCTAACCCATTTAACAGCGACCATTGTTAGATTCAAATAAACAAACGTCACGCGCTCATGGTGTTTAATCACATCTGTGGCTCATGATTAGTCTGAACCATTAGCTTGGAGCCTGGCAAGATGGATTCTCTTAAGAGTCCAACTACCTCCCAAGGTGAAATCATCACAATACACGGACGGACAAACACCGGCTCGACATTCACGGCCACTGTAGTCTCTACTACATGCTTGGAGGGGGAGTAGTATTCAGTTGGTTTCAATCTGCGCCTTCACCACTAGATGGCACTAAATGCCAAACTCTGGACCTTTACATGATCCAACAAAGATGCAACACAATGCTGACTATTTACATTTTATACTATTTAATACCATTAAAGCTTAATCCATCAATATAATCAAATAAGTGATGAAAATAGAATATTGGAGCTCGAGATATAATTACTTTTCATTATCGTAAATCAGTGGTCTTCATATCGCTCATCTAATGCCATGAGTGCACCCGCAGACTCGGAGGTAGGACTTGTGTTTCGAGCGTTTGCATAACATTTCTGCATTCATTCCAATGACTGTACCAAAACACTTACATATTTGCTATTTTTATCCGCAAAGCTCCTGTAATTACGTCGCTTAACATTTAAAGTGTTCTGCTCACTTACCAAACATGTATTTATGGTGTTATCTACATGGCAATTTAGGAATTAAAGAGTTTTAGGACGACGACCACAAAAAGGCAGAGGATTGCTCTCATTTTTCCATCACCTCAAAGCGTGCGTGAGGCCTTCGCTTTGCGAGACTGACCAAAGAGTGCATGGCGAGCTTAAATGCGCTGGCTAGTCAGCATCCCCACTAATGAAGCCATTTAAAGCACGCTGCCTGATGAGGGTTAAGCCTGGTGTAACCATCACGTCTGTAAACTTGTCCAAAGAAATTAGACTCAAATGCGTCTCCGACCTTAACGAGGCCAAGGAATTAGATCTGATCTACCGCAGAGATCTCGGTTTGTGATTATCAGCGTGGAAATTATCCGTTTAAATCTGTAGCTGGTTTGTTTGTGCGAGGGTTCATCCAGAGCCGCGCAGGCCATGTTGAGGGGGAGTGGGTGGTTTCATTGAACCACAAATGAGCTTGATAGGGTTTGTAAGAGCTGGAAACAAAGAGGTGTGTGGTCCCGGCCTCCAGACAACCATGACAGACAGTAGGTGGACTAACTTAACTACTAGCTGGCTAACGTGTTTGTGTGAATTTTATTAAACATTTTATTTATTCTGCTTACCTGGCAAAATATCACACCAAGACAAATCCACTGTAGCTAACTTATAATGATCTACACAAACTTTAAAGATAAGAGATGCATCTTCCTGATTTTTAGTTGCAGGCCTGTTTGCACAATCCGCATGAACTGTTTCAAAGAATAAGACTCTGTCTCTGCTCCTGTCTGCTTCTTTTTATATTTAATTGCATGAAGTCTCATGAAGTGTAATACCAATGTGGGATAATAACCTCAGTGTCTCCCTGGACGTTATAAATGTAACTCATGATTCTCTGTAATCAACTTTAAAAAGCTGAAAAATAAAAAAAGAGTGTGAGAGAGGTGTGACATGTTTCTGTTTCTGCACACGACACCGCTGTGCGTCAGTCAGCGCTGCCCCCCGAGCGAGGTCACCACGCTACATCAGCTCCTACTTATCTCCACTTCCACTGACATGCTCTGTTGTCGTCTGCCCGTGTGCTCCACTGGACAGAGACAATGCCCCCGCAGCTGATGACTGAAATAAACATTTTAACGCAGATGGGAACTTATCAGACGCCGGTGTCGTCATTAACTGTCACAACTGTGTTTTTAGCCATGATGTGAATCGGTGGCAAGTGTGTCTTCGAAAAGATATGAGGAATTAATACGTTAAAGGGGAGATGGAGAGTGGGAATTAGTGGAAGGTGGATAAATTGGAGAGTTAGGAGAGAGGAGACGAGGAGCGTAGAGGCGATAAAAGGTTAAAGAAAGTAGAAAATTAGGAACATAGCGATCACGAAAAAGAGAGGAGCAAAGGAAGGATTGACCATCAGTCTATTCTTCTTGTTGCTCAAATAATGGATATTATATTGCAGATTACTGGCAAGAGATGTTTGCAGCTGCATCACCTTCAGTAATCAGCCAGCTAAAAAAGGCACACAGCCATCATACATGCAGCAGCAGTGCTGTGTCCCCGTAACTGCCAACCTTCTCCAAGAAAAGTTCCAAGGTTTGTAAGTTAAAACATTAAAACGATTGTTCTACACATGGGCTATTAAATGCATTTGCCGTGCATCAGATTTCACTATTAAAAGGAATACTGCGTGTCTTTGCACATAGACGTAGCCGCTGATAAGTTCAGCAGGCGCACCAAAACAATCGTCACGCTGCATTTTAAATGAGAAATGCGATCAGAAGTGACAGCTGTTAAAGAGAAGTTTCCCCCACTGACCTCCTCTTCTGCTTCATGTTGGAGTCACGCAGAGAGCGATATTTATTTTTTACTGTACGCCGTAAAGTCTGTGCAAGCGAGAGTGCATCGCTCTCCGTGTGTGTGTCTGTGCTTGTTCGAGCCTCGGCGTGTGTGTACATAACAGCATCTGTGTTTCTTCCCCCCCTCTGCCATTCACATTAGCTTGAGTTAAATGGAGGTCCCGCTGCCAGGCCGACTCTCTGGACGCGCCTGAGGAAACCCCTCTCCGTCGGCTACTGGACAGCCTGGATGCAATTAAAGCCCAATATGAGAGAGAGAGAGAGAGAGAGAGAGAGGCAGGCATGTCAGACGTGCCCAGTATAACCAGGCTGTGGCTGCAGTGGCCAGATGTGATCCTGCTCGGCCCGCTTCGGGTCTGGCACAAACCACTTCACTATTAATGGGGGAGAATGCCACAGCTCCAGGGTGTTCCAGGTGGTAAATGGGTGCTAATAGAAATCGCAGAGACCACGTCGCCGCTCAAGGCAAAGGTTAACCTGATTGGTTTTACACACCTAAATACAAAAACGCTTATGCATATACCACTGACGCTAAACTTGGGACTGAACATATAGCTGGTGAACATAAAAACCTGTGTAAATACAACGGGTGGGCATTAAACCTGAATTCCTTTTTTGGTACTGGCAAAAATGTGCCCATAGCGCAGAATAAAAATGTACCAGAGAAGAATGTCTGGTTAGTTTTGCAGCCTTGTACTTATTCTGTGATCAGATAGTTTGTGATTTTGGGGGTTTTGAGGCTCCATACTTGAGTTATTACAACATTTTCTTCTTCTTCTTTTGTAGTTTTTTGTTGTTCTATGTTTATGTTTTAGAATAATGTCTAAAATCATTTCGATATCGGTCCCAAAACTCCGATGCTGTATCGGCAAGTGCCCCAATAGCGAATTGTGAAAGCTTTCTGATTATTTCAGTTATTGTTGAACTCTATAATGTCATCCGTTAAGAGCTTTCTGAGTATGAATCCAAACCCCTGACCTGCAGTAGGAAGTGAGGTGGTTTTTGATTCTCTGAAAAATAATCCTCTTTGTCGGTAGATTAAAGCTTCCAGGCTCATTTTGACAGTAGAAATAAGCGAACACCCAGTTGCCACTTGCACATGTCATATCAAAAGGATCAGATCAAAGCGAGACTTGACCAAATGTGGCTTCATTGCGCAGGCTCGCAGCTCGGCGAGGTGATTACAGTCTTTACCAGGAAGTCCAGAAACGCGGTGAAGATTAACTACGGGATCAACGTGATTAGCTACTGTGGTAACACAAGTAAATCAGATTGGGTCCGTGGAGCATGCAAACAGATTCATTATTCCAAACAAAGGGTCATTTTAAAAAAAGGTACAAATATTCATCCTGTAAACAAGGACCTTAAGGAACGGGAGTGCCTTCTGGGCCAAAGATTTTCATAACTTTGTTGGCATTTCAGCTCCGTTATGTAAAGCGATCATCTGCTGTTTAGAGCTTGACATGCATTTTCTACATTTAGCTGCAAAAGAAGACGGGTTTAGCAAAGCAGCTGCTGGAAAGTTTAAAAAAAGTACTTAACAAAATGAACAACCAAAATGTTAAACTTGTTAGGAGTTGGAGTTGGGCTGAGTTCAAATATTCCTGGTCTGGCAGAGTCTGTGTGTCAATATATAAGAGCAAAATGGATGTAGGTGGACGTAACATCAGCTCTGATCACTTCATTGACATCATGTTGCCAGTGTTGGGGTCAGTTTCTGTTTGGGTCCATTCAGATCGGATCTCACTGCTCTCATGTCTGAACAGGATCCAAGACTTTGCAACAAACAAAGTCTGCTTGATATAAAGAAGATTCTTGTAATAAAAAAGAAAGCACTGCTCTTTTTAAAAAAAACAATGACGTCAACACATTTCACGGTCTGGGTGACCTTCTCGCTCATTAAAAACATGGCTTCTGCTGTTTGATGAAGCATTTCTCCTCATTTTCCAAGACTTTGATTATTTCTATTGACTTTAACGGCGGGGGAAAAGCCTCTACTATAAAATGCAAGATGCAAGAGACATCAGAGCAGTTAGATAAAAAAAAAAGATTATGGGAGAAACTGTTTGCTGCGACTTGTTAAGATGGCAGTAAAGTAGCTAAACATGTTCTAAAAGGTCACACCAGCCTTTAAGGAAAAGGGAATTGATACTGTCATCCAGCCACTTTCTCTAGTTTGTCAGATTGAGACAAAAATTTCACATGTGTTTCAACAACATCCTTTGTGTATAGTGTCTGAAAGAGGACCTTTGGGGTCTCCTTTGTGGTATCCAAACCAACCTCAATACCAAGAATTCCCATACAACACATGAAAACTCACAAATGTCAGTATATGGAGAAATCAGGCTGCTAATCGTCCTTTGTCACCCGACGACATTCCTGATGTTCACCCCTGGCAACCAGGACTTAGGGAAGCGCAGAGATTTTGTTTGACAGCCGTGTCACCGAGCTTAGTGCTCCTCAGGGCGGGGCTGACCGCCTCTCATGGGGGGACCCCTATGGACTGTGTTTGGGCGAAGGGGGTGGGGAAGGTGGGGTGAGCCAATATCGCAGCACAATGTAGTCCAGACAAGGACTCAAAAATGGTCATTCTGCGGAACATCAAAACAAGGTAACGAATTTGATTAATGAACCAGGCTTTTCATTCACGCTGAGCCGATGCTGACAGCTGAAAGACATATTTACGGGGCAGTGCCGCGACGCCAAGACAGAATATATTATTCTTTAGATCAATTCACTCTTTTAAGGTTTTCAGATTCAGTCAGTCAACAACCGCGGGGCAGTTGAAGGGGTCGAATTTTGATCTATTCAGATTTTGAGTGCACACTGCATGGGCAAGATATAAATCTAAGTATATTTGTCCTAGTTATTGTTTATCTGATGGTGAATGAATGTTTTCTAGCTAATCTAATCTTGAAGTTATTGCATTTATTTATTTATACACGCAAATCGCAGTGTTCCGAATACACAGACTTGCAACCCCCGAAGCGGCTGTCAGTGTTTCAAACTTGATGGAGATGTTCAGGTTTTTTGGAGGATGCCTCTCCAAACTGAAACCAGCTGCGATGTGGTGAAGCCGTCCCCGAAATGAATAGCGTACGTTAAACATGCGAAACCGAACAGCGACAGAGAAAACGCATTTAGATCCTGGCACGTCGGGGCAGCTCAGATCAAATACTAATAAATACAAGAATGTGAATTTCCAAAATAGAACAACTGAAGCCGTACAAACATCGCCACTTGACTAAATATGAAAAATCATGTCAGCATGTTTTACCGAAAAAACCTAAGCAGCTGTGCTGGAAATCCCACTGTATCAGCAACTCAGCAAAAACTGAGCTACTGAGGTCTTTTTATGTCGTTGGTACTGTAATTGCCCATTTTCAGAATGAAGCGGTTTTGATCCTTTGATTAGAGACAGGGCCAGTTGGAGAAGCTCTAAAAATGAGCACAGAGGTTGCTGACCCAAAATAGCCGAGTCTAACTCGAGCTACACTCTGGCCAGCAGAGGGCTGTTTCATGTTATACAGCCTTTGGCTATTCCTGTCACTTCTCCACGGGGTTCAGATAAACACTTCCATTCAACAATCCCAAAGACATAGTTAAGCGACCGCGATTATAGCCTTGGGAGTGTCGTAAAAATAGCTCCATTGGGAGGGAGGGCTTTCTCTTCCTTGTTTCTGTTTAGCGTGTTTCCAACAACTTTCCTCTCCTGGGCTTGTTGACCTGTAAGGTGAACTGTTTCTGCACGTGCCGAGTTTCCCTTCGACTAAAAGTAGGTCTACTCAGACAGCCTGGCTCCCTGTCTACGCCTCGGCCTCATAATTTTAAGAGCAGAGAAGCTATATTTACTCTTTTAACTGAATGTGACCCTTCAGCGCACGCTCTAGCTTTGTCGCATGTTTGCATGACGCCGCATGGCAAATTTATAGTGTGTGTGTCCACTATGCACACGGAGAGTTTGAATGTAAACATTATCTTTTACTTTGGCACGTAAAGAAGAAATGTCCGACAACGTTCTCCACGATATATGAGCTGGCACATTAAAAACACAAATCCAACATTAACATGGTGTAAGAGGACAAATTGTGAGAAGAAATACGACCAAACCCCCCCGGCTGCAGTCGCAGTTGCCAGGTCCTGGAGGATAAACAATGGGAAGCGGCTGAGCAGTGAATGTGGTCTGCAGGCAGAGAAGCCGTCCCTGTCCTTTAATGTGGCTTCGAGCTGTCTCGTCGGCCGCCAGCTCTTTGCTGATTTACACCACAGCAGCAATTCACAACCCAAACAAACCCCAGACAACTAATTATGTCAGGTTGACTCTGTCAGCTTATCATGGAAGCAAAACAGAAAAGAAAATGTTGACCACAGAGGCCGACATCTCTGGAGTGTAACTCAAGACAATATGATGATGATGGAGCCCCGGTGCTGTCTGTTGTGGCCTCGTTGTGGATTTACTGTACTACAGTGCATAAGCCCAGGGAGGTCTGCGGAGGCCGAGCTGTGTATTTTATGAGGAAGAAAAAGCGATGGCTGCAGAATAATTTATAGCCCAACGCTAAGAGGTATGTAGTATTTCAAAATCCACACAGATGTACATTTGTGCACAAATAACCAATACTAGTGTGTGACAGTGTCCAAGCCCGGAGGCCCAGAGAAAACAAGATCCGCCCTCCTGTCAAATTCATCATAATCAGCTCTCATTGGACCGTGATGGAGCCCGAAAGACGGACTCCAAAGTTTGTTTTTATTAGCTGTATAATGTTAAATGTGTTTTTAAATCTTGTCATGTTTTAATCTGCAGTGATTACTCTGCGTCTCCAGTCATCTGTCATACGTGTTCTCTGAAAAATAGATGTCTAGTCTGGAGTTACTGTGCATGACACCCCGTGCGGTGTCGACGTTATGTCCCTGCGTTAATGCTCACAAGGTTAAAGTGATTCTGTTTCCTTTGTTTTAGGTTCAAGCTGAACACTTATGGTCATGAACATCACTGTAAATATAACTCCAGAACAAAGCTACGGTCAGATTAAAGAAATATATATTAAAAAAAATGACAACCTATCATTACTGAAGTCTAGACATGTTGCAAATACACAAAAAGTTTGTGGCTTCAGTTCTACATCTAATACTTACAGTCATCCCATCATTTTTTTACCAAAGTGACGCACTGGCTACAAAAGAATGTTGCTGCGGATCAGCAGTGTGTGTCACGGCATAGTCAGAGGTTCACAACCTTTTTTCCTTAAAGGGACCCATTTTCTATCACGAGTAAACTGATGACCTCTGACCAAGTGATGATGGAAATTAATGGAATGAACGGATGAAAAACTGAGCTCGATATCTGTTTTAAGTTTTAGCTTTAAGGACCTAATTAGGACTTTTTTATTATTCAGTTTTTTATTGGCTCTGCTCTACAAACTTGGGTCATCAAAAGAGATCCCACTTCACCATTGATGACTTACAGTGTAGAAGTGTTAAATAGACAGAAAAGTTGCTGCTATTGTGTCACTGAAAGTTCACAACTAGCCACCTGACTGACTCCAAGCCAGATATAATAACCTGTAACCACTTTATATCCATTTGGGGTCCTGATGGTTGGAAGGTCACCATAAAGAAAACTTCTCTTGAGCCTTTTCTGCCCCTTTCAAATGTCAGTCCACCTAAAAACCTGAGGTTCTTTCTGAGGTTTGACCCGTCAGGTTATTTTTCTTCTGAGAAACAGGTTTTGTTTTTTCCAGCCTGATGTGCATGTAGCACATGCTGTGAACAGCGTGACTCCCTGAGTCCTCGTGTCTGGCTCTGTGTCCTCCCTGCATCAGTTTGGCCTCCGTTCAATCCACCTCTCGCCTGTTATAAAGACTCTTTTTTACTGCATACTTTCCTATACACTCCTGGCCCCGAGGTTTACAAGTTTCCCAGTCTTTATGGCACCACTGAGGCATTTCTGGAGCGTCCCAAACTTTTCCTCTTTAAAAATGGCCTAAATGAGAATGAAAAAGGTATCAGAGAAGATTTCGACCAGATCAGAACTCTTCTTACTCTTCTCATTAAGAATGAGGACCGTGCCTGTTTATCGTTACAGCTTCAAAACACAGAACGTAAAGGCAATTTCTCCACTGGATAACGCTCACCTCAACATGTTTCTTTCCAAATTAAATCGGAAACGCAGACCCGGCACTGCAGCTTAGCGATACTCGACTACAAAGGGCACACGAGGCATTTAATATGATGCAGATCTCCACTGCCTCTCTGGAAAGGATGGGACGAGTCAGGCTTGGCTCTTGAGGGAACTTCGGGTATTTCCTCTCGTCTTTGCTCCCTTGGGGGCAGAAATAATGATATCTTCTCCCAGAGAAGATAAAGCAGACAGGGACTGCTACTGCACGGTGGCCGTTTATCATATAAAACAGACAGAAAATTACATTTGCTCATCCAAGGCGAGACTAATTATTGTTTTGTACTTTTTTTTAAAAAAAGATCTAGGACAGGAAAGAAAGATGATAAGACAGTAAAGTATTGTATTTACTAGTCATGTACAATTACTCATCATTATGACAGATAGAGAGAGTATACGCTGTCAGGGAGAGGGAGGGTTACATCACCGGAACAGCGTTGGATGTCAAGAAATGCACTTTTTGAAAAACAATTTCACCACAGGCATGAACACGTGTGCAAAAAACTTTCGTTTCAGTCTGTGTGCAACACGCTGATGGCTCAGAAGCTTGTCATATTTGATGACTCATAACACGTCTGATGTGGCGTCTCAGGGGTGCTACTGATCGTACCTGCAGCTCATCCTGACACGCTGAAAAAGTATTTCTATACTTCAATTCTTCGTGTTTGCTGGGAACGAACCTGAGAGACTTAGCCGGAGCGATCTTTAGGGGAGATCCTGGCACAGCGAACTCAAACACGTGCTTTAATCATGTACTATACATCGGCCAAAACAGAAGTTTTAACAAGGCAGATTAGCGTAAAGCCCTTCGATTAGACGAATGCAAACCAAAGACTTGTCTGGGTAAATTCTGTATCTTTAATCTTTGTTAGGGCTCGGGCAAACACAGAAGCGCAGACCGTAAACACTGCTTTCAGAAACTTGAGAACAGGCCATGTTGGTTTCTTCAAGTCCTAAACAACTGACACAAACTCTGTCTTTCAAAGCCCTTTGTTTAGGCTGGGGACTTCTGCTGTCTTCACAATCTAGCGGACATTAAGAAGAGATGTCTGCGATGCTTTCGGGTTTATTTTTGCTTGACGTCCATGCCGGCCTTTTGTTTGCGCGTCGAGCTGTCGCTTTCATTGCAGCCTCACCGTGCTGACGGAGCTGGGACAGAAACACAAAGGATGACGATGTAGAAATTACAGTGTAACTGTAAAATGTGTATCTCTGGGATATATAAACGATGAAATTAAGGTAACGTTATACATAATTAACTGCGTGGCTGCTTTCACTGAGAGGTAGGTGCCGTTACAGGCAGCATTCAGCCCGCCTTAGCTCCACCCAGGATCCATGTCTTGGCAGACGCCGGCAGCAAGATCCACAACATTATGAACTTCACTCACAGCTCTTTAGAAACCTACAGGCGGCGTCATGGATACCACGTCCATGTTTTTGCAAGGTGTGATATATCGCCTCCTAAAATTAGAGTCAGAATCATAAATTCCTGTAAAGACCAATTCATGGAATCGCCTGCCGCTCGTCGAGGTCTGACTCTTTGTAAACATCTGACTGTCCTGTTAGAAGGTTGAGGAGTCCTCGCTTCTAAATCTGCTTTGCGTTGGGGAAGGCTATAAATCTCGACATACAGTAAAGATGAGGACACGGTGTAAATCTTCCCCCTGAATGGGGTTCAGTGTTCCAGTCACACCTGCTCGCCTTTCCCAGCCTGCAGCCCAGGGACATGGGTGAGCTGAGGCCTGAGATGAGAGGGGAAGAGGGTGAGGCCTCGGAAGGCTTGGGAAGGGGGCAATGACCCTGCATACCCAAAAGAAGTCATCGTAACGCCTCCGGCTCTGTACTTTGTAAACCGCTGGTTGTGGTTTTCGTTCATGTGCGAGGGCGTTTGTCACGTGCTTAGGAAAGATTCATGACCGGTGGATTTGCACTAAATGCTGGCACACTTAGAACAGAAATACACACAGCACGCAGTTTGCAAAGGCTTACACCATGGTCTCAAGCAGCCCTGCAGAGTGGCTTCATAAATGCACTGCCATGTGACTGGGGTGTCACTTCTTCTGACTTCCAAGGGAAAGGAAAAAACGAGTGACTTGCAGACTTACTCATTCTTTAAACCACTAACAATCTCTCTGACTGTGCAGCTATATGTATACAGCGCACGCTGTATTAGCCGCAGGATGTCTAACATTAGCATGCAACGATTTTGCAGACAATATCAAGCAAGCAAAATAGAACTTTTGGAGTCTCTTCGGTCCAAGCATATAATTCTCCTGTAAATTTTGCCCCGCTGTCTCGACATTATAACCTCAAAGAGTTGGAGCCATAGTGTGTTTGTGTTGAAACTTGCCTGCAAAATTATAATAATATATTCTAAATACTGGAGCCGGAAAAAAAGGACGATTTTTTTTTTAAACGTGCTCCGACGGAGAGAGAATGGAAGTACATTAAGAAGTACAGATGATTGGCTTAACTAATGCTAAGCAGGCAGTGTGAGCGGTAGGCAAAGTCCTGCTTCTCATTAGCACCAGCTCGCTTACTGGCAAGTGCAGCCCGCTTAGGCTTTCCAGATGTGCCTGTCCTTGTATGTTCCACAGCGCTGCTCTGAGATCTCACCTCGGGGCTGCAAAACGAGACGAGGAAACACTCGCAGCAAGGGAGCGCGCTCCGCCTGCCAGCCTCACAGAGAGTCCGTATGTATGCATGCATGCATGCAGGAAGCCGGGCAGACTGTGAGGAGGCTTGCTCTGCAGAGGGTATGCCGCACATCTCTGCGGTCGATGACCGGCAGCGCTGCCTCACAAAGATGCCCGGCATTTGGATGTCTTTAATGTTTCATTAACGGGCTGTTGGTGCCTTCAAGTGTTGTGGAAAGAAGTCTGTAATCAAGAGAAAGCACAGGCGGTCTGTCTGCTCTCAACGGCCTCCTGTCACCTGACACACTTTGTGTCGATTGCTTTTCTAGCTTATATAATCAGCTATATTAGCTATATTATTTACAGACAACAGCGATTTCAGCTTCATCAGCATTAAACTAATTAAACGTCTTATCTGATTAGCTGAGATTTGGACGGCATGCATGCTAGAAAGTCTCTCATCCCGCTGAACTCCACTAGAACTGAATGTTCAGCTCTGAGAGCGGAGGGTGATTGATTCCAGTTCAAGTCAGATCACCACCGCCTGTGGCCTTCGCAGCTTACCGAATCAAACACTCAACAACAACAACGCAGGAGCCTGAGTACATTCAGGCTTTCTATTCTCCAGACAGTGGTGTGTGTGTGTGTGTGTGTGTGTTTGGGGTTTCAGGCTGACGGCAATCTGCAAGAGTTGCGAAAGGAATGCGTCACCAACGCAAAGACACCACGGCACATTCGAATGGTACAACTAATGCAGATCACAGTCAGTCAGTTTCAAAAGGCAGAAAACGTGTGCAAGAGCGACAAAGATAATCAACATTTGGTTAATCCTATCTGTACTCGGTGTGCTCTTTCTGAACCAAAATCAATAACGAATCTGCCAAGGAGTGACGAACGCTGGCTCGGCAACAGAACTCTTCATAATCGTTTTTTCATGTTTGTCCAAAGCATCGGGATCACACTCTGTATTAATGCCATACGGCCAGCTTCCTCGCGAGGACAAACACACATCTGATTGTGAAAACTGTCACATATTTAAGATCTTGGCCTACGCTGAGCTGTACCATCATGCTTCCTCTCCGCTGAGGCAGGCCAGGACAAAATGAAATTATTAGTATAGCAGAGGAAGATAGCAGAGATGGTTGGCCAATCGGAGGGGATCGAGTCATGACATCACTTCCACAGAAGCTGTAAAAGCGTTCGTGTTTACGGTGAAAACATGAAGCCAGCTCTGTCAGGACATTACAGATCACACAATTTTGAGAAAACAGACAATAATCAGGTTAAAGCCTGTAAACATAAAACATAACTACAACTCCCAAGCAACATCAGGTCATAAAAAGGTTAAAATTCAGTTTCAGGGGCTATTAACAACAGCCAGAGGCTGATGGATACATTTTTTAGAAAACCTATGACAGAATCTGCAGTTTAAGTCAATTTTATTTAAGATTATTGGCAAAAAATTTTGGACAAATTGAGAAACTATGGCGAGAAGTTTTGTCTCCAGCTCCACAGGCCGAGTGTTTTGAATTAGCTACGGCTCTAATTTAATTTGCGCCTCTGACTGGCTCCTTTCCCAAAACAACACCAGCCTCATGGACCGGGACTCATGGTTACCGCTGTGTTTGAAGACGTTTGTCATAACAAAATGAAGAAAACATGATTTCTCAGAAAGGAAGCTGGAATGCTTAAAACTGGTGGCCAGAAAGACTCTGTGTTTTTATGTTGAGGGACACTGAGGATATTAAAGAAAGCTGAAAACAGGAATTCTGAGTTGGCAAAAAAAATACCTCACATCTCTATTGTGTGTGTGTTTATTGGTTGCAGATTTCCTGTCAGCATGTAATTTCAGCTTTGGCTAATGGGCTAATCTGTACTGTGCTCAAACTGACCTCAGGTGAATACAGTACCAAAGTAATTCCTTGGCACGTGAACTGAGCAGATTTCACCTCGTGTGACTCGACTCCACAGCTTCGAGTGATAGTTAAATTTTTTGTCACTTTCAATGACATTTTAGGATCAGTTGTAACACAGATAACGGGTGGGAATTGATAAGATTTTACTGGTACCAGTTCTGTTTACATTCGTTATCGATTCACTTCACCGTTGCAACCCTTAGCAGCTGTTTTATTGTCCGAGTTTGAACTCTGTGTAGAAAAAATGGTGGAGAGCTTGGAGAATCTGCCTGCGTGGCACTTATATAATTATAACTGGATGGTTTCCCTCGATAACGGGCATTCATTTCAGAGACATTAATTAGTACTGGTGTCAACTTTCTTTGTGAAATGAAGCCTGGCATCAATAAAAGGACTTGATCATTCAGAGGCACCCAGTTCCAATGGATCTGGAAAATTTGAGAGCGGTTCTCGACTGGAACTGGTTCCTCAGTTCCTATGTGTGATTGCAGATTGGCATATTGTAGAAAATTGGTTTGGTGGAGGTCTGCGAGCGCACTTCTAGTTCTGAAAATGTTTCTTTTTGGTTGTCACCTAACAACACGAACCTTTTTGCAAAGGAGAACCGAGACCAATTTTATCTGGCACTGTCTGAATTTCATGGTCTACGGCGAGAAAAATCAACTAAAGTAAAGTGAAAGGGTTTAAGTGAACTTCTTCAAAGTGAATGTTTCCATGTTGAGAGCACCAGAGGGGCAGAAGAGTCGAAGCTTAATGATCTTAAAGCCATCCACGCCGAGGGAATATGATTGCAATCGGGCTGCTGACTTGATCCTCGCTCTAATTGTCAATAAAAGTGAACATTGACTGGAAACAGTGACATCATAAAAAAAGAAAGAAAGAACAGATTAACACATCAAATTTCTCATTTGACCTAAGTTCAGCTGTGGCACTTCATAAAGAGACCGTTTCCTTGCCCACAAAGTTTCTGAGCTTCACCAGAGACGGATGTTGTTGTCATCCGCTCCCGACTTCTATTTAAGCTGAAGCAAACCAACCGGCCATTATCTTACGATGTCTCCATGAAATCATATGCTGCTCGGATTTCTGATAGACCTCATACCGCTTATTACGACACAGCACATAACCATGTGGCTTTCAAACCCCGGCGGTTCAAAAAGGCTCTCAGCGATGGTCCCCGGTGTCGTGGCTGCCAGTGACACAGACAAACTGTGTTCATGAGAGACCACACAAACGCAAACAGCGAAGGATGCCAGATTCATAGTGAAAGCAGATGGATGCCGATATCAAACAATTACAGCATCACCTCGTAAATATGGAGGTCACAAAAAAACAGCGCAATCACATTTAGGGTATAAAATTGTCAAAATTTCTGGTCACTTTCACAATTTTTCCCCGACCGCATTCAGACAAACACGATGCCTTTTTTTACGTCTCTGCATGCAGTTCAAATGCAAGCTGAATAATTAGATTAGTGCCACCCACAGAAAAAACTGTTGTTGATTTGTGTTCACTTTATTGACTTAACAACAGTTTCCCACCACAGGAGTGATTGATCGGGCTGTTGACACAAGCGCTTATGCGGAGCAGCAGCTGAAAACCGATGAATGGGGAAAACGTGGTAGGGCTGGAGAAACTTTACCCAAAGAGACGGCTGGGACTTTACTCAAGAAAAGCAGATTGCAAATATTATAAAAGCAACCGATTCCGGACTCGTGATCAATAATAACTCAACAATCAGCTGGCATGGCGTTAGCGGATTTTGGATTCATAGTTTCACATTCCAGCTCTTGTTGTTGTCTCAAAGAATCCCCTCCATTCCCTGCGAGACTTTTCAGCCTCCATAAAAGACCAACCAGGTAAATTTTCAATCCAAAATAACACACGGCATTCCCGTTGGTGCTCTAGTTTCCTTCTCTGTATTGTAAAAATAAAAATAAAATAAAAAAATATTTGTCAATGTACTGTAGCTCAAAGGTGGAGACGGACTGAGGTCAGGCAGCTTGTTTTCACTGTTGATTGGACCCATTATGGGGATTATTTCTTTATTTATAATATCAAATTTAGAGGAAACAGAACAATTCCCTGATGATATAAGCAGAGAAATGCATCTTCTTTATTTGATCATCGGGATTTTTATTTAATGTTCTCATTATTAAAAGATTTTAACTATAATTTGATTCTCAAAATAAAACAGTTTATTCAATTAATTAGTCTTAATTAATCACTATTTTGATAATGGTTCCTTTTCGTGATGTGATGAATTGATGCTTCTCTGTATCATATATGAAAATAAACGTAATTATAGGCTTTACTCACAATTTCACTATAAAGACAAAATGATAAAGGGACTATTTTGACAGATTTATAGGCACGTTAATCAGTAATTAAAATATTCATTGGGTTTTTTGGTTGTTTTTTATCTGAAACAAATTTTGAAGTTCCTGGTGCACACCGACAGAGATTGACATGAGTTATTATGGGGTTCAAAAACATGGTGGCCAAAGTCTCTGATATGTTCATGGGTATAATGTAAATTCTCAATTGGTTCTAAACCGCGCTCAGCCAAATGAGGGCTCTGCTGCTTATTATTAAACATCATAACCAACACTTTGATGGTGTGCAGAGTTACTGCGAGGAGTGGCGAATGACAGGGCTCGCTGTCTATATGGGTCACTGTGGGGTTTGAATGCGGCTGAGGGAATGCGAGCGAACGAGGGAGCGAGTGGAAGTGGAGGGCTGCCTGTCGTTCCCTCAGCCAAACCACAGCTGGCCAGATTACAAGAGTCTGGATTAGAGGCCAGGGGGTTGGGGTAGAGATGTGGATCCCATTGATGTCGAAACTCAAACATACACACGGAGGCCACACGTTATTAAAGCGTCACTGTCACCGTCAAGACACGCAAGAGCTCGAAACTGCCAAGGTCGGCCGCATTGTGTTAAGCTACTTCTGTTTTATGTGGCAACTCCGTCTAAGAATGTGAACGGCATGATTCTGAGCAGGTGCGTTTACTCATTTCCTTTTAATCACAGCAAGCCGCGAGGCCAGATAATGAAGGCAATATAACCTTGGCCTATCATCTAAATGAAATTAAAAAAAAGACAAACAAACCCAAAAAAAGCATCTTTGCATTTGGTACACAGTTGTTTTCAGAGCGATAACAGCTTCTCGTAAAGCATAACCGTTATAAATGGGAGAATGAGAACAATCTGCAGAGCACACTGCGTCTCTGGCCACTGCTGGCAGAGCATGAAAGCTGCATTACACAAAACAAGATGAGCTTTATGATTGTCTTTTACATCTCACTAAATCACTAAAGCAAAATAATAACTGTTATCAAAGAGCAGCCACATACCAGAACATGAGAGAACTGTGTCGCTGATGCATGTTTAACATAAAGGCCAACATGTACAGCCATTGTCTTATTATAATGAACTTAATGTAAACAGACAAAGCATTTCCAGGCCTAAAGAACCAATGCTGTAAAGCAATTCAAAATATTATACAGGAAAACTGTAAGAGCGACAACAAGCGCAGCAACCAAAGTGCTCAGACACAAGACGTGAAGGCAGATAGTTGATATTTCCAACAGTATAAAAGATGGCGGCAGAGCACAGTGAACTCTTGCAGCCTTTAAGCCACGCCCACTCTCCGGCTGTCATCAGCTGCAGTTAGTTAGCTAGCTAATTAGCTAATTAGCTGGTTGATAACTGGCCTCCGACCGACTTGTACCCCGTAAAAAGGGGCTTAAATCTGTTCTCTCATGATATCACGCTAAAAGACTGACACTAAAAAAAGTCATGCAGGTGGTTGTATAAATTGCTGCCAGAGTCTCCCCAGGTGTGCTTATTAGGAGTCTCTCCTACAGGCGGGCTGTATCTACACAGAAATACGGACCTGCATTGGCAGGATTTTCTTCCACTGGAGGAGTCGCTCAAAAGCCTGTTTTTGATGAGTGGTTAAAATTAATGATGGACATCGCCTCTATTGAATTTTGAATTACCAAGGGAATTTTTATGAAGTCTGGTTTTGAATTTAAGGTTCTAAAGGAAGAAACAGATGTGATTTGTTTTGTTCTGTTTGCTTTGTTGCACGTCCTTCGTTGATTTACTGTTATATGTTGTCTTGTCTTGCATTATGTTGTTTATCTGTTGGAGAATATAAGACAAAGCTTGGATTACAAAAAGAGGACAGGCAGAGAGATCAATCATCAACAATTAAATCTCTCTAGTTACGTCTAGTATTAGGGCACAAAAGAAAACACGTAAGAAAAACTCAAGGAAAATCTCATTTCACTGGATGATGGCTGTAGGAAAACATACCCGAACAAGCGGTGCAGGTAGATTATGCTTCATTTGTGTTTTCTGGCAAATGTGATGCCACATTCAGTAATGAGTTTCGCTGTGCTTGGTGGAGCATGGTGATTAAACTTCTCCAAATCCAGTCCAGCCCTGCTCCACGTATCCCGCAAAGAATGAAAACTGAAACGTGATCAAATCTGGAAGATCTTTTCTAGTCCAAGAAATCTCAACACGGGTGTTATGATAGGAGTAAAATGTACCACAATGCGATGCAGTGTTTGCCTGGAAAGTCCGATTTTTCTGATCTCCTCGGGCACCTGACAGATACACTTTAGATCCGCGACCCTGACACCGGTGTGAACTTGTGTCTACCTTGGCTTAAATAGAGCTTTTGTTGCACATTAGCAGGCCGCCATCACCCCCTCCCCTTTGAGTCCATCCGGTAGTTTTAGTAGCAGGTTTCAGTGACAAGCGAGTGATTCTGAGCAGATGCTGTCTTCACCTTACTCCTCCAAGAATCTGACAGAGAAAATTAATTCATTTTCGCCGGCTGGCTGGATTCTAACTGCCCTTTCAACAGCAATTCAATTTGCACTTGACCAGGAATGCAATCTTAGATCCACCAGAGCCCAGATATTGCTTTTTTCCCCCAGCTCCTTACTGACACAGCTTTGTTCTGATAAAGAAAATTATACATCACAATATATTAAAACACAGATCTACACCAGAGAGGCGGCTAGAGACGACTTATAGGATACATGCGTGTTTTTTTAGATTTCCTTTTTCCTTGGCTTACAAATCCGTCAACATCTTTCTCCATGAATAATATTTTCCATGATTGCTGTATCAGTCAGCGCCATGTTGGCTGCTAAATATCAAACCCTGGAATGATCAGCTCTCTCTGAGTCACTCCGAGGCCAGAGTTATCCGTGATTAGTTGGTGTTAAAGGTCAACAGAGAGATGCTGAAAATGATTTCTAGATGCTGATACAGTGAACGTATTGTTAGCAGAGGAGGAGAGCTTAAAAGAACTGAGTGAAGAGCTCTCAGAGAGACGTCCATGCAGTTTTCAAATGTGCAAAATATTCCTTTTCTGTGGAGTCAGAGTTCATCTTAGACAGACATTTACGATCAGGAATAGTCACCAGTAACTATTTAAAGCAGTTCATGCATGACGGACACATACTCGCGAATAATTATCAAGGTAATACAGTTTTAATAGCATTGTTTGGTCCTTAAATTTCTTGTTTGTTGTGTTTCCATGAGCATTTTAAATTTCGGACCCGTCATTATGGTCAGCTGGAGTCAGAGTCGTTAATTGGATGCTGCCAAGCCGTGGCCTCTCCATACAACCCGTACACTCAGCGGGTAACTGTGACTTCATAACCACACGCATGAATACAGTCTGCAAAAAGAAAACATCAACAAGCGCTTTCTACAGTGCATAAACGCTTAATTGTTTGGGGATTCCCAAAAAGCTAGAGCTCTGTCACGATGCAGTCTGTAAATTAAAAATATGAACGCAGGGATGTGACTCACATCGACCGCTTCGCGACACGTGACATTGTCTCTCCTTTAATATGATGCCTGAGGTTCCAGTTTATGTGAAAACGCACTCGATCACATCTGCTGAATTCATGAAGATGAACTGCAATATAGAGATCTTTTTCAAGCTCAGCAGCAAGAGTCATATTTAGAGAAATACTCGCTATTAAATCTTCAATTTATAGCACATTTGTTGGCACATTTTTTTCTGAATTGCTGACTTGTGCTGTTTGTGCTTTGTGTGGATAGAGGAAGACATTCACATGCTGCAGTACGAGCTGTGGCATGAACCGAGGAAAGGTCAAATTGACTGTGTCAACTTCACGTACATTTATTTATTTTGTATTCTTTTAATAACTGATCTCCTTTACTTTCTTTTTTATCTGTTATAAAGTTCTTTACCCTGCAGTTCAAGCATTCATATAGTCATTTATTTATCTGCATGTCATGTTCTGAGCTGTGTCAAGACGATTCACTGCTCAAAACATGATTATCTTCCAGGGGTCATAAAAAGAATCATTTCCTCTCTAAAGGCAGATGTTCTTGTGGTGTTCTCAAGCAGCCACCTCTGTGTCTGTGAAGTGAAGCCAATGCCTGAAACTGCAGTTCCTCAAACGTCCACCTGAGCCTGGCTACAGAACGAGTCAGTCTCCATAAGTCCCCATGTTAAAATAGAACAGCAGAAATAAACATGTTTACAGCCTGGTACAAAAAACAGTTTTGGTCTCTATAGCTAATTTCCACGTTCATGACAACTGTACTGAGGGTGAATTTATATACAACTCACCTGTTCGAATTATATTAAGGCTTAAAGTTATGCAGATTTACCAGCGTGGCCAGTTTGATTGACAGGTAGGTGCTTACACAGGTAGCTTGTGTGGCACAGTGTGATTAGGCTTGACTTCCACTCTGATGTAAACTGGCTGAATCCTCGATCTGCAATCTGCAAAATTGGAGAACCGATCTAAACTCACAGTCGAGGATAAAATTCCATCATTTAATTCACACTTCTCTAGCCTCACTTTTTCGAGTGAGGCCCTTGAGTTGATTTTATCGCGTCCATTTGCGGCTGATGCCGCCATGATAACTACACAAACTGAAGACCACAGCTAACAACAGCCAGCTTTTTGCAGCCCGTCATTACCCTGCCCCTTTACATTTCTCTATCCATTACTTTTTTTCCTTGCCAGAGACGTTCCCATATGGGCACAGCCAAGCTTTCCAAAATAGAAGCGTAAATGTAGCAGCGCACCACCCAAAACCAGCAGTCAGCCAGTCGTCTCGGTGTCTTTCCACATATTTTACAGATTTTGCCCCCTGGCTTGATGTGGCCCTTAACAAGAGGGTGGTGGCACAGCATACTAAGACTTTTCCTGACACTGTGTGTGTGTGTTTAACCATATTTGTTGATGTAGAGAGAAAGATGAGCACTGGGGAAAGTCCAGTTGCCAGTGATATCAGATTTTACAGGATTTTAGGATAACACTTTTACGCTGAGTGATGCATAAAAAAGTCTACAAAGTTACACAGTAACAATGCCCTTCCAGAGGAAGCGGGGGCCAAAGTATCATATCCCACGAGTAAAGGAAGACCTTGACTCAAGTAACATGATTTAATTACGACCAACAAATGTGGTTTCACTGGTCTGCAGGCATCATAACTCACATACGCTCTGCCTCAGATGCCTTCCTCTCTCTCAGGCTGCGTATGACCATGAATCCCCCTTATTAACCTCAAGTCCCTCAAAGTAAGGAGCTTATTGACAAAGACATCTGAAAATTGATAATGGCGAGAGGCTGTTCCTCTGGACAGCTTCAAGAAATCCTGATATACACCCTATGTCGTAGATCTCATTACGCTGGAATGCAAAAACGGGAAAGGGAAAAAGATATGCACATATTTTTAGAATTTAAAAAAAGTCTGTTGGGACGAGAGAAGGATTGCAAGCTACCTTCTGTTTTGATACGATATAGAATAAATGAATGGAAACATTCCTCAGTAATCAATATCGCTTTCCCTGCTGTTCACTTCACCTCCCTGCATGCAGGGTCGGTCTGCATCGTCTGCGACAGATCTGTCCTTCTTCAGAGGTTAAAGGTCACTGATTAAATCTGCCAGGAGACGACTGCTCATCATTACATCTCACTGTCCAACGCGGCGCACGGCGCTAATCATCAGCTGATGAATGCGGGCCTGGGGTCACTCTGCAAGTTGCCTAATGAAGCCTGTCTGTTGGCCGGTAACCCTCGGAGATGAAAGGGCTCTCATAGATGATGCTCCCAGACGGGCTGCTGAGGTCAGAAAGTAGATAGCGATAGTGGAAATGTATGGACGTTGTTGTGCATCTTAACCACAGTGTTGGAGGTTTTGATTCACTTACTGTGATAGAAGGGCAGAAGGGCATGATTGTCCTCCCAAGAAGAACAGCAGTAATAGATGGGTCACCAGAACATCAGACTTTAAGACAGGAGAACTCTGTTCATTTCCTGTTTTCAAAAAAAAAAACATGACTGCATTCGTTCCCGTACCTTAACCACGTGTTTATTATTGCGACCATGATGACGATCATCCGTTCACCTTTAACAAAGCAGCCGCTTAAACCTAAACCACAGCGCTCACCTGACCTTAGCAAAATGGTTTCTATAAAATCACCCCGTAATTATACGGACAAGACACAGACTTGTACACAGGTTTTATAATTCTGAATTATTTTTATATTTAGCTATAAGCGGGTTTCTTTTTTTCTGGAGGTACCAAAGACACAACACAAACTCATGCTTTAAGGTGATTATACACTAATGAAAACATAGTTGTGCATCTTATATTCTGTAGATAGAGCCCCCTAAGTTATAATAGACTGAATCCAGACAAAACCCAGAAAAGCTGATATGAAGCAGACAGCTGCACATTGTTTCTTTTTCATTTTCTGCAGATCATCACCCACAGCTTCACTTACAGCAGCAGCACCGCTTCCCTCCCTATAGTAGATGTATTTTTGCAAAGATAGCAGAAATGACAGCCGTTCACATCAAACATCACGGCGTGTACGTGAGGAGAAGATCTGGTCAGCGGCGAAAAACAGTCGTGGACCTGCACGGGCTCCTGCTGCAGCTGCAGCCAGACATTTCCTGGACGTCCTGCACGTGCCGTGGAAAAACACATCACTGTCTGCTTCCAACGTGAAATCCACTGCCCTTTACCAATCCGCAGAAGAATGCGAGTGACGCATTTAAAATCACAAAATTAATAGACATTCCTGAAAATGAATGGAAAAGCAATAAAACATGAGAAAGAACGATCTGTAAGATGTTTTCAATTTTGAAAGATGACCGCTTTGGAAAAACAAGACCAAGCATTCAGCTGCCTTTATTATTTCATTACATTTATTTTGTTTTTAAATGGCACACCTGGTTAAAAAAGTAACATTATGGTAACCATAAAATACACAGTGTCTCACCGTGAATGGATTCAGTCTTACACCAGCACTTTTATTAACTCAATTTGAATGTAAATACACCCAATTATCTTAATCAAATCAAGGTTTTAACCACAGTTAGAGTTTAGCGTGGTTAACAAACTTCTGTTCTTCTGTAAAATTATTTTAGGAGCCCAGACGCTGAAACCCAGATGTTGTATTTACAATGCAAACAGACCAAATATTAGATTAAATGAAAGCACATGAAACAAGTATTCACTTTAAAGGGTGCAAAGATTAATCAGCAGTCTACATCATGAAATCTTCTCAGTATGGGGAACATAACTATGTGACCACCAAGATATTATACCAGAGAAGAAGCAGCTGAAGTATAAACACAGACAGAAAAAAACAACTGCATAGATTCAGGCTGCAACACAACAAAGTTAAGCAGCTTAAAATGTTTAATAACTGATTTTTAGGTCACTAGGTGGCAGCAGAAACAAGCTGTGAGCACAGCAGTGACATATTACCACCTTTTGTCGACACAGCAAACTGTTGCCTCGGTCATAGTTTTGGGTTTCTTCTTCGGTGTTTCCCTTGTGTCTGTATCTTCGTGCCTTTGTTGTGTTTCCTGCCAGTTTTTTTGGCTGTTCCACCCTTGTTAATTGCACCTGTACCTGATTAGTTTTCACCTGTGTCTTGTCGTCCCGTCTCCACTTGTGTATTTAGTCTTCCTAGGGACGATATTTCAAATGTCCCAGAGAGATTCCTTGTGTTTTTTTTGACTGCAGCTTTGTTTTCTTAGACCGTGCCTGTTTTATGGATTTTGGACTTGCCTTCCTTGGACTGCTCACCATTCCCCGCTACGTCAAGCCTTCATATTTGCCAGTGCTATTAAACCAATGTTCAGCATCAGTTCTGCCTCCTTTATTCCTTGTGTTCTTGGTTACCCTGCTTGATATCTGGGACAGCTTACAACATTATTTATTTGGAGTCACCTATCTACTACTGTATGAACTTAAGTACAATATTCGGAATTTAATTTTCTGTTTTGATCACCGTTTACTCCCGAGGGGGAAAAAACATCTGGCTGATTTGTTTCTAAATGTTGAACAGTTGAACTGTGGGTGTCTGTGGTAGCATACAGTGGGTTTTTAAAGCTGATGAAGAGAGAGAATGGACCAAAACAGTTAAGCTGCCATCTGGAAAAGCAAAACACAGCTGTGAAATGATATAAAACCCTGTTGAGCAGGAGGAAACTGCAGAATCGGATAATATTTATTTGTGGGTCATTTGATGCATTGGCAGCATAAATATCTAGACTCTACTTAGAAAAGTATCTGGAAACAAATGAGCCCAAAATCAAACATTTGCCTCAAGGGGATGACACCGTCAACTCAGATCTGCCATCTATGTAAACTGTATGTGTTACCTACCTGCATGTGTCACCTCCACATCAGTTAAATTGGATGTACAGTAGAAGAGATGACAGACGAGTCTCTCACCCCCCTGCTCTCCTTCAGAAACAGCTGCAGCGGTAACGGACGCGGCACAGGTGGGTGGGAGCCAGTGACCGGGTGTCCAGGGTGGTGCAGGGCTGTGCAGAGGAAGAGATAAAACAGAACTGGACGTGGCAGAGAGGGTTTTCCTGGCGCACGAGGAGAGCACGATTACTCAAAAGAGCAAAGTTAGAGCGGAGTTTAGCACTTTAGCGCTGTTGCCACAAGGTGAACTAAGCAGGGTTTATTGGTAGATGAGGAACAGGTGGTGAAGTGATCAGACAGGTGAGAGGGAAACTGGAGGCCACTCCCAGTATCTCCCAAATATCAACGAAAGACGTATTATATAAGCTTCATCTTGACCTCATGTCAGGTCCATGTGTAGCAGTGGACGTGTGGATTTACCTGTCAAGGGTACCAAACCAAACTAGTGACATCACTCCAAGTTTGGCCTGATTGAATCAATTTAGAGTTGCCAAAAATAATAAACTGGCCAAGCAACGGAGAGAGAGTTGGCTCAAGCTTCTGGCTCTACACATTCCCACCAGGCAGGTTTGTCTTTTGTCAGAAGCGCAGGAACCGCCCAGTCCCAACACTACGGCCTCTCTCGGTGACATGCTTGCAGCCTAATGCATCCCCGTCCCGTGTTTCTGAAGGTTGTCCAAAAAAAAAAAAAAAAAAACACCCTGAAGATACATATTGAAACACTTTCTGCGCTGCAAGGTCTTTTTCCTGAAACATAATCTCTCACAGAAAGCCTGGTGCATACGGAGGGCACTGTGAGGTGCCGTGTGGCACGGTGGCACAAATGAGTCTTTGTGTTGCCTCGTTGGGTCTTACATCATTCTCCAGACTCCAACTCCAGAAGTGGCTGCTGGAGGGTTTGCTGGGAGATCCCTGCGGTCCACTTGACCCTACGCTGAACTCATCTGATTTTTTACCTTTCTCACAAAAGCCGCCGCTGCTGCTTAACTCCATTGCAACCTCATATTGTTCCTATGCAAGGTTTTCCAAGTTCTGTCAGGCTTCTTGGCTAAAGCCTGACCTCCTCATCCTGCGTCGGCTTCTGATCCTTGCTGCTTTGGATCAGGAGCCGCAGGGAGCTGAGCCTTGCTAGGTCAATGGCCTCAGTGTTGCTTCTGCTTCTGCTTCTGCTGCTGCTGCTCCATCTCACCCTGCCTGCCTGAGCTCAGCTTTTCCAGCCATAACTCATTCCTGCTAATTAGCGCGAGGGCTCGGCGAGGGAACCACTTTCACATGGGAAGCCCTGCGTTCGTTTCCACCCCTCTGTGCCCAGGCACAAGTTAGCGGTGTTATGAGACAAGACTGTGGCTGAAAAACACACAGGCGAGAATAATCCTCTGGCTCTTCTCTGAGGTCAACTTCACACACACACACACAAAGTTCCCCTCACGTAAGCCAATTACATAAACATAAACAGTTGATGGAAACGTTTATGAGCTGCTCATCCTTCATCCAACGGACATTTTTACATGATCTGTCTTGACACAGAAAAACTACGGCGTGAATTATTTTCCTAAACCGCACAAGATCCAAAACAAGGTTCTATTGATCAAAACCAAACATGTAAAAAAAAAAAAAAAACTCGCTGACATGCTGCCTGTGACATCAATGACTCATCAATTCCAAATCTACACATAGCTTATTACTGGATGCTGAACGCGGCTGTGGCTCTGCTAACCTCTGCCCCTGCTCCAGTACAAAACAACTAACTCGAATGCGGCATTGATCGCTGCGTGCTTTACTTTAAGGGGCTCGTAACGTAACTGAAAACACGCCTCCAAAATAAAGTTTAAAAAATAAGGTTAATAGGGGTCAACGACCGCAACAAACGCAGACCAAACACAAAAATGTGATTTATTTTGGCGGTTCATTTACTGATTTCTTTGGGCCGTTGGGGGCAGTGCGAGCTGTGAACACAACATTAACATCATCACTTTATAAAGTTGTTATATCCAGTTGCAGCCAAAGCACAAATGTAAAGGATAGATGTGAAGGAAGTTTAACTTCCAACTACGGTTTGTGGACCGGATCACAGAAGAGACTGCGCCCAAAATTATGATATTTAACTCCAAATACCAAACTATAGGCTACTGAGAGATTCAGAAATGAGCCAAAAATAACATTTCCAAGCTACAGTAGGTCCATGTTACATGAATATGTGGTTCATTCCAGCAAGCATTTCACAAGGACCCACCCTACACCGTACTCTGATTGGCTGGTTGGTTAGGCTTAGGATTAGGAGTGGTCAGTGTCAGGCGCGATCAGAGGCAGAATATGTTAAGATGTTCCATGATAAGTTTGCAAAAGTTCAATTATTCACATTATTGGAACGTTTAAAAAATATATAAATAAAGTTCAGAGTTAGGCTAACAAGTGGCCAAAGTAGATAGATAGAAGATACTCGCATTGGTTGGACAGTATTTGTGCTGAATGTCGCATATGTTGGGGGAGAACGGCAGCAGACTCAAATGCAAACACAAACTAGTGCAGGTGGCGGAGTGGCCAGTCGTGAGAACAAACAGAGCTGAATGTCAAATCACAATTAGTCAAAGAAATCAAAGAAGTCAAAGAAGAGCAAAGTGGATGATATTTCTAATCGCTCCGGGTCACATAACACAAACTCATTTGCTCCGTTGTTATTAGGGCAGCTATAAAGACCCTCCGTTTGTATTGATATTGAAAATACAACCATACAATATTTTCTCTTCAGTGTGTGGACGGCAGCGCTGGTCGCAGTGCCGCTATTCAAGGATTTTCATGTGAGCTCTCTCATTTTTCAACAAACAACATA
Source organism: Nibea coibor (assembly GCA_023373845.1). Classification (NCBI taxonomy): domain Eukaryota; kingdom Metazoa; phylum Chordata; class Actinopteri; family Sciaenidae; genus Nibea; species Nibea coibor. Next base: position 16,202,693 of record CM041730.1, read on the forward strand.
CCCCACCATCATAATAATGTTGCAATCACATAATAATTTGGTGGTTTTATGTTTTTTTAAGTATAATAATGACAAAATTGTAACCTCAGCTTTGTTATTTTGAAAAAAACAACCCACTAACATGTGCTGGTTACACTTTGATCTCATATGCAGGTTTGATCAAATGTTCTATGAGCACTGAGTAATGCCAACGACAACAAGTCGCAGCCATGTCCCCTCCCCTCTTTTATTTTAAGATGCCACAAAATGATGAGAGTGTACCTTGGTAGCGACAACACTCCCGAAAATGAGACTCTGAGAGCCATTGTGTGTGTCTTTATATGAGACACAGTAAAGTATGTGGCAGTGTGAGGTGACTGGATGGAAATAACAAGAGGAACACACAGCCTGCGCCGCCGTGGGGAACGGAGAATGCTGGTAAACCAAGAAAATCTCCCTCACAATTACAAGAGGCCGAAGCAACGAGAGAGACGAGGAGTGGAAGCCAGGACGGGAGAAGCGGAGAGAGAAAGAGAAAGTACGAAAAAGAAAATACAAAAAGGAGGCAGCAGTGGTAGAGAGAGATCATAAAATCCTGAATACGCCCGAACAAAAGGCTGCTCGCTGAAGAGGAGCACCAGTAAATGCTTTTAATTGGGAAACCCTTCTGAGCTGTCTGTTGTTAAACATTCATATTGTTCTGCAGGCTCCAAAAGGTTTGAATAAAGTTTACAGCATTGTATCATAGTTATGTGAAAACAGCACAGCTTTCACTGATCAGAAACATTTTGCTACAATGTCTGGTATTTTAATGCTAATGATGATTGTATTGCCTAATGATAAACACATGAACACGCACATAGATGCAGCTTGAAGGTTTTTTTTTTGTAAAGAATCCGTTTGAAAAACATCTAAAATCAGATTTGTGCTGAGGTTTTTGCCACTGAAACCAAAGTCTTGTCAGAGGTCTTGCGTTCAGCTTGTTTTGCGGGTCTCTCGTCCTAAAAACAAATCCATTTTGGCACCCGGGATGTGTTTTTGGCACCACGGTGGAAACCCAGTTCCATGTTAGTCGCTAATGTCCACTCTGTTCTGTTCCCCAGAATAACAAATTTTCTTAAACCAAGACTGCTCTCCAAGCCAAAGCACTAGTAAATCTTTCATCAGGCTCGTGCAACAGAGCCATAAATCAGCATTGTGCAGCTTCTGGGCCAGTGTATGCACCAGAACGGTGACAAAAAGTTAGATTTTTATTATCTGCATTCATATTCGTCCTTTTCTCAACCCCCGTTCGGTGACATAGAAGGTTTTTATCGTAACATTTGTCAGTCCACACTCAAAGCCACTCACTGCAGGATGAAAATTAAATGTTTTACTCTGTTTTATCCAGCAGATGGGGTTAAAACTCCAACCAAAATGAAGTCCCAGACCAGCGATAATTATGACTTTCTTTCTGCTCTGTGTATAAAATTGCAAACTGTTCAGACTCGGGTTATTTTGAGGATTCTTATCTCGTGCAGTCATGTAAATATAGAATTCAAAGTGAGTCTGAAAAGGCCTGAAACGTTGAAAGGAATTTTAAAGTCTTCTTGCCAAACCCAACAAAGCCCACAAATCCTAATTAAATTCTGATGATGAATTCCTTTCAGCAGAACTATTTTCAACAACATTTTTGAGCCCGAGCCCATCCACAAACCTGACAAATTTACAGAGGCCAGCGAGACCGAAGCCCGACTGGTCTAACTGGGTCCCACCGGACTTGGGTGGAATAAATATTCATTTCTGTGCAAAGCCACCAGACTCAGAATCAGCGCTTCAGTGTGCCACTGCAGGAAAGCAGCAAACAAGTCCAAATCAGTCAGCTCCACTCATACACGTGGACTGTCTATGTGCACAAAGTCCTGCTTTAAATGTAGACAGCACAGCTTCGGTGTGCATGGGTAGTTTTCCTTGCAAAAGGAATTAAAGATCAGCCGGCTGGCTGATACAGGGCCATAGATGTCGATTAATGTGCAGTCTACTGTGATACTGCTTATTTCTAGTAGTCATCACTATTACACCATATAGGGATCAGTGTGCATAGCTGGTGTTCGGATTTAGTGGCATCCAGTGGAGAGGCTGCAGACTGCAACCAACTGAATACAACTCCTGTTTCCAAGGAAGAACTATGTGAGTGAAACCCTCTATCTCCAGCCAGTGTTTGATTTGTCCATTCTGTGCATTGTACCTGACAGTTCAGCATAAGAGGAGCCACCACTCTCTCTCTGAAATCATCTTAAATGTTACACATCACACCTTTACCTAAACTATTCTGTACTCATATGCACTTGTAAATAGGAGCGAGTAGCATGTCTTGATGTAGCTGCAGTTAACATGAAACCAGAAAAATCTGCAGCTGGAGTGAAACCAGGAAACATGTTTAAGTCCTTTAAGTTCAGTCCAGTTGAAGACTTCAAGGTAAAATGGTCAGTTCCTGAAATTCTTCTAATTAAGACTCAACATTTTTACACAAAAGAGAAGATGAGATAGTTTTGCACTTCTTTCTACGACCTCCAAGTGATTTATGAAAAGAAGACGTCGGAATAAAAAGAAGAATATTCGCCCTTCCACTTTATCTGCTTCGTGTTGTGACAGGCTAAGTACAGTGGCAGTCGCTGCGTGACATTCGTTTAATGGTGCTGTGTGTGTGAAGTGCAACCACTTATATGACTCAGATTTATGTCTCCCCGTCTGCAGACTGTCAGGTTATGGCAGCTTGTTCTACTGTATAGGTCAAAGCGATAAGAGAATAACACTGAGCCAAAGTCAGTGTATTTCCTTTCCTTTCCTTTCCTTTCCTTTCCTTTCCTTCCTTTCCTTTCCTTTCCTTTCCTTTCCTTTCCTTTTGTCAAAGGTCAGTGGTCAGTGCATCTCCATGGTGATATTGATCTGTAGGAAAGATACCCAGAGATCCAGTGGTAACTATCCCCCCTTCAGTGTGACTGATCATTGTCTTTAGCAGGCAGCACTGATGTGGGCTGCCTCTACTAGCAGAAAAGCATGTAAGATTCCAGAAATATTCAACTATTCCTTTAAGTCTAAGCTTGTGAAATTATTTAATCGAGTTTCTGGCACCCAGCAGGAACAAAGTGCAACATACAACACAGAACGCACCTAATTTACATGTAACATGTGACTTATGTGATGATATATCTGGTGATATTAACATTCCTTTATTCATTTCGGTTTGCAGTGATCGCATCTTCCACTGACCTCGGAGATTCTGGGGTCGCCTGAAGTTACCCGTGCTCCTGTCCTGTTGAAATTCAGCGTACAGATGACAGTCTGACCTGCTTTGGAGTTCACTTGGCCACTTCTGTATGAACCGATCCTTCAACCTGTTCAACGTTTGCCTTCAGACAGCTGATGTTGTCACATGGCCTTGCCTGATGTGATCATTGCTGTTGATTGACAAGTGATCTATAGGATCTGCACTGCTGACACTATTGATTAATGATCCAAACAGCATGTAGATATTAAACGATGCGATACGTGTCAAACCAAAAGTTACACATGCACTGTCTGAAATTTTTGAAAGTTTCTTTATGTCTTGTTGAAATCCAGCCTAAAGATCACGCTCAGCTGACGCAGCCACATCAGCATGCCTAATAAGATACAACCAATACATCATTTAACAGCACATCCATCAAACGTCTGTTAGGCTGCGTTCGACGGTGATAATCGGATCTGTTAAAAGGAGATCGATGGGCATCTGTCAGCACGTCAGCCGGCCTCTCTGTCATGCTGCTGCTGCTGCTCACATTCCACACGTGAAAAAAGCTGAAGCTTTGATGGCCGCTGTCATAAAAACATGAAAAACGTGAAAACGTGCCGTGTGTCTCGTGCGTGAAAGCTGTTCTGTAACCTGTGTTTAATTGTCAGGAATGGAGAAAGTGCCTGTAGGATGGGACGGTCTGTTATCGCGGCTAGTCATCACAGCCAGACGTCTCTCCCTCTCTCCAGCAACATGACCTGGGATTATTACTGTTTTTATCTGACCCTGTGTACATTCCTCACCACTTGGCAGTTTTGTCACTATGAATAATCACCCACTTGCTACGAAAACCTGAAGTAAATCATAAGTCTGTCAATTTTTTTCCAAGGCTGATAATGGAGCATGGTTTCTTCTCTCTGCTGAGACTATGTAGGGCATGTCCATGCCTCTGGATGCTACACTCAATAAAAGGAGAGCGACTGAACGGTCAAAAGGTGCATGCTGTGGGGCGCTGCTGCCCCCTATTGGCAGGAGAGCCAGTGTTTGGATCAGCTGGATGTGCAGCTTTCCAGTAAGATTTCTCAGAGAGAGAAATCTTTATCTAAATTTAATTTGAAAAGCAGCACAGCTGTGAAGCTAGTTGTGCTCGAGTAGACAAATTTAGAGAATGAAATGTCACACTAGATCAGTGCCGTGTGTGCTAAACGTCTGAGGAGCAGGCTCTCTGCAGAATTAGGGATAACAATCATGTTCAGGACAAAATGTCAGCTGTCTGCGCTGGCAAAGAGTGAGAAAGTAAAAACGTTAAGCCCTTTTTAACGCTTCAAATGAAACTGTATGAAATGTGGAGTGTGAAACGCAGAGATGAGACTGAAAAGCAGTTTGCGGGGCTGCTTTGAACTCTTTCCAACGCTCAGCATTAAAGCACGAGTGGCACAGATAATCAGCCTTCTTGGTTAAGAGAGCAGCACTTAAGAATAATAGAGGGGAAACTGCACAATCACAAGTGTTATAAAACAGACACTCCAAAGAAAGGGGCCTGTACGTGCAGCTGATACGTGCCCAGCCTTGGTTTTTGATTGAATTTGGCGCATGTGTAAAAACAACACGCGTCACGTGTCTTCATGAAGATCTACGTTCCCTCTCTCTGTCCACACAAAGAAATATTGTTATTTAATGTACCTGGTGAGTCACAGAAATGTTGATACTGACACCGAACGTAGCTCCACTCGAAGGAACTACAAGTTTATTAAACTTTTATTCTCATTATGTTTAGGCACTGGTGGTTGGGTTACGTTTAGGTAAAGTCCAAGCCAACATCAAGCCGACATCTCTGCTCCTGTTGATTGACAAGTGTTTTCTAGATATTATTGACTCCAATCAAAGGTCAGCGTGGTCTGCCAACACTATTGATTATCGCCCATGTTCACCCTCTAATTTATGAGTTTGTCACCTGAAGCAGGCTGCTTATAGAGCAGCGAGACCTCCAGCCCTCCTATTGACTCCCGGGCTGTGTTTTTCTGTCGTCATTCCTCGAATCAACCATCTGAGACAAACCCCGCATGAGTCCCAGAGAGCAGGAGACGCCTCAGGCGAACGCCGGACTCCCGGTGGGATGATGCACTGTTGCTTAAACATCTCTGACAGGCCGGGAAAGGCTTGGGGTAGGTCCTGTCTTCTCTGTCTCCTAGCGGTTAAATACCGGAGATGTTTTAACCCCGATTACCTGCACGACTATTTGAGCGAGATCACTTCCCGATTCAGATCAAAAACTGAGGTAGAAGTTGTTCAACTTGCAATCTCACAGCACAGATTATACAGATTATATAATAGGTTGCTCTGTTTCTTCTTTCACTGTCATTGTTCTGAGAATTGAGGGAGAGGTTGCCATGGGGATATTTGCCGGTTGCCATTCACCAGCACAGGTAATTGTTCCTCTTCACTATCTTTTCCTCCGTCTCTCATGTCCTCCTCCCAACACTCATTCAGCACTTTACTGATAGTCAAGGATGTTCTTCAAAACAGACAAAAAAAGAGCACAATTTGCTTGAACAGTATTAACTAATCAGGTGTTTGCTGCATTTGCTGATATTTGTGGCTGATACTCAAGCTGATATTGAAATATGAGACTCTGAGAGACCCTGGTTGTATACGCAGCAATAACATCCTGTATATAACCTTGACACAGACTACAGGTTGATAACTGTAGAGGTTCACTGTGATAGATGGTAAAGTAAAGACTGCATTTAACGGTAAATGGACTGCAGCTCTAGGGAACATTATACTGGGTACAGAAAGGTTTCACACACACACACACACACGCTTACTGTTGGTGTTGCCATCCAAGATGCTGCTCGCCGAAACAGGTTTGGGGGGGGGGGGGGTCACTGGTTTGATCAGCGTTATCAGGAAGAGCTGCTACTAATAAGCTACTAATTAAGGTGACGTTCCATTCAGGTCAAACTGCTGCACTAAATGGAACACAGCCTTAATTAGTATCACTGGAAACACCTGCGCTGACCCTACTATTTCATGTCAAAATGGCTGCTGCGAAAAAAGATCCATTAGTGTTAATTACGGGTGTGATTCAGCAAAAAAATGGTGGCTTTGTAGTCGTGCTGCGAACACTCGATAGCGCAGCTATCAGACCGTTCACTGCTGTAACTCATCTTGACGTGGTTTTCCCACTCAGCTGGTCATGATTACAGCCCGAATGGTTCGCCATGAGCTCGGCATTAACACAAGGCAGCAGCAGCTTTGTAATCTGTGTCTGTGTGCGCGACAAATAATTGTTTTTCCTAAGTCTAAGCATTGTGACTGTGTGCGTATGCGAATTGGGATAAAGCAATTTCATTGGCTACATGAAAACAAGTTATCTGTCTATGTAGATATAACCTAAAGGCAAGATAGGGGGGCAAAAAATATACCTAAATATAACTTTTCCTTTTTTCCTTTGCTGGTCAAAAACATAAAAACAACACAGTTGTGGTAAGAATAAAACATACCAACAACTGTCAAAAGCAGCGCCACACTAATGTTTTCTATACCACTGACTGTATAACACCCATTTATGTGGTGGAATGTGATCAAACCTGAAACGCTGTTGCGGACACTCTACTACAGAGTGATACTGATCGGGTTCTCCATTTAAATCCACTGCAGTAAAGTTGTGTTCATCTTGCGTGACTCCAATGCACACGTACCATTGTACAGTACCAGCACCAGCTCGGCAAAGCCCTCATCATGACAGGCTTCTGTCTCCCTGAAAACATGTACCTGATTAAAGAGGAGAGGCAGAGGATACAAGCAAATGCAAATCTGAATATCAAATGTGTCTTTTTCTCCTGGTTTAGGTTTTTCATCCACATCCTGGAAGCAGAAAGTGAAATCAAAAATAGAGGTTCCAAAAAAAATTCAAAGTGTTTCTGCTGGATGTCAAGTGTTCACAGACGAGGTCAAGATGACTCGACACTAACGGAGATCCCATGTCACGTATTCACACCGTGAGTCTTTGATGCTGAATGTTAATGTGCAAGCAATCTTTATTTTTCTTCCCTTTCCATTCGAATGTTATTCCTCTTGGGCTTAATAATAGAGCTAAATGACGCACTGCATTATGCTGAGTTCATTTCTTGACACACTCAAATATACAAAAAGTCAGCAGACGCAAACGACTGTGACTCACTACATTTTCTTTTCCAGGCTGTCAGACAATCTGAGCCGAGCTGAGAAGAAAATCTGTGTCTCTCTGCCCTCCGGCACTCAAACAGCTTCCTTCCACCTGTCAGATGGGGCTGCATTTATTTATTAAGGCCACAACAACCATTGTGAAATCAGACAGATGCCTTACAACTTTAGGTATATATGTGTGTGCGTGTGTATGTGTCAATATTCTTATTATATATATTTTTATATATATTTTTTTTAAATTAAGATCATTTTTATTTATTATTTACTGATTTCTGAACATAATATATTTAGTTTCAGAGAAGGACAACGCCAGCGACGAAACTAACCACACTGACATTTGCAGGTACATTTAAGCTGTTAAATGCTACAGCTGGCGAGCTAATAAGGTAGCTTGGAAAATGTTCAACCAAGTGGTGCATGAGTTTTTTTGTTTTTTATTTTTTGACAAATGGGAAATACATTTATTAGTCTTATTTTCCTCAAGATTTAGATGAGTAGATCGATATCACTCTCATGCTTGTGTGTTAAATATGGTGGCAGAACCAAGAGGTGATTAGCCTAGCTTAGCATAAAGACTGAAAAAGTAACCACTACACCAGCATCTAACTAACTATAATAATAATAATAATAATATAATATAAAGCTCTGTTTTTATGCTAGCTGTCTAACTAATTAGCAGCTGACAAGTTGTGGCTTTGTTCATTCAAGTCAGACTGATGAGTTACAAAAGAAGCTGAGACATAAGAACAGATAAAAATGACACACTGATTTTCGAAGGAGATCTGGACGGAATGAAATGACTGAATGACTGAATCTTTTTGATTTTCGTTTCCTGAATCGAAAAAGAATTTTAGTCACCCTACATCAACGCCATCATTCTACATACCGTGTCCTCAGCCTCACACCTATGCTGGCCTCAGCCTCGTGTTTGAAGTCGGCACTGAGGGAAGCACCGTGGCTGCTATAGAAGCGGCTCCAAAGCATCTGGGTTATCCGTTGCCTAGCAACCGCGCTAATTAAATCAGTCTTTGCCTATTACGAGTAATGGCTACCGTAAAGAATCAAGTTGCTGCTGCATCTCTTTGTAAGTCCAATGAGTGGTCTTGCCGTTAATGAATGTGTCCACGGTGCCGATAATGGCTCTGCAAAACATTTGGTGATTGATTTTCTTTAATGAAAATAAGCTTCGACTGGTACATAATAAGAGGGGGCATATTAAATTATCATTATCGTGCATTTGAATCGACCAATCAAGTGTAAAGCTGCATTGCTGTTTCGCGGTAGCTGCAGCTGGTAGCAACATTTTAATTTGTTTCAATGAATATGAATGAGATTGCATTATATACTGCGAAGCAGGGGGATGCACAGAGATAGTTTGATCTGTGAAACAGCTGAAGATCGGGTCTGTGTAGCTGTTATTTAAGCATGAAAGATTATTATTCTCTCTGCCACCCAATTAGAATAAAACTGAAGTCTCTGGGTTAATGTTCTCTGTCAGCCGAGCTCAGTAGGTAAAGGTTAGTCCTTGCTGTGAACATTTTTCTGTTGGAGCAACTTTCTGCCAAAATAAAGTCCCCATGAATACTGTTCACAGTGACACTGGCAGCTTTGGTTGCTTGCTGCACTGCCTGTAACAAGCTGTGTTTACATTTTCTGTGGCAAGTGACCCCTGTTGGCCTTCAAAAGTAATGATGAAGGCAGAAGTCGCTGTTGTAGTACATCAGAGATTGACACGAGCGACTGTTGCTCATGCTGCGTTCCCTACCATCAACTTTGATTTGTTTTAAGCATGAATACAACATTTAACTATCTTATTTATTTCCCCCACTGCAGATGCTTTTAGAGATAAAATATTTACTGAGAAAAAACTGAGAAAGAAAAGTGGAAAGTGAAGTTAATGGTATGAAATGGCCAAGAGTAGCATCTCCTCGGATCCAAATGAGACACACTGAGTGAAGTTATTCTAGTTCAAATGTCCACTGGATGGATTTTCATAATGGTTTGGCATAAAAAAAAAAACACTTAGGAACAAATCTAGTATGATGCATTTCCATGTCCAATATTTGAATATTCAATAACTCAAAAATGAAAATACTTGAATTTCTTCATGAATTGAAGACCCTTTTTTCTGGATGGCCATTGAGTTTCCATCTCTTCCCTATTGTGTAACTGCATCTGAACTGATTGCGTCCATTCACCTGGACTGCACCATTTATACAATATCATTTTCCATCGTGCGCCATACGTGAACATCGAGACTGGGGGGGAAAACAACAATGACGATATCAGTGACGACGTGAATAATACCGCTGACGACAATTGCTGCTGAGATTACAGTAAACCAAAGCTGATGACAAACAGAGACTTTGTTCTCCTGCTTCTGCTGCTCAAAAGCTCCTCATGTGTTCCTTCTTACGGAGACTACAAAGACGATTAACCTCTGCTTCTGCATACTTTTGCACTCTGGACTGCAGCTGCTATAATTTGCTTTCATTTAAAATGTCGCCGCCTTGATTTCTTCCGTTTGTGCAGACGAGGAGAGACTCTCAGTAAAAGGCTAATAAAGGGTTTTCAGACATCCTGAATTTGGCATTTAATTTGGTGTTGACACGCTGCTGAAGGTCCAAACCAAGTGGCTGTGCCGCCGACAGAACACGTCGGAGCTTTTTGCGTAGGCTGTAATCCTCTGATCTCTTATTAACGTGTCTAGACGTTCACAAAAACAAAATCCTTGAAACATGACACAAAGCATATCTTTCTTCTACTGTACTGGAGTTTTACTGGCTGTGTACAGCGATTAGATTTTACATTTTTTTACAGACATTTAGTGACCTCGGCAGTGTTTGTTGTCATGACACGTTGGTTGAGGAGTTTAGAAACCAGACGCTGATGAAGATCATGAAAGTCCAGTCAAGGAAACTCAGTAATGACTCTGTTCAACATCTAATGATAATTCAGTAAATTGTAGGCTTCTTAAAAGCCTGTGATATCAATTCCCAAGAGTTCTGCTAAAATATTAAATCTTTAAATTAGAAGTTACCATGTGGGAGAAGAAACATGAACACGACATCGCCTTCGGAGGAAAATGTTGTGTTTCGTGTTGTTGTAGGAGCCCATCAGTCAAAGACAAAAGATGATTTAGAAAACATATTTAAGTGGCTCTGACCATGTCTAGTGATGACCTTTGTGAAAATCAATGTGCAAGGATTTTTAAACCCCCCTCTCTGTATTATATTACTGCGCTGTAGCTCTGTTGTCAAGCACTTAACAGTGGCCGGAGTAAAAGACTGTTGTTTGAATGAGCCTTGAATCAAATCAAGTGGAAAATAGGAGCCAAGGTTAAAATATTCAACACTCCTACCAGATAAATGGTATGTTTTGGACTTGTTATGTGCTGCATCTACCAAAGCAGCTACTGTATTCAGCAATAACTGTCCTGATACAGCCATTACCAAAGCAGACTTATAAGAATAAACACATTACTCATCTCTTTCCCTCTTTTAAGTAACAGTGAGATACGGTTTCCAATCAGGCATGACTGCACAATTTTGTCTGATAACAGCAAAGGGTAGGATGCAACATAGATTCAGGTTCTTTGTGGACATAGCAAGGGATTGTGGGTAGCCCCCGAAGGGAGTTACGGCTTGACAAATATTTGAAGTGCAGCCCGGCTCTGTTTACATCAGCCAAACCCTCAGGTTGAGGCTGCTACTATTCAATTATGAATCACAAAAGAAGACAGAGCCAACAGTGTCAGAGTCAGAGAAATTGAAAAGCATTTCACAGAGCGTCTGACAATATAAAAATGTTTTTTATTTCATTTATTTTACAGTCGTTTAAATAAGTGATTGATTTTCAGCAAACCTGGGAGAAATAAAACGAATAAAAGGGGAGTAAAAGATCCCCAAAGTCTTGCTTTTCTTTCTTATTCTTTATCAAAACATACCGATAATGTTCTCACATTTTTTTCTGTCTATTTGTTGCACTTTGTGTTCCATAAAAACAAGTCTAAACACACAGTCAAACTCTGAAAACTGTACATTTATATAACATGTATTTGCATACAGTACGTCTGCATTTTCCCCATTTTATCAAATCCACTTACATTTAAAGTACAAATGACAACAACATCTACCACATCAGAAGAAATGTGAAAAAAAAAAAGGCCAGCAAAGGGGCGAGTTCATCCCAAATATTGTACAAGTTACATAGTTACAAAAAAACAGTCCTACAAAGGGTTAAACGAACGGACTGACACTGAGATGTGTTCATTTATAGAGTGCAATCACGGCATAAGCATCTCACAAAGTGTTATGTTAGGAGGTTCAGTGTCCTCGCTTGATTATTTGCTATGGAAATATTATTATTCCATATCAGTGCATCTCTCGGGGTAATTGGATTTGTTCTGTGTGTTCATTTAACTACTGATGCCAGCTCTAATCAAAAAAGTGAGATACAAAAAGGTATCTGCCTTCTCAATCGCGGAGCCACCGTGGGAGTCTTTAATCATGTGATCCATCCATATTTCAGTTGGACTGAGCGAATATGTTTCTCTGAGGATTGTTAATATTTAATACCAAATGGATTTTCATCCAGTAAGCAAGCCGTGGTGCCTCAGGCGCCTAGTTTTTGTGCAGTGGAGAACCTGGATTCTGGCTACTACTGCGTCTGAGAACATTTGAAAAAATGTGAAATGCATTAAATGAACCAGTCTCAGCGAGCAGTTTGACACATCGATATCCTCCCAAGGCCAGGTCAACCTAGGAGACGTAGCCTGTAAATGAGAATTGTGCGCTGCAGGAATAGTTCATGGGTCCACAGCGGGGATGGTGCTGACCTTGTTGTTCCTGCTGATCCTCCGTTCGGGTCGCGGCCTGGGCAGTTTGGTCTGGATCAGCTCCTCGGGTGTGTTACCGAGCGGAGGCAGCAGCCTTTTCTTGCTGTTCCTGGTCTCTGGTAACCACTGAGGTGGCAGCTCGAAGGGTCCAAATCCAAACTGTGGGGAGTCCTCAGCTTCTGTAGGTGTAGCTGGTGCCACCTGAGATGAAGAAGCATAAGCACATGAGTGAACCGGAGAAGCCCGCGGTGCTATGATTGAAGGAGGGCCATCCTTGGTGATGATCAACCCTCCCCCGGTCCCTTGCAAAGGGTCCTTTTTGGTAATCACCTCCCCTCTGAGGCTCCCCAGTCTGGACCCACCCTTGTGGTCCTCTTTAGTTCCAGAACAGCGCACTGATCCCTGAGAAGGGATCTCATTCTCTACATCCTCTTCTTCCTCATCTTCCTCAGAGGGCCTGAAGATCTGCTGCTGGCCGATGTTAAACATCTCCAGAAGCTGGCTCCCAGAGCGCCCGGCAGTCTCCAGTCCCACCGGCTCCCCGATCGCACCCTCTGCTCCTAAAGAGGCCAGACCTCCGGTGCTGACCACGTTACGCCGGCTGTAACGTCTGCGAATCCTGGCCATCAAGTCCAGCCAACTATGACGCGCTGAGCGGTTAACAGTTAGAAACAAAAGTGGGTTGGTGAGCAGGGACACCTTGGGTAGCCAGAGCGCTGTCAGATACAGCGAGATGGGTAGCTCTTTAGTATCTGCCAAAACGGTTCGATAAACCACCAAGGCCCCGTAGGGGGCACTGCATGCTGAGAAGGCCAGCACCACAGCTAGCAGAGTGGCGTGCAGCTCAGCCTCTCTCTGGGACACGTACGGGATGGAGATGCTGTTCTGGGGAGTCCGCAGTGCCGCAATTATCACTTTCTTCTTCTGACTGGCACTGAGCGCCCTGCGGATCAGCAGCATGAAAAGAAAGACCAGGGCGAGAGGGAGGATCACCGTGGTGACATTGTAGATCAACACGTACACCATGTGGCCCAGGGAGTGCGCGTAGTCGCTGGAACAGGACGAGGTGACGTAAACGTCGGTCACGTTGGTAACGGCGAACACAGGGAGGCTCGCCACCGTCGCGTGTACCCAGATATAGATGACCAGATCTCGGGATCTTGCATCGGAGATCTTCCTCTCTAGCGGGTACAGCACTGAGTAGTATCTAGGCACAGAACACAAAGCATTACAGCATAAACACTTCTATATATTTAGACCTTTTTTTCTAGAAGAATGAATGAACGAATGAATGAATGAATTCCATCCAGCTGCTTCAGTTCAGGGTCCCGGCATTGTTCATGCTGGCTCATGGTCATGCTGTCATGCCTTAATGGGATGCTTGAATGGAGCAGAGGAATCATTACTAGCAACACTTTGCTTTGCTTTTCTTTGCCATTAAAAAGGCCTTTTGGCCGACTAGAGTGTTGGCTGAATATGCTGATGTGAAAATCTCTCTTATGATGATTTGCATGAAAAATAGAAGCGGGAGTGAAAATGAATGCGCCTAAAATACCCACATCATTAGCAGAAGCTGAAGTATCTTGCTCTGGAAATACATTCCCGCCATTCACAGATTTATTCAAATGAGTTAAGTAAATCTGAAATGACACTAAGGCTGAAGTGGTTTCGATGGAAAGGCAGTACAAAGCCAACGATTCATGCTCCGATGAAATACTGACAAAATGGACACCAGGCAGCAAATTTATCCCGCAGTACACTTGTTACTGTAAGATGGCGGCGGCCAGAGCAAACATTGTGAGCTTCATCAGTGATGCGTCTGTATTTATGCTGTCAATGGCTGTAACCCAAAAAAACAACAACATGACACATAAAAGTTGAAAATGTGTGGGTGTTTTTTCTTTAATGCACGCCCGCTAACGCATAACTAGATCTCCTCGTATTTGTACCACAGATAATCGTATGTAGATTGTCCCTCATCTTATTGTTGTCCCTTCATAATAAGCAAAACAAATCACATGAAGCACTCTCTCATTTCACTGGATTGTCTCTCTCCGTCACCACATGCAAGTGTACGAGTGTGTGTGCACGGGCCTGTAAATGCTGCAGTTTTCAGCCTGCCTCTATATCCACAGCCTCAATTTCCCTCCTTGAGAATAAATAATTCATCGCTTTGATAGCATTCTGACTGTATTAGTTGCTATGGCGGCAATATAATCTTCGTGAAAACCAAGGCTGAGACGAAGCTGCAACAATACAGGATCTGACTGCAATCATCATAGAAAAATAAATGAAACACACGCTTAATTTTGTTACACTGCACTCAATATGGTGATGCTGTCTTGCCTGGCTTTTAAATTTTGGAGAGTGAGCCTATGGTGCAGCAGTTTCAGTCATCTCTTGCAAAGCGTTGCCTGTATAGTCTACTGCAGTGATGTAATATTTAGTTTTGAAACCTAAAATCTCAAGAATGGAGGGGGTTGTTACTTTTTTATGCAGGACAGCAGAGAGGTCAGTGCTGGCATTAGTTACTGACAGATATCACTCAAATACTGAAAATATAATGGGTGAATTAAGGGTGACTGGGTGAACATTTTCTCTCGTTCCCTTTCTTTTTCATCATTATCTATCTGGACATGTTCATTTCTGTTCAGATTTATTACTCACTTCAGGTTCAAAAATCCGTCCACGACTCATAAAGTGTAAAGCTGCCTCTCCTCACACCCCCTCCCTGCTTTTGTTCTCCGCCTGCAAATTTCATTGCCAGTCTATTCTCCAGCAGATTAATCAGGATTAGTTAGGATGGGAGAAGAGGTTCTGGTTTAATTTACTGTTAGACGGGCTCAGTTGGTGTATTAGGGTAGACTTAGTGCTTCTTGCTGGCTAGACAACAAAAAAAAGTCCAGCTTGTCCATGAACATTTCTGTGGTTGATTCGAGTGTTTTAGCTTCACATTATCTCACAGCTACAGTGGTTAGCGAGCTACTCCTGCCAGTAACACTGTGTCGCCAATCATACCATCATTTGCAAATACTGTAATTTGAGATTAATTAGTGATTTCGTGACTAAAACTCAACAAAGAGCTTGCTTTAATGGGGGTTAAAAGATTTGTAGGTAGCACCTGGTAACAGCTCTGGAGAATGGAGAAGTAGTAACAGTACTGGTAAAGTGTTAAGAACTGTAATTCCTTGAGTGGCCACTTGAGACTGGCTGCAGAAGTGAGTCAACCTCCATAAGCTAAATGTCCAGCTTCACAGCAGAAATAAACATGTTCACAGCCTGGTACAAAAAACAGTTTTGGTCTCTATAGCTAATTTTCCCGTCCAACACAACTTTGAGGGGGGCCGCTTGATTTACAGAGCACCCAGGTGTCCTCAGGTCTGCCAGTGATTCATGTCTGTGCCAATATTAAGATTAAACGGGAGGCAGAAGGAGCAGTACACCCAACGTGGCGACAGCAAGCACTGCATATTTTCGTCTTCAAAACAGTGCTTCAGAAAACTACGAGTGACGTCACCCTGATTGATGCTGTGACCATTCTTTATACTGTCAGTGGTAGTAATAGACAAGCATAAGTAGTGTTTAAAGTAAATTAAAAGCTACAAACACAATACAACATGTTGAGGTAAATTTAGGTCCCATGTCACTAAGGGCATGATTAGCATTACTTTTTAAGCAGTGTGTGTGTGTGTGAGACCATATGTGGGCAGCAGCAGCCATCTCAGGATGCTTTTAGCTGCAGCTTTTAGCTGCAGCTTTTAGCGCTGCAGGGAGGCTGCTCAGAGTGGCGTACACATGCTCTATCGATCCCAGCCCCCCGAGCACTCTCGTCCTCACCACAGGGTATAGATGGAGACTGAAAAAGATTGTCTCCCCTATCAAAACAATCATCCAGAGTTTGGCTCCAGTTGTTGCTCCACTTGTGAAGCGCGGTTCTTCCAAATCTCCCTTTTTTTCAGGAAGAGAATTACTCCAGCTGACACGGCCAAGCAGCGTATTGATAAACTAATCAGAGAATCGATCGAGCCATCCACTTCTCTGAAGTGCTACTTTCAGATCCCACGAAGTGAGTGGGAGTTGCACGCTAGCCTCTTTCAAACACATATTTCAAAGTCGGTCAGTTACTGGAAGCAAAAGCAAAACATCAATCTCGTCCTACTCAGGGACGGAGTGCTCTTTTGGTTTTTCCCTTTTTATGAGAGGTGGTTTTGATTAATTGCAAGCCTCAATTATCTATGACTAAAAAACGTATTATCTCTTTCTACTTTAATTATGTGTACAAACTGGGAGTAATTGATAAAACAATGCATTTAATTTCTAAACTGACCTGTCAAGTGCGATGGCACTGAAACTGAGCACGGTGACTGAGCAGAAGAGCTTATGGAGGAACTTGATGGCCTTGCAGAACAGCAACGTGTGAAGCCACCAGCAGCAGCGAGGGCTGGCTCCGAGTGCAACATCGAAGGGAACGCAGACCAAGCCGGCGCAGATCCCCGAACACGCCAGGTTCTTGATGAATCGGTTTGTCACGGACTTAAAGACGTTCGTGCAGCAGGTGCACCACAACACCGTGGCATTTCCTGTGAGGAAAGAGGTGCAGAGCTTCAGAACAAGATCAATACATGCCAATATTATTGCCAAGTGGATTCCTACTGAACATAAACCCTTCAAAGCTTGAGGAAACCGATCCAAACATTGGTGTGAACTGAAATGGGTTGGATCTTTCTGTATCCTCTTCTGCTTGCGGTTCCTCCTGGCACTCATTTTTCCTCCCGGAGTCCAGAAAAATAAATCGATGGGTCGCCTATGGACTCTAAATTGCACATTGGTATGAAAGAAGGGTGTCAGTCAGTATAATCTATGCGAGTTAGCACGGACAGATGAATGATTTATCCACTATGTCTTCGTGACTTTCACCTAGTACAGAGACTATGAACGTATGAATTATGCAATTAAAGGATTGCCTGCACCACGTAAGAAGTAAATCTTTAATCATGTCGTACACTTAATAACGCAGTGGTTCCAAGCTCTTCATTTTACAGCCTTCATCCATGTTTCAGGACAAAACTGTACTGTCATCAAGAAGGCAAGACAATCATGACAATGCATGCATGCACAGTTTGTTTCCACAGATTTGCTCCATAAATGAAAACTGTACGTGTCAGGACAGCAGGTAGACAGTGGTGGACTTAGTCAGGGTTAGGGTTAGCATTAGGGCATCATGGAGAGGCAAACATGGGGTGGGCCTTCCTGCTGGCAGGGCACAGAGAGTCTTCAACCTGGCTTCACCAAATGTTTTTTAATGCCAGAAAACGGTTATTCTGTCTTAAATTGTGTTTTTTCAAAGACATAAAATATGATTTTTATTCTTAACCATAAACTACCAGAGGCAGAACTCCTAAATAGCTCTTTGCAGGTTGGGAAAAAATCAATTAAACCCTAACTGCGTGATACAGCACACGATCAGGTGCTAACAGGGGAACTGTGACATTTTAATGTTAGGATCCTTCCATAATTTGGAGCAATGAGACAGTAATGATTGATAATGAGGTTTAAAAAGGTGAACTTTATACTCCCCGTGGTGCACTGACTGATGACAGGACACGCAGGTACACATGTGATAGCAGCCCCTCCAAATGCAATTACCCACAGAGTGTTGGCAGCGCTCTCATTGTCAGAAACAGAGCATGATGTTCTCTGGTAATTTGTGCCTGCTGTCTGTAAATGTAACGCGCAGCGCTATGAAAGGCTAAAAATTTGGCCTGCGAGGTTTTTAGATGGAGCTGGAAGAAGCTGTTTTACGGGAACGCGGTGTGCTTTAATGCTCGTTTCTAAGTGCGCTGGATTTCAGTAAGGTGCCGTGTTACGGAGAAGCGCTGAGTGTTTCAGGGAAACCCTAATGCAGCGGTAATCGGTCGCCATTCTGCGAATCTGACTCACCTGGCATGATGAAATTAGCACAAATACTGTTTGTTCAGAATGAAGCACTACGTATTTACAGCAAAGATATATATTCAGACTTCTACATGTACAGACATACTGTACTGATGACTGTGCTCAGCCAACACCCTTTCAGGAGAACAGGAACAATGAAATGTAAAGGAAAGAGAAGACGGAAAAGAAGGCAACACCTCTAGAAATAAATGACATGATGAGTAATTATTACGTTGATCTGGCATCTCTATTATCAACTCATTAGCTCAGTTTTTGGCCATGCAAAGTCTAGTCTTTCAACAGGTTTTCTGGAGTTGCATTTCTTTTCATGCCACATCCACGACCGCTTCTATGGTCAACAGAAATCCTTGTCAGGACAATGAAACGTCAATATTCAATGATTCTGCAAATCCCTGGATTATGTTCAATGACAAGGTCTTGAAAATTGCTTTGTGCTAAATCTGCCCAGTACTGTATGGCTAAGGGAAGGGAAAGATTGTGGCTATAGTTTGGTTAGATTTGGTTAGAGAAAGACAACTAACTTAATTAAGGTTAATTAATTGGCAAAGTGGACGTATCATTATGGATAATTCTTTACTCCATGAATATCCATGTGTGGAAATTCAATCAAGACCTGATTGTCAATCTAATGAGGCTAATGGAGGTGATAGTAGGTCTAAAGACATAGACATACAGCTAGTAGTCATTGACCAGCAGACCCAAGAAAAGTGATGCTGTAACTGCCATGAATCAGGTTACATATGTGTGCTTATGTTGTACTTGCAGCAGGGGTGCTACCAACTGGTTGGAACCAGAAAAACAGAGTCTCTGAAAGCCATGCTAACTAGAAACCTATAACATAGTGCAGCCAAATTGCTAGCATGATCCCAGTGAGGTCAGCATGACTTGATTGCATGATTCTTGCAGTTTTGGGGGGTTTTGGTAGTATCCACTAAATGAATGTAGCTCAGTCTGTGGGGAATCGACTTGGGAACCGGACTCCAGCACCGTCGGACTGAACTGGCACACACTTCATGCTGGGTACAGTTGGAGAGGGCTTCCTTGTGCCCTTAACTGCTTGTCTGTCTGTGGGTCCTGTGTGAGTGCATGAGTGTATTTCAGTATTTGTATGTGTATGCATGAAATAATATAAGAATGGAACGAGACATTTGACTTCCTCCTTAAGGGATTAATGATGTAACTCCTGTTCAACGCTACAATGCCAACATGTTGACACTGAGAAAGTACGATGCTCAGCATCTTTGTTTTTACAGGAACTGTGTGAGCCTCACATTAATACAGCTGCAATGGTGTAAAAGTCACACCTTTCCCGTGAAGTGTGGGATCACATCACAATATTTAACATGCGAAAAACACGCAACACACATTTTAAAGATTTTAAACAGACAAACAAACAGGACTGAATAGCGAGCGCGCTAACTTCATTCAGAAATTAATGAACTTTTTGCATGAGAAATTTCATTATATCCTGTATTTGATAATTGTAATTGAATTCATGCAACATTGGGACTTTTTTTTTCCAGTCAGAGCTTTGTCCTTTTGTGGCTGAAATACTCACCTTGGCAACCACAGTCACAGCAGCCAATGGGGCAAAAGAGCAAACACTGAAAGTGATTGCTTTTTTTTCCACTTAACAAATAGCAGTCCAACTACAGGTAGCAACATGAAAAACCCCAATACATGAAAAAAAATGCTTTGTTCGTCTGCTTCACAGGCCTCGAAGTAAGTTGTGTCATCTTTGGACAGGCGTTAATGAGCTGCTGTTATCAGAAATAAGACTCATCCAGGAGTCTAAACATATGTGCTGTTAAAAAGTGTGAAACATCATTAGCACACTTAACACCTTCTTATTTGCCCGCCCGTGGTGTTATAATTACTTGAGTTTGAATGAAAGACTTTATTTATGAATGGTAATCAACAGAGGAATAGAGAGCTAGATATCCACATAGTCTCTAACTCCTCACAGACGTGATTACAGTTATATTAGCTGGTACCATGCACACTGTGGCACATTAATCAGATTTACAGTCACACTCTGTGTTTCATCAGGGGAGAAAAAAAAAGATAATTGTCTCTGCTGATTACTGGGAATGCTAGAAACCGAACCATATTTTGCATTCTTGCTGGGAGTTAGCTGAGAAGATCAGTATGACTTTCAAGTCTGAGGTTAACCTAGCTTAGAGACAGGACGCTGGGGGAAACAGCTCTCTATAAAGTTCAGAAGACCTTGTGTCAACACCTCAACCGCGCATTAAATAACTCATTTCATCTCGTTTGTTTTATCGATACACAAACAGACCCTCGTGGGTCAAGTGGGAGTTGAGTGCTCCCAGTTTATGTATCCGTCCATCACTTCTGCGCATTTTTAGGTTGCCAGATAAGGTCAGCCTGCACAGGTTTCTGTGCAAGTATACTGTTATCACATCTGGCAACCTTATAGCAACAGGAACAACTCCAGAAAGTCTCCAAAACAAACAACATACAACTGATTTGTATGCTAAGCTAAGCTAATCACATGCTGGCTCCAGCTTCATATCGATTCTACAGATATGAGAGTCTGAGCTTATCCAACTCTCAGAAATAAGTCTATATATATTTTATTAATTTTGTTTATGCTGGTGGTCCGTGGCTAAAGCAGCTTGCGGTTAGCACCGAGTTCTCATACCTGCAACACAACCCACATGAGCATTAGCAAGCTTGTTATGAACTTACTGTTTCATGCAGAAGAAAACAAACATGGATGACTTACAATTTAAAACGTCACTGATTTATCAGTGCAAACTCGGAGCCACAAAACTTTATTTCAGATTCTAATATGTCACTGAGCAATAGCTCACTCAGTGTAAACATCATATCGCTTCAGTGATCTGGAACAAGCCAGAAGAGAATACTCTCAGACAGCGTGGAATGAAATTATTTTTTCCAACTTTAAAGCTACTTGTGAGGTAAAAGGTTATAAAACACACAAACTAACAAAACTACCAACCATCGATCAGCATCGGTGCTACAATCTGACTGAATGCTGATTGTTGCCAGTGGGACACTTTGTAATTTATGTTCATGTAATGCACATTACTTGATCTGTAGAGATATTAACATATGTGAATCGTGACTGCATTTATCAAACGTCTACCGAAGATTTGGACAGCTCAGAAAATTGCTGCCATTTTTCAGTCACTTTAATTGACTTTTCAGTCACTTAAATCACACCCCCGTCGGCTACATGATGAAACCGGCATATCTTGTGAATCCCTGATATTAAGTGCTGTCTGAATATCAAAAAAAAAAAAGATGCATTCAGACTTTTATCATTGCACAAAAACCTTCTTGATGTCGTAAAAAGTAGCTTGTAGCCCGAAAGACAGCCTTCTGGACCACCATCACTTTTATTATTCATTGTTTTATTCTCTGGGTTATTTATGTTGCCTGCTGATGATATATTTTAATTTTCTTTGCTGTACAGGTAACAGTCTCAAATCAGCTACGATGTTCCAGCAATTGATTCAGCTATTTGCTGCATTTCTTCTGTTATGTATGTGTACGTACAGTATGTGTAATGCGTATTCAGTGTCGATACTCGCCCTCCGCAATCAATGCTCACACACTCAGTGTCATTGGAAATGTGAAGTTCATCAAGTTTTACTCAATTATTTTGCAACCCGTTATTATTTCTGTTTACATTTCGCATATATTCATAGATCCAATCTGTATTTTAATACAAACACTGGGAGGTCCGATATGAAATCCTACACATAGCAGCTTTAACATTTGTTACTGCTTCACTCTGCAGCGCTTTCTGCTAAAATCATTATTCATGCTTCATTTAGATCCCATTGTATTCAGATATTGTGGGAGTAATGTGCAGGATTTCTTACTTACTTTATATTTTTTGTTTTCATAAAAAATAGGTTGGAAAGAAAAATAGATGTACTCAAAATACAAAAATGGCTGCCATAAGGTCATTCATCTCATGCTTCCCTGACCCTGCCACATTACACTGCACAACAGGAGGTTGTATTGAGTCATTGAAATAGTCATTTGGTCTTTTTTCATTTCTTTGTAGTGCATCATGTTAAACTATTTGCGCAAGCCGCATAAAGTCCAGCCTTTCAGTGAGTTCAGGCTCTAGACAGATGCTGGACGGCCACATTTTTGACAAAAAAACATTCATATCAGGCAGGAGGGTTGTGTTTCTGGCTGCCAATAAGATGGAGGGGATGTCAAAGCCAGGACTGTGCTAGACTGATGTGCTGGTGCACTCCATCAATTCACACAGCTCCTTCCTCAGCCTGTGCTTTTACTGGCACAAGCAGGAATATTTTGTCACAGAGCCAGTACAGATTCAGCTTGAGAGAAGCCTGTACGGTAAATTATTGCTAATAATATTTGCCAGTTTCATTGTGGAAAAATGGAGCAAACACCTGACATATTTATCACCACGGCCCATAATAACATAACCATGTCTCATTGGGTTTCCAACCCTGGTAGCATGTTATTGTTTTGGAATTTAAGGAATTAACACGTTAACCAAATCAAGTTATCTTCAAACTGACATATGAATGCAGAACACACACATACAGACGACTCACGGGGGCAACAAGAGGACTCCAGTTATGTATGATACCCAATTTACCCCATAGTTCATCCCTGTATGGACACCTGTAGTGCTATAGGGACAACGCTGCTACAATAACAGGGAAGTTTTAAAATAATATGAACTGGTGCGTCTCCTGACGTCCGGATAATAGAGTTTGTTGTCATGAAAACATGGGAGAACTTGCATAGCAAGTCTGACCAGGTACAGGCTGAACAAAGAGACTGTTATCACCTGTTGGGAGTAAAGTCTGGTAAAGATAAATAAATAAATAAAAAAATGAACACACCATGCCGTGCATCATCATATAGGAACAATAGAAATTGTTAAGGGTGGCTGATATCTGAAGAGTTTGGAGGGGCTGTTGTTGAGATGTTTGAGGTTTAATATTGTAACACGGGGGTAGGATATGGTTAAAAGAGCACTGACCACAAATGTATGTGAAAATACAGACTGCTTTTTGTTTTCACATCTTGTTCTTCTGTTTTTGGGGATGTCAAGATCAACTCAAATGAATCTAATTCTAAGTCTGTTATGACAGTGGCCATCTTTTCAGGTACAGAAGACAACATACTGCTGCTTTCTATCCCCCCAAAACTCAAAGAAGCAGATGATTAGGCTACTTTTGGAAGTTTATTGTCGCAAATTCCCTCTAAATAAGGCTATATGAATTATTCATGCTTAAAGGCTGTCACGATGGGGAGCTTCCTCTGACCTACATTTACCAATCAAACTGTTGCTGCTCGTGGAAATCTTTTAATCGACCAATTATATAATGTTTTCAAGTTTAGAAGGAGATTTTTGGGGCCTTTTTCCACAATATTTTACATGAGGTGACTTACCGAGGAGCGAACTTATGAGGATTAAAACCTGAATGGTGGTGGTGAAGTCCCGGTAGGCTTGCTCTCGGATGAGGCGCTGCTGCTCATCCAGCCCGGCCCCTTCAGCAGGTGGACGGCTGTCCCACCGGGTCGGCGGGCTCGAAGCGTTCAGGAGATCCAGCCTGAGGTAGGCTGCTGTGAAATTGGCTGCAACGTCTCCGATCCCCCGATTCCCACTATCCATGTCGGTTCACCCCCACGATCCTGGCGAGGTTTAAGAAGGCTGGTGGGATGTCAGGAGCCAGCATTGAAGGAGCATTTCTGATCACTGCTGCTCACAAAGAGTAAAATCTTTATATTAATAATGATAATTTAAAAAAAATGTGCATGCAGAGCTGTCAGTGGAGATGTAAGGGTGACACAGGTAGCGCGCAGCTGCTGTCTGCTGTAACCAGCTCCATCATTTCCCAATGCGGATGCATGAAATCAGGCAGTGAAATCCGTGCGCAGGATGCTCCTCTCTGACACCCAGTGCACCTAAAAACACACCGGGTTGCGAAGTGTCCATTCCGGGAAAGAAGCTTGCAGCACCGAGAACACACTCCGTCCAGGAAAATATATATATTAATATATATATTGCGTCTGTCAGGCTGTTACTCCCGCTGCCGCTGCCAATCGCACTGTTAGAGGCTGCTTGTTGGTAGACTGATTGGTGTGGGGAGCCTGCGACTGAACAGGCTATTTCACAGCGTGAGGTGCAAGACTGGAGAGGAGAGCCCCTCCTCCTCCGATAGCACCAAGAAACGCCACCGAATATTATGAATGGTAAACAGGGCAGTGTGTGGCAAATCACACACTGATGAACTTCTGTGTCATCATACCAAACTGACAAACACCAGCTGGACTTTCAACTGAGATGTTAAAAATGTGATTATAATAATGAGAGAACACCATCACCATCAATCTGTGTTAGGTCCACTCCCAAAATGTGCTTTTCAGGCACACAAAGGAAACCTGACGCTGTCACTGTACATGAGGTTTAACCCTCAACAACAGGCCTGCTGTTGTCTTGCTCAGTCTGTTCTCTCACAGGAGCTTGTGAAATTCCTCGCTGGTTCGCTGAAAATACCAAAAATAGGAGAGGACATGCCTCAGTGAAACACAACAGGATTTGATAATAGACTTTTTGTTTTAATCCACATCAGTTGTCTTCTCTGTGTAAGCCGGTGAAGGATCCCAGAGGAGATGCTCACACTGTGGTGGTGTAAGAATGAGATCATTACTTAGTCTAAAGATGTGTCTGTTGTCAATAGAAGTACTGTAAAATAGGACTAGATTCCCTTCTGAAAACAAAATGCACAAATCAGAACTAATAATGATGATGGTAGAGCCCACGGTGTACCCCATCTCTCGCCTAATGCCACAAACGCGATGAGAATACGCAGATGTCATGCATGACTGATCCGTGTAGTGGGAGACATCTCCTACTCCTGTCTTTCATGCGGCCTACATTTGTGAATAAAATCCCAGAGAGACAACATTTACATCATCAAAGTAAATCCACTTCTCTTTGAAACAGACAGCCCTCAGTGTCAAACCCAAAAGGTTCTGAACTTTAACGTGGGAATAAAACAACAACAGCGAGATTCTCCTTACAGTCTGGTTCACTTTATATTGCATGTGAGAAAACACAGTATATTTATGTGTGGGGAAACATGGGAGATGAATGTAGGAAGGATGAGCTGCCACTAGATGCCAACATTAGCACAAATAATTCACATGTACGTTTGTAACTTATGTAGAGGAGACATTGTAATTAGAGGCCTTAACAACAGTTGTTATCAGTTTAAATCATGATCCTATGTAGACTCCCACAGAAAACAATCATATTAATATTCAATGTCGTGACC
Source organism: Nibea coibor (assembly GCA_023373845.1). Taxonomy (NCBI): domain Eukaryota; kingdom Metazoa; phylum Chordata; class Actinopteri; family Sciaenidae; genus Nibea; species Nibea coibor. The sequence continues at coordinate 16,228,233 of CM041730.1, forward strand.
TGTTATCCTGAGTATGAGACTAATAACTCATTTTGTTGATACAAACTGTTGAAACTGTAAAAATGGAAATACAATATGATAATACTACACCAGCATACCGCTAAAAAAATATTTTACTGCAATCAGCAATCCGGGGAATTCAGGGTGAAAATACTGCATTTGACACACAAACCAGGAGTGTTATACCGAGCTTAATTCATCAAAGATGATTAGTGATTTACTCAAACCACACATTGTCTGCGATAAACTAGATAAACAGCAGGGGTCCTGGTATTGTGCAGGACGCTCGCTCACTGACAAAAAGTCAAAAAATCTGCTGTGAAAAATAATTCAATCTGGATACATACCTGCTTTTCGTGAAATTCCAGTTATAATCAAGGCATGCTGAGTTTGTCTGAGGTCTACAAATGTGATTAAATCAAAGCTTCAACCGGGAAAATGCGAATATTGTATAATGTAATAATTTCATGCATTATCGAAACTAAACACGAGGCTACGCATAGCTAAGGACGGCCATTCTGGCATTCTTAATGCACTTCATTCAGCCTTGCTTGTTATCAAGTGCTCTTGCTGTCCAAGTGGCTCTTGAAGAATGCCTGGACTCTTTCCCACAAGTCCAGCTGAGCCGCAGAGTGGGCCTTTGGCTCGCCACCAAACACCACGTCATGCCCCACTGCTGCATGAAACGCAGACGGACAATAAGGCATGTGAGGGACTTCCAGGAAGTGTCCAGCTTTGGGGTACGTTATCACCTGAAAAGACTCTTTGCCGTGATTTCTCAGGATTTCGGCGGCTCGCTCGGCAAAAAGAGGACTGTTCCAGTTGTGGTCATCTTCAGAAACGGCAAACAGGAACTGGCAACTGGCACGTTCTAGTGGGAACAATGACGCCCTGTTTTCTTCTAATGTAGGGTCTGGTAAGGCATTGCGTATATCTACAAGCCCAGACTCTGTGATTTTGATATTTTTTAGCACAGGGGGAAGTGGGGGTATAACAATATCTTTGTAGTGTAAGGGAATCACAGTATTTGCAATGCAGCCATTAATACAGATGGTCGCTGAGATCCCAGAGAGGAAAGATGACATCGACAGCGCCAAACCACCACTGTGAGAGATTGATATGATGCCAATCCCAGGACCTTTTACCTGCACAGAGAGGCACTGAATTAATTATCAGGTTTATAGCAGCTAGATGTGATGACATATACAGTAAATCAATAAATAACAACCATGCCTCAGTCCTCTGCAAAATGATTATTTGCATTACCTATGAATCTGCTAATCACTTTCTCAAGTAATTTGTTAATAATTTCACTTAAATGTCAGAAAATGTCCATCCAGGTGTCCATTAATTGATCGTTTCTTCTCTAGAATGATCTTAAATATGCATAAAGAAGAAACTTAAAAATATAGTTTCTGTCGCAGCCAGTAGATGGCAACACTGGCACAGTAAATACACATATGGGCCTATATATTCAAACAAAAAGAGTTAAATATCACACAGAGGTATAAAATGGAGATTCTCATATAAATCTAATTATCTTCACTGTTTTAACCTTCAGTACTAACCTCTGGCTGTCTCCTCAGATAGTTTACAGCCTCTTCAAAGTACTCCAAATCCAACGTTTTAGGGTTCTTTGGTAAACCCTGGTAGCCATAATAGGCCAGTGCCAGAACAACGTAACCTTTATTCGCCAGAAGGCTGGCTCTGGGCTCGGTAAGACCACCACCCAAAGTGTAGAGATCCACTATTCCTGGGAATGGACCCTCTCCTGGAGAGAATAAGATAATAAAAAGAAAGTTACGTAGAATACTAATATTTCTATAAATCTTTCTCAGCTCTCACTGCACACTGCAAGTAACCTGGTGGTACGAAGAGGACTCCTCGTATCCTTCCCTCTTGCACAGGTATTCTCTTCATGCCCTCTGTCAGGTATCCTCTCTCGTTGGTTTCAGAGGCTAGGAGCTCACCACTCTCTCCACTCAGTGCTTTTATCTCCACCAGTGTTGGGCTGAGAACATTCTTCTTCAGGAATTTACTGTGTGGAGTCTCTGGTGCCACGGCCCAAAACAAACCCATGGGTTCCACTCCGGTGTAACTCCCCCCCAAAGAGGGTGCACGGCAGACATCCACCTGCCCAGTTTCATCTGCTTTGTACAGGGCAGAAGCCTTGAAAATCACCCCTCTGTCATCAACCAGTTTGGACCTCAGTTCAACTGGTTTGTGAGGAGCAAGCCCCTCTACTTTAACCTGCACCAGTTTATCGAAGAGACATCGAACACTGGGGAGTATTTTCAGGCGGATCTGTGAGTAAGCCATTCCAGCTCTTCGAGATGGGAACAGTGACTCACTGAAACGTCCTTTTCCTTCACTTCGGCTTTATTCCAGTACAGCTATGCTGTCCCTGCATCTGTCAAGGACATCAAGAATTGAATTACAACCCTGACTACAGTCCAAGTTTTCCATTGTTGCATTTTGCTCTTCACAACCAACCACACATTTTTAAAGGGAGACAGATCTGGACTGCAGCAGGTGAGTCCTAGTACCAACACTCTTTCTCATTGAAGCCATGCTGCTGTAACACATGCAGAATGTGACTCTGCATTTACCTGGACAAGGGCAGTGCCTGCAGTGCAGACCCATCTCCCATTGAAAATATGAAGGAGGTTACGAAGCAAAAATATGACAACAAAGACCTTGAACTTTTTAGCAACTAAAGTCATATATGAGGCAAGAATGGGAAATAATTTTGACTTCATTGACTAGTGTCCCAGTTTCCCCCGGGTTGTAATGTGATAGCTCTTGCAGAAAAATCAGAAAATGAAAAACTTTGCTGTTTGGATTTCCATCATATGTTCCAAATCACCCTGCACAGACATTTAGGGGCAGGTAAAGGTATAAATCTAGAAAAACATAAACGTGTAAGACGGTCCTGTGACAACACTTCATGTACAGTTTGTTAGAGTATTTGAAAAGGACAAGGTAAGCAACACTTAGACGATGGCTGACAGCCTGACACCGTGACTGACCTGTTTCTGTAGCTAAATGAAACTTTCTGTGGGGGTTTGCAGTGTATGGAGAGAGGGGGGCATTCAGGGACACAGCAATGTCTAACTGGGTCAAAGTTCAAGCAAAGTAGCTCGCTGTTCTCAAAGAGGGGAAAGGAGCAAGCAAACACAACAAAGGAAAACTAACTCAACAGTGTGGACGAATTCCTCATGTGGACATAATAACAAAAACAATCATTTGCTTTATTAAGAAAGTCGTTTTGTAGATTTGAGCTTAACCGCCTTTGTTTTGAGCAGCCTGCCTACATATAGGGTCAGACTATGAATGCATCATCTAAAAATGTTTTATATTATAATTAGTAGCAGCATGTGACTGAAAAGCATACCTGTACAACTAGGACGTGCTGATGTTTACACTGGACAATAACCGTCATGGAAGCCGCCGGTGTTGCGTCGAGCTCTGTTTCCTCGTCTACAAGTGTTTCCTCTAGTCCCGCCCCCTTCCGAAATGACCCGAAGGGCGAAGGAAGGGCGCGTTCACAAAAAGCTCGCCCCCGAGCTGTTGGGGGCGAGCATTTTAGATGTGTCCACAGGGAAAGAAGTCAGACAGTAATATTTCAAGCTGTCAGGATGTGCTTTACCCGTTATAATGGAGCTGTATTTAAGACAAATATGATAAAATAGTGATTTATATTTAGTCTTTAAATGAATGAGCACATTTTCTTTCAAAAGTGCATAATATTCCAAATGAAAAGTATGTTACAGATAAATATAATATTTGTATTGATAGAATAACAGTAATTGGTTGTGTTAATAAAAATAAACCTAACACAAAAAAAAGTCAGTTTTGAATTAGCTCTCTCCACAGTGCCTCTGTGGTACGAGCACAACAGCTCGGGGGCGAGCTTTTTGTGAACGCGCGCTTCCTTCGGGCCATTTCGGACGGGGGCGGGACTAGAGGAAGCACGTGTCGACGAGGAAACAGAGCTCGACGCAACACCGGCAACTGACCAGGAAGCAGCTGGGCGGAACCACTTTGTCAAAGAAAGGGGGGAGGCGGTTTCAAATCAGCTGCCTCTGGCGTGTGTGTTTGTTTCAGTTCCACCTTATCGCATGTCAAAATCCTCATTTAAAGATTATGTGTTTAAATTAAAAAAAAAAAAAAATACGAAGGGAAATATATGAAAATTCAGCAAGGTAAACAATGGGTCTCCCCCACTTGCGGAATGAAATGGACGTGAGAGATTTAAGTTAGCTACCTTTAAATATAAGATTAGATAAAATAAGGATTTATACAAATAATTAATAATAGTCATAAAATATCATTATATTTATATTTTTTACATGCGTGTAGGAGGGTGAAGCAGTCACTAGATGTCAGCAGTGGCACAGAGTATTAACACTTTGGAAAGCTGTAAAGGTTAAGATGCCCTTCTTGTATGTTGAGTATGTTGTGGTGTTGTCTGAACACAGCAAGACAAAAGGAGAACATGATAGGAAACTCATTTACACCACATGCTCCCCGTGTGGAATAGATTACCTGATTAGATGTTGGACAACCTTGCTGCATATATTTTCATATTAATGAACAAAATGGATGGATAAGGCCTGCTGTGCTCAGCTGCTTCCTCTCCAAAGTAGACCTGTGAGTGTCCTGTCAGGTGTTCATTAAAGTACTCAATGACATGTCAAGGTGTTGAGTGGGAGTTTGATCCTGTTAGTCAGAACCTCTGGGATCATGAAGATTTCTTCTTAGGGAAAGAGAAATGGTGGAAAAATAGGGGGAATTAAGACAAGAGTGGGATGTAAGTAGAGACCGGTGAAAGTGGATTTAATAACAGTTATGTAGAATCAACAAACACCTGACAATCTAGCCATTTTGGCATGAACTAACAGGGTCAACGTGGGTGTTTTTGATGATACTAATCAAGGTTGTGGGACTTAATCAGTGTCAGTGGACACACCTGTCTTTATCTTACTGTTTCATATCAAAATGGCTGCTGTGCAAGTGTGTGTTTTTCGACACTGAGGCCTTCCGCATGTGCATTTTTACATTTAGTGGCGCAGCTTTTTAGTCACCGCTGGTTTATGAGTTTCCTTCTTACCTACAGTTGTTGCTTGAAATGATTCATACAACCTTTGCACCACTTCCGTAGTGCAATAACATCATAACAAGTACAAAGGTCTAATCAAGAAATGTGCAAAAGTAGAAGGAATACATAAATAAAACTGTGAAATATAAATTAAATAGCCATATAATTATAACAAGATTGTCTCTCTCCTTACTAATGTGTGCACTGTGAGCCACTGATTTTCAGCTACTCCAGATATGTGGATGACAAGAATGAGGAATTGTTTTCCGATGCCTAGCTTTGGGACAAACATATTTGTAAATGTGTCATGACCTCTCTAACAGGACTAAGAGATTTCAAAAATATGTGACTGTCTCTTTTGATGTTTCTCAGTGACGCATTATGTTTTTGAAAGGTCACACCACAATTCAACTGTGGTTAGGTATGATGATCTCACTTTCTTTCCGCTCTGTGTAAATGAAAGTATAATTTCCATCACTTAGTTTCTGAAGTATCTGAATACATGTGTGAATATGTTGCAGTATTGTATATGAAATCCTTTATAAGGACATTTATATCATGTATATATGAATTTATCACCACTTAGGTTTAACAGTTACTCATCAAAGTGTAGATCTATTGCATATGCACATTGTGACGTGGCAACAAAGAAAAAACATATCAGAGGATTTGATGAAACCTCTTAGGAGATGCAAAAACCAAGACTCTGTGAATTATCAGAGATTAAAAAGATTTCAATGACAGTAAGGGAAATTTTACTTTTGTTTGGTCGACAGTATTCTATTACATATATAAAATATAGAGTTCAATTCTGTTTACCTTAAATATTAAACACCAATTGAGTATGGTAACAAATTATTTAAAGGGCATTGTTTTTTGTCATATCAATTAAATTAAAAATGTCTTTATCCTAATTTGAGAGTAACTCTAATGAAAGGGTAAACATTAATTTTCAACATCATTTTTTTTATGTATTTACAGTATATATACGGTCATTTGTCGCATAAGGATCATCTAGTGGAGGTCGTTTTGACACTTTTTCATATTCCATTATTCTACATCTCAAAATCTGCAATATAAAAGTGCATGTAGGAAATATCCTCTACAATGGCACTTACACTGTGATACATGCATTTTTTTAGTATCTTGCTACGACTGTTACGGTATTTTTTTCAGAATTTTGGTGTGTTTTTATTTTTCTTTGTCGTTTCTTTTGTCTCCTCGACCAAAATCCCGTGCTTTTATTTTGAAGCACGAGCCCCGTGGTTGGCTTGACAGATTAGGATCCGCCCTTTTTAACGAGGTAGCCATGGAAACCGCGCGAGAGCGAGGCAGCTGGTGGAGTTCTCACAGCGCGAGTGTTTCCGCACACCTAGAATAAAGAGCCTGGCGAGCCGAGGACGAGGAACAACAGAGAGCGCAGGACTCGCGGAACTAGACGACGAAAACATTGTGTTTTTCTACCATTTCTCACCACATTCTGGTTTGGGTGTATCTATTTTGACGACCGTTAATGCCTCGAATGTGAAGCGGTTGAGAGGGAGGGCTCGCTGCTGGTAACCTTTACGTTGGTGAGTCTTGTCTTGTTTTTTTTTTTTCGCAAGCTAAGCACAGAGATAGGCCACTATGAGATCTCCTGCTGCTCTCCTTTCCGTTCCCGTCTGTATTTGTTGGGCTGGGTTAATTTAAAAAAATAACAAGAAACAACGTTACCCTCCACACTGGGGTGACGTTGAATAATTTGTCAACGACAATAATGAGTTGTCAGCTTACTAACGAAGTGTGTAAATTAAGCTAGCCGTGTCCCGCAACAAACGTTGGTATGCGTTAACGTCGGGATAACTAATCTAACTACATATTTATGACAGCTGTGTCGCATTTAGTTGGTTCTAAACCTTTATTAGCCAGCGTAGCCTTGCTTGACAATATAATTAGAGGTAAAATAAAGCATAAAACCGGCTCGAGTAGCTAGTTAACAGTTAACAGCTGTGGCGTTACTGTATTGTTAGATTTCTGGTCATGTGAACAATAATAAGTGGCCGTGTCGCTATTAAAAAACGTATATCCCAAATTATTAATGGTGTATATGAATATAAGAATAACTGGAACACACATCTAGCAATTATATGTGTTGCTGTGTTACTTTGTTAGAGTGGTTCTGTCTTTGTTTTTGTCCCTATGTGTATGTATGTGTGTGTGTACAGTGCTGGCAGCCCACCACACTCTTTGTTTAAATAGCTCTCAGTACAGTTGCACGTGTCGAAGCGTGTGACTTTGCTTTAGAGCTGCTATGAAGGCAGATGACCACGTTTCATACAGTTGCAGGGGTGTATTATTGACTATTCAGGGTCTCCCACTCACTCTCTCTCTCTGTCTGTCTCTCTCAACACTGTAATTTCCCACACCATCGCTTATGTTCCAGTAAAAGTTTGAGTCGTTTCCTGTTTGCTGGCTGAGATATGACGCTCAATCACGGCAAAGGGCAGGGGAGTCCAAATATGAGCTGCTGTTTATCATCGTAATGGAGAACAAAGATCAAACTTTCTTGGAGACCTATTGTCAAGGAGAGGAAGGTATCCAGGACTATTGTTCCTTCTGAGCAAACAGTTTGGTGTATAATATAGGGTTGACCAATGTTTTGATCACGTCGTGGCGCACCACAAGTAGTTGTTGTCAGGACTGAGGTTGAAAATATGATAATGTATCCAGTGAGACCATATAAATGTCATATATCGTTTGACTCACTGCGAAAGCTGTTCTTGCTTTTTGGTGGATTTTAGTTTGGATAAGCAGACCCTGTTTTGGCCATCATTCTCAGTAGCTTGTCCTTTATTAAGTGCATTTTATGGTGCGCTATATCGATGTCATATAAAAGTACATTTACCATGATGGAGGATTTTATCTATATTACCCTCGGCTTTTTAACAAAATTAATTAGCATTGTTGTAAGTGAGTCGTGCCCCCGCAAGTCTAAAACCCACTGTCTGTGAAGATTGTCAACACAGCAGACTACTTTGTCAAGCAGGATAGTGTTCACCGGCCAAAAAGTATGTTGTTTGCACTTAGTCATTGCTCTCAGAAATTCAGCCGGTAAGATTTTTACTGGCCGTTGTTATTTTATGTAGTGAACTTCCGTTATTTCCTGCTATTTTATGATGTTTTTCAACTCGATCACACCTGTAAGGTGTTGATACAGTGTTTTTAGTGTTCAAAACTAAATATTTTTGCAGCGGCTTATCTTGCCGGACAGTTTGAGTTCCATTTTCTACGGCTTTATCCAAGCCCTAACACGTTTCTCTCTCTAGAACTGATTGCAGTATTTTTATGTGTCACAGTTGCTCCTTTGACTTCCATTGTTTGGATTGACAGGTTTTGTTTTGGTACATTGTACACACTGTGGTGTTCACAGAGGAACTAGCAGATATACAACGTGCAGCTTTAATGGTTCTCAATTTGAAAACCATTATGTAGCTGCAGTGAGGTTTTTATAACTCCCAGTCCAGCTTTCAGAGGCCTCCTCTGTTTGACAACACAGCTAAGAGAAAACATCTTGTAAGTAAAGATAAGAACGCTGCGTTTGGCTTTAGTCCCGTTCTCAGATTTCCTTACCTTTCACCACCGTCAACATATCATTTTTTGTGTGTGTTCCCCTCTCTTGTTTCGTCCTGCTTCTCTCTCCTGTGCTCTTTCTCTCCTTGTTTCCATCTGTCTGTCTGTCTGCTTCTGTCCTCTTCCTTGCAGCGGTACAGAGGGATGCTCGGGTGCTGTGGGGCTTAACACTACATAATACCTCATAACAAAGGGTCCTTTCTGTGCTGCCATGCAGAGCCCCATCTCTGGGCTCCCTCCTCAGGCCCAGACGGACTCCACCAGCAGCAGTAGCATTGGGGCCTATCGGGTGGAAATCTCCTCCCGGCTGTTTCTTTGGCACACTGAGTGCTCTCTGTTCCCGGACACATGCCTGTGCTGCTGCTCTCCTTGGCTCCCTTTGCATTCCAGGAGCCCCGGGCAGCTGAAAAACTGCAGTAGCAGCCTGCTGGCTGGCTGGTCGTCTTACTGGTGTCTGAAGTGGAGAGTTGCATACTTTTTTCCACCAGTGGTGAACTGAACAGATGATGTATTTATGCCGTAGAAACCTCCACTCTCTGAATGTAGTGGCCTATACAGTTGACAGACAGAATTGCTATTTTTAGAAATGTAATTTTGAGCTGCAGCTAATGATTATTTTCATTTTCCAGCTAAAAACCCAAATATACTGAAGAGATGTAAACACAGAAAAGGTCAAAGCTTCACACTGTAGAAAGGTGAATTAGCACATTCAGTATTTTCTCTAAATAAACAGCTAACCAAAATAGACAGCCAAAAATGGATTCTAGTTGTATTTGAGTGCCACTCTTGATACTTTCTTACTAGAATATTAAGTACAAAGCAAACATCTTGATCGATTATTAAAACATGCAAAAAATATGACTCATATCTGGCACAACAAAGGTGTGTTGCCATTCATACATTTTTAAGTAACCTCCATCGTGATCTGGCCTGGCACGAGGTTTGATTTCAACATGTCTTTTTAAAGTGGACAACATCAGAGCAGCTTTGTTCTGGTTGTGGCGGTATTATCTTCTTAAGGATGTCATTTTCCACAGTGTCCTGTTAATCTGACAGTGAGCTGCAGATTTTAGCGGCAAACTAAAACTAGCAACACAAGAACTGGGAACACCAGGTTCAGTGGATGGCTTGTATCGCTGCTTCATGTGCTTTTTGCACAGAATCCTGTGTCTTTATTAACCGAGTGCTCACATTGATTATGGTGACCAAGGACCATTCCACACAATGTTGACTTTTAATCTTGTTAAAGTTTTATAGAGCCAGGTCTCTTCTAAATGAACACTCTTTGTGACGCACAGAATCTATTTAGACTGAAATAAGGAAGGTGTCTTGTTCTTTTATGAAACCAGCCACTGTTTGCCTTTCATGTTTGCCTTTCTTCCAACGTCTGTGTGCACGGGCTGATGTGTTTCATGTCATTACATTACAGTGAGTCAACTGAGATGAATGCTCTTTCTGCTTGTTTTCATATTTCTTTTAGTTTTGGTGTTTCTAGTTTGATGAGATGTATCATATTCTATCAACTATCCTGTTTCCAGTGGCACTAATATAACTGAGAGTAGTCCCACTGCAGTAATAGCTTGAATGTCTGCCATTTGAAATGACTTTGAAATGATAGCGACAGCTATTTAAATATGCAATGTTTGATTGTACACACACTAATGTCATTACAGACACTAATCTGTGATTTGGATATGCTAATATTACCTGGCTACATGCAGCTGCTGTCAGGAAGTGTTTGTTTATGTGGTCTGATACAACATTTTCTTCCAGGAAACAGAAACTAAATCTCTTCAAGTTTAAAATAGCAGCACAGTCTTTAATGTGATGTGTCAAGCTTAACATCTGACAGGCAGGAAACACACACTGAATTAGAACATTGACATCCAAACTTGAAGCATTTCAGTTCTTTTGCTGTCAGACTGCCAGCCGAGTTAGTAAACGATTAAATGCATTATCACAAAGTCAGTGCATTTAAAGATCTGCAAAATATTCCTCCAAGGCTCCGTGCCATCTTGTTCCCGCTAATTGGAATGCTGTATTTTGTGGGATACCTTAGCACAGCGCTAATGACTTTCCGCTTTCTCAGACGCCCTCGTGTGAAAGCAATTTAGCTAATTCTGCTTAAGTTTTCACTTTGCACACGTACTGGCCGGTCAATACTCTGCCCTCAGCTCTCTCCAGAGGTCAGTCCTGTATTATAAATGCCAGCACAAGTGCTTATTTACATCCCAACAAGTGCCTTTGAACAAAACCTGTGTTATTTTCTGTCCTGCCTTTGACTTTTATTTGTCATTGATATTTCTAAGACGTTCATCTGGAAAGAACATCATCTGAGCTAATGCAGGGCCTCTCTGTAACCCAGGAACTAGCAGCAGCGCTTTGATCCCAACATGGACAAATGAGAAAGTGTCTATGGATCAAATAGCTGGCATAGGTCCCCCCGCATGTGTTTTTGACTGTCTGCCCTTTTGGCTCAATGCAGTGCCCAAACTGTCCTGCCAAAACCGACTTACGTCACTCTCTCCCACCGGCCTGCACCACATGCAGGTATGCCTTCTCCTTCCTGCTAAGAAAGGTGGAGGGCAGTAGGAGGGCAACGCTCTCTATGTGTGCTACCAACTTCAGTGATCTTGAATATGCTCCAGTTAATTTAGATTAGATAAGATTCAACTGATTATTGTCATTGCACAAAGTTCAAGTACTGAGACGAGGAAATGCAGCTTAGCATCTAACCAGAAGTGCAAAAGGCAGTAAAGTGTAGAGTATGTACATATGAACAGAGAGGTATGAATATGAATATGTTCTAAGATATTTACAGTATGATCAGAGTGAAATTAATACTCATGTAATGACATATACAGCTTGTTTGGTAGTCGTTTATTGTGGTATAAAGCTATATATAGCTGCATGGTGAGATGCAGCTGGTTAGGACACTAACAATGGTGCGGCGATAAACGTTCACCAGAATCGGAGGAGACAGGTGGTCCTTCTTAATCAGGATAGATGTGTTGAGAGTCCAGGAAAGGTCCTTGGAGATGTGGACCTCCAGGAGCTTGAAGTTGGAGACATGCTCCACCTCTGTTCTGCTATAGATAGATATAGAGGTACCGGTTTTAGGTCATAAATGTACCTACCGATCTCCCAAATACAGTTATTGCTTTACTTTTTGAGTTGTGGCAGTGCCAGTGGCCACGCAGCAGATCTGCAATCAAATTCGCAGCTCTCTAAGTGCAGCCATGCCATTACTGTAGCCATTAGCTCAGCAGCCTTGTGTAACTGTAATGGGCCCTCTGCCCCTCTTGAGGATATGCTGCCTGCCAGCGAGCTAGCCCTCCCCCCTCTGCATCTTCATCCCCATCCCTCTGTAGCAATATGACCACGACTGTGTGCACCTGCATCTCATTTATATAATCACGGCGTACGTCTCATTAAGTCCCCTCATCAACCATCGAATGTTTTTAGGAAGTTATTTAAGTTGGTATTGCGGAGAGACAGAAGATATGTGAGGAGAGGATGGGGTTGTTGCTGTCTGTGTGCATATGGATGTGTTTATCCTCCCACTGATGATGTTAAAAGGTGTCTCACAGTAACTATTAACCACCTCCCTGCGTTTCTCTGTCGCCCAGCTGTTCTGGGAATGCAGCATTTGTTTTTACATTTTAGAGTTTTGCATCATTTAAAGTAGGTATGAACTGACAAACGGAACATATCATGCAGAAATAAGTGGTGCAAAGAACAAAACGTTTATCAGGCATCAGTTATGAGTGGCTAAAGAATACAGTAGATATTCCAGAAATTCACGCCTGATGTATTTTACACAATTTTAAAATGTATTGCTTGTAACAATCAGCAGCATATGGCAGGGTTGCATCACAGCTGAGCAGACGCGGTATGGCATCTGTTTATCATTCAGCTGTAACATGCTGTACCCTCTTTATTATAACTTGTTCATAGCTACATGTGAGAAATCCCTGCTGCAAAAGTTTGTGTGCATGCACAAACAAACATAACATTGAACAAATACACATAAGTTTGGCCAACACACAGTGCTGCCCCGACACCAGGGAGCGGTCAGTCATAAGCCTATTGATGTTTTAATTATTTTATGATGACGCTACAGTACAGCGATGCAGCTCCTCGGTCAATGCCCCTCTCCCTGAACATCGGGACTTTTGCAAAAGTTGCAGCTGTAATCACTGTTTTGTTTTTGCGCTGACTCCCTTGCACACATTTTTATCCTCTCTCGCCCTAATGCTGCTACCTCATCAGCAGCAGCAGGGATCCGTTTGCCTGTTACATCATCCAGAGCAGAACGTAATGGCTGGTTTATTTAGTTAGATCTTGTGGCAGAGCCAAATGTGGGGATCGAGTGGAGATCAGAGGAAGTCTCCCGCTGCTGCTGCCGCTGGTGGTTTTTAAAAATGGAGAGCTGGGAATCGTTGTCTGTCTGTCTGTCTGTCTGTCCGGGGGGAGGAGGAGGGTTGTCTTAAATAGCGGGATGCCATTTAAGGAACTAAAGCTCAAGAAAAAGAAATGCAGTCATTCATGCTGTTGTTTTTATTAGTAAACCAACTGTTACTTGATGACGTGCAGAGAAGGCCTGTCACATTCTCTCTCTCTATAGCTCTCTCACTCTATTCCCTCCTGTCTCTCTGTGTTGCTTTTGGTTACATAATCCTCGCTGAATGTTGATAGTAATCCGCGTTCTTCCCCCCCCCCCCCCCCCTTTCCTCTCTATGTGGCCTGAACAGGTTAAGCCGTAGAGGACTCTTGCTGGTCGCCGGAGGAAAAGATGTGCGATGGAATGGTAGTGTTTCAGACGAGAGCCCTGTCCTCCTCCTCTTCTTTCACCTCCTCCTCTCTAGCCCACAGGCTGGCTGCCTCCGCGTTTCTCCTCCTCTTCACCCTGCTCCCTTATGGTCACGCATCAGGTAAGAACGCAGACACACACACACACGCGCACACACAAACCTACACACGTTCTCTTTTCTCCTTTCCGTCTCATGCTCCCACATGATACACATCAAACCGCCATTTTCGCCTGTCTCTTGTGAATTGATTGAGGTTATTTTCCCCTCGTCTGGCGGGTCAGTTAGATTAAATTGGCTTCCTTTTACCCTTGGCTCGGTCAGGTTGCTCTGCCTCAGCTCAGCTGAAAGCTCAATCCTACAGACTCTGTCAATCCATTCACTGCCCTAATGAGTCACACCAGTTTTCCTCCGCTATTGAGTGAAACAGAGAGATGATGTTGTCTGCGGTCACATTGCTGTCATAAGGTTTTAATCAGCCATGACATTTAACGTCCTCTGAGAGCTTTTAGCACGGCTCTCCAGGTCTGCATATTACTCCACAACAACCTTCAGATCAGTTTTTGCATTTCAACCCGTGGTCTCAGATTATTATCTTTGAATGTGAATCATCAGGGTTTCAAATTGAATCAGAGGGTTCACACGTGGACATTAACGTAAACACTAGCAACACAGGTATCAAACACCACAGGACCTAATGAGCGTGTGTCCCTTGATTCTTCAGAAGGAATACAATGTTGATGGCGTGCACTCTCTGAACCCCTTCACTCGTGCCAGCTTTCCTTCCACTTTAGCCCTCCAATGTTCCAGTTCCCTCCCCCCCGAACAAACACACACTACCTACACACATGCACTACCCCACACACGCACACACATACACACACAACCCTCACATAGTCGGCTTGTGAAATGTGCCAGATGTCCTTGCCACAGAGAGGAGGCGGACTGTGTATGTGTGAATAAGTGGATGTGTGTGAGGAGTGGTTTAAGGCTCTGGGATGTTTTTAAAGCCTTAATTGATTTCCTTTCTTAACTGTCTGTAAAAAATGAAACCGGGAGATGGGTGGATGGGCAGGGGGAGGACACCGCTGATCCCATGTGTATCCTCTCTCTCGCTCTCTCTCCCTCTCTCTCTCTCTCTCTCCCTCTCTTATATAACACACATGATTCATGTAGAGCCCAGAGGGGCTGGTATCACGCTCACGTTCTGCATCCAACACACACATACACAGCCTACCAATACCAAGGAAATGTGTCCTCAAATCCCCAGCCCACGTGCTCTCTGTACTGTATTTGTACGTGTGTGCAAATGTGTCTTACTGTGTGTGTGCTGCACATACTGTGGTACGTGGTAGTAGTATGTTGTACCCAAAGATCCGGTGAGTCAGTGTATCAAAAGACAGACCCTGTATCGACCACATTCATGACAGTTGCTGCATTATGTAGGGACAAATGTGCTCCCAAGAATCTCCTTCCAGTACCCATAATGCACCTGCGCCTTTAAGGCTGCCAGTCCAGTGATGGAAAAGGACAGATAGTTCTCTAGACTCCATCACTAGGACTATTTTCAACTGGCTTGTTTAAAGACAGAGAGTGTGATTTATGAACTGTCGCGCCTAAATATTTCTAGACGTACTATCTCATTAGCTACTTCTAAGGAATCTGCGTGGACAGCACACCCTAACATTTTTTATACACAGTTTCTTTTGTTTTCATATTGCCTCTGCCATTATTTGTTGTCGTAATTAGCGCAGTTTTCAAATATGTAATGGAAAATTCTTGGCGGTGTTTTGAGTGATCTGACTGGTTGTGGCTAGGCACTGTCATAGCTGTGTATTTTTAGAACAATGACTTCCTTATAACACGCAAGACAGTATTTATGCTGACACACAGTCGGGTAAGGCTTGATATTTATCCTCTCACATTTGATGGATATAAGCTAATATATAATAATAACAGCAGGAAATGGCTTATGCACAGATTTCTGTTTCTGAATCAAAACAAACCTCTTCTCTAACATGTTAATGATGAATGAGTGCAGTAACCTCTGGAGGAGTTTTCAGTTCATGCACTGTATTATAAACTTAAATATTTAATCAATCAAGTTTATGTTGAGAAGGGAAAGAAGATACCAGTACCTAGAGGGAGCAGAAAGAAATGGCTCTAAACGAAACATGCTGCTCCTTTCTAGTTTTACTGTTGATTTTTCCTGATAATCAAACTTTAATGCTTATTGATGAGAAATGGGTTCATTTCAGTGCAGTGGAAAAGAAGTAGACAAGCCAGAACACAAATGGGATGTTTGCCAACCTAAGAAGACATAATTACAGTATTAAAACAACCCAGATATGAATTCCAGCATGAAAGCATGATATTAAATATATAATTAGACGTATTACCATAAAGGTGTGACACTCATTTAAAGCTTTAAAGTCGTCACGTTATTAGTTCTTCTCTTCACCGGCCTCCCTCTCTCTCATGCTCACCATACATAATTCACATAGGTAATCCCTTGACGTGTTCCCAGGATGGAGATTGCTCTGGAAATTTTCATGAATATGAAATTTCATCATTGCTGACAGGCTTATTCTAGACTCATACGAATGGCAGTGTGCAGTACGAATAGTAATGGATACTAAAAAAAAAAAGCACTGTACAGAGTCCTCATATTAGAGCACAAGCTCTAAATGCCAGAGACCAGCATACCACACAGAGAGGCATCACACCATTATTTTTTGTCTATGGAGATTTCGGGTGTCCAAACATGAATTTGACCTGCTGGACATCCGAGGGAAACGCATCTTCATATGCTATCAACCAGTTTGACCAAAATCAGTGAGTTGCTTGCGCCGTAAAGGTTTATGAAGCGTTACAAATCATAATTCTTGCGTGTGTGTGAAAGACAGAGACACCATTCACCTGATTACATGTCAGTAATCAGGATGAACGTATTTTTAAAAAGTTCCACAATGAGCTTTAAGTGATGGGACATATGATGGAGGGACAGGATGGTCGTGGCAGACCGTGCTCCCACTTTTGCTTCCTGTAACAAAGAAAGGAAAACCTTTGCGCTTCCTCATTGGTGGCTTCATGTTCTCTGTGAAAAGGTCAGGACAACAATTTCTTGTCTCTCTTAATACCCTCTGTTAGGAAGTAGTCTCAAAGCCTTTTGGGGCTGAGGTATTTTTAGAGCCAATCACAGTCCAAGTCATGTCTTTTTTATCTGTCGTTCAGCTGTTTAGTGTAAACAAGATTACCAGCAGCAGGGTATCTGCTGAGCTAATGTAAATGGCTCCCTCAAATTTTCTGTTTGTGATTACTGTGTATGATTACACTTTGTGTTTATGATTCAGGAAATTCTTCCAAAAGTAGCAACATGCTAAACAAAACATCCTCTGCATTCAAGCAGGGTGCCAGTAAACAAACACAGCAACAAAGCAGCTTCTTTGGTATTGTGTATGCACAGGATAAATGGCATCAGTACGGAGGATTTTCAGGGCACGGTGTAAATTTCGCTTGTTTCATGTCTTCTCTGAGTCTTCCTGACATCCCATTAATGTTTGCTGCATAGAGCTCGGCTCCTAATATGGTATCTATTCCTTACAGTGAGCCTTTGTGGTTTGTTTCAGAGGAAGTGGACCTAGACAGTGACTCAGAACTAAGAGAGAAAACATGGGAACTAAGAGAGCCAAAGGATCTATTCACATGATCGCATGCCGTGTTTTCTGTTCGGACAGCGTTATGTGCCAGAAGGCAAAAAGACCATCCTTGTGGGTCCACTTAAAGAGATAAACGATGTCCTCTAAAAACCCATTGTGTTCTGAAGTTGAATTAAAGCTTTACAGGAAAGTGCCAGCGAGGACCAGAAGTCTCCCACAAACAGGCCTGCTGTGTGCTCTGTGTGGCTGTGACGGTTATGTACGCTCATGTGTGAGAACGGGAAATGGCTTTCCCCGGGCCTGGAAGAGTGCTACAGTCACAGGGTGAAGAAAAGCAAGAGGTGAAAGAGAAGAAGCAAAGGCCGCCTTTGTAATTTCCTCTGAGATTTGTTTGTTTTTGACAATCGATTGTTGTCCATTCTTGGCTTGAGTTGAATGCACATTTTTCTCCACCTGACGAATGCCTATTGCACGGACATTCCTTTAGTTTTGGCAGGTCTTGCATCAATGTGTAAGAATATGAGGATGTTTTCTGGAAAGTCGAGTTGCTCAAGGAAAAAGGCTTCGACGACTCCCTTTTTCTCTTTAATAACAGAGTCGACTCTAGTGGCTAGCATAGCGTCACTGCTCTGACCACAGGGGAAAATATCTGAATGAGCCATGCCCTACTTCTGGCGTCTTCAAACAGCTGTAGTCTTTGAAACTTGTTGCTTTCTGTAGCCAACCCAAATTCTGTGTGTGCGAAAAAGGTTTGTGTGCACACTGTTGGGCCCCCCCTCACTTAAAGTTTGCTAGATCGGCTGGGTTTACAAACAGTGTAGCCCAAGGGGAGGGGGAAACAATAGGCCCTGTGCAATTAACTGTTCAGAATAGTCCCCTGAAGTCCTGTTAGCAAGGCGGTTTGCAGGCTGGCAGGAGTAAAGCAATAGGTTGGCTACTGGCTCCTTTCTGAAATGTGAGAACAAAGAGGGCTTTTAGGGGGGTGTTGGAAGCCACAGACCCAACCACAGCAAGCTGCTGCTCCACTAGATCACCAGTCTGCAATTAGGACTGCTAACTCACGGTGTGTGGTTGTGTGCGTGTGTGTATGAGAGAGAGAGACTCTGACTGAGTATACAGAGCACAGCACATCCCCCCTTTTCTATGATGCTGCTGCTCTTATGTCTCTCTCTCATTCTCTTTGGGGCTTCAGCTGTTAGCCAGGTGAGACCAGAGCCCATTAGAGGCAGTCTGGTCCAATCCATCAGCAGCCTTTCTCTTTCATTACCTGTGTGTTTATCACTTGAGCCATCACTCTCTGCCCTCACCCTGTGTCATTTAACAGCTCTCCCACCCAATCAAGCCCTTAAGGGAAACTTTAAACGTCTCGCCAGACAAAAAGAAAAAAAAACTCCCCAGAAACAGATACCGCAGTGCAGACAGGACCATGCAAGTCCATTTCATTCATTTTAGATAGTTGACCAGGCACTTCCATTAGATCCCAGATGGCTAGGATTATTGTTAGCTACACAGCTCTACCACTTTACCTTCTAACACTGAGCTCATCGTGGGATGCCTCAGTTTTGTGTGCACATTGTGCTGCCTACCATCTTGTTATTTCTCCCCTGGTGACAGTTGCTGTGTGGTAAAGGTTAATGAATGTCAAAGCAAGGGAGTGGTGGCACCGGCAGCACCAGGCACACACACGGTCAAATCTGAAAAAGTTCCGGTGTATATACACACACATATATATATGTAGCTGCATATATAACCGAGCTCCTGTTGGTTATTTTCCATGCCAGTGCAGTGGTTGTAATGTGAAAACCCACGCAGTTACTATTAAAATCAGCATGTTGCTTTGCCTTGTTCAAAGCTTTGTTTTCGGGCCTCTCTCCTGAACTTGAAGACTATTTTGAAGCTACATTAAAGCCAGAGAGAGGAAAGGCAGTTTGTAAATTGTTTTCCAGTGAAATGTGTGTGGCTGTCTGAAGCAGCAGGCAGTCATAATGATTTCCAAAGGGCCTCATCTGAGGGACCAGCCTGCTGAGTAGAGGACATCTCTGACTAATGAGCTGCTAAATATATCCCCCAGTCTCTCCTGTCTTCTGTTGCTTCTGTTCTTTCTTATTCTTTCTTTTTCTTTAGTATTTCTGTTGCTTTCATTCTGGTTTTGACCATCTTTGTACTTTTTTTCCTCCAAAAAATGCAAAACATGTTTTTTTTGTATTGCCAAGCTGTCACTTTTAAAATTCTACCCAGTACATCTCTCTCCTTTTTGACTTTCTCTGTTCTCTCTCCCATTTTCATTGTCTGTCTTGTCTTTTTTTTTTTTTCAAAGCTCTCTCACCTACTCTTTGATGTGTGATTTTCAGGCCCACTATAACAGTGTGGGCCGATTTTTTTTCTTCTTTTCTTTTTTTTTTTATTTTCATTTCACCGTTAGTCAACAGCAACATCCTGTTCAAGCAAGTTCGTCAGCTTACACATAAGGGCCCAGACATCCTACACACATACGCTGAGTTTGCCAACAGTTGAGATATCCACGCCTCGCCAGACGGTGAGCAACCCCCGTCAGAACTCATGACGTCTTTCTGTGCATCGGCACAGAAGGGTAAAAGATTATATCTCGATGACAAGTTGAAGACTTGTGGTCGAATGAGCTAACCAGTTTTCTGTGGCTTTGTACCATTTTTCCACAACATAATCAGGACGTTTGAAGCAGTAAACCGATTCACTCACAAAAATCGCACAAACACACCCATATCGTGCTTGTACATTAAGTGGATAGCGGTTGTCTCAACCAATCAACATTTCTGTGTCATTGTCAGCTAGTTGGCTAATTTTCAACTGCAGTCTAAAACCTAGAGAATAAACTTCCTGTAGCTGCTTCACAATGAAGCTTTCTAGAGGTCTCTAGGCTTTCAGTGTGAAGCAGCAGCAGTAAATGTTTGGCTTGCATTAACACTATCTTAAAACAGCAATTACAAGTCCAAGCCACAAAAAACTCTAATGCTGCTCTTAAGTTATACAGCAGCTACTAAATTACTGACATCTGGATATAACAAGACATTTTTTTTAAACAGTGGTTTCTCTTTAGGAGCCTGCATGACCAGCAGCTCAGTTAAGAGTGGCTACCGTCATGTTCGGACCAAAAATATCAGCGGCCAGTGTGGTTGTCACCTGCTGGGAATCTGCAGTGGAGTACAGAGTGGAAACGCATATGGTCATGCTTCAACAAGCTGTAGCAAGACGCTGGAAATGGGGCAGTGCTGTACTGCATCAGGCACGAGCCCTCAATCTGTTGATTCAGCTTTTAGCTTTAGTCCAAGTTTAGCTTTGTCAGAAGCTCTCTACTAGTTTATTTGCTAAATAAATTACCTATAGCGCATAGAGGCCTCTTAAACACAGCCGATCTCAGGCAGAAAAGTGAAGCAAACCACATGATCTGATAGACTCACTGATACTGAGCTGAGGGGAAGGGCTCGGCTATGCATGTGCTATCCTGCAGCATTTGTGTTGCTTGTTGTCATGGGTGGAGGTGGTGTACAGCTGTTTCTCTTTAACTGACTGCATCACTGCTGCCTTTGTAGGCCATTTCTGCTTTAGCAGTTGTTTAATTGAGATTATAAATGAGGGGAAGAGAGTGGATGACACTCATTTCATGATGCTTAGCTGATCTCCCTCCAGAGCAGAGCCGGAGAATAGAGTCTGGTTCAGAACACCACCCGTGGAGCTGTTTAATGCCTAAACATCCTTAAAGACGCAGTTATGTGCATAGTTGCTGACTCGTAGACCTGAACCGTCTGCACCCTAGCTTCTATACCGCCATTGTGACACAGCTGAAATTCAGTTTCATCTGACATACTACATGCTACATGCTTTGGTCTCACTTTAGCTCACAGGATGTTCTAATTAACCGTGAACATTTCCTGACTGCTTGTCATGATTTCCTGTTTTTTTGTTTTTCTGTCTAGTCCTGTCCCTCAAACTGTAATCAGTCCATTAGATGGAGTGTTGAGATGTTTAGTAGCCAGTTGGCTTAGCTCCACTCTAATGCCCTCTGTCCCTATTACATCATCTGTAAACAGCTCTCCGTGACAAACAACAGCCAAATGGCAAAGGCCTTTGTATAGGCTACACTGGAGACCATTTGGATAATTGTATCAGGATTTATGAGACACGTGTGCGTCTTTCTATACCTTAATCCATATTTATTATCTTCGATTATGTATTTGGTTTAAAAATAATGACAAATGGCCATTATATGTTGTTGATAAGATAATCCTTTCTGGGGTATAAGTAACAACTTTGAACACGTTATCTTTAACAGCTTGTGTTTGTATGCGTGGGCTGAAGTCGTCATCATCAACTGTAGATGTCACTTGGGCCTGAGTCACAAATTGAATTATTTATGATTTACTGTGCACAGTTGAAAATAACATTAAACCTGTGACGTGTTTGATGACTTTTAAGCTACATTTATAGTAAGCATGTGTGAATAAATAAGAATATTGTCTGTGGTTCATTGTGGTGCGCGTCCTTTCACTCTCCCACACAGCTATATGTTACAGAGGAGTGTAAGTGATGTTACTGTGCACTTTACGCTGGCAGCGGGCCCATCCGGGCTTTGGATGAGTTTCATATCTTGTGTTTGCGTCCACAAATGTTTGCTGTGTCGGAGGCCTAGCCAGCAATATAAACAGTACTTTGTATCGTCTTCGTGATTATAAACAGTAGTTTGTTGGTAACTCTCACTCTAGACTTCCCACTGACAATGAAACTTCTCTCATCTAATACTTTGACTTTGTCTACCTGTCTAAAATTGTCAAAAAAAAACAAAACATCAGGCTTTAGTGTTACCCAGCAGTGATTACTATCTGAAAGAAAATGTTCACAGTTCAAAATTCAAACTGACTAAGAATGAAACTTGTCTTGACAGTTTTTCGTGGCTTTTACTCCAGGCTAATGGATAGTTGCCCAGAAGTTTGAAATCTTTTCTTGGGAACCTTTTGTTATCTGACAAAAACAGGTAGTCTGCTTATGCCGGCTCTTGTACTCTTTTCAGTAGACCTCACATTGTGCAACTACTACACGGGTCCATGGGATTTATACATGCTGTTGTAGGCTCCTATTTATTTATTTTGTGTGCTCAACCTTTCGTATCCTTATGTTACACCTACACTGTCCCCTTGACAACCTCACTAGCAACCTTAGATGATATTTACAACAGTGTAAGCAGGCCTGCAGTGTCTGCAGTTACTTTTGGCAAGTATGTCCTTTAATAATCTTCACTTTTATGATTATGGTTTGATAGCAGCTTCGGTGCTTAGTACAGAAATCTGCCACTAAACACACAGTGTGTTCGCACATAAGAGCCCGCTGTTATGAAGAACACCGCGGACACGGCGACAACAAACGGCATACCAATCCTCTCAGCGGAGCATGTGTTAAGAGGTTACACACTTGGTGCCATTTGATCACCCTCGTGGTTGCTTGCGAGAGCAGTTGCTGTGTCAAAGCTCAGTTGGGCTTCATTGGGACGATGATGTACTCATGCTGTAACAGTGACTGCATTGTTAAATCATTGGACAATGCACAAGCATGTGACTCCATCTCAGCCTTTAATGTCACCTTTTCTACCTCCCTGCATACGCTACATTTCTCACACTGTAACCATGTGGCAGAAATAAACAATTATATTTATACGACTGCTCCAGTTAAAATTCTCCTCACGGCTGCTGTGTTGTCTGTACAGTACGTGCTGTCCTACCTCAGTGAACCCGTTCACCAAACGAGTCAAACGTGCCGGTAGGAAAGAAAATAGTGCAGACTGAGCTTTGCATAATATAGCAGCTCTCGACAGCCTTGGCCTCACCTCACTAGTACTACCAACATATCAGCATGCCAGTGCTGGTACGCCGGGTTCGGATTATCTTCCTGACTTTCACCTTCGACAAATGTTCCAGCCTCAGCACTCATACCTCTGCTGGCTGGCTGGCAGGCAGGCCCAGACTGCTGAAATATGATCGGCCCACAGTTGCATTGACAGTTTTTTTTTTTTTTGGGGGGGGGGGGGGGGGTCTGAACACATGCACGTGTGTGTAGGAGGGGTCCCACACACTCTTTTGTTTTCCTCTGAAAGCTGAGAAGAAGGAATGTCTGCCTCCCAGCTGTCCTCAGCAGTGAGGGTGATAGAAGGGAGAAGGGGGGAGCTCACTGTTAGCATTCGCTTACATCCTCCCATCTGTTACTCGAGGGCAGAGTGTGCTAATATGTGTGTGTATGTGTGTGTGTGTGTTTGTATCTTGAGGTTGGAAAGAGGGTCACACAATGGTGTTTACCCCCCCCCCCTCACCCTCACCCACTTTGGCCTCACATGCATATTTAACCCTTCAAATGCAAAGTTGTCTGTTGTCCTTTTCAGAGGCACGCTGCTTAAATCTTCCACCGTGCCGCATCCCTTTAGTGAGCGGGGACAATGGGGTGTAATGGTAGCACACGTGGCTTGCTAAATGCATTGTAACAGCAGGGGAGGAATGGGTGGGGAGGTGGGAGGATGTGTCTGTCTGTTAAGAGACTTCCTTCACCCTGGGTGTATGCAGCATGTGCGTTTGTTTCTGTGCTTTGCAGCTGCAGGAAGAGATGTTACACATAGACCGCTAAGTTCTCTGGAAATGCTCTCCTAGAAGCCTGTGACTCATGTTATCTGGCAGATTTCCTGTTTACTGTAGAAATGACACTGTTAGCTTTGGCACTTGTGTACAATATGGACACTGGTTGGCCTTTTTAGTGTGGAGTGTGTGGTGATCAAATGAGTGCCTGCTGACACTCAGATTCATACCTTTGACCATTCACACACACGCACACACATATATATTCACAACACAGATCGGATGTCAGTGAGCAAAACAAACCTGCTGTTTACAAAGGCACCCTGGGACACTCGCAACCTACACTTGCATAGTGAGTAAACTGTCCGCCTGTATCCGCACTCAGGCTTTTGTATTAAAGTGTCGGCACCTCCCTCACACTGCCTGCCTGTTCTTCGTCCTCCTCCGTCTCCTCCCCTCCTCCGTCCTCCACAGTTGGGTCCCTCCACCTTCCCCCAGAGGCCCTGGAGATGGAACAACGGCGCTTTTTTGGAAGGAAAAAAATGGTTTAAGGTCTCAGCTTTGTTCTGCATTCTTTCTGCCCTACAGTAATACAAGTCCACCTTTTAGACACAGCTTTTTTCACCCCCCCCATAATCTTTCCCCTTGTTCAACAAAATCTGCTTTGGTTTTCTTTGAGTCAGGGCCCAGCTGTTATGAGTGGACAGAATATGAAAGCAGAAATAAGTGGGGCTGCATGCGCATGTGTGTGTGTGTGTGTTTGCGTGCCACAGTGTTACAGCATTACGACTTCTCACTCCCTCTCAGAAGAACATGACACTGCTAGTATCGCTTACCCAGACATTAAGCATCCCATGTTACAATCCCGTGTCACCTACCCGGGTCAGCGTGCAGTCGTGTCATCTCATACTGTGTGAAGTGTCTCCCACTGAAAGCTCATCTGCGACGTGTGTGTGTGTGTGTATGTGTGAACACTGAAAGTGAGTGCAGGAAGCTTACTCCTCACACACACTGATGAGAGATCTTGAATTTTAGGACTTTAGAGACTGAAAGTTTCAAACAGACTGTTAGTAAAATTATTAGAGCTGAAATAATTAACTGATTAATCTGCTTCCGGCTTTGCAAATATGTGGATTTTCTGCTTTCCTCTTTATGTTTCACAAATAAACGCTTATCACAAAGTAATTAAATCAATAAGGAAAGTAATCACTGATTTTCATGGAACAAAAACATAATAATTCTACATTTAGGTGATTGTACATTAATAAAAACATTATTAACTGTATTATATCTCATTTCTGCTGCCTTATTCTTTAAATAGAGCCACCTTAAAACACATTTGACCTTTGGCCAAGGGTTTATGAGCATCCTGGGATCTGTTGTCATTCCCCTCTGTCTTCATCTCCTCGTGTTTTCTGTCTTCAACTGTCAGCGGTTCAATAAAGGAAAGAATAAAAGAATGAAATATACTTTTGAGCAAATACTATCCACCCGTGGTAGAAATGAGTTGCACTCTAACATCAGCAGCTTGGATATAAGATCCTTTGGATTAGCGGGAGAGACAGTGGAACGTGACAAACAACAAAAACACCCTCGGCCCAAAAATGACGACAGCATGGTCATAAACAACAAAAACAGAGGACTTGAAGAGAAGCCAACAAAGGAACAAAAACATATTTACCAGGCTAAAGAGAGCATCATCATCCCCTTGGTCTTTGGCTTAATCCATCGCACAATCCCCCTTTAGATTACATTCACACACACACAGATTCCCCTAGACACACTTAAAAACATGCGCACACACTGGAAAACGCACCCACCCTCTTTTATGGCCTATTGTTCGATAGAGCGATCAAACAGCTGGTTACAGAAGTCATCAGTATCTGATCTGCTTTAGAGCGCTCCCAGCTTGTAATGGAGGATAATTAGAATTTTAATTTGCCTGGGCAAAGAGGGCTAAAACCCTCGTCCCCCCCCCCCCCCCCCCCCCCCCAACCCCCACCCGTGTTTTCCTCAATCCACCACCTAGCTCTTAGCGGGTGAGTGCCATCAGTAACAGATGGAGAAAGGGAGATATTCACAGCCAAGTAGGCACTTCAGAGCAAGGCAGGGGATTTTAACGCCCCCCCATGGCCTAAGTCTCCTCCGGTGCTGCCTTAAGGCGCTGGATGTTGGGATTAACAATCATCCTCATGGGTACTTTGTCCTGGCCCAGTCCTCCCACTCCATGAAGTGTTTCTCCAACCTTTTAGCAATTAAGCTCTCTCCAGGTTACAGTTGCGTGTCCAGAATATTTCGTACAGTTTAGCCTGTCTGTTTTATTTAACTCGATATGACCAAAGCTTAAACGTTGTTTAGTCTTCAGTGGATATGAAAGCAGACACAGGAAGATCTGTGACGCTTTTCTATACTTTTTTAATTCATGCGAGGGTGTTTTTTCTTACACGTTCTTTCCAGTAGCTTTCACAAGCCACTTGTGAAACGATGTTAGTCATTATTGTTTTCGTAATTTCTCAAAAAGCCAGTTCTCTTGAGCAAACTCTTCACATCAGAGCAGTGGGAGAACAGCTTGCGTTTAGCCATGACTCATTCCCTTCCTCGTGAGCACAAAACATGGCGTGCTAGAACCTACTCTGGCATTGCTGAGTGCTTTAATCATTTTTTCTTTCCCCCCGTTTGTGTGTTTTCAAAGCCAATATTCAGTCTGAGGCTGAGAGGGCAAAGGAAAAGGGAGTGACAGTAAGGGTGTATATCTTCACCGCTCTGCCATCTCTGGACACTGAACCAGCGTTCATTCTTTCCTTTGACACAGTCTCTCCATTTGCACTACCCCAACCCACAGTGTGGTATGTACTGTAACTGCCTGCTGTACGGAGCCTCTCCCTCACACACAGCACTCGTCGGTCAACCTGCCACGACATGTCTCTTTTTGGCTTGTAATTGCTCAGAGCCACAGCGCTCCATGATGCTGACATTTTTTCTGCGCTCCCTCTTTCTCTCTCTCTCTCTCTCTCTCTGTCTCCCCTCCCTCCTTCTCTCTCTCCCTGCTTGTTTGTCTGATGATGAGTACCTTTTCCCGTCAGTATTTTTTTCTTTTCTTTTTTTTCCAGTTCTCAGTCACTACTTGTGTAACTCTTTTCTCTTTCCTGGTAATTTGCAAAAGTAGTGCCAAGTTTTTGATGTTGAATATATTTATGTTCCTATGGTAGGCTCTGACAAGTGTAATCCCCGTGGGAGAGTGAGTTAAAGTCAAAAATTCTACACCGCTCCAAGTTTAACAACCACTTTTTTGACAGTTCTTTATCTTTCTATATTTTGTCTTCATTTCTTTCTTTTTTTTAAGCTGACATGGATATGAGTTGTTCTATTCTCAGGGGATGTGGTGCGCGGGGAAAGACTGTCTGTGCAGTTGTGCATATCTAATCCATATTTGGGTCTGTGTTGTTAGTTGCTATTAATATGCAATATACAGTATTGGGCTAGAATTACAGATTATTTTCATTATCAATCAATTTGCTGCTTAGTTTCTTGGAAGAGAGAGAGTTAGAGGGAAATCATTTATGTTGTGTTGTTCTTTTTGCATATTATGAGTGTGATTTGACATGAAGCAACACAGCTATGTTGGCACATACTGCACATTAGCTGTAATTGTTTCATGGCAGGTAAAGGCTTGTAGCTGATCCTTTTTTTTACTACATAGCCAATGTGCTGTAAGTACTTGAGTAAGTGCAGTAGATGCAAGTGACACTTGGAAAACTCAGATGATGGAACTGGCCCGTTTGTACAGGCAACGCAAGCTTTTCCTGGCGTGAGATTTCGAGCCTGGTTTGTTGCACTTCTGAAAGAGAGTTTCAAAATGAACATTTTTATTGGCTTCACGGTTCGTTTCGACTGACCTGACTTCGCTGACCTCGCTGTCCTGAGTCGAGCTCTGTAAGAATTAACCCTCAGCTGGGTTTAAGCCTGACACTGTAACTATTTCTTACCACTTTATCAACTAAGCCCTTGCCAAAGCTGGGGGAGTTCCTTATAGATATAACAGCGTCTACAGCAGTAGATCTGCTTAAATCTGCCAGAAAAACTGGCTTGTCTTATTTTGTATTTAAATTTTGCAGCTGACGAGGAACATGTTCCTCTTTGAGATGAAGCCAGATCATGTTGCATCGTAATTTCCCTCATTCTCAGTCTGAGTGTTTCCCTGCTCATTATTTTTATCAAGCAGTTTAAATACAGTGTGTACTCTGATCTGAGCATGTGAGGCTCTGTGGAAGAAGCCCTTGTTAGGTACAGACAAGACCCAGTGTTTTAAATACACGGCACATTTTGGGGAATTTCAAAACACTACTGTTTTGTCTTTTTATATGAATGAATGCTTAAATATGCGCATTCATTTATTCCTGAGACAATCTTGCAGATAAGAAAACAATTCAAAATCAAAAGTTGATGAATACCATTAACTCTAATCTGTCTTCTGCGGTGGATTTAACTGCCTCGCAGTGCGCCACAAAAGATCATAACAGAGGCCGTTGGCCACGGGCTATTGTCCTAAACTGCCCCCTGCGGCCTTTTTGTCCCCGCTGCCTCCCAGCCCGGGGTCATCATCAATTCATCACCTTTACCACCTCCATTAACACCATCTCCTCCTTAGAGAGCCTTTTAGTCGCCCCGAAGCAGCGCTCCGCGAAACAACTGCTCAGGTCACGGTGTCAGATGGCATCCTGAAACATGCCTGCGTGCGGATAGTGTTTCTGCATGTGGACACACAAACCTTACATATGTTGTACTGAACCTTAAAGCTTGTGTCTGAGATGTTGAACTGAGAACATTTGTTGTGGCTGAATCGATACAGTACCTTGGTCTGCATAACAAGCTGAATCACTGAATCATTCAAACTATAACTGTGCTTTACAGAGCTGAATTAATATTAAATAATAATTAAAAAATGATAAATAATTTGATGAAGTCACCCTGGCTTCTGGCCATTTTTCACAATTTCCTAACATTTCATAGACCAAATGATCAATTGATTAATCAAGAAGATAATCGTCAGATTAATTAGTAATAAAAATACTGATTCATTGTAGTCCTGTAACTCAGGAAGTTATCTCAGGAAGTTTGACTGCAAAACTGTAGAGTTCTAGTTGTTATAGTTCACTCGTGGTAAAGCAGTGTTAGCACTTCCTGAGCACACACGCTAAATCTGTCCCCAGCTGAATTCAATAACACACCCCTCCTTTGTATCACACGACTCGGCCCTGGGAGTGTCTTTGTTTGGGGGTGTTGACTTTTTCTCTGTGTGTGTGTGTGTGTGTGTGTGTGTGTGTGTGTGTGTGTGTGTGTTTGTTGTTGTTGAGTAGGCGCTCACACATTTGAGTGTTTGCATTTAATCTTGTGCTGCCAGCTTAGAGCGACGTTTCTCTCCGGAGATTATAGGATGTTAGAGGCACTGCTGTGGAAACAGTCTCTCTTTCAATCTCTGAACACACACCCAGGCAAAACAAAGTGGCTGCGCGCGATGTTGGTGTGTTTGTTTATATCAAGCAAGTGATAAGGCCCCTGCAATAGACCGTGGCTAATATGTTCAATAAATACTCAGACCAAGGATTAAATAATGAGCCATATGGTGATTAGCGTTGTTGGCGTGTTATTAATGTTCGTTGTTGTGGGGGTGTTTTTAAATTTACTTATGGCTTGTTTGCGAGAAAAAAGATCGCTGCACATTTTATAATGCCACTTAATAAATCAAATAGATAAGATTTACAGCTAAAACACTCCAATCCTCTCACTTATTATGGCAGATTTGATATATATGAAAGGCCCAGATGGGTTTTAAGTCTTGGAAACATTTCCACTGAACCCAAGCCCAGATTCTTGTGTAACCACTTCACGAATGAGCCAGATCTGTAGAAATTAAATAGATACGCCTGTATCGATGCCTTCCACAGAACGTTATCTGTTCTTGAGATGAATAATACTGACAGTAAAGTCAGCCTCCTACTGTCATGTCTGCGTTTACACAGGTGCTGCAATGTTATGTCAGATCTGCTGGATTTAGACACTCTGCTCTCGCCAGATTGCTGCTCCAAATGTGGGTACATCAACATGAGTCTGTGTGCGGACAGTGTTTGGAGCTGCGGGAGTCCAGCACAGATGCAGATAATTCACTCTCATACTGCAATAAAACACAAACTCATACACGAGGAGCTGATGTGACACTGCAGCATCAGAGATGGAGCATGAGAAGGTGGATCAAAGCACAATTAACTTCAGGTCTTCTGCCTTATCCTGTCTTTATTGGCTGGCTTAGAGCTTCGAGTCTGTCATTAGAGCCAAGTAAATGAGCCCTGCTAAAGATCCTGTCTCACCATCAGACAGATGGACCCGATGCTGCTGTAGCATGAAGACAGTTTAATGAGCAAGAGATAATCGAGAGAAATTAGATCTGTATGAAGCTCTTTGTGACATTTTAATCCACTGTAGCCACTCGAGGTATTCTCTATACCGCGCGGCGGGGCTGTCTCCACCTAACGTGTCACGTTGATGCACTGCTTCTCCCTCCGCCTGTGTAAAATGCAGCCTAGTTTCGAGTAACAATACCTCTGAGCTTTAATTATCAGCTCAACCTGTCAACTTGACAGAGTTTCCCCGTGAAAAGTTGTTTGACCCAGTGGCAGCTGCCTGCAGAGGAGACCAGCCGACAGTTTATGTCAGAGTAATGACAGAACAGCACAATATTTCAGCAGCACCACACACTCAAATCTGAGAGTCACTGGAAAACCGTTATCAAGGTTGTGATGGAGCAAGCCAAGACAAGCCGCATTAGTGATATACTAAGAAAATACTATTTATTTGATATGTATTCTCCTTTGAAGAATCCACAGCAGGCCTGTAATAATAAATAAATTATAAATAAATTGAAAATTAAGATAGTACATATCCTGTCTACAGGCAAATTCTAATTATTAAGTTTACTTACACACCTTGTAATTACCTCGTTACCTTACATTATTAAAAATATGGTTCTGAATCTCAATTTGGCTGCTGGCCTGAAGCTGGTAGTTCCTTACGTAAGCAGTAAATGATGATCCAGCCTAGAGCCAGAGGAAAGGAGCTTCACATTTTACTTTTGTCCTATTAAGAAAGCAAACCCTTAAGAGCTTTTATCATTCGAGCCTTCAAGCAGCCAACTAATTCTCCTTCTCTTCACTTGTTTCTGTGTCCTTAGGTTGTGCGCGGCCACCCGGCGTGCAGCACGGAGACCTGCTGAACCAGACCGAAGCTAACCGGGGCTCTTTTCCTCCGGGCACCCTGCTGGCTTATGGCTGTGGGCCTGGATACACTGCAGATGGACCCACCAGCATCATTTGCACCAGCTCTGGAGCCTGGTCCCATCAACCTCCACGCTGCATCAGAAGCAACGGTGAGCAAGACTCCCAGGAGAAGAATTTATTCATTCATGCAAGCCTAAATGATCAGCGCAGGAGGGATTTATCTTCATCATGGAAAACATTTTTTTCACTCCGTTTTGTGAACTTCTGTGGTTGAGCACGTGCGTCAGAGTATGTGCCCTTGACACGCATGACTGCATCAGAACTAAAATATCACATCAGTTCCATTTCTCACAGTATCATAACACCAATAGTGAGGATTGTCCTTGAGAGTCAGCAGGGAACACATTTAAAGCACAGACATGACCACAGGTAGAAATAAAGGCAAACACATTTTCAGAACACAGCAACAGCCGCGATTCTTAAAAATCTCTATTTGCTTCACAGTGTGTTCGCCCCCGACTGAACCAGAGAACGGGGGCTACCGCTGTCACCCGTCTCCCTGCCACCGCCTCACCCAGAAGACTGTCATCGAGTACTTCTGCGACGAGGGCTACGCTCTGAAGGGCGACTACAAGTTCCTCACCTGCCAGAACGGCGAGTGGGACGGCCCCATGCAGATCAGCTGCCGACTCACACAAGGTTAACCCCGGCTAACTTTTACTTTTCTGTGTTGAATCACAGCCGTGGCAGGAAATGTAAATCGACATCTGTGAACCACATTTTCACTTCCTCTCATTCCTTTCTTCCTCTGCCCCTCAGACAAGGAGCCAAGCTCTCCGCTGGGTATACCAGCTCTGTCTATTGTGGCGTCTACAGCCAGTTCTGTGGCACTCATCCTGCTTTTAGTGGTGCTGTTTGTTCTTGTACAGCCCAAACTCAAGTCCTTCCATCACAGCAGGTAAGATACACACACACAGTCAAATGAATTGATGATCCCCTGGTATAATAACTGTTCAGTGCTGACACAGTGTGTCTCCATCTCATACCAGCACAGATTTTATTTGAAAAGTTTTGTTATGATAATATTTCATTTTTTGTTTTAGCCACCTTGAACATCATAGCTACAGAGCATATCTTTACAAAATAATTGACTTAAGATGATCGGTAATGGCTGTTTAAAATAGTCTTTTCCACGAGGCGCTCTGATCCTCTTGACTCTTGCGTTGTTTGCCTTAATGGCATTCATTGTGAAGTTGTTCCTCTGGAAGTTGACAGTTCCCCAGATCACATATATACAATAGTTCAATAAAATATTAACATCTTCGTTGAGACCACATTTCCCTTTAGATCTCTGTCATAAAGAGAATATATATGTATATATGCCTCAGTCTCTGTTGCTCTGTGAGTGATTTGAACACTGAAAAGTATTTTTTAAAATCAGTCTTTCGTTTTGCAGCGTGAACTCTGTTTGGCAGAAACTCTTCAACTTTATTTCTGTTTGTTTTGGAGGAACGCTGCCCTTTACACCACCTCTCATTATGTCACAGAGTAACACAGCAGATTGCTCTGTTAAAGCTCCCAGTGGACACACCTCTTATTCTAAGTCCTGGTTGAAACTAGTTACCTAAACAAGATGTCCGTGTAATTTGCATGAAACCCGGCAACTAGTTTTACAAGTTCACATGTCTTAAATAGTTGAGAAATGAAAGTGAAAGCATGCAAGAGGAGTTAATCTCTGTGCACACATGCCTCTGCTGCCGCTCTGTGATAAAAAGGCCAGAATGATTCGATCTAATGCTCATTGGCACTCATGTTGATTGTGTAGTAGGCCTGAGGGCTTAGTGCCGCCTGCTATAAAGGGATTGTACAGTCAACACTAATCACATCTACTCAGAGGTTTGACTGCAGCGAGCGACACACACACACTGTGTCAGGCCCAGCAACCTGAGCCTGGTGTCATGCCACACCTTGTCCACGCTGATCTTTCTGTCTGTCTCACTCTGTCTTCATCTGTCTGTCCGTCAGGAGGGAGCAGGGAGTGTCAGGCCAGCCTAGCTCCATCATGGTGGAGGGCGTCCAGGTGACGCTGCCCTCATACGAAGAGGCTGTATATGGAAGCAGCGGACCCTGCAGTGCTTCGGGTCCTCCTCCTTCTCCACCACCTCCCGCGGCTCCTCCAGAGTCTCGAGTCCCGATCGTGCTTTCCGAGGGCCTCCCGCAGGGAGCCACGGGAGGCCAAGCAGGCCCCAGCAGAACCCGTCACCACAGAGACTTAGACTTCTGTCTCCCATCCACGTCCTCCTCTTCATCATCCTTCTCCTCCCGCCGTCACGCAGAGACGGTGCTGGTTCATCAGGCCCCCTCTTCCTCCTCCTCCTCTTCTTCATCATCATGGGCTAGAGAGCACCCTGGGGGTGCATGCGCAGGCCCCCTACCGCTTCGTAGAGACTCTGAGAGTAGCGACCAGCACAGTCTGCTTTCTGTCACCTCTACGGATGAGTTCTCTGATGGTAAGAGGAGACTGTCTGTTCCTCCACACAATTACTGCATGACAAGGAGAGCCAGACCAATATTATTATCACGTGTAGACAAAACACATCTTTTCACACATTTCTGCAGTGAAATTCATCTTTAGACAGTATGCAGCGAACACACTGTGTGTCAGATGTAGCTCTAGAAACAAGACATACAAAATCTTTCACACACTGTACTGGTACTGGGTCGCCAGGACTAGTGAAGACAAAAAAAACACTTGTCAAGAGTAATTTCATTGGCCAACATAATCAATACCCTTTTAATAGAAATATCACCCCATTTTCAATGTTATTTACTGTGTATACTCGGCAGAGTCAGTAAAAGCAGGTTAAATTAAACTCTCACACTGCCTGTATTGAATTAGGTTCACAGTTAACTCGAGTAACTCAACAATTCACCTAAATATTTCAACAAATGGCCAGTTAGGAGTGTCAATGTGTCCAGCAGACAACAGAGCAACGTTTTATAATAGCAAAGCAATGACGTCTCGTGACATAAACAGACAGGAAATCTGCTGAAACGTTTTTGGTCGTGTTATGGATTGCATGAGTGTGTGGTGGGTAGACAGCTGACTCTGATATATCTGTTCTGTTCCCCTGCAGATATTCCCCTGTTGAAGGAAGCATGAAGCCTGCCAGCCCGCTATCAGCATCAGCAGCAGAGCCCCTATTTCCCTATCTCTTCACTGCTGACCAGGACTGACTGTGGCTGTCAACCTACTCCCCCTCCCACCGCCCGCCCCTCCTTCCCCTCCCCGACTCCCCTCAGCAGCCAGCAGAGAAAAGGCTAGAACTACGCCCACCCCCCCCACACACCCACCCCCCACGCAGCCTCTTCTGCCATTGCTACCCATGCAGAGCAAAGCCAACAACCAATACTCGCTGCATCATAAGCAATGATGGAGCACCACTGGAGTCAGCTACTGGATCAAACTAAAGACAAGCCAGACAAACAAAGTGGTGCCAGCTCAACATAAATCCTGTAGATCCTCTGTATATGAGTAAAACATACATACTGAGTCAAGGTTGTGTACTATAGGCTATGTATTACCATACACCTGCCTCCTCCCAGGTGTAGTTCTCTATATTAACACGGCTCACGGAGGCTTCACCAGAGGAGGCTATAGCAATCGAGATGCGTCAGCTCCTGTCTGGGATTAAGAAAAAAAAAAGAAATAACTTGTGATGTTCGCTCCTGACGTGGTGGCGCTCAGAATCGTCTTCCCGCTGTACTTGAAAAGTTGTGAGTGGCGGCTGGGATTTTTCACAGCCCGCTTTGTGAATGTTGCATGTTGTTTTTAGTTTTATTGCTGTCACAGCACGGTGGCCCACTCTGAATGAAGCATGAAGCCTCCTCTGTCTCTCTCTCTCTTTCTCTCTCTCTCTCTCACTCTCTCTCTCTCTCTCACTCTCTAGCTATCTGTGTATCCGGGTGGTGTCTAGCAAATGGATTAGTGGGATTGAGAACCACTTTGCAACAGCTAAAAGCAGGGTGCAGCGTTTTACGAAGCACCATATCACAACTATAAAAAGACCTTTCTCGCTCCTTTCTTTTCTGTTGCCAGCTGCACCCTGGTGTCTGGAAGGTGCTCCTTCTGTCGCATGAGTAGGATCGATTGTGCTTTACATCTTTACCTGTACGAGGAGGGGAAGACATAATGTCACACTTTGTATGAAAGCTGAAGAGAGGGACGTCTCTCAACACGGTGATCGGGCACATGACTGAACTTTAAGGTTGTTTAATTTTTCTTCCCACTGTATTTATTGTTTGGTGTGTGGCTCTGTTTGTGTTTAGTTGCCGAATCTGAGTGCGTGTGCGCGTGTGTGTGTGTGTGTCTGTGCTTTTGTGTCAGCCAGGCAGAGGATAACATGTCCTCATATGGTAGGCCTCGACACAGCCATCGTCTGATTTGCCTCTCTTCAGATCAGAGACTGTCTGCACAATGTCCCTGTCTTTCACCATAGGAAAAAAATCCCTCCCAGCACTGAATAAGTCACATGAACAAATCAGCGTCACTTCAGGCAACGAGTCCACTACACAATGTGTGTATTATTCATGTCCTCTCGAGCTAGAATATTTATCATTTTCTGCTGAATGGCTGGAAAACACCAGTCTCCTTATAGGAGCGCTGGCTCTCGCCCACCTTCACACTGTACCGAAGAGTCTCCACTTTTGTGCATTATTGACACAACTGCAACTGGTTGCAGTGAAATAATAAAGTTTTTGTTATATAGCACCCCACCTCACCCCGACACGTAACACTCACTCACTCGCCCTCCTAATGCCAAGTGCAAACTCAAGAGAGAATCATGTCATTTTGTTAGAAATCATCCTCTGTTTTCGTGGCCACTCGAAAAGCTTTGGCGGTTGAGCTGGTCACCCTGGAAACAGCATGACTCCGAAGAGAGAGAATTACTTTTCAAGCGTAACCGCTCAGAAGAAACCCCAGAGAACAACAAGTTTGGATCTCTGCTCTCAGTTTTCTTTGGCATCTGTGGCTGTCTGTCCGTGTCAATGGCTACATTATTAATGCAAACAGAATGTTGCCTTAGACGTGTACATTTTTTTTCTTTGGATGTATAATCATAAGCCTCCGCGTTGGTTGCTTTACAGTATTGCAACGTGTTCTGTTTTTCCCGATGGCCTTACTCTGTTCTTTTTCTATTCTATGCATAAAACTGTCTTTGTGTATTTATCAATGAGTTTACTTCTGTTGTGGACGCGACTTAACGTGTCCGTCCTTCTCTGTCCTCCCCTAGCTTTTCCAGCTACTGTGATGATGATGATGAACCTATAAGCACCTATATTTCACTATTCCTTTGCTTCTCTTTGGCTACAAGGCATTAAAATATCCTGGGATTGAAAAGAAGAAAAGAGAAAAAAAAAAGTGAAATTAACTTTGCGTTCAGAAGCACTGTTGTACGGTGTTGCTTCCCTGAAAATAACAGGTTAAAAAAAGTACACATCTTGATTCTTAGTTTCAATGCTTTCAGCTTTGGTTTTTCCTCTGTACATGGCAGTGGGTGTGAAGATAGTAATTTAATATTTGTATAAAGTTTAATTTAATTTTACAGTGTGTATATAACTTTCTAATTAAAGCTTTCTTTTGAATGTGGAAGATGATGTGTCATTACTCAGTGTATAATTAATATATCTGACATTTTCAGACTGAAAAGATCTTTCCAGCATCGCGACGACGAGTATCGGCTTGTATTTGGGTTACTGTAGATCCTGGAAGATCTGTTCCTTGTGCGCACGTGGAAATCTCGCCCCTGTTTAAGATCAGCTTGACTGGCTGCACTAACCTACTTCCCGTCGTTGTGTAAGCATTAATCAGTATAATATTTGTTAAGCTATTTCTAGTTTCCCTGAGGTATATGGTATATAGTTCCTCTTTCCACTTTCTATTTATCACCTGGCGCGCCATCTGTTCCATCAGATCAAATTCAAGTCAATCATTTACCAATCTAAGGATAGGTGTGTCTCTGTCCAAAGGTTTTAGATACTACAGCTTTAAAAAAAAAAAGAAAAAAAAAAGAAGATGAACTCTGCAGTCTAATCAAACAGCAGCATGATTCAGGAAGCAGTTCACTATGATAATAATAAACTAAATCTCAAAAACAATTTTAAGTGCTCCCAATTATGAAAAAAAAAAATCTTTACGGCGCAGCTTGTGGTTTATTATGATGTCCTTTGTCCTGCTGAGTCTAATTAAACTCCAGTTAATGCCACATAAAGTATGTATTCTTCCCCCGCTCTGCTCAGTGTTATTGTGTCTGAGCGACACCTAGTGGCCAGACGGTGAAACGACACACGTTTATCGGAGATGTGACGTCATGTTCGGAAACCCTCGGTATACTTCGCTATACGTATTCGTTAGTGGCGCCAGCGCCAGTGCGGTGTTAATTATTAAACTTTTTTTTTTCTTTATGTACAAACATGGAGCCAACAGACGCACATAAATAAATAAATAAATAAATAAATAAATAAATAAATAAATAAATAAATAAATAATCTATCGGTTGCCTCAAGATGGCGGTACTGGTGTGACAGTTGCCGTTGAACCTCCGTTAAAAAAAGCAGCAGAAGAAGAAGCAGCAGCTGTTTTCGTGCCCCCTCCCTCAACAAGCAGAGGCTCCATTTTGTTTCGGTTTGCAGTTTGCAGTCGGTGTCGACAGCCTGCCCGGAGGAGATATCATTAAACCCACCTAAAGGTACGTGAAGGCGGTTAAAATTCGCGGTAACGCCTCCGTGTTGTCCGAAACAAACGCCGTGCTCGGTTACCGTTAGCTGAACGTAGCTCGTAACGGCGGCTCGGTTTAAATAAGCCAGCTAGGCCTAGCAGCTAAGGTCAGCTTTTAATCATCATCATGTCAGCTAAGTGTATTTATCACAGCCTTTTGTTTGTTCACTCCCGTGCGCAGACAGCGTCAGCATGAGCGGGTGTCGTATTTTCATCGGCCGCCTGAGCCCCTCCGCCCGGGAGAAGGATGTGGAGAGGTTCTTCAAAGGATACGGCCGCATCCGAGACATCGACCTCAAGAAGGGCTTCGGCTTCGTGGTGAGTCAGCACGCGGCTTAACAGTCAGCTGCACGCGCAAATAGACAGGTGATCAACCTGCAAATGTGGAGAGAGATGGCGGAGTGGTGGGCAGGGTTTGGTGCCTTGCTCAAGGGCACCTCTCCAGGTATCAGTCCACCTGTCATGCTGGACTTGAACCGGCCACCCTCTGTGTTCAAGCTAAGTCTTTTTTACAGTAACACAGCCTGTTATTTATCTTAACATACACCCACAGTGGTTTTAAGTCGTGTTTGCACGTTTTATTTTACGTCTGTGGTCTTACTTATTTTGTATAATATCTGTGAGCCATTGCTGTTTACCAAATTGAATATATTTAAGTTTTGTCTGTGAGGCTTACATGCTGCATTCCTTCAGACCTTTCTCCATGTTTGCACATTTCATTTTCTAACAGATTAAATGCACTGTCCACCCACAACCTCAACTTACTGACCGCTTGTGTGGCATTAGCTCAGTCCACAGAGACTTTGCTCGGGAGGTCAAGCTGCAGAGGTGCCAGTTCACCTCCTGGGCACTGCCGAGGTGCCCTCGAGCAAGGCACTGATCCCCCTCAAACTGCTCTGGGAGGCTGCCCGTCACTCCACCATCTATCTCCACATTTCCATGTGAACCGTGTGTTCATAAACAAGTGTGTGTGTGTGTGTATTTCAGGTTAAAAATGCATGCAAAACTGAGTGAAAGAAGAACGTTTGCTCCAGGGATTAGATCTTTTTTGAACCGGTTGCGCAGCAGCAACAACATTTTGACTCGTCAAAGCCAGAAAAACACACGAGCACGACAGCAAGACGTCCCTTTAGTGGAATGCGGCTGCCTGAGAGCTTTCCTGCTGTGGCATGTCAAAGTATCTGCTGTGCAGCCAGTCTCAACGTGAGGAGCTACTGACAGCGGCAGAAGAATTACAGCTGTGACTGTGAATAGCCTCGTATGCAGGATAAAAGTGTCTGAAAAGTAAAGGCGTGTAACGTTTGTTGCAGGAGTTTGACGACCCCAGAGATGCCGAGGACGCTGTTTATGAGCTTGATGGCAAAGAGCTGTGCAATGAAAGGTAAGCATGCCTGCTGGATGCGAATAGGCTGAAGGGGGAAAAAGAAAGAACGACGATTTCTGTCATTTCAGGGTGACCATCGAGCACGCTCGTGTACGCCTGCGAGGCGGCCGCGGCAGAGGAGCCGGCGGCGGCGGAGGACGTTTCTCTGATCGCTATGGCCGAGGCTCCCAGAGCAGTCGGAGGTACAAACTTTCACCCACACCCAACCACGGCGCCGGTAACCAAAGTTCACCTGCCACCTTATGATGCCAGATAAGTTTTACTTAATGTCATTCAAATGAGGAAGGCAGGAAGGAACGAATAGCTCGACGAGTACACCCGTTTATAATATCTAATGTAATGAAAATGAAACAACTCACTTCAAGTGCAACAGGAGCCCCGTGCTCGCTGCATCTTAAAGATCCTTGACACTAATGAGCCTCGCTAATGACAAGTATCCAGTGAGAGCTCTCAGGCTCCGTGCCAGCCCGCCTGTACCTCCGCCCCGCGGTGTCATCCCTCGATTGAGGCTCTCCTTTTTGTCTTTTCAGTCGAAACCCTCCTCCGATGCGCACTGAGAACCGACTGATTGTGGAGAACTTGTCCTCTCGCGTCAGCTGGCAGGTTAGTATTTATTTCCACACTTCTTTTTCTTTTAATGCACAACAAGCCTCTTAAAAAGCTGCAACACCACACCTCCATCAGTCTGTGTCCAACAATATACACATACAAATGTAGAACTGTAATGCTGTTGACACATAGAAAGTCTGGATTCAAATGAATTGCTAATATATGTTTATATGAAGAGTGTTGTGATGAGGCCCAGAGTGTTCTTTGTAAAGCAGCGCTCTTTTTGTCTGCATCTCATGCAGTTAAGTAATGAGTCAAAGAGCAGTAACAACATCAAAACACTTCATTTGTTCCTTTTTTCAAATTTTAACCAATTCTTCACCCCTTTATTTGCCAGCCTGACTGTTGTGTCATATGGAAGAGCTCGCTTATGGTGGAGTTAACCCCTTCTGGGTCCTTCTGTCTGGGTTGAGCCTGTGGTGTCAGCCAGTCTGTCCTACTCCTAGTTGACGCCTGCTGGTCATGTGAGCGCTCGCTCCACACTAGAGGCGCTGGCGGCCCCCTTCGCTCGCTCGCTCGCTCGCAACGCCCCCTGTCGAAGGCAGGGGGGGCGCCTGGTGTGAGGCTGAGAGCGAGAGAGAGGAAACAGAGAGTTGGCAGAGAGAAAGGAGAGGAAAGAGCGAGAGTCGAGATGGTGATGGTGATGGTGGTGGCGTATTGATCGATGGTTCGTTAATTTGAGGGGCTTCAATCGATCGATATCCCCCCTCCCCTCCCCCCTACTGGTGTTCCCGCACATCGCGAGCGAGAGAGAGAGTGTGAATTCCTCCCAGGTGCCCATGGATATAATCTGCTGTTATCCCGAGGTTATGGTGGGCTCGGAGAGCCTGCGGCCCACCCCAAAGGGTTTCGCTCTCAGGTAGTAGTTTCCTCTCTTCCACCCTGTTCACTCTCTTTACTGAGGCGGGGTGCCGAGACAGGGGCGGTCCCGGCGCGGAGCCCTGTGCCCTCCTTGCTAGGGAAAATGGGGCTCTTAGTGCCAAATGCTGCCCAAGCGGCGCCACTGCAGTTCAGTACATGCAGATGGTGTTCATGTCTCTTTTTTAGTTGTAATGAGCAGTCGGTCCAAGAATCTCACAGCTGGTGCAGATACTCAGCTTGTCCAGTAATCTCAGCAGTTATAATTGGACGATCTCTAAATTGGCACACGTTAAACAGTCTGCTAAGGTTTGGTATTTATTGTTAAAAACATTTTATTGAAGGTCTGGCTGATTTTAAACAGTATCTGAGATTCTTGGACTCGTCTTCTTTTATCTGAAGTAGCCTGTGTAGTCCTCTCAGAATCTAACCAATCTCTCTTTTGGGGTTAAATCAGTCCTGTTTTATGTCTCAGGGTGTGCTTTGTGTCCTGAGCCTCTCCGTAAGTTGACTGATGTTTACATGTGTAGGACCTGAAAGATTTCATGAGACAAGCTGGAGAGGTGACATTTGCAGACGCACATCGCCCCAAAGTCAACGAAGGGTAAGCCGGTTAGCTCAGCTCGCACGCGAGCGACAGTCTCGTGTGCGGCTTATCGACATGCGTTCACAATTTGAGGAAAAGCACCGTCCGCTAATGTTGTCTCTCATCGTTTCTAACAGGGTTGTTGAGTTTGCCTCTTACAGTGATCTGAAAAACGCCCTTGAGAAACTGTCTGGAAAGGAAATGAATGGCAGGAAAATCAAGCTCATTGAGGCAGCCAAGAAGAGGTGAGTCTTAAAAACATCAGTACCAACAAGAAGTACTAGAAGTCCTGTTACTCACAAATCAATGGCAGGCTCACTTCTGATGGCTCGAGTTAAACTGTTAGTCGTAACTCTGACTGCTGCCAGTTTTGCTGATTCATTTAAGACATGAGGGTGATTCACGAGTTCCAGCAGCAGCTAAAGCTAAAATATAAATGAGAGAAATACTCTGTAGATATAAAAATGTTGTTGAGCTTCATCCTGATGTCGTTCTTTCTCTCTTTCGCAGGTCGAGAAGTCGTTCCCGGTCTGAGAGCTCCTCTCGCTCGCGCTCCCGTTCTCGCGGTCGCTCTCCGTCTCGTTCCCCCAGACGCTCCCGCAGCCCCGCTAAAGCCCATAACCGTTCCCGCTCTCGCTCTGGCTCCCCCGCAGGCGGCGCCTCCTCCCCGACCCCCAAATCGAAGGAGCCCGCAAAGCGGTCCTCCAAAACGAGCAAGTCCGCCACTCCGCCCTCCCCTCTGCCGGCTCAGAGGGCCTCCGTCTCCCGTTCCCGCTCTCGCTCCCGCTCCCGTTCCCGCTCTCGCTCTCCTTCCACCGACAGCCAGCGTTAAAAAAAAACAAAACAAACCAGCTGTGTTTAAGTTTAACCAGTCATCAGTAGGAACGACTTGTTCCAGCGGTAGATTCAGCTTGGATGAGTTGGCACACTGGAGCTCCCATGACCCCCCGAACGCCAAGACGTGAGTTTTGTTCAAGTATTTTCTTTTCCTGGATTGTTTTCAGCGCTGCGCTCGAGTTTTTCCACATTTAAAACCGGTACGCTCAGTCAGACGTTTTGTCACCATAGGGCATTTTTTAAACTCATTAACTAAAAGAGAAGACACTTGATACTCAGTAATGCTGTTTTGTGTCATCGCCCTCGTTACCCATCCAGGTTTGACTCGCGTATGTCCCGTGACTCTTCACCTCAAGTTTAATGCCCAAGTCCGGTCTCACTGTTATCGGGCCTGTAAAGTTCGTAACTGTCTACACTTTGAAGATGAAATCTGTATTTTTCAGCAGTCCTCGGATGCTTTTGATAAGTCGCGTGACCACTGTCTTGAGTTCTTTGCGATACTTTGGCTTATTTCGCTCGTCAGTGGGAGAATTTTTAAAATCACTTTTTACATTTCGTCCTTATTTCTCACCTTTTTTATTTAATTTATTTTGCGGAGTCGTTTCACATCTTGTCCCGTATTTTCTGACCTGCTGTATGCCCCGCAGCTGGTGTATGTCATATCTATAACTTAGAATGCTTGCATGTGCTTTTGTTTGGTCGAAATTTAGACTTCTTAAAAATGTTTTATTTGTGCTTAAAGCTCAAATACAAACCACCATCAGTACTCTCATTGGCAGCTTCAGTATGAGAACACTGTACGGTCGCACAGCTCGCTGCAGCAGTTGAACAGCTACACGGTAAATTCATGTTACGGATCTTAAATTTTCTTAAAATTTGTTCGGAGATGTAAAACTCCTTTTTGAGGAAAAGGTCAACACTTTATAATTTCAACACTTTGAAACAGTGTTGATTACAGAATGCAGTTTATTCTAGCGTTGTAATTTTATTATTTTTTTGTGTTGGGTTTTGTGTACAGCGTTGCAGACTTTTCGTTTTACATACGTGTGTGTAAAGTAATTCCAAGAACACTTGTTGGTACTGTGACTGATGTTACTGTGGTTCAAATGAATGTGTGAACAAGAGTTTGGAAAAATGCAACTTTTTTTTTTTTTTGTACGTAAGGATTTTATTTTCAGTGGAAAACTTCTGATGGATGTTTGTATGGTGT
The DNA here is from genome assembly GCA_023373845.1 of Nibea coibor. Classification (NCBI taxonomy): domain Eukaryota; kingdom Metazoa; phylum Chordata; class Actinopteri; family Sciaenidae; genus Nibea; species Nibea coibor. Next base: position 16,271,536 of record CM041730.1, read on the forward strand.
AGGAAGACAATGAACTTAAACAATAAAACAATTTTAACTAAATTGTAAAGTTTGTGTTGAGTTAAAACCTTTACAAGTAAAGTTGCCAACTAGCAATTCCCAATCTTAGATGTGCAATCTGAAGAATTATCTGGCACAAAAGGTTTTATTGATGGAGTTTTCGACTTGTTCACGCCGGTAGAAACAAATCACGCAGCGTCTTTCGGAGGTCCGTCCGTCACGGGCTGCTCTGCAGTGTTTGCTGCCTGGTACATCTCTACGGGTCACACAGAAGCAGGGAAACCACTTTATGAAATTAAATTAATGCAATAGAATCAGGAGCATTAATTCAACTTCGTAAACAAGGAAATGCAAATTTAACAAACATACCTGTGGTAAAATACTGAATTAAAGTTTGGTAGATGTAGATTCTGAGTTCTTACATTTTTATTGAAATACCTCAACTTCTTTTGGATGGATTGCCATGAATTTTGGATGTTGTGGTCCTCAGATGATTAGTTGTAGAAACTAAATCCACTCATGGTGTTGAAGCAGAGTACGGCCTGAGATAAAAACAACCCCACCGTTCATCCACCCGACAACCCTTCAGCCGACGGTCTTACCTTTCTTTTTGCGTCTGACGCACTGGTGACACCTGAACAGCACGACCAACAACAACCCTTCCATCAGCTGTGCACAGATGAACACCAAAGGGAAGAGAACCAGGGCGCCGATGCCCTCTTGGGGAAAGCCCGTCCTCAGAATGGTCGTGCACAGCGAGATGTTCTGACAGCCAGTTTCCATAGCGATGGTCCTCCGCTCCCTGAGGCGGGGGTGGACGGCAACACTTAAGTTATGGATACATGGAGGAAGGCTGACTCTTTGTTCCTTGACATGACTCACGTCTGTCAAAATGTCCACCAGAGCTCACTGCCTGACTTACTTTGGGTTGAGTTTGAAGAGCGTGGAGATGACGTATCCGAAGGTGTAGCCTATGAAGGGCAAGAGACTGCAGATGGCCAGGAGGGAAGAAGACAACACTGACAGGACGGCGCCGTTGACTACATGGTTGATGTAGATGGCGAACACAACACCTGCAACTAACACTACAGCAAGGCCTGCCTGTAAAGATCAAGGGGGACAAAACTAATTAGATGAAAGCTGAAAAAAATTAGTATTTCTTTGCTTGATAAATGATTAAAACAATCATCAAAAAAATCGTTGCACTGACCTTCTCGACGATCCGGGCGTGCTGCGGCCTGTGATGGTTGATGAGGATGCCGATGCCGGAAGCGATGATGACCATGACCAGCGATCCAACGATTTTTAAGTAGGGAATGACTTTCACCAGGTTAGGGAAACCCTGACAGAATATGTAGAGCATCAGAGGCATCATGCCCAGACCCAGCAACGTGGAGCAGGCAGTCATCACAATGCTGAGGGGGAAAAGACAGGTGATAACTTCTGACTACGAGTTCATGTCATTTCAGTCAGCAGTTGCAGGGCACGTGCATGGCAATGAAAGGAACGACTACTCAGTGTGTACCTGAGGTTCATGTCTCCCTGCAGGAGACGGGTGAGTATGCTGGAGAGATTTCCTCCAGGAGCGCAGCCACAGATCAGAACCACCACAGCCTGGATTTCACTCAGATGGAAGGTCTATGGCATGAAACGACATCTGTTATTGAACGGTGTCTACGAATGACAGTGGTGATAAAATACATGGAAATGCACGAGAGGGTTTGGTGTTTGGTGCTTCCTTTCTAGTGAATTACGGTGTTTATTATCTTAACAAGAGATAGCAATACCAACCTTAGTTAACAAAAATGCTGTCAGAGGCATGACACAGTACTGGGCGAACAACGCAATCCCCACCCCTTTAGGTTTCATTATGTAATGCTGGAAACGAGAGAAGACGGTACAGCAATGTTAATATGACGGCAGAGACCTTCTGTTTCCGTTATAATAGAGTATCCAGATACATATACAGGCTGACATCACCTTGATCTTAGACGCCTCCATCTTGCATCCCATTGCAACCATGATGATGAATAAGATACATACAGAGAGTATGTTGATAGCTGTGTCCATAACTCCCGTCGTGGAATTAGAGCTGGTGCCGTCAGTCGTCATGTTGTACGAGAAGCTTTCATTTAGCCACAGGTGTGGAGACGGATCAGCCGTGGAGTCCATGTTTGAGCGGCACTTGCGCGGAGTTGTTATCTGGAAATGCAAAGCAAGATGGAGAGAGACGTAAACAGACTTTCGGATTAAAATGTTTCCTCTGCTATGTGAGGGTCCACATAGATGAGCATTTATTTCCATCATGCTGGTGCCCGCAGGTCAGGTGTGAGCTGAGGAGGCAAAATCAATAGAGTGACTCCAGTGACTTGCCTCAGCAGTCCACTGGCAGGGCTTTCCGATCCACAAGTTTTACTTGTTCCAAAATCATTGGTGTGGAGCATTGTGGGCAGAGAGAGGTCTTCCCCTCCACCCTTCAGAGATAGTCTCGCAACAACACTACATGAGCTCTCTCCGAAACCTCGACATCTTGTGATGCCTCCACGAAGGCCTATTGCTCAGTTGCACCTGCAGTCGATGCCCCTGGTGCACAGCACAGGGATGGTATTGTTGGAGCCTGAACTCACCCTGGTGATTCCCGCTGATGGGGTGGCCCGGACAGACTTCAACACAGCTCTCACGTCGTAAGTCATCTGATTAGTCATAAAGAGTTTGCTATACATGAGCCATCCATGCATGTCTGTGTTCCGAACCATTAAAGTTTGCCTCGAGTTGTATTACTATCGGCAGTGTGTAAATATACAGTAGTATATAATATGTTTGAAGACATGCTGGAACGAGCAAGGCTGCATTTTTTATATATATATATATATATATATATATATATATATATATATATATATATATATATATATATATATATATATATATTATGCTTCCAAAGTAGTTAGGCCAGCTACCCGGCACACAGCACTGGATCGACGTAGCTACATTTGAACTTCAGTATGTTGTTCCTGCTAGGCTTGTAGAGACCAATAATGACCGTTGATACAGTGGCTTGCGAAACTATTTGGCCCCCTTGAACTTTGTGACCTTTTGACACATTTCAGGCTTCAAACATAAAGATATAAAACTGTAATTTTTTGTGAAGAATCAACAACAAGTGGGACACAATCATGAAGTGGAACAAAATTTATTGGATATTTTTAACTTTTTTAACAAATAAAAAATGAAAAATTGGGTGTGCAAAATCATTCAGCCCCATTGAGTTAATACTTTGTAGCGCCACCTTTTGCTGCGATTACAGCTGCAAGTCGCTTGGGGTATGTCTCTATCAGTTTTGCACATCGAGAAACTGATATTTTTGCCCATTCCTCCTTGCAAAACAGCTCGAGCTCAGTGAGGTTGGATGGAGAGCGTTTGTGAACAGCAGTTTTCAGTTCTTTCCACAGATTCTCAATTGGATTGAGGTCTGGACTTTGACTTGGCCATTCTAACACCTTGATATGTTTTTTGGTGAACCATTCCATTGTAGCTTTTGCTTTATGTTTTGGATCATTGTCTTGTTGGAAGACAAATCTCCGTCCCAGTCTCAGGTCTTTTGCGGACTCCATCAGGTTTTCTTCCAGAATGGTCCTGTATTTGGCTCCATCCATCTTCCCATCAATTTTAACCATCTTCCCTGTCCCTGCTGAAGAAAAGCAGGCCCAAACCATGATGCTGCCACCACTATGTTTGACAGTGGGGATGGTGTGTTGAGGGTGATGAGCTGTGCTGCTTTTACGCCAAACATAACGTCTTGCATTGTTGCCAAAAAGTTCGATTTTGGTCTCATCTGACCAGAGCACCTTCTTCCACGTTTGGTGTGTCTCCCAGGTGGCTTGTGGCAAACTTTAAACGACACTTTTTATGGATATCTTTAAGAAATGGCTTCCTTCTTGCCACTCTTCCATAAAGGCCAGATTTGTGCAGTATACGACTGATTGTTGTCCTATGGACAGATTCTCCCACCTCAGCTGTAGACCTCTGCAGTTCATCCAGAGTGATCATGGGCCTCTTGGCTGCATCTCTGATCAGTCTTCTCCTTGTATGAGCTGAAAGTTTAGGGGGACGGCCAGATCTTGGTAGATTTGCAGTGGTCTGATACTCCTTCCATTTCAATATTATTGCTTGCACAGTGCTCCTTGGGATGTTTAAAGCTTGGGAAATCTTTTTGTATCCAAATCCAGCTTTAAACTTCTCCACAACAGTATCTCGGACCTGCCTGGTGTGTTCCTTGTTCTTCATGATGCTCTCTGCGCTTTAAACAGACCTCTGAGACTATCACAGTGCAGGTGCATTTATACAGAGACTTGATTACACACAGGTGGATTCCATTTATCATCGTTAGTCATTTAGGTCAACATTGAATCATTCAGAGATCCTCACTGAACTTCTGGACAGAGTTTGCTGCACTGAAAGTAAAGGGGCTGAATAATTTTGCACGCCCAATTTTTCGTTTTTTTATTTGTTAAAAAAGTTTAAAATATCCAATAAAGTGTGTTCCACTTCATGATTGTGTCCCACTTGTTGTTGATTCTTCACAAGAAATTACAGTTTTATATCTTTATGTTTGAAGCCTGAAATGTGGAAAAAGGTCACAAAGTTCAAGGGGGCCAAATAGTTTCGCAAGCCACTGTACATCAGCAGCTACATCAATGGAGCCTCATCTCACGGCGCCCTCTTGTTCTCTGTTGGCATCAGCATCAACATAAAGGCAGCAAACATACAGTACAGGTTTTTAGATGGGATGACCAGGTCAGTGCCAACGTGTAGTGATGGGAAGTTCGATTCTTTTTAGGGAGTCGGATCATTTGACTCACCAAGAAGACTGCTCCCAAACGACTCTTCATTTTACCACTTATACCTTCAATAATTCAGCACCGTTTTGACTCATGATTTTTATGTGTACACATATATCACGTGTATATTCAATACATCCTTTGTACCGAAGCATTCAAAAGTCAAAATTACATTTTCTAGCTTCTAACCAGTTGTTTTTATTGCATTTACAGACCCTTGTAACTCACTGAAACCGCCCAATGAACGCATAGAATTTTTTTTAAAAACAGGACAGCTATTGACTATTGGATGCACAGTTCTCGTGTCTGTGAAGGTTGTTTGTGGATCCTGCTTGATACGACAGCTTGGCTTTGCAAATTTCTACATTCTGCATTTGTGTTTTCAAAATTTAAAGTTTAAAATGGGTCCAAATGCTGCTTCTTTTATCTGTCCCATCGTCCACTTAAAAGAGCTGGCTCGCTCACGACCGGCACGTCGCTACCAGCACGACCATTGAGTGTTGTGCTGGTGGCCGGCATACCATAGCAGAGTGGTATGAAGTGCTGATTGTTGTTACAGTAGTCTTTCTGGTATGTTAACCACATGCATCATGTTGGTTATGCTGATAAGCAGCTATGCTGATCTATGTTGATCTTTCCAGCACAGTTGTTCTACAATAAACAAGAAAACAACACATTGGCAGCGAAGCGTGACGATTATGCTAATAACAGTCAACGGCTAACAGTTAAGCACTGCTCGTGCCAGCACATGTTACAGGCATAACTTACATAATATACACAGTAATACAGAGGTGACGAACAGGACACTAAACATCGCCCTGTCCCATGTTTTTTGAGATGTGTCGATGGCATTTTCCAATTCAGTTTTCCCAGTTTCAACATCTGATGAGCTGTCTTTGTGCTACTTTCAATGAAATCTGGGATTTTAGCTTCAAGGATTGTGTATTTAAAATGCTGGCTGCATGAAAAAATGATTAAGTAGAAACAAATACAGCTCCACCACAATGACTATTGGTGCTCCCGAATCATGAATGAGATCTTGCTGGTAGACCAGCATCACTTATGACTTTGTGATTAATTAATATGAATGAACGTCCTAACGCTCCTGCATTCTTGCCAATGCAACCAACTACAGTTACAGTCTAAGCGATCAGTCTTTCTGTACAATAACTCACATATATACACATAAATAAAATAAATCTCAGAATTGGAAGGTGCCTAAGCCTGGCTAGCGCTACAGCAGGCAAGAGGGATGTTACATTCCTGGCTACATTTACTGAATATTCTAGTGTTTATCGAAATATCACGATAATTATGTCTATTTTCAGCATATATTGATTATAAATGATAGATTGTTGACCTCACCAGCGTCACAACATGCAGAGAAAAGGCAACGCGGCACACACTTTGCTGCTTTAAGTCCCTCCTCTTACATTAGTATACATACATACATTAATAAATGCTTATATCTGCTTGCAAGGCCAGTTATTATAACTAAGAATGCAGAGAAAATATAAACTGAGGATAAAATCAAACATAAGCCAGAAATCTCAAAACCTTCAACATGTTAAAATAATTTTAGAGGTAATTATGACTCTTAATATTTAAGTCAGAGTCAAAGTGTGTCCTGCTGCGGGTGTCTAATCAAAGTGAGCAAGTCGACTTTTGACTGACGGTGTATATGCACATGTATACACATACAAGCCGCTTAAATCTGGATAATTTGTAAAGATTGAGGGGAAAAAAACAGAACATTTGCTTTCTTTCAAACCTCGGTCTTCTTTGTGCCTCGATGCCAAGTTAACCTCCAACCATCTCCAGAGTTGACAACCACATCCTCCCTACTGGCATGCTCGCATGCTGTGTGCAGACACATTACCTTCACGGGATTTCCCTCATCTATTTTGCACTCACAAAAAGAAACACACACATATTGTTGACAGCTCTGAAAGTGAGAATTGCATTGTTATATTCTTCCAGGTCTCTTTGCAGGGAAAAGAAGAAGAAGAAACCCAAGTGGATTCCGCAGAATCAAACACGTATCCCCGCTTGAAGAGTAAAGCTTGACAATGTATTTCATATATTTTGTTACCTGTACGTCTTGAGCTTCCTCTACTCTTCTCTCTGGAACAAAATCTACTTCTTGTGCGCTGCCACTCATTATATGGCACGCTATATGACACATGAAGGCTGCCCTCTAGTGCACAGTTGACTTCTGCAGCTTAAGAGACACCTAAATGATATTCATTTGTAGTTTTGTGGGTCATTTCTGATTCCAAAAATCTCACAAAACCAGTTTCAAATTAAGAACACAGTGTTTGCTCTGTAGCCAGGTCCTGGGAAATTCAAATAACTCTGATTGGGGTGAATCCTTTTTATTACATCTGTGATAGATTTCTGAATGCGCCTTGTGTGACTTCTTCACAAATACCACGATGAGTCATAGAAAGAAAGAGAACATCAAACCTATCGTGCTTGTCCTGGGGCAGTCTTGCTCGTGTTGTCTTCCGCTGCCCCAAGAGGGCAGGCTACAGCTGCAAGGCTCCAACTTTCATCACAGCTGAATGGAAGAAACACACAGCACGTGTGCATTTACTGGTGCCTAACCAATGGAGAGGTGTAAATACTAGTTTTGGTGTTACTATTTAAAGAAAGATCCTCTGATTTGCTCATTACGAATCCACAGTGTTTGTTGCTTCGCTGCTAAGCCTTGTTGGTGACTTTTCCCCAAGCAGCCTGTAAACTCAGCACATGATCACAAATTACATACAGTTCACAGATTGTTACTTTAAAGCTTGTGCCGAGATTACCGCCGGCATTCATTTGCCGGGCAATTCTGCTGCTGCTGACGAGGCTGCAACACCCTCTGAAGGAAGAAGAAACTTGTCGGGCTTAGCTCGGTGTCGCTGCCAGCTCTGGAGAAGCTCCCACTTTGTGCTTTTGGCATATTTATGGGATATAGTTATGATGAAGGTAAATCTATGGTTCCCTACCAGAAGAGGGCAGCTCACACAATATGAAAGGTGTCATCTGGAGAGTGTTTGCTTCCCCCTTCCCCCTCTGTGTTTCTGCCTGTGTGTGTGTGTGTGTCTGGGTGTGGCCTCCCTCCCGTTTTCCCTCTCACCTGCCTCATTGATTCACCACCTGTTCCTCATTCACTAATCAACCATTGCAGGATTGCTGACTAACTGATCTTCCCTGTGCCTCAGGTAAACCCTGTCAACCGTCCTCGTAACTCATCAGCTCAGTTATGGTTCTCTGCTGCACCCTCTGACCAGCTCTGCAGCACCATGACACGCTCTTCTCTGGATCAGCTGCGCCCGTCTCAAACTGATTCAGTCCGTTGGTTTGGGTTTGAAAAAATCTGTTTTATTTATTGTCACAATAACCAATAAACTGTGCATCATTAAGAATGTGTGAAAGGTAGTTAAAAAGTCTGCAAAACGTCTCATAAATTGCTAAAAACCATGAATATATCATGTTAATATCCAGACAAACATTGATTATATCTTGTACCTTCACTCATTTCACGTGCACACATCTGGAACTTGATAGATGGTGTCACCAACAGAGTACTTGAAGTCCCCGCGGTAGTCGAACATGACGTTTGTTCCCCTAAAAGAGGGAAACTTAAGCACTGACATGACTGAAGAGTTTCAAAATGACACTCTGGAAAAGAGCTCACCTCCACGCAGTGAGGCTGACGGGATGTAGGAGGCAGGAGGGAGCGCCGTGAGAGAGTGAGCGGGTGGACAAGTGATTGACATCTACTAAAAAAACAGTCACCAACACGTTCGGTTACTCTCTCAAAAAGGATCCAAAGTGGAAATACTGCACTGACTTCATTTTGATTGACTTGCTGATGAATAATCATGAGTCATAAACTCCCTGCCCGAGAGAGACATTAAACCCTGGGTTTGTCGTCCTCTGCTGCAACAATGGAAAAAGGTTTAGTCGGAGTAAACTGACACGTCGTCGGTCGTGTTTCTCGAGGGACGTGAAAGCTTGGCACATCGCCGCGCTCTGATCCGAATCTCACGCAGCAAACAATAAGGAGTTCATGCATTTATCACAGAAACACAACATAAATATTCATCACTGAATTCAACCATGGCCACACTTTAAAATAAAGTGGTTGTTCAATAATATATCAATAAATAAAATGTAAGACACACGTAAATATTTCAAATAACACAGACTAACCTTTTTATTGATAATATACTTTATTACTGTAAATATTTAGACAGTAAATTGTAGTTTACACCACCAGACTTAAAAACAGGTTTTACCATCAGACCTCTGAACTCATAATCTAACAGGAATGCTGTCGCACCGTGAACCACGACTGCTGCAACTGTGCCAGACTGGATTTGATTGATTTATTCATTTCTTGTGTGATACTTCTGTAAAACCCCTGTCACTGTACGCTGTAGTACTGCAGCAGTCGTACCAGGACTTATACTCATGCAATACCCGTGTACATGTCACTTTACTATCAATATTTTAAATATTGTAATATATCCTATTTACTTCTCAAATACCTTGTCACACTTGTCGTGTTACAGTTATATTGTAGTTTATATTTTGTATTTTATATTATTCTTTTTTATCTATTTGACTTCTTTAGCTTATTTTTTGTAATCCTGTATGCGTAGTGCTGTTACACTGTGTTCTCTTCATGCCGAGCAGACCTGTTCTTCTCGTCCAACACATTTCATTGTATTGTTGACCTTGTGTTAACCCGCACGCACAAATAAACCTGAAACTGAAACTCATTCTTCAATCTCATAATTGCGACTGCACTTGATTCAAAACATAACCACCCTATCCAAACACTGGATGATTTACTGATTTGTAAGCGACATCGCTGCAGAATTGTCCGCTCATGGGAGCCGTCATGCGTTTCCCAATGTTGGCACTGTACATTTGAATGGTAAAACTGTGTTACGCTCATCCACTGCACTGTGAAGAGTGAAACCACTCTCCAACCTTAATCTGGTGGTATATCTGACAGCTCACCCCCCTCCCCTCCCCTTTCATAAATCATGCACCGACAACAATGGAAAGAACAACAAAAAAAAATCTCTTATGGTGACCAGACATGCGGCTTTTCCAGTGTAGTCCACAATATGCTGGGAGGGGACAAAAGGAGGGCATTTTAATGGTTTAACAGGGCGGCCCTGTAAGGACAGAGGGGGAGGGGAGCCTGGACTGATCAGCCCAGTCTAGCTATAATTACAGCCCAGTGCTTCACATACCTGGATTTTTTACTACTCTTCCCTCCTCCAGCCTCAGCCAGAGCTAATCAATGTTCTGTGCTCCCTGCAGCCTGAATATCATGAACTGAAATGGTGTTAAAACACTCCATAACTCAGCTCAGGGCCCAAGGGAGAATAGCAGTAAGGGTGTGGCAAGAAGGCAGATGAGAAAATTCTTGGTTTCCCTGAGCGCTACCTCATTATCATAATTTTTTCTGTAACATAACCCATCCCTAGAGGTAATTTAAATATGACTGTAATGGACAAATATGGCTAGATGCTTTCTGGCTGTCATCCGGAGAGGCTTCACTGCAGCGGATGCATTATTAAAGCCTGGCCTTATTGTGTTGTCATCCTTTACATCGGCTATACTGTTACGCACCATATGCCTGGGTGACCCTGTTTGGCTTTGGAGCTGCAGGACATGCAGTTTAATTCTATAAGATGGTAGATAGAGGCAGAAGATCGGCAGAAGGACCAGATATAAGGGTAAAAACAGAAAAGGGGGTGATCCAGATTCACTAGAAGGTGGAGGAAGAGATGGTAGGATCAAGGTCAGTGCAGGTCTAAAGCCCCTTTTCTGAAGGGAAAGCGATGGAGGGCAGGGTGTCGCCTGCAGCTGCTGTGGCCTCTTGACCTGCTGGGGGAATGGATGAGGCTGCTCCCGGCTTGTTTTGTTACACGTTTACTGACCCAATGTTTGAGTGCAATATAATCCACAGTGTAAGCTCCTTATCTGGAGCACAATTTTGTGAAAAAGGAAGCACTAGAGCAGATTATTCGCAATTTGTCCTGAGACCAGCCCCCCACTGTAAATATTTTTCTCACCATTGCAAATAAAATAATCTATAATATCTATAATAAAGATGTGCGTGTGAGTTGTATTATAATGGCTGTATGTCAGATTTCTAGGGCTACAACAAGAAATAATAGTATAGTAAATACTAGTAAATACGATACATCATCGTCCAGGGTGTTTTATTCAGTGAGATATTCAGTTTTACCATCATAGGAAACTAAGAAAACACAAAATATTCACATTTTAGTAGCAGCAACTAGTGATTTATTCTTAGTTAAATGATCAGTTGCTGATTAAAATATCTGCACATTCATTTTTTATCTATTAATTTGACAGAACTGAACTTTTACATTTAATTCTTGTGTTGTGACTGAGCGATTCGGTTCTAAAAACATGTTTGGCTCCATTAAACATATAAACCATCTCAATTTCCACATCTTCATATACCAGATAATCGTCCAAGGCATTTCTCTTGTCGCTCTCTGGCACTTAAAACACATTTGAAACATAATCTGTCCTGATAAAAGAAAGTAGTGGAAGTTGTCACCACAAACAAAGCCTTAAATATGTTATCCTGTACGGTGCTTGCGTTTCATACTTACTGTATACGTACGGGAAAATATGGACTCAGCTCAACCAATTCCATTACAGCAGTACATTTCTATTCAAAGTGAGTGAAAGAAAAAGAAAAACATAAAGAAAAAAGTGAAAAAAAAAGAAATATCGGTACACATGGCTTCATTTAAGGCGCTATCAGCTGGTTAGAGCACATTTGAAGGCTCTTGAAACTGAACCTGAGTGAGTTTGTGTTTCTTGAGTGTGTTCTTAAATTCCACGTGTCTCAGCCATGGCCCTGTTTAGCTCCTGTGACATACAAATATGACTCAGACTACAATTCCCATAATGCCTCGGATGAGACGAGCCCAAAGAGAGCTTAAATCACTCCTGGGGGTTGTAGTTCACAAACAAACACACCTTGCTTTTTTAAAATAATATTAAAGCAACCTACGAGTGTCTGTAGGACTCATCTCATCGTTTATATCTCCTTTTAAATACTCCAGGTTCAAAATCCTTTAAAAACGTCGTTTGTTTTTACCAAACGCGGGAAAGCTGCTCGAGTCGACTACAACTCCCATGAGCCCCCGGGGCGTTGCGCATGCGGTAGCCGCGCGTGTGTGTGTGCGGTGTAGTCAGTCACGTGGAGACGTCCAGCTCGGCTCTGTCCAAACAGAACGTGAGCGCTTTAGCAGTCTGTCTGTCGGAGGCGCCGCTCGGTGCTAAACTGATTCATGTTGTTTTTTTAGCCGCCCGTCCCTTTAAACTAGACTATTTTGTCGAAGAATGAGCGATAACGATGATATCGAAGTCGATAGTGACGTGAGTACCAACACTTTCAGCTGTTTTCACACGTTATTTTGTGGCTCGAGCTGGCGGTTTTTTAGCTCAACTAGCGGCTCGGCTAACAGATAGCTACCCTCATAAGCTGTGGCTAGTTTTGCTTTTTCTGTCCCGATAAGTGCTCCTCATCGGGACTCCTGTTAACTGATAAGCTTTTAAAACTATTTATTTATTTATTATAAAACAAAACGAAACAAAAAAAAAACAGTTCACTTTCTAGTGACCTCAGCGAAACAGTAAGATTTGCTGAACAATTATGGCTACAATTGTACTTTTTGTTCTGTTTCTTTGCAGGAAGACTCACCGAGATATCACTCTGTGGTGCGTAACGCTGGGGAGGGAAAAATAATGTTCCACTGTGGTTGCAAAGTTGATTTATTTTTCCACCATTCTCACTTATTTATTTATTTATTTGTGCATTTGTTGTTGGCAATTAATCGATTGTTATACAGGGTTACACACTTCAGCGCTGCTCTCTGCCTTGCGGATCACCAACATGTGTGTTTAACACTGATATACGTGCACGGTACTTGTTTTAAATCATTGCATTATAGTGTTTTTTTTTAATAGTACCGCGGTTTTTTTGCGCTACTAGTGCACTGCTGCAGGGTATCCCCTCCATCCCTGTATGTACGCGGCCATAGGGAGACGGTGACACGACGTCTATATTTAGACCAAAGCTTCATCTCGCTACAATGGCTTTTCTGTTGCATGTTTATTATTTCCCCAGCTTATTAAACAAAGATTTCTGCAGCCGGTCGGTCAGCTCGCTCCGTGTCGGTTCACCTCGCACCGCGGGGATTCCGCTCGTGATCAGCTTTTGCAAATTACACATGTAGGTCATGTCAGTAAGGAGACGTTTGCAAGCGCGTACACGGTGATAATCATTTCTTTCTTTTTTTCCTTTTTTTTTTTGCATGCACGCGTGTGTGTGAGTGTGTGTGTGAGCCGCGCCTGCATCTCGGACACAAGCCCCTTCGTGTCAGGAAGGGCTTGCTGCGGGATGTTTTCCTGTGTTGCAGCCAGTGATTAGAGCCATCTTCTCTCTACAGGCCACTAAAGGGCTGGCTGCCTAAATGAATGACGTATAGCTGCATCGCATACCGCCGAGAGAGAGAGAGGAGGAAAAAAAACACCCTTTGCTGCTTGCACGACTTGGTTTGATGCACAGGCTGCACAACAGCTCAGATCACTGTAATTTCAATGCATGCAGCACGTTAAAGGCGACATTAACGTCTAGATTATACGCGATAATAATAAGCCGGCGTCCTCCAGCAGACCCTCAGTCGGTCTCAGTTGCGGAGCCGACCTGTTTTTTTTCTCACTCCACTCGGTCTTGTTTGATTACAGCAGCTGTAAGCATAAATATATGTGTGTGTGAGTGTGTGTCGGATGTTACGTCCATCTCTGCATGCAAATGAACGAGGCTGTAGCTTAAATTCTGCACGTATACAAATGTGAGGAAATATCAAATTGCATCAACAGCAGCCGGCTCGAACATCCATCCCTCGCTGCAGCTCGTTGAGACATCAATTATGTAATGTAACTTATAATTGAAACAGCGGCTCCCGCATCTTCAGAAATGCACTTTTCCAAATAATTTTAGATCATATCATTCAGCCCTTTAATCTGAAGCTAACAGTGGCATTTTTAGATGAGTTCGTCCACACGTAGATTGGGTGTGTTGTCTGTAGATATGTTTTCTAGTCACAGACGTGATGTGTAGGACGCATTGTATCGTACGTTGGAGGTTTCGCTGCTTTTCTCTGCTTGGTATTTTTAAAATCTTTCAGTGTTTGACTAGCTGAACAAACCAAGTCGAGCTCCTCCTCCTGGTTGACACGTTACAGACCGCTCTCCGGGGCCTCTGGTTTATTACCGTTTCCACTGTTAATAGCGCAGTAAGCGTTTTCCACCTTCTCCACCCGCCCGTCAGAAGTGTAGGCTTTCACGCGCTGAATGTGAGACGGGAGACGGGGCATCAGCGGCCGGGAAGTGGCAGCTACCAGCTCTTCCACACGGCACCTGGAGCAGTTATGTAATGTGTCATGGTCAGGTATGAATGGAAGGGGAGGGAGCAGCTCAGCTGGCGCGGCGCTCTTACGTAGCCCGCAGAAGGTATCGGTTTTATGATGAGCAGATAATGGTCGCACGCAGGTAACTGGACACCTGTTTTTCTCTGTGCCTGATGTGCTTAACAACTCAGGGCATTTAACACGCAGCTAAGGAGGCACCACTCATGTGCAATTAGCTGCGCTCAGGTCAGTGAACCTCCACGTTGGAGGTTGTAAATAATTTTAGAGTTTGGATGGGCGAGTTTGTGGATCTGTGACTTTGATTTCTCAGAGTGTGAACAAATCCATTGGAAGGACTTCTTGATTTTTAAATATTTTATTTAAATCAGTGCGATGAAAGTACATAATCATGTATTTAACTTGCTAAAAAGCCAATTTTAAAATTTCTTTCCTCCCAAATACTGCACGCACCGTTTGAAACAGAACATCTGCCCTCGTCACTGAAAATTTAGATGAAATTTAAAAGTATAGAGACGAACGACTTCCACAATAAAAGATACAGCAAAGCCGGTAATGGGATTAGATAATTAGAGCATAACGCAAAATGTTGGAGAGCAGAAATTCTGTAAAAGCAAAAATCTTTATAATCTAAGATTGAGTCAGTCGGGGCACTTAATGTCCATAATTGCCAAGTAATATATGGAGCAGCTCCAGAGAGTACTGCTTGAATACATTCATGGGTGTTAATTAAATTTCAGAGATTAATGAGATGAAGCACCTTGTCTGGAAGAAGTGTGTTTAAGAGTTAACGCGAGTGCAGCTCTTCAGCTGATGCCGGATATATTTATAGATGGTCAAACAAACCGTGTGTTGCGTGCCACAGGATAAAATAGCTATATAAGTATAAAGCTTAACAACGGGAGCAAAGTCTGACAAGTTTACTGTGCTAAAATATGATTTACAGTACGAGTTGGACACAGGAAGTCAGCCACGTGTACTTTGTAAACCGTGCGTGCCGATCCGGCTGCCAGACTTGTAATTGCACATGCCATCCATACCAGTCACTGTTTTGTTTACGCCGGGGTCAGCGCAGGGCGTGGAGTCTCGCCCGCCGCCGGCTGTGTGGATGTTTGGGAGGAGGCGCTCGGTCCTCGTGGATTTGCCTCTCCTGGATGGGTTGTGGCACTCGAGCAACAGGCCGCGGGAGCAGCTGTTGCCATGGCAGCCAGACTAATCGCACGGCAGGTTATTGTGATTAAGACGCAGCCAGTTTTGACAGAGCGGTTTGTGTTTCGGTTTGGTCTGCGTGACATTCAGGATGACGGTTCACTCAGAAATGCTTACAAACAGCTCGCGTTGGATGCAGATGTCCGCACTGAGTCACATCTCTCACATTGTTCCTGTGCAGACGCGTGACACACTGCAGGGCTTGCCGTAACCTGCGTGTCGTCTCACTTGTGGCTACTTTGGTTTTCGATGTGATGAGTGGACAAAATGAGTCAGATGACACCGGGTCACGTGACTTCCGCCGCATCTCCCATCAGCCCGAGGCCGTCTTAACCACAACATTCAAATTGCGGTTTGCTTTGTTGCGGCATGAGGCGTGAAGATGAGTCGAGCTGCGCTCCTGCACTGTGCCCGGCGGCTGCGTGGATTAGGCCTCAGTCGGACGTGATTGGAGGCTGCGTTGATGCTTTGGCATAAAAAAACTGGTTGAACTACAAACAAACTGATCTTCTGCCTGGATCTGGTCATGTGATCACAGCAGCCATCTTATGCCTTAGAATACAAACGGGTGGTTGAAATTCAGGATGTGTAGCATGAGGATTGGCTTGTCTTGATTAGGTCGGTTATGTAATTTGGCAAAAGCCGCGAGAGATGTGGTGCAGCAGCGTGAATTTGGCGGCGATATGATTAAAGCCGTGTTATGAAGGCATCCCAGAGAAGCTAAACTCTGCGTATAAACGTTGAATCTTCAGGCACAAAAGCACCTTCGTAAATCTACAGGCTCCTTTGTCCGTCGTCCTGCCGCCCGCCTCTCACCCCGTCTGAATGACTCGAGGTTTGCTGACTTTGACCCGGTCGTGAATTTGAACGGCCGCTCCTGTGTGCTCCTGCAGGGAAGGAGGGACAGAAATGCAGTTGGGAGTGGGAGTGGAGCGGGGTGGGGGATCAGGATGGGTCACATTGGAGGAGGGGCACAAAGAGGGGGCCACAAAAGCAGCAACTTGTAGTGTAGTTATCATTCGGCTACTGGAGGTTATCAGGTTGACCGCAGAGGTGACAGCCAGTTAGTCAGTCATGTTATTGACAGTTTGCATCGATTCTCTCTGTCTGCCAAGGCAGCCGTTACTTCTGTCGTTTGACTGAAGTTTTTGGTCGTAATCGAGGATTTTAACGGCGACACGAAGCATCTTTTGCTTTTTTCTGTTACACTTGACCTCAGTGAAGAAGCAGTGACACTGTCGAGCATCTTCACGAGGCACGATTTTTCTCCCTATTTCAACTCTTAGAGCATCGACACTCTGACTGCTTTTCAGATTAACTTACCAGCTTGTTTCTAAAAACTTAATTAGCTAGCCGTTGACTTAAAATAAGATTCACGTTATAACTACACTGTTGTCGTAAAGGCGGAGCGCGACTTGACAGCAGAGCGGTTTGCGTAGGCCGACCAGGGACGGTCGGACCCCCGCTGTCCTCTACCCACGCTGCTCTGCTGCCAGGCTGAAGGCCTTGTGACTCTTCTCATTGCAGGCAGACAAACGGGCACACCACAATGCGCTGGAGCGCAAGCGTAGGGACCACATCAAAGACAGCTTTCACAGCCTCCGGGACTCGGTACCCGCCCTGCAGGGAGAAAAGGTTGGTAAAGCTCAGCCTGCAGGTCCCCCAGGCACACAAATGGCTCATGTAAGAAATTTTTGAACTTGTATTTTGCCATGTGTTTACTAAAAAAAGGTTAAGTATAATATTTCTAGTTGATTATGTGAATTTTCCTGGATGTTTAGTCATTTCTAGCATGAGGTAATTGAAGTGATTTCTTGTGAATACAGAGATGCAGATGTCTTTACTTGCTTGATGTGTGTGTCGGTGTAATTGTCGAAGGGACTGGGAGGGGGGGAGATGGTGGAGGGAGTTGCAGATTGGCAACAGCAAGACAGTGATGCAGACTAAATACTTGGACCAGCGTCAGGAAGTTATTATGAGGAAATTTTGTTGCTCTCTTCCTGTTTTGACATCCATGACATTGAGAGCATTTGGAGCCGGTTCAGTAACTGGGCACACTGCGTCACCCCCCCTCCTCTCCCCTAAGAGAGTTCACGGCAGTCACGCAGCGTGAAGGGGCGGAGGGGTTCGTGACATGATGTGCAGGGATGTTTGGCGATAATTTGTAAGACGTGTCCGGATACAGCTGCCGTCCCCCTCCTCTCTCCCAGGACCATAACGTTCTGTTTTAGGGCTGTTTTCCCTCTGGTGAGAGGAAGCGAATATTGAGGCTGGGTACCAAAACCTCAGCGCTCCTTTGATACTGACTGAAATGTATGCGCAGGATCGAGTTTATAAGAGTGCCAGGCACTGAGAGCTGGCATTATCAGACTCCTCATCGTGTCACTTTGGGCTTTAATCAGGCTTTTATTCAGGCAGAGACCTTGGACGAGGTCGTGTGCTAAGTTACAGAGAGGATGTGTAGATTTCTCAAAGTAATGTCATCAAATGAAAAGGAAATGTAGTAGTAATTACATATACTGGCCACACAAGTTGATTTATCAAGTAAAAACCATTTTGATTGATTGATTGAGTCACTTTTTAGTAATAAATCCACCGTCTAGAGGTCCTGGTTCTGGTTTTGTTGATGTTAAACTTTGGTATTTTTGGCAGAATGTGGTAAAAATTTTCACTATTTTAATGCCCAAACCTGTTCATTGAAAAAAAAAATCATCAGGTTAATCAATGCAGCTCTTTGTTTCATGGAAGCTGAGCTTGAAAGAAGTTTGCAGTCTTTGGTATCACATCTAATCTATCAAATCTAATGTCATGTGATACCCAGCCCTAATGAGCACAGATCTCAGCGCTGCTGCGGACATGAGGCTGATGCTGATCAGCTGCGGTAATTAGAGATGTCGCTAATGTTTGTCAAGTGTCCGTAATCCTGCTTGCAGCAGCCGGTCCCTCCGACCGTACGTTTGTTTGCCGTAGCCGAGCCGAGCGCTCTCACAGTCATGTGTCAGGGGTTGTGGCCCCGCCTGTGGATGTCAGACTGAAGTGCTAGAGGAGTCCGAGAGGTCAAAGAGGAGGCGAGCCGTGCAGAGACGCGCGGCTCGCTCCAGCGTGTGTCTGCAGTCTCTTGTTAGCATCATGAATTATTTTTTGTGTGTGAAATGTGAATGTAAAGAACTCTGAATACATGCGTCATTGCTTCAATTTCTGCATGTGTCACTAACAGCAGTCTACCAAACAGGCGTCTCGAGCTCAAATCCTAGACAAAGCCACAGAGTACATCCAGTACATGAGGCGAAAAAACCACACACACCAGCAGGACATCGACGACCTGAAGAGGCAGAACGCACTGCTGGAACAACAAGGTACGTCAGAAGCTCCGCGCCAGGTCGAGAAACTTTTACTTCAGGATCGAGAACATCTGTCTGCCGTCTACGAGGAGTCGCGACCTCCTCGGGAAGGTTTTTAGGAACCGGCTCCAGCCAGCGAGCGAATGTGGAGTACAAGAAAGGGAGAGGAAATACACACGCTTCAGCACTGTTTGTTTTGTTTGGATGTTGTAGTGAGATAAAGGAGTGGCATGTGCGTGAATGGTTTGAGAACACGTCGTGCTAATCTCACAATCAAAGTATTTGTGCCAGTGCAACAGATGAAGGTGCCGACCGAGCCGAGCCCGGCTTCTGCAGCTCAGCCGGGTCTCTCGCTCGGTTTCTCTCATCGGCTCCGCTGATGATCCGAAACATGTTTGTCCATGAACGGATAGCAGCGCTGATTATTTCGTTGAACAGATACGTTCCCCGTGAGACTAACTAATGGCAGCACAGCAAAGACGCTTTATCATTTTTACTTTGTTTAAATTTTCACATGTTCAGCTCTTAAAAAATATTTGAATTATTAATATAATGAGGCGGCTAATGGGGGCAGCTGTGGCTGAGGCGGTAGAGCGGGTCGTCCACTAATCGGATCATCGGCGGTTCGATCCCCGGCTCTTCCAGTCTGCATGTCAAAGCATCCTTGGGCAAGATACTGAACTCCAGATTGCTCCTGAAGCTGCGCCATCGGTGCATGAATCCCAAAAACCGATGGGCAGTTTACACCTTTCATGGCAGCCGACGCCATCAGAAGTGTAAAAGTGTGTCGAGTGGTCGGAAGACTAGAAAGGAGATATATACTTACAGTCCATTTACCATTTAATATCTCAGAAATGTCTTTCCCTAAACGCTGCTTCAGATCTTTGGAGATTTCACGGCATAGTAGTTGGATTTAAATACATTAAAGTGTAATCTGCACTTCAGGGCAGCTAAAGCTCCAACATTCAGATGAAAACTCAAACCTGGCTGTCCTCATTGGTAGCTGTAGCTTGTTGTGAAAGGCTGAAGTTAAAATGGAAGCATCTCTCCCACTTCCTCACCTCCTCCGTCTCTCTTTGTCTTCATGCAGTCCGTGCTCTGGAGAAGGTGAAGGGCTCCACCCAGCTCCAGGCCAGCTACTCATCGTCTGACAGCAGCCTGTACACCAATCCCAAAGGCAGCGCTGTGTCAGCGTTCGACGGGGGCTCCGACTCGAGCTCCGAGTCCGAGGCGGAGGAGCCGCCCAACAGGAAGAAGCTGCGCGTGGAGGCCAGCTAGAGAGCTGGCCGGTTCAAACCCTAGCTACGGTCGAGGCGGCGGGGCGCGAGGGAGGGCAACGAGGGAGCGCAGCCTTCAACGCTCTCGAGGCTCGACACCTCCACCCCTTCATGCCAACAACTACCACCACCACCACCACCCCCTGCCTCCCTCAACGTCACCCTCGTCCTCTCTCCTCCATCTCTGGGTGGGCTCGCACTGGAGACTCATGACCCCTCAAACTTCCACACACCACTGCCGCCGCCACAATTGCCTCTCTTCCCACTTGATCTCCAAGAAACAGGAAGGAGGAAGTCAGCAGGGTGGAAGATCACTGCTTCAATCCGACTAGTGAGCTTCAGGTTTTTCCCCCCTTCCCACCCCACCCCTCTCTTTTCTTTGGTTCTCCGTCATTGGTATTTCCCCACCTAGCAACGTCAACAATCCAAAACCCAAAAAGAGGCAGCTTGGCTACTTAAGGACTCGATGCTTTTTTTGTACCCTCAAACAGCCCCTCCTCCTCCCCGGGTTTGTTTTTTTGTGGGGGTGGACGGGCTTGCCAGGCGTACTCCTTTAAGCACTGCTATATTATATATATTTTTTGTTTTTGTTTATTTTGTTATTCTTGATTTAAAAAAAAAAATCCTGTTTAGAATTTACACACACACACACACCTAGATAAATCGTCCTGGACAAGTTTACCTTTTTACAAAAAATATTTCTAGCTTAATTTTTCCACTAAAGAATGTGAAGACGCTGGGAAGCAGACGTGAAGTGATACCCACCTCAGGCCCACTGGATCGCAGATGTTTTCTGCCTTGACACATTTGTTAACACAAGATTAAAGAAAAAGGAAAAAAAAAGAAACAGAAACAAACCATGACTCCTTTGTTGAAATTTGATGTTTTTGAAGGAGAATATTCCTAAACTTGTATCGTATTTTGTCCTTTAGCTTGAAGTAGTGAATGACTTTAGGTGGCTGAATACGTTAGGCATCTCGTTTTATATATTACGGAAAAGAAAAAAAAAAGAAGCATTGATTGGATGTTTTCAAGTTCAAAAGTATGTTATGCATTTTGTAGTAATCTCACAATTTATGGGAAAATGCCAATTTGTCACGTGTAGATCTTCCTTAAAGGTATGAAACATAGGTATTTGAATGTCGAAGGTAGCTCCCGTCTTTTTTGCAGTACAAGGAAGCGAAATACGTCCTTGTCGATGTGTTGTGCTTTATACACAGTAAAAAAAAAAAATCAATGTTGCTGAACCCCTCCCCTCCCTCCCCAAGGAAAAAAAGGAAGCATTTTGCGTGTCTAGGAAACGTGTGTGTATGTATATTGTTTCCATTTTATTTCCATTTAGGAGGATATAATTAGTGTAATAGGTCTTTGTTTGTCCGATTCCATTCCATGGAAATTACAAGTATGTTGTACATACTGCCAACAATTGTCTTGCAAGTTGAGGCCTACCTTTACTATGAGACTATAAAATAAACTATTTTATCCTTTAACGTGCCGCCCTGTCGTTCATTCAGCTGTACTGAAGGAGAGCAGGCAAACACGACTTCAGGTTTTTCTGGTTCGCGGCGATGCAGGCAGGCGTCGACGATAAAGACTGAGGGCATAATGAACTTTAATGTTTGATTACGTAACAATTCTCCCCTTACACCGGCGTAGTTCATGAGCTGTGTGGAGAGGTGGGGGAGAGAAAAAGAAACTGGGCCAGCTGCTGTTTTCTGTGAGCAACAACCAGCCGACTTACACAGCCAACACGGTGAATGTCTTTTCTTATTTAAGGGATGGATCTTTGCCTTTAATTTCCTGCTCTGAGGCAGAAACTGAGTCTGGATTTTACACACGGGGAGGTAACGAGCCAAAGTTTCCCTGTAACAGACCGTCCTGACCTCCCCGAAGGAGAGCCGTGTTTTATTTACTCAATCTGGCTGATTATTTTCAGCAACTTTTGATTTCAATGGAGCGTTTCTGCAAACGAGAGCTCAGAGCGTTTGTCAGTCGGGTAGCTGATTAACATAAATTAACCGGTTTTGTTTGGATTAATCTGATTTAAAAGAAGCTTGTTTAAGTCAATCCTGAGTTTTAGTAAATTCTAACAGGCTTTTTTTCCTCATGTTTTATAGACTGAACTCATTAAAGTAAATCATTTATTGCCTAAACTAATTTGAATCAAATCTTTGCAGGAAATAACAATTGTTGGAGCTATACTGCGTCCTTTATTCTTTTATTTTCTTGTTCTAAAAGGTAATAAAATGTAAATGTACAGAGTCTGATTTAGCAGCTCATTGTAGTTTTTAATGTAGTGATGTTATTGAGCGTTTACCAGTCGTAACAGTTTTAAAACATTTTATAAAAAGTGCTATATGAAGTTACTTACAGTAATGCTGGAACCTTAGAAAGTTTCACTTTTATTTCAGATTGAAAATAAGAGGCATTGCAAGCAAAAAATTCAGCTGAATGCGAAGCTGCCCACACACAACTGCTGACCGTTATTCAGGCAAACTGCTCCTAAAACTCCAGCCCTCGTTTCTACTGAGGGTCGACCAATCCGACCGGGTCCTGGGCTCGTCTACATCAGACCTGACCGCTGGTTTGCCGGTTCGAGTCCATTCCCCGGAGATGGCTGGTTCACACACAGTGACGTCTCCGCTCAGGTCTAACTAAGACTGGTCTGCTGATCCGGCGGCGGAGGCGTCGTCGTTGTCGGCGGCGGGGTCCGACTGTCTGTCTTCAGCAGAGGCTTCCGGCTGCTTGTTGCCCCCGGGAACGGGCAGCCGGAGAAAGAACTGCAGGGCACGAGCCACCTTCTCTGGACAAATGTTGTAAACTGGATGAGTTGGAGCCTGGAGAGGGAACAAGAGGAAAATAAGACGGATGCACCACAGTGTTTTATTTTTAAGCCTCTATCTGCTGCTTTTCTTGCCAAAAAACTTCATTTAATCTGATTTGGATCCAATTACAGCTTCAGTATTACCTCTACTGTATGATCACTGTAACAATTATAGCATGTAAAATGACGCCAGTGTCCATGGAGAAGTTCTTCAAATGGTGAGTGGACTCTTTAGTCTGAAACTTAAACTTATGACCAATATAAAAGAAATCCTGAACAAAAAGGTGAGCAGAGAGTAAATAACACAACACAGATCATTACAGCAGTAAATCCTGCCTTTGGCCTCACGCCAGGATCTTCTGCAACCGTCACGGCTGCACGCGGAGCGCGTCCTGCCTGGCTGTTGCAACGCCCACGAGGGTGACGAAAGCTGCTCGGTGCGTCACATTTACGTGCGTGATTTTGTTGTTCTACATGTATGAAGGGAAGTCTGAGAACAAGAATTCATTTGAAGAACTCGAAACTTCTACTTTTACGTTTAGTGAACTATTAGTTTGTGGCACGGGGGACAAAACGCTGCAATGCGATCTAATGCAAACATCGCTTCAGCTTCAAAAAAGTCCAGAGTTGCACCACCAGCACCTGTTCTCCATTTCTGAAACTTCATCATACTGATACCGTGTCCACACTCAGGAGACTTGGAGAGCGTAAGAAAAATTATTCCTGGACTGCGGAGAGAGGACCACTAGAGATGTGATGAAACGCTGTCAGTTGACTGGTTGGTGGCTGAATTATGTATCGAGAGGTGATATGCATATTCATGAGCAGAGGGCAGGCTTACAGTAACCAGCTGTAAGTGCCAGTAATGAAACAGGAAACAGGAAAATAAAACGACCACAGCCGGTGACGCTCGCATCTTTAAGTAAAACCACATTCGAATGCTTCTTTTTCTAACTCCGCCCGTCGGCCGGCGCTTCTCCTTTTAGATTTGCGTAGAAATGTAACTAGATCAGGAAATAAACCCGGAGACCGGCACGCTGAAGATACCGGCGTGTGATATACCGGCGAAGAACAGTGTCACGCTCTCATGACTGTTTATGCAGGTGCATATGCAAATGCATGTGCAGAAGAAAAAAATCATTTACTTCCTGGAGTTTGAAAAACTCAGTTCATTTCATTTATACGTTTTCCTTTTAATTGTCAACAAACGGCAGAACAAAATATCACCAAACTGATCACACCGGGTTGTTTGTTCATGAATATCCGTTAAAGAGGAGTGTGATTAATGCTCATCTTTTCTGGGCCGCTATCGACACACACACACACTTGAGGCTAAAAAACGCATTTCTTCACGACACACTCGAGGTTGTGGAGGTTGCTACAGTGAGGACATATGGCAGAGAGAGATGGACACCAATTCCTGGAGTCTCCGCTGGTTGCCTGGCAACCTCGCGCTCGACTCCTGGAAGTTACTGCCCCCGGCCAAGAAACTGTCCGTCACACACGTGTGTGTAAAAGAAAAACGCGATTAAAACGTGACATAACGTGTTAATTGGTGAGTTTTAGAGGTGTTGGAAGCCGAGCCGTGTCCGGCCTTTGCGCTGGGCTAAGCTAACCAGTTGCTGGCTGCAGTGTCATATTTAGCAGACACACACACACACAGAGTGTTTTTTCTAAAATGGCTTCCACGTGCTGTGATTAACAGTGCATGAAAGGTAGTTTGCATGCTCGCAGAGAGAGGTACTCGTCTGACAGGTCAAAGAAAGGTTGGGGAACACCGACTCTGCAGAACAGAACGAGGTTTCTAAATGACTTCACACTTCTTTTATCTGCAGGATGTACTTCCACTAGTTTCGCATGCTGGCCAGTATTATTGTTGAACCTATTGTTACAGCTAAGAACAATCCATTCATATCAGTAACTCTCTGGATTAATCCACCCTGCTGCAGCCTCACCAGTCTGTTCTCCTCACTGCCGAGGATGATCTCATGATGGAGGTCCGTGTTCCCAAAGTGCTGCGCGATGGAGAGGCCGCTCAGGCAGTAACACGTGTGGTAGAAATCCCTGGATCTGGACGCACGAAGACAGACAAACATAAGACAATGACGTGCATGAGTAAAACCATGTGATTCACATTTGACTGTGTAGAGCGTGTGTGTGTGTGTGTTGCCAGCCTTAAATGTGCCATGGTGTGTGTGTGTGTGTGTGTGTGTCCAGATGGTGTGGGACTGACTTGCCAGGCTTATCCAGGAGGCCCCCTGTTGGGTTCTGACAGCACAGGAGGATGTACTCCTGCAAAGCTTGCTGCTCGAACATCCACCGCTGCCGACTCAGCTCCGACTCTCCTGCACAAACACAAAACTTTCATTTTGGACTCCTTTTGTCCTAAAAACTGAATCATTTTGTTCAAAAATGATACCGCGTTACAAAAACACACTCTGGAGTTCAGCCGTTACATGTCCTGAATGTTCATCACGCATCTTTCTGATGCGTGATGTGTTTTCTGAGCCGTGCTTCCAACACCA
The DNA here is from genome assembly GCA_023373845.1 of Nibea coibor. NCBI lineage: Eukaryota > Metazoa > Chordata > Actinopteri > Sciaenidae > Nibea > Nibea coibor. The sequence goes on from CM041730.1 coordinate 16,297,041, forward strand.
TCTTGTTTACTGTACACTGGATGAGCAGTGTCATGCAGCAGAAAATGCCAATTTTCAAATGCACGAGGATGTAAACGTGAAATCTCCTTAAAAAAAGGCTTATTTCTTGGTACCACACTGGTATTCATTCAGTGTAGCTGACTGAAGAGAAATCACACCAACAAACTCTAAACATGTTACTTAATTACACTTACAGACTTGTGTTTGGTTGCTTTATCAGTGGGAAAATTGAGTTTTGATTGGGACAAAACGTTGTTCTCAGTGTTTGTAACCTTTAACTAACTCTTAAAGAAAGCGCTGTCGCACAGAAGCCAAACCTGGCCGGCTTGGCTTTGACCAAAGGTACGGTACCTTCTTTGAATAAGGCTCTGTGGAGGAGAGGCAGGAGTCCGGCCTGCCAGAAAGAGTAGCAGCCATCCACCAGTTTGTTACAGCGTCCCTGGAAGCCCCCTTCGAATCGCATTTGTCTGCTGATCACCCACCGCTGAGGAGGACACGACACATTTCACACAATTGCAAACAATCACTGCCCAGAATCCCGGGACCAGAGAGGTAAGTAGAAGGGATGAAGGGAAGCGGCGTGTCTTGTCAAAATGGGAGGGAATCCACAATACTGTTGCCATGGAAACCTCCAATTGGTGCGCATCCAGTCTGCTCGGCTTGGACTGAGTAATTATGAAATACCGGGTTTAATACCAGCTGGGGTCTAATCAGACTGAGGGAGAGGGAGGACAATGTTTAGCTTATTAAGATTAGTCCAGGGATTCACTGCTGCCCCCGAAGGAGGAACAAAAACTCTGTTTCAGTCAAGAAAGAAGAGTTTAACACGGAGGACGAGGTGAAGGATGGATGGATACACACTCTGGAGTGAAACAAAGGGATCGCGCTGATAAATATGCATCATATTCATATTTTTAGACGGCCTGACCTTCACACGTTTGTTTAGAGTGTAAAACATGCGATCATTAACGCCTTTACAGCAGCAGAGAGAGAGTTCAGCTTTAACATGCAAATATCTGCATGTGGAGCGACTTCTTTCTTCATGCAGTCACAAGGAAAAACACGTGCGTGAACGGCGATCTTTGATCAGAAATCTACATCATAAATGCTTCATGTGCCGTCTTTATTAGATCAGAACAGGCTGCACTGTGGGAATTCTGCTGCCTCCCTCCCTCTTCTCTCGCCTCCTCGCCTTCTCTATGCGTGACAGGTGATTTGCAGTATTGTGCTTTAGGATCCAAGTGATATTTCTCTCATTCAAATGCAGCACTGACACAAATTATTGATTAATAGCAGTTGTACATTTGCCTCTTGCTACTCAAACGCACTTTGAAATGTTACATTCTCGTCATTGTTCTCCTCGCTCTTCAAAAGACAGTTCTCTGTTACCCTTGTAAACTTATCTTTGGTAATATGGAGAATTAAATCCACACGAATCTGAGAGCTGCCGTCGACGTGAATCTTTCCTCGGCGTTCATGATTTATTCATTCTCTCTCCGTTTCACAGGGAGTGACTCACCCTACATCAATCCCAACGGACAACTTCATGAGCCATTTTTGTTCACGCCAACTTGAATACGGCATCATTTTAATCAACAGACAAAAAGAACTGAACAATGTGAATATACTGCTGCGTGACAGTGCGACCATGGAGCGGGCGTGACTCACGCTGCTGTAGACATTCTCGACCTGTTGTGGACTTGCGACCTTTGCTGAACCGCCCGGTTAACTCCGGTTGAACCGCTGATGCAGACATATTTATGGAGGTTTTCCAGCGGACACACACAAACACACACACAGTGACACTGGACACTTAAGAGGGCGCGCTCTGTTAGGCTTTGGCTGGGCGTTTGTGGATTTTGCTGTGAGGTTGTCTAAAGGAGGGACGTTTGCAGAGGTCTACTAGCATGTGGGGAGCAGGTTTTCACAAGCAAATGCAGCTTTATGACCGCACAGAATTTGAATATATGCTGATCGGCCGTGACAGTATGATGGCAGCTGCTGGGAGAGAATTTTACATCCTCGATATTTTGAATTTCAAGTGGCAATTTTGCCTGAGCGATGAGTGTGAACTCTGCAGAGAAGAAACCAAAGCACTGACTTTCTCCTTTCAATGAGAGATGCAAACTGGTGAAACACACACACACACACCATCTCCTTTTGTTTCCTGGATGACCTAAAGCTACATGTCATTAAGCATCTGCCCTGCTGCAGAGTCCCTGAACAACAACGCTGAAGCTCTACCCGCACTAAAGCTCCGGGGCTGCCTGTTCTGACCTCTTTCCTCTCTGGAAGCAGCCAAATGACAGGAGAAATTTCCTGCAGGGATCAACACAGCCTCTCGACGGTGACAACACAACTGTAAGAAAGCTGATGGAAACTTTGTCCTCCAAAGCGCCCAGAGCCCGGTGGCATCGTAAGCAGCTAAAATGGAAAAAATGTCAAGGTGTGGCTTACAGCTGTGTCTCTAAATGATTCCACGAGCCTGAAAATGTTGCTGCGAACACATTCAGGGAAAGTGATCTGCAGGAGCGGACAAACTGTGTAATATTTCATACCAAAATAGGTCTTCGGCAGACCTTATCATCCGCTTTACTAATGAAATCTCCCTCTGGGTTCTAACATTTTATTCTCATTTTATCGCAGCTGTGAGCAGCTTATTAAAAGAGATATTGCTTGAGCACAAAGGTCTGCTGTGACACTGATAGCATCTTTTTCTTTTTCTTCAGACTCGAGCCGAGTAGCACCACAGGTTAATCTAAGAAGGGGGAGGGGCTGTTTATATCTTTGGAATACTTCTAGCGTCTCACCAGCAAAGCTTTGAGATCCAGCATGTGTTCTTTGCCCAGGATGACGAGGGCGGCGGTGCCGCAGAAAGTGTAGCCACCGTGGGCCTCCAAACCCGGCACGCCGCTTAGGCCGCCCTCCCAGTTCTGACAGCTGCACATACAAAACACAGAGAAACATTTTATGGAGAAACGGAGGTAGGAAATGCTTTTTAATAATTGAATAAAAGACTGCAGTGGAGGTGGAGGTGGAGGTGGAGGTGGTGGTTGTACCTGAGGATCCAGTTGGTCGTGTCCTCAAATAGTTTCGGTGTGAGGATGTTTGTGAGCGATGCTACAGAAGCTGCACAATACGCGCTCCTATAAAAAGGAAGAGACGCGTGAGTGGGCGAGCAGGAAGTCTCCTGCTCCTACACATCATCTCACAAAGCGCTGTATTTTCAGGCCGCACACAAACACACACCAAACAGAAACATCCAGTTTTTCGCAGGGAAGTTTTCCTCCGCCGTGACTTTGAACTCATCAAGAATTCAGAGATGGAGAAACGGTGAATCCATCCCGCTGAGACGTGGGAAGCAGGACACGTCTGAGTGACGTTATTCATTAGTCACTGAGGTGCAGAGCAAACGTGGAAACACAACTCTGAGCGTGCTCAGTGACGGCAGCTACACTCACGGAGCGGTTTCAAAATGAATGTCACTGCTCGGCTTTGGTCTCTTCAGGTCATTTGTGTTTCTCATTTGCTGGTGTTTACCGTCTCCTACTCCTCTCTGCTCTGTGCCACTCGGCCCATTTGTTCACGTAAACATGATTTAAAAAAAAAAGTCTCAGTAATTACAGGAACAGCTGGGAGCTGTAGTTCTGAGAGAACATTAGTCAAACTAGAAGTAACTGGTGCATTCGTCGGGGACTATTTTCAGCTGTGGATTAATACACATTTAGTGCTGTAGCATGCATTGACAGCAGCAAGGAGGTGTATGCGCAATTAATTCAAAATGAACTGGCCGCGATGATGTTCTGTGTGTGTGTGTGTGATGTGTGTGTAATAGCGGGATAAGCTATAACGAGCTTTAATTTTAATTAGATGAATTTATTGTTTTCATGGGATTTATTGACAATAAGAAAAATGCTGAGCATGAGCAGACCTGTCCTGAAATGAAAAGTGGTGCAAATCCTTCAGCTTCTTATGCAAATAAAAACCTTTAAACCTCCATTTGATTACCGCAGAAATTAAAACAAGCTTTTCTGTTCTGGTTTTGGGGATACGTTGTTCTTCACAAGTCGGCGTCAGATAGGCAGCAAACCCGTCTGAGAGAGTTTCAGTAATGCCCAACGACAGCAGAACATTAATTGGTTGGCGACAGATAACGGCCTCCTCTGAGAGTACAAAGTAACTTTGACTTTTGAGGCTTTTTGCTGAAACAGAAGATGAGACCTCAAAGCTGCCTATAAAAACCACACAGTAGATTCAAAGAGAAAACACACACGCACACACACACAGTAACTCAAATGACAGAAATCCACTCAGGCAGGAGTGATGTGAGTATTTCTATCAACACCAAAGGGAACGAAAAGAGCACAGAGAGACTTCTGCCGGCGTATTTGTTGAAAAGACGGCAAATACATAATAATGCACAACAGTTCAGATATCAAACATGCTCTTAACTGTGGCTGTGATGTATGTATTTCATTTGGATGATTCATGGATGTTCCTGTGTGGCGCCGAGAAAAACAAACAAACAAACAGATGGAGCAGGCAGCGTTATCTTCTGGGCACTCACCTCACATCCACCTCCCCTCCGACGTGCATCACGAACGAGCCGTCTGGCTGCTTCACTGACCATAGGAAATCTAACAGCTTCTCCCTGGAGGAGAGAGAGGTGATTCCAAAGAGGAGGAAGAAGAGGAGGAGGAGGAGGAGATATGTGATGTCAAAAAGAGCGGCAGAGAGAGGGGGATATGAATCGATAGAAGGAGATAAAGATGAGAGAAAGAGCGGAGGGAGGGGCGGAAGTGCTGCAAATTTAATAAAAAGTCGATGCGGGAAATCACGACTGTAAACATTAGCAGCCTCGGTTACACAGACACAACGGCGGAAGATGAAGAGCAAAACATCAAACTACCTCCGAATGCTTTTATAGCAACACACTGGGAGAGATTTCTGTAATGTTCTACACACAGTTATTTTATTCAGGCTGCACGACACCTGAAGGAGAGCTGATATGTGCAGTGTTGTTTTTATTCTACTATCTGTACTACATCATGTAACTGAGTTTTATTTCTACAACAAAGTCGCCGTGACGGATTGCTGATCTTGGCATCTAAAAAGAGTTTATTTAGAAGTCGCAGCATGTCAAAAAAAACTCTGCTGAGCTGCTGAGCTGCTTGGAAAAAGATGGCAGAAATAGTGTCAGACACATATCCTCTTCTTTTAGAGACAAGAGTGTCTTTTTCTCCTGGCACCCACGTGATTTAGCACCAGGCTGGGTTACATTAAAACATCTCGAGTGCAGCTTTAAAACAGAGGAGGCATTCAGCCGGCCGAGCGTGTAGGAGAATTCTGACAAAGCAATCACATTTACAGACAGTGACTGAGCGGCCGTACCTGTCTATAACATTGTAGGCCTCTTCTGTGCCGATGATGCAGAGGGCGTTGACGGCAGCGTAGGTAGGTGCGAGGTGGGCGTGTTGTCCCGGCCCGCCGGCGAAACCCCCCGTTGGGCTCTGACAGCGAGCCAGAAACTGACACACTCTGCAGAGAAAAGATCAAATATTTATAACTACAAAAAAGATGGAAATAGACACCAATGAATGTTAGTGCAGTCATGCTGGAATATCAGATAACACTCAAAAAAAGAAAAAAAACACGGTTTCACGCCACTAGATCTTCAGCGATCACTCTGCACCTCCGTCCTGCAGAAGTCCTCAGCGGGCTGTAAAAGCGAGTTGCCTCTGAGCTGATGTGGCACCGAGGACTCGACTCAGTTTCCTTTCTTTCCAGCCTCGGTGCACAAAGCTGCTTCTCTCATAAAAACAAATAAAAAACGTCCTCTTCATCCTCCGCCATGGAGAGAAATCACAAAACTTTGAGTGTCGCCTCGAGCCAACTGAGTTGGAAGTGAAACCTACATTAACTTTGGCCAACCGGTCCGGTTGCCAGCGCTGACCTGAGAACAGTGCACGTTTCATGGGACGGAGAAAGCAATCTGTTGTAGGTTGCATTGTTATAAATCTGCCAACAGTGCCTGTGTGTTTGAGCGCGCGAGCACGAGGGTGTCACACTGGCGCTGCGCTGTGCCAGCCGGTGTGTTGGCATGCTTCGCGGTAATAATGAGAGCGTGGGCCGGCAGCCTGGCATTACTACTCGCTCTGGGGGTTTGCAGTGTTACTTTGGACTGGCAGTAATTTAATCGAGTGACATTTCGGTGGCGATAACAGCAGCACTGTTTGAAGTTCCAGCTGCGTGAACATAACACACCTGCTCATTCTGCTCGATGCTTCTATTAGGCTTGTTAGTCATAATTATCGACCATGATTTTTCATTACTTCGGGTGTTCGATTACGGATGAGAATTAAGATTAATTGTTGTTAATTATGGAAGCTACAAGGGAAAGAAATGATTGAACACAGCCCACTGCTGCCACTGCTGCCCTGAAAACTGAACGTGTGTGTGTAGGTTTCACTGCTCATTATGTGTGTTCTGTTTGGATGATTAGAAAAAGACTTCTGTTTCAGTGACTTTATTTAAAACAAAATAACACACTGCTGTTACGGAGTACTGCTGTAGATAGGTGCGTCTACACTTAGCACTGAAGTAGTTTTGGTTTTGGATTCTATTCTTCACCTTCATGCTATATATTTTGTCTCTGTGTGTTCATGAAGATCCAAAAATCAACTGAATGAATATAATATATTGTGCTTTAGGGTGGCACGGTGGTGCAGTGGTTAGCACTGTCGCCTCACGGAGGAAGGTTCCTGGTTCGAACTTCGACTGGGGTCTGTTTCTGTGAAATTTGTGCGTTCTCTCCAGGTACTTTGTCTCTGTGTGCCCTTCAGCCCCCTGATGAGGATGATATTTTGTGGTTTTTAAGTCCATGCGAGTGGGCTCATTTGTTTTGCATCACCTGTCATATCTACGTAAAGAAAGTACAGACACTAGAAGTGGTGATTTAACAAAAAAAGTACAGCCTCAACTCTCTTGGTTTGTCTGCAGGACATTTAGAGTGACTGTTTCTGTGCAAACTAACTGAAATGTCAAATAAGGTCAAGTCGCTCTGTGTTGTCTTTTCGTCTTGTGTCTTTCATGCATGATCTGCACCGGTCCTGATGTTGGGAAGGCGTGCAATGATGCAAAAATAAAGAAATAAAAACTTGATAATTCCCTTGTACTTTGTTGCTTCCGACCTCTGGTTAATTTTCTATCAGTATTTGCATTGCAGCAGCATTCGCTCTATTACAGTAATCAGGGGAACTACGCAATCATAATAAATAATAAAAAGTTTTTGGCAGTGCACAGGGTTTATTTGGCTCCGTTTACACCCCTTGGTAGCAGTCTAGTTGCAGAGTGTGAGTCTGTGTGTGTGTGTGTGTGTGTGTCTGTGTACGTGCGTGACTCACTCTGAGGCGACAACAGCAGGAATGTGCTCCTCTAGTAACTCCAGACTGTGAAGAATCCAGAAGCAAAGCCACGGTCTGCTAGCGTCCAGACACTGCCCGCACGGAGAGACGCACACACACACACACACATCACATCACATGATCAGACGGGCATCAGATGACCAATTATAGCAGTAAAAAAGAGTTCGTGAGATCAGTCAGTCAGAGACAAGAGTAAACAAGTCTGTAGCACGGACGGAGGGTGGGGCGACGGGGAGCTGACCAACATAAATATATGATGCTGTTTGTGATAAAAACAAAAGTGTGTGATGGCTTCTGTACAGCTTTTATTGCACAATATCTGGACTCAGCTCCTGGTTTCCATTGCAAAGTCTTTCCGGCATGCTAACACTGCACTGTGGCACACACAAACACACTCTTGCTGTCAATCCGGATTCGAAGGAAACACTCAAAGTCAGTCACAACACATGCTTTTCTCTTTATTCTCAGGTTCGAGCGGAGAACATCGAACACACTAAAGTGGAGATTCGACCTTCCTGAGAGCAGACGAGCAGAGTTTTTGCAAAGTGAATACAATGGTATTTCTATTTAAAGCGAGCCAGTCAGACGCACAACCGGAGGCGGTGAGTGTTACTGTCCTTCAGGTCCGCACACAGGAAGTAACACAACCTCTGAGTGAACCTCTGCTGTACTTCACGTCTTATTAGGTTTATAACACACACTGCTGGAAGTGTGATACTGTACCTCGTATGCGTCCGATAAGTGACGTAAGCCCTTCTTCAGATATTGGTAGTGTTGTTCCCGCAACAACGTTGGCCTGCAGACAAAACACAGGGGGAGAAAGGTCAGTTGGAAATAGGTAGCAGCTCGAACATAACAAAAAATGTCAACACAGACGTCCGAGAAAGAGCTAAAGAGGCTCAGTTCACTTCTCTTGACCTTCGCGTGTAACCTCAAGGCAAACACAAGCTGTGTCACTTATGTTTAAATTCACTTTGTATTTAAAAAACTACACCACCAAACCAGAGAGAAACAGATTAACACAGTTATTTTCCCCACACTTCTTCTATATTTTGGGATGTTTCAGCTCCTCTGCAGGATAATTACTGTCTCCTTTTGCCTCCTCCCTAATTTTTTATTCACTCTCTTTCATCGGAGAGTGTTGTGGCCTCATTAAGAACAAAACAAGGTGAACACACACGACTTTGAACTGCTCTGCTCCCCTCAGGTATTAAAAGGTATTTCATGTGAGAATCAGCAGAAACTAAAAGATAAGACAACATACATTATATACAATATAAAAAAAGCTCCTTCAGAAACAGACTGCTACTGCTGCAAGAAGGAGCTCTGCCACAGCTCCTTCATTCCAACAGCTGACTGATTCCAGCTCCAGATGTGATTTTTATTTGTTTCTTCAGTCCTCTATGACTGCAAACTGAACATATTTGGGTTGTGAGCAAAACTTTATGTCTCGATTCATTGAGAAACTGATCAACAGATTAAACTATGATGATGGCCTGTATTACTCTACGATGCATCCCTATAAAAACTAGACATTAAGTTAAAATAACACTCCGCTGATCCCAGAGGGGGATTTAGGTATTAAAGCAGCAAAAGCCACACACTGTTCCCTCCCATCATTTTAATGTCAGTGTGCACCACAGGAACACAGGTGCAACATTTATCTGCATCTGGAGCTCGTAGTGCGTGCACAAGCACACGTACGACAGTATGTGTGTCAGTGAGTCAAAGACAGCTGACACTCCCACGGCCTGCCGTTTTCACGCAATGTTCGCCACGACCATTGTAATTAAGCTCTACCTACACAGGGTTAGTCACAGATCGCTGCTCAAGGTTACATAGCAGTTATTTTGCAATACAACAACAATCAGAAAGAAAAGAACAGGACCGATGCTAAGCAGCTAAGAGCCGGTCCGCCCACCGCAGTTTTTCTCATCAGACGAGGACTCAGCTCGGCTGTTGAAATGCTGAGGGCAGACGTGGCTGCGGACGAGCGTGCAAGTAAATTAAACCTATAATCTCAGTGTCATGTTGAGCAGAGCAAAGACAAGAAAAGAGAGCAAATCATTTGGTGTTTGAGGCTTAATATGAAACACTACCAACATCCAACCGACTCAACTTCTATTATCATTTTAAGTTCTGCTCTGGCAGAGATACCAGCTATAAAAAGCATTATTTTTATTAGTTTCATATTTGTTTTAATAGCATATTTGGTCGATTATGTAAGTGGGAGTGAGTAACTGGGACATACTGTTGTGTCTGTGGCCACTTGGAGGATGGTGCAATCACAAATAAATATCATAAAATATAAATGAAGTCACACAAAAGTCTTCTTCATATAAATGGGTTTTTAAAAATGATTTAAAGAGTGAGACAGACTTTGCAGCCTTGATCTCCTCGGGCTTCGTTCTTCTTTGGGTAAGGAAGTTTGCAGAAAATATATCTGAACAGTCAACTGAAAAAAAAACCAAAACAGGTTTGGCGTCCTGTCAAACATTTCTTACAGAGGTGGAGCTGCGGTGGGGGGAGATGAATTGCTGACTTCAATATTTCTGAATTCCTGTCTACACCCTGATAGTTAATTCCCAAATAAGCAGACGTTCTCTTCTTGCTTCATCATTCTGGTCAACTTAAATGCTCTCGGACTTCCAGCTTTGTACCTGTATTTGTTTTTGTGAGACTGCACTGCTTAAATTATTAATCACATTCTCATATAAACCTTCATCCAAATGCTGAAGACTAAACGCATGAATGTCATTCATATTCAACCAAACGCACCTCCCCATTGGCTGCGATGCCGGTGACATTCAGGTTCCATGCAGTTGTCATAGAAATGAAATGAGTCACCCCATTAAGGACTGAGGACTGATGACAGCTGATAGCAGGAGCAAAGTATGTGGGCTGATCAACACACCATTTAGATAACAGCCGCCGTACGTCGCCGCGCGGGCCGTCTCTATTGGCAAACAACATTTTTTTGCAAATGTCTCATAATAGCAGCAACTCATCAGAGCCCTATGAACAGACGATCATCATCACCACGGCTGCACAGTATCCGACCAATTTGTCGGTTAGGTTGATGATTTTTATAGAGCGCATGCAGGCTTTAGTGATGACTTGTCATCAGGCTAACTTAGCGGTCTGATTTCACATAATTACTGGACTAATATCTCACCTCACATGTCTGAAGTTAACGCACAGCTACTTCATTTTCCATCTGCTTTGCACAGACAACAGTGTTCTCAGACAGCTGAAAACAATTTATTAAAATCAATGCAACTCTGATGCAATATTTGTTCTTCTAAATTGTGTGTTCTGACAGATAAAAACAGTGTTTGTAAGGCAGAGAGAATTTCGTGGGGGATATATCAGATGTTTGGTGAGTGATGGTAAGCACTGAGCAGCATGAAACATTATCATAACCGCTGATGTGAAAACAGCTCGGACCTCATGTGACAACAAAAAAACCAACATGATGTATGTTGGGCAGGAATGTGAATTTTAGGACATGCTGTCTGTAAAGGCACAGCGTGAAGACATCGTGGATACTCACTGTGGTAAGCTGTGTATCTGCTTGTAAACACTGACGACTTCTTCAATGCTCTGTTCCACTTTTTTCTAGTGAAGAAGAGAGAGCAGGAAAGAAAGAGGAGAGTGTAAACAGTCACTGTGAAGGTCACCATGAGCCTTTCATCAGCTCGTCATTATCGTCAGCCAAAAGCAGAGCAGACGTACGGTTTGTTTGGACACAAACTTCAGATTTAAAATGTCTTTTGATCGACGGAGGATAGATAAACATGAACCTGACAACTGACCCGGAATGACCTGGAATATATCGCTTACATCGGCACAGTGGATCTTTTTGTCATCACTCTTTTAAGCTTTGGAAGATAACCCAGGTTTGCATGTACCGAGCTATGTAAGGCTGTAAAACAAACCAGGTGTGGATGAAGACTTACAGCAGGCTCTGTTTGTTCAACAGGTGTTTGACAAATTCATCATACCGCCTCCTTTTTGTTGCAGTTCTGGATAATGAGCACTAAAATCTATTTCATTCCCTCCACTTTGAGTTCTGCTCGGAAATTACACCGCTGTACGCGAAGGAGTTCAAACCCGGCGTTGTGCAATGACAGAGAGAGAGAGAGGCAGAGCCAAATTTGCTTTCATGCCTCTGAATTTCACTCATTTTATTGCTCCTTTTCAGAGGAAATCCACTTTAACGTTCGCTTTCTTCAACGTTGGCTCAAACTCTGCTCTGCATTAGGAGGTGGGCGTGCGAGTTAAAAGCTGCAGACTGACCGTCGATTATTTATGCTGTGAGGGACAGAAAAAAAAGGTGTCAAAAGTTTATCATAAGTTTGATTACACTTACGTAGATATTGCTTTATGATTTGCATTAATACTTTTTAATATACTGATTTATCCAGCAGAGTAAAGCGCCATTTACAAAACTGTGGCAAGCAGCGCAGAGCAAGAGACGGGCACTGTCACCTAAACTTGGTTGACGATGCTCATGTTAAATAATTTAACAGGATATTCAAACTAAAGCAGCCCTATGGTTAGCCTCGCACTGGGATGTCGGTGCACGATTCACGTGGAAGAGGTCTGACCGTACCGGCCACCGTGACTGTTCTGGTGTCATCTCAAAATCCAACACCAACACTTACACCGTGTGTGTGCCAGAAAAATAAAACAAGGGCTCACAAGTCGAGGTGCAGTGTGACTTTAGAGCAGATGAGTCAATTTGCATGTAAGGATGAAAGATGCAACGGTTTCCTGTCACAGTGGACTTTTACAGCTGAAAGATAAAGTCTGATAAACTACACAATGGCCATGCTGTTTCTAAATGACACTTGTTATGTGCTGCACAGTCTTTGTATAGATGTTTAGCACGGGTTAACTTCTTAACACAGTTATATATTTATTTTCTATGCAAATGTTTAACTCCCCTGCATTTAACTTTTAGAGTTTAAACTCCTCTGTACATTTTTAAACCCGATCTAAATGTTTAATTTCTAATCTATCTAACGTTAAACACACACTAACTGACTGTTAAGTGGAAACATATAAAACATATCATTTGTATGAAGGTTTTTTTGTGTCGGTTTTACACTTAATTGTTAAACTTAAGCCGTTAACTAAACCTGGCTTAACCGTTACTCGGCTAACGGCTAAATTAAGATAACTCATACTTAATCTCTTTAACGGACAATGCTAGCTACCTTAGCCTAAGCGCAGCGAGCTAATGAACGCGAGTTAGTTTGACTTTTTATTTTAATTTAGGGGTCGATTCAAAGCGTGAAAAGTTAAAAAAGAGACAGATGAATCACTTGTCAGACTTTCCCCAGACTCTCCTCCGTCCTGAGCCGCTGTTTTAAGCATGTTAGCCACATTACCCTAACGGGAGCTAATCTGTGCCTCCTCCGCTGCTCACCTGCTCCACCGAAGTCACCGTCTCCACCCCGTCATCCACGAACATTTCGGCCGAGTGGCACTCGTTGAAGCACCGCAGAGGAGTCGGCGGCACACCGTCCATGGTGGTGGTGGTGGTGAGAGTGTGATGTGGAGCGTTAGCTGGTGGTGTGATGCTGGGTTTGTTTTGACACACTTCGGATGGAGCCCGCTCACTTCCTGTTGAGGTTAGTGTGGGCGGAAACTGCGCGCACACGCCCCGCTCACCTACGGCGTCTCCAAGGGAACAACAAACCTCCTTCATTCACACACAACACACACACACACACAGCTTCTTTGTTTAAATAAAAAAAAAAGTGTGTGACGTTACTTTTTACGATAAATAAAACGAGTGTTAATGAGTGAGTGTCTGCGTGGCTGTTTTATTTCATTGCTCTTCTCTCATTGGTGCTTCGTCACTGACCTCGAAACAAGAAATGCCACCGCGCGCGTTATTTCTAACGTTTGAACGGCGTCAAGTCAGCGGCAATTTACACAATAAAATACCGGAAGTGGTGCGATTTGACCTTCAAAATAAATGTCGATTAAACCATTTATTTTTATTTCGCCTTTATGTCTGTGAAGATGTTACAGACACTGGGTGAGTGTGAACTCATTGGGTCAGAGATTTATTGTAATTTGCAAGTGAAAACACACATTTTATAAATCAATTAAATTCTTATTTTTCCGTCTCCCTTTGCACACAACAATAGGAAAACAAAACATGCAAAACAATAATAGAATAATGCAACACTTAGACTTTTTTGGCCTTTGTTGGATGGAGACAACTTGACTAGTGACAGTGGGAAAGAGCCACAGGTCAGAGTCGAACCCTGGGCCACCATGGCAAAGACTTAGCCTTTGTACATGGGGTGGTTGCTCTACCAACTGAGCTAACACCCCAGTCTACATAAACTTGAGGCCCCATCATGCAGACGGTATTAGGGTAAAAGGATCAGGACTTAAGTGGGATCTAGTGGTGTAGTTGCTGATTGCAAATCAGGCAAATCAGCTCTTTAAACAAAGGTCTGAAAATCTTACACACTGGAACTTTAAACTAAAGTTTTATTATGCTGTTATATTGTACTTGCATGGCCCATTAGTACATAAACTGTAATGAAGTATTCTATAAAACATGGATATGTACAACAAACAGATTTAACAATATGCAGTGAGCTTGTATGAAAAACTGGGCATAGTCAAAATCTTGTTAATTAATAAAGCACTAACAGCCTGTATACTGGATGGCAGGTAAATGACCAAACAGGCACACATTTGTTTCAGAGATGTAAATAACATGTACAGACAAGAGTTCACAGCTTTAATATCATCACGACAATCATGCTGTCAAAAAGATATCAGCAGCAAATCACGTTATGACCCTGTTTGCCTGTAAACATCCACAGACATCACCTTCTCGTATAGCCTGATGCTTTTATGTTGATGGGCAGCGCCGGAAGTCTCATTTTCTCATGGAGTCTTACTTGACAATGGTCCACCGCACCCACTGGAAGCAGGAGGCTGCCTGGGAGGCTGGAGCATCCCTGTTTTGTTAACCACCGACCCAGCATCAGTGAACAAAAAGAAGCATAGCCAAAGCTTTCTGTTGAGCCTCTGAGCAGACATGGGATGCAGGTGGGGAGGGATTGCTCATCCATCGCTGAGTTAGCTGACTGGGTCTTTTTTTTCATTCAACAAATACATCCAACATTATGGCTAAACAGTACGATGTGCTCTTCCGACTCCTGCTTCTCGGAGATTCCGGGGTTGGGAAAACATGTTTGCTATGCAGATTCACGGACAACGAATTTCACCCGTCTCACATCTCCACCATCGGTAAGACTCTGCACCGCCACCAGGAGTTATTCCTCCAATTTTGTTTTTTTTTTTTTTTAATGAGCTTTCACACACGTTTGCATGAGTCTTCCTGGGTTTTGTGTTGATGCCATCTGCCCATCACCCCTCTCTTTGTTGCTCTTGAATTTTCATCTATAAATCCCACCAATTATATTTAATCGGGTGTTTAAAAAGCCAGTGATTGCATTTTATAAGAGTGCTGGATTCATGTGGATTAAAAGAAAAGACTATTAAATCAGAGTGATTGCATTGGTTGGGGAAGCCCTGAAGGGGAAGATCCAACACTTGGCAGCCATGCAGATGAGTTTACCAACTATCAGCACTTGGCACTGACAGTGCATCCGAGTGCCATACAATATAATAGCAGAGACACACTTTCATATGTTACCCACCACATTGAGCTCCCCCCGGGTCCATTAGGTGGCTCCAGGTTCCTGATCAGAATGAAGAATAGATTTAGTCCATCATATATTTCATTATATAAAAAGACTCTGAAACTGATAATAAAATATAGTTGTTTGTTTATAGTTTGATCAGGAATTTTTGACGAATCTCAGACTTTAGTCGCAAGTCTTATGACTAGATATGACTAGAGTTGATTGACATGAAATGAATCAGCAGTTAATTATTTAAGCTGGTTTTCAAGCAAAATATTTGATGTTTGTTTCAGATCTCTCCTTCAATCACAGCACTCTGAATATCTTTGGCGATGGAAAGAGATCATTTCTTGTTGCATAAACCAAATAATTCAGGAATTAACAAGGATAAAAGTCTTATCGGCCTTGTTTCAATTCAGTAAGTACAGCAAATCTCTTCCCACCTTTGGATATGAATTCGTCACATCCCTGGAGATGGCTCCAACCTCTGTACAGCTGTGCTGCACATCTACCCCCATAGTTAGGAGTCCGAGTGTAAAGCATGACAGGCACATTACTGTGCCTCCCTTTGAGGTGAGAGAAATAAGGATGTACAGTAAGCGATGCTCTTTTTTCACAGGCTGCAGTGGTGTCTCTCATCTCGTCTTCTGAGCTGCCGTTTCTGTGTACACGTTTCTGCGTTTGTTCGGCTAATAGAGATTTTTTTTTTTCTCCCAGCGAGCTCCTATTCTTTCTGATATTGTTCTCAGTAATTGGCCTGTGAGATGGAGAGGACAAAACACAGAAATCCCTGCGGCTGGTGCGATAAGTTAAAGTCAGGAAATGTTCCTCCTGGTTGTGACAGATAGCTGACATTTTAGTGAAAAGACAGAGGATATGTTGTTCAAATAAGGTCAAGACAATGAATCACGAAACTGGTAGTCAGGCTGAGATATGCAAACAGATGGTGCCTGAAAAAAAAAAAAAAAAGATAGCGAGAGTACAATTGCGCCATTAATTATTCATTATTTTTTCTTTCTTTTGGACCACTGGTGTGTTTGCATGGAAGCTTTTCTCATAATTTCAAAGCCTTCATGATTCTGGAGCCCCGGGGGAACTCCTGCAAACAATCCACAGCCTCAGCACGGGGCTAAAACTTTTTTTTTTACACTCATCTCACTGAACTTTAAATGCTTTTTGTTGTTTCACCTGCTCAGATCATGAATGCGTTAGCGAGACTGCAGTGTGCTATTTTGAGTCGCGCGCCTATAGCACGCTACAGGAAACGTCCTCCCCGTAGAGTCGTGTTTGTGTTGTACATTGAGAGCCGTTCTGACGTCTCTTACAAGAAATGTTCAGCCCGTCTGTATGTTGTGATCTTTTGGGGGCTTTTGTTGCAGTGTACCAACCACAGCTGGATGCTTAGAAATCGTGCCCATGTGTCGATGCAGGCATTGGAGTCCAGATAATGATAGCGGACTGAATAGTCTTGTGCAGTAGACTGTGTCTATAAGACATGCTGGGAGGTCTTTTCATGGACCCGCAGTAATTCAAACTCCCCTTCTCAGTCAAAACAAGTCCGAAGAGAGAGATCAAGAGTGACCACCATCGGTGCTCTCCTGTGGAGGATCAATAAATAATTTCCCAACCTTCATGGTGACAGAGGGATATAAATTCTCTCCTATGTCCCCTTCATGGGTAGCTCCATAATTCACAGCCCGCTTCAGTTTTTGCTCTTAATTATCTCAAAAACTGCTGGGACGTCTTACCCATCGGTGATCGTCTCAACAAAGCGGCTCAAGTTTTTCCATAAACATTAGAAGATGAAAAGCCGGTGAGTGTCTTATTTGTTATTCTCCTGCAGTTACGCACGAGAATAAACCCCCGAACGTTCAGACGCCGAGGCCTCACAGCAAACAGTCTGATGATGAATAGATGCAGATACAACACGTGGACACCCAAACATTCCTCCTACGTGACTGATCATCTTATTCCAAAACCTCGCACATTAATATGCTGCCGTAACCCGCCTTCACTCTCCTGTTAACAGAAGACATTGGACGCTGGCTGCAGGTTTTTCTTTTCCCTTTCAGCCGCGTCATTTCAGTTCATTCCAAATGTGTTAGATTGTGTTGAGGGCACAGCTCTGTGAATCTCTGTACTGCTTCATTCCCTTGTTACAGCTCAGTCCAGTATCCAGTATCAGTAAAAATCTAATTAGCCCAAAAAGATTGAAGGACTTCTACACCCTCGCTCATCCAGGTATATCATTTTTTTTTAACAGGTCACTCTCTTCCTTATGAGACTTCCATCTGGGCCCAAGTGTGCGCATTTCTCTGGCAAAGAGCAGCTGTAGAGATGATTTAGTGATGGTATTCAGTCACACTGCTGAGTTTAATCTTCCTCACCGTTACCTCGGCGGTCTCGTCCCCAGACTCCTCGAAGATCCTGGGCTGTCAAAGAGAACCCTATAAAGTACAAGCACAGCCCCGGCAATACATCATAGCTCAATCAGCGGCTGTCCTCGTGGTGTTGATCCCAGTGGTGTTCTGGTCATGGCCTGGTCATACACCCTGCCCACTGCTGCTTGAAGAGCTCATTAGTCTAAAGGGCCGAGCATGGATCACAGCCAACACAGACGGTTATCATCTCGTAAAAGAGGGTAGTCTTATAAACCAGTGGTGTTGTCATAGCGTTGGCTTTTTACTGTCTTTCTAGGAACACAAACAGGGTGATCTTTTCATCTTGCAGTAGCAGGATATCTTGAAAACTGCTAAACAGGGGCACCCTGCTAGTCTACGGGTGAAGATGCTGACTATAAACTGTGGTGTTGCTGGTTTGTGTGTGGCAGGGACTTTTGTTATATGTCTCCTTTGCCTTATTTTCTATCAGTATTACTGTATCTCTATTAAAGGCATCACAATGCCCTGAAAATATTGAAAACAAAAGCCCCTGCTCTGCAGATTTCAATGGTTTGTTGGAAAATTTGGTGGAAATTGAGGCCATGAACGAAGGATGCAAGTTTGTTTTTGGTATGGATAGCACTAGTGCTACCATATAGTAGTTACAATGATATGCATTTGCGATTATTTGTTTTTGGCTCAAGTGTAGCCTCAAAAAACACTGATTTTTGTGCAGAGCTAGGCTCTGGGTTTGACCAAAATACTAATTTAAATATAATTCACTGCCCTGGTATGAAATAATCGCTATTATTCATACAGTATTTCAATACAGGGCTTTAATTATTCAGCACAGATTGATGGCGAGTTGATAATTGGAAAGAAATGCCCCTTGTCCTGCTGCGCCTTAAAGACAACAGCTGCTGACAATTGTTGGCCGTCCTCTGTTAGTAATGATAACCACGGATGACAGACCCATTCCCCAATGAATTTGTGTCAGTGCCAGAGCATCCATCCGTCCATCCATTAGCGAGCCTGTCGCCATTACCTACAGCGCACTGACACGTGTCACCGCCTAATCCGTCTTGCATAGTCGAACACCGTCATCCTGGTAATTAGTCAAGTCAATTTTGGGTGTGTACCCATTCGTTTTTACGTGGCTTTCACACCGCTGATTGTGAAGCGCTGCCATGTTAAATTAACTGCTTGCACATTGTGCTTGTCTCCATTGTTACACAGAAAAGGGAAATCTGTAGAATGGCTTTTTTTTTTTCTTCCAAGCTGTTCTCAGTGATTTAGGATTTAACATTTTGTGAAGCTGTAACAGCTGAATTATTCTTAAAACTTGGCAGGTTCTGGGGCCTGCAGGCAGTGTAAGGTGTAAAATTTGTTTTTTGTTAGGAGAAGTACAAATGTGCGAACGTCCTTCAGACACAATTCACCAGGATAATACACTCAGTATCCAGAGTTTTGGGTATGTACACAACCAAATCTAAAAAATAACTCAGTTAACAATAGTAGCAGTTTGATCTGTCCATCAGTTTGTTTTCTTGCAGACCTGCAGAACCAATTCCAGATATTACTTATAAGCTGCTCTTGAATACAACATGTTTGGCTGCAGGACACATGCATGCACCTGTAATGTGCGCTGTAACAGTAACATTCAGAGCCTCGTGCAGCCTGAGCACTTACGCAGCAAGCGAGACTTCTGCTATAGTGATGAACAATTAAAATCTCTAATAAAGAGAAGCATTTTTCTTTTTACAGCCTCGGCAGCCTCATTCATTGTTTGCACTTTGGTTTGCACCGCACGAGTGCACCTGGTTCTATGAAACAGTCTCATTTCGCTCGACTGTTAGAAAACAATGCAGAGCAATCAGATTGGTGCAGATACAATTTATTTGTTGAACAGCGGGAAGAGGTGTAGCCTGAAGCAGCCTTCATTTATTTATTTATTTATTTATTTGCCAGCTCAGAATGTGCTAATGTTTGAAAGACTGACTGAGGATTCCTGTTTATTCTCATATGCTGTCTTCTTGATTCATTTTCAAGTTTTAAGGCTTGCTTCGCCCCCTTTGCTGCAGACACGGAGAATCCATCAGTCCATTTGCTGCATTTCATATTTAAATCATTGCCGTTTGCATACGTGACTCCTGACGGGAGCTTAATGCAGTGATAATACAGATGGACAATGACGCCTTCTTCTCATTATCTCCTCTTTCTTCTCAGGCCTCAAGCAAAGCAGAGCCACTGATTGTTATGCTGACCTTTCGCTTAGTCTTGATCTGAATGCTCTCTGGTCAAAGGCAAAGGCCGCCTCGTGATTTAAATGAGGTCTCACACTGTCAGTGAGCTCAGGCAGCCGCGGAGTCTTCACTCAGTTTGTTCTCAGCAAACACACACGCACACACACACACACTAAAATCAGCCAGTCCAGCCATAGTACATCTGTCAGCTGTTTCCTTATGTTAGTCTCTTGAAATACAAACCTTGCAGAAATGCAGCTATAAAAACCACAAACGGCAGTTCTTCCCGTTATGTGAATCGATAACTCGGTAGCGCTTTCTCTGTGTGTGATGCAGACTGTGACACATGGGTGTTGAGTGTCAGGTTAATTGGGATGAACTGTTAATTGATTTCTTGGGGATTGGTGTGGTCTATAGAAGCCTGTGGCTTGGCTTTTTATCGACTTGGATGCATTAGTCTGACGAGACATGGAGAGAAGAGACAAGATAAAGAGAATTTAATAGACTCGGAGTTAACGGCAAATGATATATTTAAGGGTTATTAATCTGATTCTGCTGTTTAGGCATTTTGATTCTATCAAAAAGATGTATTATTGCCACTGCTTATGAATATTATTAGTAGTATTAGATATACAATAGTAGCAGGGCTACCAGTGAGGAGGTTCCTTGGACAAAGAAATGTTTAGCTTTCCTAATTTCGTTCTAGGCTTAACAGAGGGACAGATGGGCTTTTTAAGGATCTGATATTGTTTAGAGGAACAATAGAAAGCAGAATTACACTCCTGGGAGTGTACAGAAGACTTTTCACAACATATAGGCCATGAAGTTTACTGGAGTCATATTTTAAAGACTTCATAATGAGGGCAGGTCATGCTGAGGGAACTCAGTATTTATAAAGTCCTGACTAGAGTTGGTGGATTTGAATTTAAAATGGCTAATGTTTTTTTTTCTATCATGACAAAATACATTTCTGGGAAAGTGAAACTCTCTCCAAGTATATCAAAATCTATCTATGGCCTTCACAGAATGAACACAGGGTGAGCCTTGATAGAAATAAAAAAAAAAAATAAAAAAAACGGCCTATGAATGTCACACTGAGTCATCTGAAATACATCAGAGATCACTGAAGCATGAGCCTGTCCTCGTCCGAGCTGCTTCTTTTCTCTCATCCGTTCCTCTGTGGCATTACCCTCAGCTATCACTTCTTCGTCTTGTTCTTTCACCTCCCATGTGATCGCTGCAGAGAACTGAACTATACGAGCGCTCAGCTCACTGGATCATTAGGCCAATCCTCTAACAGGCTGATTATACAGAGATGATGAGTCTCCGGGTGTGTTAATGCCCTCTGCGATGTTACAAAGCAGCAGCAGATACTGGTGAACCTCCGTCTGTAAAAGACATGCTGGGTTAATTGTTCCCAGTCGCTCATTGAGTGGAAAGTGTACATTCAGATCATCGTGCCGGAGCACTGGCAGATTTGCAGGAGTATCAAAGACATTTGGAATGAATCTACGAATGTAATGTAGTATTTTCTAACCATATCTCTCGTCTCTTACAGGAGTCGACTTCAAAATGAAGACACTAGTAATAGATGGTATCAAAGTACGGATACAGATATGGTAAGATGAAGCGAAGGGGCACCATGTTGTAGCAGCAGTAGAGGGATATTATTCATGCAAATATGCTATAACTATCATATCTCTTGTATTATAATTAATTGATCATGTTCAGGGCTGATAGCACTGGTCATGCAACCTGGAGGTTATTTTAACTTCTGCAATGACAAACATGCACATTTGAAGTATTTTGTAACTGATTCCAGCAGTTTATGGAAAACAATATGTTGTATTTCCTGGATGTTTTTCAGTATGTTTACATTTAACTTCTTTTATGCCAATTTAATAATAGTCATTTCACGTAGGAGACTGGAGTTTTTGTCCTGTCCCTCCAATTAATGGCAGCTTTCATAAACGAATCTTCTCATGAACTTCATCAACTTTTAAAAACCTAATTGATATTTTAAAATGTTGTATCAATCAATAGTTAATAGCCTGCTAGTGTTGCTAATGAGCCCTGAAGACAGAAAATGTCATTAGCTTTCCAGGTATTTGGTCATGAACCAATGAAGTATTGAACACATTTAAAACGTATCCTTTAAAATGACTTTATTTCTTGGGACCTTGAATCTGTAGCGAGCTGTTCACAGCAATCCATCCACTGGCTGTTTAAATTACTGCAGGGTCAGAGTGAAGGATGTATCTGCGTGTGTTCACGGCCACGTGTGCTTCTTTTCCAGGGACACTGCGGGTCAAGAAAGATACCAGACCATCACTAAGCAGTACTACAGACGAGCACAGGTAGTTGACCCCTCCATTCACTCTGCTGCTGCTGCTTTTTCCACACGTCAGTGTAACATTATCACCACGGGGTAGCATAACGAATTTAAATCAAATTGATTTCTCAAATTAAATTTGTTACAGCTAGCCGAATAATTCATGCGTTATGCCTGACACCACTTCAGGTACTTTCATGACCCATTTAAATACTTTTAAAGGGATCAAAGCTGCTTTCAAAAAAAGAAATCAATGTAACATTGTAAAATGATTTGATTTCACACCGGCGGTATAGTGAGTGCATTGTTTCTCATATTTAAAAGACCATATGTCCCTTTCCCCTCATGATGTCTCCACATCCACACACAACTAGACCTCCCTGACATTGTCGTGTATAGATTTTGTCTTTGCTTTTGGCTGCTAAAGAGGTTAAACTGGCTCAAATTGGATTGTCCGTTTACCAGAAGCTTGCAATGTAATTTGTAGAAAGCTGGCCCGTTCCTGTTTTGTGTTATGCAACAATTCAGATAATTTCTCATCCAGACAGTTTACAATGTAAAATGAATTGTTGGTCAAGGCTGCCAGCGTTGTAAGTGGTAGTCTGGTTTGTGTCCGTGAATCATATTAAGGTTTCCAAATGTATTGATTTTAAAATGCTGCTTTTTTTTCTTTAACGTGACCCTGAAGTGCTTTAAAATGCATCTGTTTTCTAAATCTGTGAACGTCTCTCTACAGGGAATCTTCCTGGTGTATGATATCACGAGTGAGCGATCCTTCCAGCACATCATGAAGTGGGCCAGTGATGTGGACGAGGTGAGTCACAGAGATTAGGGACATTTTTTTTCCCCCTACATTGTAGAAAGAGCAAAAACTGACAAAACAACTTACCGCACAGAGGCCGCAGGTTGACGGAGAACAGATGCCTGACGGGGAGTGATAAAAACCAAATGCTTTGGCCTGACAGACACTGCTTTGCTGTGTTTGTTATGTTCCATCTTCATTTTCAAATTCCTGTCATCGTGTTTTAAATATGTAGCTATAAATACTGGAATGAGCAATGTTTTCTTCTTGCAGTCACATTTTTCTATTGGCTTCGAGTCCTCACAAAGCGGTCTCGTCTGGACTGCTTCCCCCTGTCCTTCCCCAGATGATTTTATTCTATTAATTTAGCCATCATGGGCCTAATTTCCTCTGTGGCTCTGTTTGAGTATATACTCTATTGATCTTGGCACGCATCCTACTTACTTTTAATCTCAGCCTAATTTCCTGAGCACTGTCGCCTCTGTGTTTTCTCCCCCCCTGCATTCTCTTGACATTTGAAATCTCTCTCTCTCCTATTCCTTATCTGTAAATATCCCTTGTTTCATTTCTATTTCTCATATGACAAACCCCTGCAGTACGCTCCTGAAAAGGTCCGGAAGATCCTCGTAGGCAACAAGTCAGATGAGGTGGACAAAAGGCAGGTGGCCACAGAGCAAGGTGTCAAGGTGGGTCAGTCGTTGGCTCTGTGTTGTAACGCTTTCACAATGAATTATTGGTCATGAAGGATTTTTTCTTAGCTTGGCTTCAAAAATGACGTTCTAAACTACTTTATTATGATGCTGGTTTAGTCATGCTGGCTTGTCTTTGATTAACACTGGTGCACCAAAAGTTCTGTAATAAATTCTGCTCAGCGCCTTGCAGCTGGTTTCAAATAAATTTAGATTGTTTAGGAGGAAAACTCACCGAGATGATGAGATTTGTACCATTAATGTCTGCATTAATTGCAGATCTGGAGCCTGGAGGCAGCTTATCTTAAATTATCTTATCTTTTCTTAGACTGGTTGCAGGAGGAAACGTTAAAACGATGCTTTCCATCATCTCTAAAGCTCAGAAACTGATTGTTCAATCTGCAAATGTAAAAATAACAGCCTGTTGTTTTAGACTGAGTTATGTGCTGTTTATCCATCCACCACTTTCTGTGCATCTCCAGCGATTGCCTGGCAACATCACTGTTATCTACAAAATTCTGGCAAGTCAGTGCACCTGGCTGTTCTTTGAGATACATTATGGCTACATTTATAACTGGCGAGCTTTAGAAATGTTAGTAGACTTATAAATAAGCCCATATTCCTTTATTCCTTTACAGCCATGGGGTTCATTTCCTTCATGTTCAGAAAACTTCATTAAGTGCTGGTGTGGGTACTGCCATAGAAGCTGGCTGTGTGGCTTCACTCAGGCATTTGTGTCTAGATCATAAACAACCTCTAAAGGCCATGACGCACCGAGCTGCCCTCAGACAAAGACTGACTAATGCTTCACCTCCTGTTGCCTCACATCGCCTCATATTTTCCATTAAAAGCTGCGCTCGAACACACCACAGCATCCAAAAGCCGGCAGACGACGCTGCACCTGAGTGAAAGGAAACAACTAGTCATTTGTCTGCTCTCCTAATCTGGAAAAAGATAAAAACAGGAAAATAAAATGTGTCACTGTTATCTGTCTTTCAGCTGGCAAAGGCTTATGGAATGGACTTCTTTGAGACAAGTGCCTTCACCAACCATAATATAACAGAGGTGAGTCGATCTGGACGGCTACTGCTCAAAAGGAACTCGTGCCATGTCATGACCCCCGTGCAGAATAGCAACATGATTAAAATAACGCATGCAGTCATGACTTGATAAACAACAATGCTCTCTCTCTCGGCTGTGTTTTCCTCCAAGACTTTCACACGATTGGCTGAACAGGTGCTGGCAGCCAATAAAAAGGACCTGGATCTCCTCCGGATGTCCATTAACGACGAGATTAACCTCGCTGCGCTGGAGGAGGAGGAAGGACTCTGTGACAGTGCGGCGGGCGACCAAGGCAAAGGCTGCTGGTGTTAAAGAAATACTTTAAATAAATGTCATCACTAGACACTTTGCACGCTCTGGGCAAAATGTGTCTCCTTTTGTCGTTAGCTGAAATACAGAGGAATGTCCAGCTGCAATTTGGAAAACCAGCTACTGTATGTTCCCTCTGTTTCACTGAGCAATGCCAAAGCATTTGAGAGCAGTTTCAAGGACAAAGGTGGAAACTTTTTGACCACAAAGTGCCAAGTGTGTGGCGAATTAACCAACAGAAGGTCCAAATGTCAAGGTTTACCTCAGTGGGACCGGATGTTCATTGGCTCATTCCTGCTCAGTTCAGTGTCTTTGATGTAACCAAATGCAATCACTATCCTCCACAATTGGCATACAGATGAACAGGCGTGATAAAAAAAAAACTTCCAGAAGAGCTGGATTAGGATTTTCTCATCTTTTCTTTGGTAATTTCTACAGTTTTCTGATCTAGAGGATAGGGAAGGCCTTGGAATTGCCCACCGCTGGCTTGAAACTTTTCACAATATTGTATTTCACACTATTTCCCAAGCGCTGTCTCTGATATTGTTCATAGGGCTGTGTGCCTTGCAAATCAACGATGTAATTTGCTTATGTTTGGCCTTCATCCACCCCTTTAGCGTTTCTCCTTGACGGCATAAGCACTCCTGCACCCGTAGCCTTTTTAACCATTGAATGCATTAGCTGAAGTGTAAGAATTTCACCACAAGAGGGTGCTGCATGCTTTGCAAAAAACAGCACACACACGCCAGAGAGTATTCAGAGGAAATTTAAGCTAGTTCACAGTTTTTCTTTTCTTATGCGTTAGGTTTTTGTTTGTAATTGCACTCGCAGTGGCTACCTTTAATGTGATGAAATGATTCTTAATATATGCAGTCATTGTTGTTGTTTTCTTTTATTGTTTTCATGCAAATGAAGTTTTGCAGCTTCTAATAGGAACCATCCTGATCATTTGCTCCAGTGTAAGTCGTTAATTGGGGAAACATCAAGAGCAAAATGACTTCATTTCCTTGTAGCAAACCTGAAGATATTATTCATTTTCTAGTCTTTGTTTATAAGAGGAACAGATTTGATAACTGCCCATTGCATTGTACATACCAGGTTTTTCACAGCATCGTAGTTTGTTGGAGAATACGGCATTCATTTAACGTGTTACCATTAGAGGGCTGCATAAAAAGAGTCCGCAGTGATATTCTAGATGAACTATTCCCTCTGTGAAGATAACAATGTCTTGGTCATTCTGTCCTTTCCCTCATTGTTTTGTCCAGTGGAGATGCCATTTCTTTTCTTTTCTTTTTTTTTCCACCCCTCCCATCAGACATGACAAGGGACAAGTGAGAGTTTTGCATGCGATCCACTCTTCTCTCCTTTCTTTTATCGCAACTTCAATGAAGTTAATAATCAATTGACCGTAATACATTTGACCAGCGTTGCCTGTTGGAGACTAAAACCATCACTGGACAAACTTTGGCTACATTGTTTTTTGCAACTTAGTAACATAAATGCTACTCAAAACAAACTGTTAATATGTGCACCGTGTGAAATGACAGTATGTCGTACTGACTGATGTTCTGGACTAAGCTCCAGATACACAATGTTATCTGTGTTGCTTTCAAGAACTGTTTCTTTCTTTCCTTCTGTCTTTCCTTCTTTCTTTATTTCTTTCTTTTAGACTACTTCAACTTGTATTTGTGGAACTATATTACATGCAACATGTAAAATGCAACATGTTAATCTTGGAGAAAAGATGTCAGATGTTTATGAGTAAATACTTGCAGATTTATGACTCAGTGCCATTGTGTCTTCTTGATAATGTTGCATCACATCATGTGATCATCGTCATGGCCTGTAGGAAGAACCTGCTCTTGTCTCTGGTTGTTTTGGCGTCTAGTGTTCTGTAGCGCCTCCTAGAGGGGAGAAATTGAAACAGGCTGCTGGGTGTGATGGATCTGCAGTGATGTCTCCTGCCCGTCTTCTGACTCTGGACATGGACGCAAGTCCTGAATGGAGGGTACACATATCCAAAGCCAGGTCTCTTGTCTATTTTATTTTGCCATGATCAAACCACACCATTGTTCCTTCTTGTGAGAGATGCCCCTGTATTATAATGATCTATGAAGCTATTCTTCATTTGGGACAGACATTCTTCCAAAATGAACTCAGTTATCACATTTTTTCTAGAGCATTTATCATCCTGTCGCCCAGCCACAAATGGAATCAGATTGACTGGGTTCCTCAGATACACATCACCTGACAGAAAGATGAGGAGGAGGAGCGAGGAGAGGAGGAGATTATCAGAGGCTTTTAAATTATTTCCTAACTAGACCACTAGATGACAGATTGACTCCATTATCCTGTTCTTCTTCTCAATTTGTGTGTAAGGCCCTTAAAATGTGACATGGGGAGAAAGCTATGAGTCATTAGTGTCATGTAGGAAATATTTACCACAGTAAACAGAACCACTAGTTACCACAGAATTATGTAATTGCAATCTAGCGGTCGCTTTTATGAAAATAATCTGAATACTTTATTCCTAGCCCACTTTAAAGCCTGACAGTTTCAGCACTCTGCAGATTAATTTAGTGCACGCGGAAAAAATCATAGTAATTTGAATTTGTCACCAGCGTCGGGGTTTTCTCAGTAAGAATTACAGAAGAAGAAGAAAAAAAAGAAGCTGCAAAGCTTTTGTTCGTCACCTCATCTGAGTTGTTAATGTTGCGAACTCATTAAAGCTCTTTGGGTGAAATTAGCATAATGATGAATATGCATGTGGAACTTTTGTCTGGCTGACAGATATGACAGCTCAGTATCTATCACGGGGCTGAGTGACACACGGACACACGTACAGAATAACAAGTCAACTTGCACGCTGACACATAGCACCCACGCACACCACACGCATGTACACACATATATGTGCACAGGGAGGGGAGTTTGTTGAATGAGCATAAGGCCATCATCATCGGCATTTTCTGCAACACAATCCCCGACCACGTTACTCCAGGTCTTGCAGCTGCCTGATATTCCGCCATATGGTGTGTGTGTGTGTGTGTGTGTGTCAGCTTATGTGAGTGTAAATGACTGAATGTTTGGGAGTTGGGGTGATATAACCGTATCTGTGCGTAGGGAGGTGAGAAAGAAGGAAAAAGAAGGAGAAAGGCACACAGTCTCTCTGGTGAGGGCAGGTATAGAGCACATTCATGTTCACAACAACAGATCCAGCTGAATTCCTTGACCTTTACACCAAACAAGCACTGATTTGTACGGTTTCGTCGACGCGGAGGTGACTGCAGAGCTGTCAACAACCTGACTAGAAAATGAGAAATAGCTTTAAAAGGTTATCTTAATGTCAGTGCAAATACATTTTGATCAAGAAGCCAAACTTAAGGCCTGGCTTTGAGAGGCAAGTCTTACTTTAACATAAACTACTTACTCACTTCTATTTGACCGACATAAATTGCAAGAAAAAGTATTTTCTTTTCACGCCACCGCTGAACGAACTTCTAAAAGCTACCTTTAAAGCTTTTGGTCTCATCAAAACGGCAGCCCTTCAATGGATGTGTGCTGATTTTGTCTGCTGATGGGTGCTGGACTGTGGTGTACAGTCTGTGAAGGCCAAAACAAATAGCTAAAAGAGGCAAAAAAGGGTGCGTAGACCCGAGGAGGTGCGGTGATGGGTGGATTTGTTGCTTCACATTACATGTAGTCATTTAATTCATTGTTGTCATGAAAATACTGCTTGGAGACCACAAAAATCTGTCGACATATGGTTGTTTTCTTTTAAAATATGAAATATTTTGATCATGAAATTATCCTTTTTACTGATTATGAATAATTATACCACAACAAAACAAACAAAGCATGACAAATGATATTTAAGTGCAATGATTAGCTGATTTGTAACCTATGATTTGCTGGCCAACAAGATGACATTTTAATAAAAAATTGTATCACTGTAAGAAAAAATCACCAGTGCCCAGTTGTAACCAAAATGAGCATCACCAAATGAATTCTACTGAGACGTCAGCACAGTTCATTTTGAGTCACAATCAGCACGCTCAAGTGTTCACAGCCACTATTACCCATTTGATGACGACTTCATGCTAAGATCACCAGAGACCCTTTCTGCACACCCACTCCTAATCCTGAAATACCTGCCCGGCAGCTTTAATTAACTGGTGTAGCACCCTGCCAAGTCAGACCTAGACACCACCACCGCCACCCCTCTGCTCTGCACTTCCCAGTATCCTCGCCAATGCCTCCATTCCAAATGGAGCTCTAGCTGTATGGTCACAGCGTGCCAGAAAATCAGAGGAGAAAATAGACTCTAAATAACACATTCAGATGTAGCAATGTAGGTGGACGATTTCTTGTACAGCCAGATCTAACATTGAATCATTTTGTCCTCCGTCTTCTCATGCCACCTGTGGTTGCAATAATGTGCTTTTAAAAATCTACCTCCATCTCCATCTATCCTCTTTAACAAATCAAAAAACGAAATGAGCGGGGTGGGGTGGCGGTCCTTCCGATAAACAGAGACAGCAGATAAATGACTTCTCCGTATTGTTATCAATGTTTCAGTGTCATTCTGCACTTCGTATTCAGTGCCGCAGACTTCAAAGAGGAAAAAGAGCATGTAATTATGATGATGGGAAACTTGAGATGAGAAAAGTGGATTGATGATATATAATCATCATGTTTTATTACTAAGGATGCTACCCCGAGAATATTAAATGTCGCATCCTTCTGTTAGCGTGATTTGACACATTCAGCAACATTTAGCAAATCGAATAATTTGAATAAATTGAATGCTTGTTTCCATCAGCTACCATTATGCAGACATTAGAGGTTGGTTTATTGGTTGGTTTAGAAGTAATAAATATAGTAGTATATATTTTTAGGGTGAATACAGTTCAATCCATCAAACTTTCAGAACGTTATAAGGTCAGTATGTCAGTGTTCTGTTTACAGCGTATTCCTCTGCACAAAGGCACAAAATGAATGTTGTTTTAAGCGTCAGTGACATGCTGCATTTTCTCCGTTTGATTAAGAATTACGAGCATTTAAAAAACAGAATAACAATTCAAATTAATCAGTTCTTCCATGCTCATGCATGATTACACTGATTGCAACAGGTAATATGTGTTTTTATAGAGTTCTGAGCGCATGCATTTAATGCTGAAGAATCTTGCAGGTGTTCTCAGTTTAAAAAAGGTCTAATAAACCTGCTCTGTGCCATCTGTCTAGCACCACATGTCGGACAAACAAAGCTATCAAGCTTTACAGGCTGGTAATATATCAATGTTATATTTATAGTTTGTTTCTGCTGCCCCCAAGTGGCCAAAAAAATCAACTATTGCAGGTTTAAGTGCACACGAACGTCATCATTCATAAAGACGAGATGTTCTATGCTTAAAAGCTCCAGACCAGCCACTAAACTGACCCGAGCTGAGATTGTTTTGTCGAACCAAACCATATTTACATGACTCAAGCGTGTATTTGTCAGCCTGTGGTTAACTATTTTTAATCACAGCCGAGGAAGACACAGAGCTAGTCGGAAGCGTGGCGAAAATGTGTTTTTGCTGGTGAATCACTGTATCAGCAAGTTGTCTCACAGATCAAGCTGTAATCCTGCCTCCTTCCTTTGAACCGCGTCGGGAACACCGAGCATTTGAATGCAACATGTACGGGGAGGGGAGGAGGTGGGGAGGGTCTGTTTGTCAATTAATCACACTTGCTTGTGCTGATGATCACAGAAGCTGGAGCTGGGCCCACGCAGCAAGGGGGGGACATATATAAAATGCATGTGCTCGCACAGACATGCAAGAGATTGATGGAGTTTTGTGGCATCTGAGCTGGATGGCACCTTCTCCTTTCAACCTCGTCCCCCAAATCTTGTCAGAGTGTGTCCGTATCCTGGCCAACCATTGGCTGGCCTTTTCCCACGTTCCCCCTATATGAAGTTGGAAATCAAAAACAACTCCAATGCCTCCTCAGGACAGCCAGCGTTATTTCTGCCGAAGACATCTTTGAGTGTGTGTTTGTGTGCACGTGTGGCGGGGGCGACTTGTGCGATTCAGAGGCAGAGGAGGAGGAGTGTGTGTACATATACATATACATTATGTGCGCGCTTGGCCGGGGTCCAACTCCGAGGCACTTGTTCTTCTGCAGGGTGCTGTGATGTCATCCTCCCACCTCTCCACTGTGTCTTCACACCAGCATGAGTCACGGCGCTCCAGCTCTCTTCGCGGGGAGGTGTGTATGTGTGCACGCAGAGCCAAATGGGAGGTATTTTGAAGTCGGATTCTGCCTGTGCCTCTGCCTTTTCAGACATATCTTAAAGAGTTCTCTGTAAGTTCCTGCACACTACAAAGGGGGGCTTTGATTGCATGAAGCTTTTGACAGGCAGCTCTGATGTTAATCCTCCTGCCCCTTTACCACATGCAGAGCCAGAACAATACATATATGCTCTATATTCATCTCTAGCAGCCTCTTAATAAGTAATTCATACTGTACTGCATGCACACCGATAACAGACCTGCATAGGTCCCTGCAGCTGAGGAAAAACTGAACAGGTGATGAACTCTGGAGAAAGATTTCACAATCTTTCACTTCAAAGTTGCTGCATTGGAAAAAAGAAATCCATACATACATATATTTCTGCAAGTGTTGCCAATTTTTCTTCACCTGCTGAAAGCGAGGGGGAAACTGAGAGAGGAGAACAAAACCTGAGTCACTGATTTGCTTTCATTTTTAACTTTTACTCGATAGATTCAATACTTTTGAAGTTACACCCATGATATACACACTGTTAACTGATAACTTAGTGTTCTCTTTGCCTTGTTTGTTTTGTTTTAGCAGCTGGCATTCACTTTGGTGGACAGGACTCCGAGGCGTGTTCAAACTAAAGCTGATTGCACAGGGATTGTGATGAAGTGGTTTATTTGTCTAGCTCAAACTCCTTCGAACCAAGCGCGTCTGAATCGTACGCCCCAGGCTACACACTCCAACACATGCACTGGTAAGACTGGAACATTTGTAGCTGTTACGCTAATATACCACCTCCAATTAATCATTCATTCTCCTTTAATCCTGTTCTGTGTAATGGTGGCAACATGGTTACATATTCAGTTTTAACAAATGAAATGAATGAATGAAATATCTTTTTTACCATTTGTGGGGTGGATTTGAACATACAGCCACCAACAGTGTCTGGTGGAATGTTGACAGTAATTAGACTGACTGAGATAAAATCGTGGCTCAGACATTTATCTTCCTCTCAGGATGACTCATCTAGCGTCATCACCAAAATTTTAATTTGTCTAAGATTTATTTATTTACCTGCAACAATAAATAGAGATCTCCATTATCTGCAGGTGTGCTGTTTGTGTGGTGTTAAATAGCCAATAACAAAGATAGAAGTGTGACTGAGATGTTGCCATTATTAAACTTTTGTAGCATGCAGTAAGTGTACAGGCGTTTTTCATTGAAGCTATTCTGATAACCTTGCACCTACATGATGTGCGTAATTACCCTCCTTCATCACAAGCTTATTAGCATATTAACGTCTCCACAATGAGTACAGTATGGTAGCATGCTGAATTTAGCATTGAGCTTGAAGTACAGCCTCACAGGGCTGGTAGCACTGCTGCAGAGTAGCCTATGTTTTCCTTTTCATGTGCAATCGGCGTTAAGTATCAACTGCTAAAAATGCCTCAAAAACATAAAAGAAAAAAAAAACAACTTAGTCCATATCTGAGCGTGTGTAGCAACTAGACTGATCATCATCAGTTGGTGTTTTCCTCTTCTCGGTGCTAAAATGTCTGCCAATCAGACACAGAGAATAAATCCACAAGTTTACCCTCGCGATAACAATGTGCAACAAAAGACTAATTGCACACACACTCCAATCAAGGCACAGTGGTGTTCACTTATGAAAAACAAGCGCATCAAATTCTGTCTATTTTCAGAGCACACTGTCTGCATAATGCCCCTTAGTAGAGGAGACAAAAGAACCAGTGTATGTGAAAACTACTTGTCGCCTTTCTTCATGTCAATCTCTATTAGTATAGGAGCGCCGCTTGAGTGGAACTTTGTGAATGGGGCCCATTCTCTTCATTCCTGTGCTTCCAGGGGCAACACAGCCAGGAATTCCACCGCTCTCCCTCTCTGGGTTACTGCGGTCATGTATCCTATAGGTGGTCGCCCCGAGTCTGACTTTACTTGACATCTTAATATAGCTCAGACAGGAACGTAATAGCCAGCTGCTGCAGTGTCGGCATCATATAACAATCAATGTTTGATGCTGCGATGTCAAAGGACATGCTGTAAAAGAATGTGAGCTTCAAAAACAGCCTTCCTCATTAAGTGTTTTTCTTTCCATCGAGAAAGAACATTATGGCTGCCAAGATGCTGCAAGCGCCTCAAGGAGTTAAAGGGATGTAAGATAATCTGAGAACTTCACTGATAACAAGTGGGATCTGCAACATGATCTTTTGTTTTGTACCAATTTCATACCACAAACTAAATTTAGGCAAGTTTCATATCGGAAAAGATACATAGTTTTAGGTAAAAATTAGTAGAAAACCCAAAAAGCGAAAAACAAATCGCTAAACGCTCCAAGATTTTGGAAAAATAAACAACAAATAAATCAGTGTTAAATATTTGGGGAATCTTGCTTTTTCTTTGTTAATTTGCCATTAGCCGTGGTATTCCAAGTCCCTGTTTTATTCAAGTTCATCAGGATCCTTAACAGTCTCACAGTTTCAGTTGTGCGGGGTCATAGTCTTCCTTTGTGCCATTCATCTTCAGAACTATTGCAACGATAATAATGTATTTGCAATAGTTCTGAAAGATTCTATTACATGGTTCTCATAAATAAATCTGATTAAGGACACAGGACACTAATCGGGCTGTATAGGCCTCATAATTTAACCACCAGATGAATTAAGTGTTCTTAAGCTGTCACAATTTTCTGCTGCCCAAGTAACTGATGCCTGTTTTATTGGCATAACAAACAGTGCAGTATCACTGTCATTTATTGTTATTGGTGTGTCCTTTCTATGCTTTAATCCATGCTGAATTTCATTCTGTGGCTAACGCAATTAGAGTACTTCAGATAATCCTGGGGGAGCAGTTTTTCTCCAGAGAACAATACAAACTGCCCACACAAATATCCGCCCCATGACAGAATGGGGTGGGTAGTGTTAGGACCCGTAGAGCTGCAGGAATAGAGAGGTTTTAATGATGGTAATCTCTTTTCCTTTGTCTTTATTAGATTGTTATGTAATCCTGGATGACATTTTAGAATAATGGATGCATAGATGAAAAGTGGAAATAAAAGGAAGGCAGAGGTAAACGTGGAGAGAATGAGTAAATGAAGATGAGAATACGAACCACTGTCACCAGAGCCAGGACGAATAATTATATTGAGAAGAAAAGACGGACAGAGGACAGAGAGTACAGAGAACATAACTATTCACAGGTGATTATGTAGGAGAGAGCAATGAATTCCTGCAACTCCCATTCAATTCACCCACTCCTTATGTTGGTACCTGCTGAGCTGCTGTAATTAGGGCAATGTTCTTTGTCTTATCTCATTAAAATTTTATGCTGAAATAATTAATGTATGTGAGCAAAGCAAGCAGGTGGAATTTGCAAAGCTGCGCTTACAGTATTTAATCAGTATTTTCACATATAGCAAATTGAATATTGATTTCATGAATACTTTATACTTTATTTTCTGTTTTTATTTTTTGTCTTTTAAATCTGTAACAAAGGAAGATGTGAGGACTTTTATGTTGATGCCATGATGCAAAAGCTGTTTGTTGGGTGGCATATCCAACCATGCCAGGGGTGTAAATATAGACAGTGCGGACAGTCTGGTTGCAGAGCGAGCGGGCCCTCCAACAATGCATTTGGCAGAGTACGGGCTCTTGCGAATGATTCACAGGGCTCTAATTGAAGGGCATCCCGCCCTCCAGGGGCAGAGAAAATTGACCAGGGACGATAAAAAAAAATATATGGTTTTGGACGGTAATACAACCGCAATGAAGTGAAGAATTTTATTTTGGAACAGCAATGAAAAAATGGTTGAAGTGAATTCACATTAGAGCCAATATTATACCATTTACTATATATGCTCTATCATGGTTTTCTTCTTTTCTTTGAATAACATAGTAAGTTGCAATCTATAACAAAATGATATGCTTATTCTACATAAAGTATAGAAACTACTATAAAATCAATCATTTTATATTTTCTTGTTATATATTGTATAGATGATGCAATGATGATTGCTGGGTAATATGTATGTTGGTATCGTCCAATGTCAAGCCTCTATTTGATCATGTGATGAGATGATACGGTATATGGTAGCTTGCGTCCTTCATAACTACTTTACACCACTGAACCGTTGAGTGGTAAATTGGTAAACACAGCTACTCTATACAGGTTTTAAGCCTCAGGGGTTGTGATCTCAGACACCATTATAAATCAGCTTTTCCTTCTGTCAACAAGTAAACGGTGCTGAAAATATGTGGTAATACATGGTCAAATATGGTAGTAAAACATCCCTGTGGCTCAACAGGGAACTGCAAGACATGTGTTAGATTTCCTCACATTCCTCATTTCCATGTGTTCATGAGTGTGTTATGTCTGATTGCTTCATCAAACTGTTGAAATAAGAGAAATCCCCATGTCTCACTCCCTCAATTGAAGATTTCAATTCCAGTGCAAAAGCAGCCCTGCAGCAACCCGTTTAAAAGGCATTTAACCACCCTAACCCTGTTTAGTAGTGAGTCCTGTGGAACTACTTGGTATTTCCACTTGACAAATACAGGGTGAATAAGTGACAGCCAGATACCTCGAGGCCCTAGACCTTCAGTCCTGCTGAACTTTTCATATTCACTGTTAATTGCTAGTTAGTCATTAAAATGATTTGATTTTCTGCTTAAGGGGTTGTGCATCCGTCACTGTGCCCAACGGTGACCTCTGGAGTAGCTGCATTTTTGTTTCTTCTAATTACTTCTAGGAATTGTGCCTAATTATCTAGCTAGAAACTCGTGGTGACGAATCCATCAGTAATGATCAAATGACTCTTCTGTTCCACTCTTTACTATTGTGGTCCAAGTCTTACTGCTCTCATTGGCCACATTTCCAGCCACAGATTTATAGATTTAAACCCGCTGTGGGCTGCATGCATGCACAACACCAAATTCAGCAGATAATGTCAAACATTGAACAGGTCCCATTGATTTCTTACTTTCTTAAAATTGAACTGTGTCCAAGGTCATTATGAAGCTTCATGAGTTGCTACACAGATATATAAACGTGGCTTACTATGATGTCCTAAATCAGTCATCATGTCAGGGGAACCCACACTGGGGTTATATGTCGCTCCTGGGGTTGTCCTGTTATTTTTGCTATACCTGGATGCGGTCGATGGTGCAACACCAGCTACCCAGATTTCATCATTGTCAGTCATCATCATCAACACCCCCAAACCTGCAGCACAGACACCAGTTGCTTGCGGAGAGAAGCCATCATTAAAAAAAAAAACTGTTGCCAGAGCAACGCTTTCCCTCTTCTCCCCCCTTCCCTCCTTTTCACCAGCAACCAGCTTCCACTCTCTCCACATCTCGCGAGACTGTGCGGTCGCTCTCATGGGCGCTCTGCTCACATCTCGCGAGAGCGCACAGAGAGTGAGCGAGCGAGCGAGCAGGAGAGAGCGAGAGCGAGGGAGGCGGTGACCTCATCGCCGTCGCGAGGCGGAGCGAACCGCCGCAACTTTGGATGAACTTCTGATTTGAACGAGCCGAGTGAGGCGGTCGGTGCACGGACAACAACAGGCACAAAGGTGAGGAGGAGCCCCAGAGGTTGTCTAACTACAGCCGGTTCTTTTTTTTATACCTTTACCGGCCGTGACGGTGTTTGTATACCGGTGTCTGACCCAGGCGAGAGCGTTATTTTTCTTCACGAAAACGCCGACAAGGTGGACGTTAATAAAGGTGAGTGCGCTGTCTGCCTACCTCTCTCTCCCTCTCTCTCTCTGATACCGGCGCCGTTACCGTTAGTTTTCGGTTAACAACCGTTGGAGCGCGCGAGTTAACGTTAACGCAGATTTCATGACAGAAAACTACACTTAGAAAAAAGTTTAGCTAACGTTCATAATTGAGCCGTGTGTGTGGCTCACTCACCAGCCTTTTACGTGTGTGTGTGTGTTGTGTTTTTAACGTTTAACGTGTCGGTTTAAGGCAGCCACCGATTCAGTCAGTCAAAAGACAGTTTTTTAAAATGAAGACAACGATTCACCGTGCGTCCTAAAGAAACAGGAAACCAGGCGAAAATCACCATCTGATAAAGGTAATTGTTGTTTGGTTAAGTCCCCGCGCAACCGCTGTATAATTGGGATGGCTAGCTGCCGTCTCTCTCTCTCTCTTGTGGCTTTTCCCGTCAACCTCCGCTTGTCTGTCTTACTCATGAAGCATGATCACATCAGAAATCTTGCCGCACAGTCATGCAATTTGCTGTTTTTTTTTTTTTTCCTTCATGGACATTTGCAAGCTCTTCCCTGCAAGGTGCGGATCCACGTAGAGATCCCTTTCTGCAGGGAAAGTTTCTGAATTGTTTCCTTTAAACCCCTCTGGGTTATTAAAATATTACTAATGGTGCATATTCTGTCACCGAGGAGAATAATGCACGCATGGGAAAGTTGCAGGGAAATCAAATATTAACTTAAAGCATCATTTCCACCCCAGTGCTCTGTCAAAACCAGTCTCATTAATCAAAATGGCCGTCTGTGTAGTCTAGTCAGATTTGAGTAGTGATGTAACAGTGCTACATTTAAGTGATGGTGATGGAGGTGTTCATAAAGGCTCTGATCATCAAATGATTTAACCCCAGAGTGACCACGCTCTCTCCCATGGCTTGATTTACACGCACTAAAGTTTGCTTATATGCAAGTTTGTTAGTCTGAGCTCTCCCCTGCCTTAATGACATCCTGAGAGGGTTTTTTTATTGTAAGTGGGCCCCCCTGCAGATGCTCTGTCTTCTGTTATTGCTGCCATTTCAACCTGTGGAGTCCGTCCTCGGGCTACCAGCTTCGGCCCCGCAGGAGGGGGCTCACCGAAACACACTGCTTCCTCCTTTGACAAGTCCTAAATGGACGCGTCAAAGAGATCTCATCTCCATTCATCGGGTGGCTCGGGGTGGGTCAAATTCTCAACTTGAGAACACAACAGAAGCATTAGAGATCCGAGACAACGTTTCAGCTGCTTTGTCTGCTTTGCTTTGGCTACCTCGGTCGCTGTGTCAGCCCCCCCCCCCAAAAAAAACTCTCACGTATTCGCAGTCGAACATCTCATGCCATCAGCCCTCCCTTGACGGCTCCTGTGAATGCCAAGGCTGAGCAGATCTGGAGGCTGTGTTGCATTTACAATATTAAGTAGGCTATTGAAAGTGAGTGTGTAGGTGGAGGCGCACATGTTCTGCAACGCACGTATCCGCCGAATTAAAGGGGAAGTAGGAGAGAGGATCATCAAATAAAAGGTTATCAAAGGGCTTTTGGGTTGTGGGGCAACTGAAACATCTCTCTAGGTGTTCACGGATTAAGCAGCTGGAGTTGGCTCAAGACTTGTCTTAGAAAGGGGCTTCAACCCTCTCCATTAAAAGTGCTGTAGGGGCTCATGTTGGGAGTTTCTTTCCTGTCGTAGCTAATGCTTGCAAGAAAAATCTTCATGTGTGAATCTGTATCCAAACGCACTGCGATCGGGGTTTCAGAAATCCTCTAATGTGGAGCCTAGGCATGTCTGGAACAGAGAAGGTTTTTGGCAGCACGCGGAGAGAGAGAGAAATCTGGCGAATGCAAAGTCAGGAGAAAGACGACATTTTAATCTCATAGCTGACCAGCTTGCACTTTCACTTGTCTGCGTGGAATGCAAAGTGCTGACGGGAACTGAAAATGGGGTCTTACCTGTTTACCACCTCCCACACTAACCTCACTATGTCGCCCTCCTCCCATACCCAGCTACTTTCTCGCATCTCTGCCTCGTTCTCCCCTTCTGTCTCACTTCTGTCACTAGTTCTTTACTCTCCACCTCCCACGATTCCCTCCTCCCTTCTCCCATCACTGATGGTGCCTTTTCCTCTCGTCTTGCTTCCTTCCTGTTGTGAAAAGCATGCCAGCACTCTGACATTTTCATCATTTCTGTCCACATCCCTCACCTTATCTCTCCTTCTCTTTTTCTTTCGTTCCTCCTCCCTCTCCCTTGTCTTTCCTTCTCCTTTTCCTCCTGCATTTCAGTTTCCCTCCCCTCCTTCTTCCCCTTCCTCGTCTCTCTGCATGCTACAGATTGGAATGTGAGTTCCTTCTGTTTAAGGTCTTGGGGTGGGCTGTCTCTTGAGAAATACCAGAGCAAGTAATACTCGTTAACAGTGAATAGATCACACTGCAGGGCAGAATGATTTCATAAAAGGACAGGGCCCCAGTAAATCAGGATTTTTCCTTCATAAACTTGGTCTTCTTGCTCAAATACTGTGCAGATTTTTACCATAACCTGAACATAATAACACCTATTTCAAGAATGTGCTAAATGCATCACTGCCAACTGTAATTGCAACAGCAGAATCACTCCAGGATGCCTTTAAGATGATGCATTACACGAGCTAATTAGCCATTATAAGCATGATAATTTGCACTAAAAACAAGACATGGTATTTTTGTAAGGTCTGACAGTTGACAGATTACAGGAGGGAAAAGGTTTGATAATGAAAGCGAGTGTCAGAGTATGAGATGTATCATCTCTCCTGTGAGCAAATTGATGGTTGCTTGCAGTGGAGATGTATTCTAGTGAGGCGCTGGTTTACTGATGTAAAACATGAGAATGGAAAGCCACATACGTGTAACTCTGTTGCATAAATTCAAGTTTTTAGATCCAGTTATACATTTTTAGATTCCCATTTTGCTGTTTATGTGCCCTGTTGTTTATTTGTTTTCCATCCACATTTGAAATATAGCTATCTGATTTGCAATTGAGTTGCACTCTGAATGTCAAAACAAATTCTGCGTATGGAACTTGAGACCACTATCTTGCAAAGATAATTAACACCACTGCAGATTCTCATTTTTGGCTGTGCGCTCTTCTCCATTCCATATTAATTTGACAGACAGTCCAGCACGTCTGGCTATCCTTCTAAGATTACAAAATCCTCATGGTAGTTTTAATATTTTTACCCCTGAAGCATTGTTTCAAAAGCCTGGGCCTGTGTACTTGCATTTGAAGTACAAGCCAGTATATTGTTTTCACTTAACAAAAAGCCCTTGCGGTGTTTTCTCTGATATTCGAAATTGCAAATATCTTTTGATCCACAGTCTTTTTTTCAGAGGATAAATCAGAAACCCCGTTGAAGCTTTTAGTCGGCTGTGTCAGGGCCTTTCATAGCAGCCAGAGAAGGAAAGGGAGGCACAAGAAGCATCAGCTAATTTTAGCCACTCTACCTGAGGTGAGCGGACTTAAAATCTAAAAATTTCCCTGCATCAGATACCTGTCTGTTTCTCCATTTTGTCGTCTCAGTCTCAACGTCCCAATTGGGTCTGTAAGAGTGGATTACAGCACATGAAAGCAGTGTGGATTATTTAAAAAAAAAAACAAGCTATGGTTTCAGTTGTGACAGATGAGCAAAATATCTATACAAACATGGAACAATGACTAGGCAAGGCTAATCCATGCAGAAGTAAACAGAGGGAACATACTGTACAGATGGAGAGCCGTGAGAGACAGAAACGTCTATATATTATGAGAACAATGCTTTAATGCTGTCAGCATTAGCTAGGAATCATAATTCCTACAATAATACAAGCCAGAGCGGACTGTTAACACCAGACAACCTAAAAAAACCCAAACCTTTATAAGAAAGATGGATCGACTAAGGTTTATTTTGGTCCACATTAAGAGATTAGATGATCCAATTTGTTTTTGTCCTACCAACCTCAACTCAGGGGGTGTCTGCTGGTACCAGTACTGATGATAAAAGTTCATTTAATATGCTCTAAAAATGACATGAAATGCTAGACTGTTAAAGCCTTTTAAGGAGGAAATGTAATTGACTACACTGGGAACCCTCTACCCAAGCAAAGCTGCAAGTTATTTCCGTTTAACTTAAAAATTATGCACTTGTAAGTCCAAACCTTTTAGATATGGAAATTTACTGCACTTATTTAGAGGTGTGAATCTTTAATTTGAATGCACAATGATTCTGGATGCTTCTCAATGAAAAAGGAATAGTAAAACAAAATAATTAATACAAACAGTATGAACTCCCTTTTTAGTCAGAATGTGCTTTCAGAAATCAGACTACAACAGTCTATACAGTGTATATTTTCAATACCAGTATCTGTGTGACCCACATCAGTACATAAACAACAACCGTTGCCAGTCATGTCAAATCCAGGAATCTGAAGAAGCTGTAAAATACAGGTTTTGGCATCTACGTGAATGAATCAATTCTTTGGATATTAGTTAGTTCTGTATTCTTTATGGTTGCAGACATAAGCTCAGGGTGGAAATGGCACAACAAGAGTCTTGTCCAGTTTGTACTTTCTAGTAAGTTTGTGAAAATGTGCCCAGATGTCTGCTTTCAAAGCGCTGCTCTATGTTTTATTACTTGCTGCTAATCTCTGCCTCCCACTGTCATATCTCCCAATATCTAAAAGTAATGCTGGTTAGCCAAAAATGCTCTGTTGGCCAAACATTCAACCACAATTCAATGTAAGAGAGCAATGTTGCAATGTAATGGTGCAACTTTATTGTCCAACTGAGGCTAGAAACCCTAAAAACTGATTATGTGGCGTCACTGCATCGATACAGAATCTTCCATGTCTGCATTACGATAAATCTTAGAATCATGAAGTTTCCACGCCTCCTGCTTCAGGAAGAAAGTCTAGTTGAGGATATCCCCCTTCCCCTTTTAGACATTTATTGAGAAAGAACCAGTTTTTGATACATATTTCATCTCATGGACCGAGGGGATAATAATCGGCCAGTTGTTGAGCTTGTTGTCTTTTTCTAACTATTATTCTACTGGCTTAAACCCACTATCAGGCAACATGTAGGTGCAATAACTTGCATTAAAAAAGAGAAACTAATTGCTGTTAAATGACGCCACTTTATCTGCAGCCTCACAGCGCTGAATATCCAGTATTTTTTAAAGTTGAGAGTATTTCCATGATTTAGTTGTGACCTGTTATAAATAGTTCGTAGAACTGAGTGAAAAACCACGATGAGGCAGCTGTCTGGTTTGAAGAGCTAAGTGCAGGTGTAACATGTGTTCATTAATCTGCATTAAAAATCGGTTTGTGTGTGAAATGGATGACTCTCTCAGGATCTGTTCAACTCTCCCTCTCTTTTTCGACTCCATTATGACATCACAAGAACGTGACTGTGCACAAGAACCATAAATCTTATCCCCAAACATGTATGGGAGCATAGCCGAAATTCCCACCAACTGCCTTGCCATCTGTTTCCAAGCAGACAGAGCTCTCAAATTCCGGTCTTGCTGGATGACTAAATGGATGTCACTACTGTTGGCTGCCTGGGCTGGTATTAGTGATAGGAGTGCTTTTCTGACCCTGTTGGATTTGTTAATTGCTGCTGTCTCTCCTGTGCCATTTTGGGAAAATTAGTGTGAGTGTGTGAAGCTGCAACCTGAAATTTATGCAAGCGATTTCTCAGGGAACTACAGAGCCATCCCAACACCCAAGATGTGATTTGAATTGTTGTCAGTGTCACCAGATTGGATTTTTTTGTACAACTTCAGGTTATTAGCCTAAGTAGAATTAATATTTGGCAACTCGTGCTTATTCTCCACTTTCAGAGACAATTTTTAAAATTAAAATGTTAAATTCCAATGCAGTTTTTGTGACTCAACTTTTTGTGGTTGAGGCCTTTGTTGTGGCTCAAAAAGTGACATCCATGGAACAGTTTTGTCTCAAATCTACTGATTTAATTCCATACCTGAGATGTTCATCTACTAAAGTTAGACATGGTCTGAGATGATACAGATAGACTGTAAATATTAAATAAATGTTAAAGATGCATGCTGCTGTAGCATCGTGGCTTCATAAAGAAGTTTTATTCTGGATATCCTGACACTAAATCGTCCACACTGGACTGTTTTTAGACAGATTTTTTTAGACTTGCTAGAATCTGTTATGTGGTTGGAGTCAGTCACTGCATATTGTTTTCTGCAGTATGAGCCATTTTGCCCGACAGTGAAGCTCCAACCTGAATGACATGCATGTATTGTGACAGAACATAATGCATCATCAAGTCTAACACACAAATGATCCTCTAACCGTTGCCAAAGAGGGTTTAGTCATTCCAGATTGCTCAACATGGTTTGACACAAGCAAGGCTGGAGATAAAGTAAAAGACAGCTCCAAATATAAAACACTGTATCGTGCTGATGATGGCTTCTACCTGAAAAACATTCAGCTTGAGGCGCAGGAGTGTTTATCTGTAAGTGCCGGCATTCTGTCTGTTTTGATACAAGCTCGGCTGCACTCACGGCTCCACGCAAAAAAACGCTGCAGGATCTCGTCAGATTTAACTTCAATTTCTTTGGAGGACAGAGCGCGATATTACTTGTAGAACTTTTTAACAAAATATGTTGTGGAGGGAACATTTCAGCATGACATCTTGATCTTGTAGCTATGACCAGTGTTCGGGCATAGAGCATCAGTCTTATTCTCCACAGCTGATAGCAACAGACTATGAATTTTAACCATGGCAGCAGTGTCAAATAGTCCACCCGATCGCATGCTGAATCCACGTCCACCTAAACTGATGAGCAAAATCAAACAATCATAAATCTCAGTTAAACACTAATACACTCCTGTGGGCAAATCTTCTGTCAGATAGAGCTACGTTTTTACTTTTAAGATACTGCGGGAAGAATAATAGTCATATGAGATGGAAGATGATAAAGAATGTTTTGCGGGCGAAGCACTTTTATTATCTCAGGTTTTACCTGAGGGGGCTCTGTAATTGGAAGTTTTAGCCATTAAAGTCTCATTCAGACTGGATTTGTTTCTCGTGTAGATTAATTTTAGTCCTCTCCGAATCACCCAAAACTCTTCTCCCCCTTTCCTCGTGTTAAGCCGAGCCCTAAGTGCTGTTTTTTCCTTTTTTAAGCATGCTTTACTTTCTTTTGTTCAATGATAGGGCGATGTAGCATATTTTTGTACGACAAGCTCAGTGTCCTGAGCTATTCATCAACTCTGCATGCAAATCGAGTTCTGTGGGGCGCAATGAAACAAACAACCAAATGAAAAATAAAGACAGGCCCTGCGTGTCATAATTTCAGCTGCTTTTAGCATATCTGTGCTGTGAGGTGTGTGTTTGTTCTGAATCACCTACTGTCATTTTGCACTGGTTCAAATGCCATCCAGAGCAATCAAACGGAGCATGAGTCTTACCACCCGTATCCCCCTGGAACATTCGACCTATCCTCATGGGACTGTGTTGGCATCTGACAGTCTGATGTCATGGGAGTCCACTCTGTTTGTTTGATGCCTGAATTACTCATGGTCAATTATATTACATAATGCACACAGTTCAGTTCAGGAAAAGAACATTCCCACCTTATGCATGAACTGTATATATAATATCTCTCCTTCTGTGGGTCCAAGTACTGAAAATGTGATAATTCAAATAAAGGAGAGCACACCAAAAATACTAGAATACAAAAAAATAAGATCATCCTCTTGAGTTACAATTTATTCTGAACATTCTACTTTTTAGTCAGTTAATGGTTAATGTCTGACACATTTTGTAGATGTTTGTGTCGGGACCAAATATGTGATTTCCTTAACAGACTCTTGCTTTTCTCTTATGCCGCTGCAGGGAAACCTCCTCTGACGACAGTCACACAACCAGGGGAAACAGAGGCACCGGA
The DNA here is from genome assembly GCA_023373845.1 of Nibea coibor. Lineage (NCBI taxonomy): Eukaryota > Metazoa > Chordata > Actinopteri > Sciaenidae > Nibea > Nibea coibor. The sequence goes on from CM041730.1 coordinate 16,341,918, forward strand.
TTAAAGGAAGTCATATCCTGGTCATTGTTCATCACTGCTGGATAGAGTCGCCTCTCTGATCGAAAGGAAACTGTTACTACTTGAAGTTCGGAAAGCTGTCATCTGTTTGCAGTAAGTTTTCTTTCTTTGATTGCATGCAATCTGTACAACATGCAGTGTATACAACTCAAAGTCAGCTTTGAAGCCGCTGCCTGTTTTATGTGATGAAGACGATATAAGGGATGCTGTGTTCTTCTGTGTCATACCACACATTGCAGATCTGCCACGGCGTGAAGAGATGGTCCAAAGAGGAAACTTTAAACTCAACAGGCTTTTAAGTTGTTACGCGCTCTTGAAATTGATTCATTAAGTGTGCTGTTAATGGCAGTGTTTGTGATTTCGCTGTCAGATTGAGTTCTCCTTAGCTGTAATGTTTGAGTGAGCTTCAAAAAACAGATAATCATGTTTCCTTGTTGATGTTTCTGGTAATGTGGCTGCTCAGGATGGGCACTGTTAAGATGCTGGGATATCTAATCTATGTATAGATGTCTGGTTTAGTATTCACAATACCTTCAAATGTCAGTTATGAAAACAGATTCTGTCGAAAGGAAGTTTTGCACTGAACATTTTGTCAGAGCATAGCAAAGTTCCAGCCTTCTATGACCTTGAACAGAGCAAGCAGTAAATAGACAGACGGATGTTTCTTGCTTCAGCTCTTGCTTTGCTAAAAGCATTTCTTTCACTGGTCGTCTGCCATCTACATTTTTGTCTGCGGGTGGGTAGGTGGTGGTTTCATGTCTGCTTATATCATGTTTCTGTTGCAATATTTAGTTCAGTATAAAACAGCATGGATCTAGTTTAAAGATTCCTGCAAGAATTGCTAGTCAAGGAACTATGAGGATATGCATTCAGTGAATTTTCGTTGATGTCATATCCTCACAATGAAAGACATCTTGCTTGGGTTTGTGGCTTCCAAGGAGGTCCTAGATTGTCCCAGGGAAGGTAAACTCATAAATCCATCCTGAGATACTGAAAGCAGCAGCAGCAATAGCTCTTGGCTGAACCCTCAACAGCCTTCCTGCTTTGCAGATCCATGCACTGACACCATGCCAGAGATAATGCTGATAGTAGTGAATTCCTCACCAACACTTTTTAGGAGCCGGATACAATGTTCTTTTTGTAATTTTCTATTTTTGGCTGTTTTTATTTTCACTTAATCGGTTACTTGTTTGGTCTATAAAATGTCTATATGACAATACTGTAAAATAGCCATCACAGTTTGACCACAGTGGTGGCTCACAACAATAGCTCAAGGCATTCAGTTTACACTGATATAAAATCATTATTATGGATAATTGTAACTTTTTAGAAACTGAACAGGCCAATCCTTGGCATTGATTCTGAAATGATTTGCCGGCCAAGTCCACAGACTGAAATAAAAAAGGCTGGAAGATCATTCTGACTCAAGTCAAATCAAATCAAAATAACTTCATTTACATTTAATCTGTGTAAAAGCATCAGCGCAAACACCACACATAACCAGACGGACGACGAACAAAGAGGAGACGACATACAAGTGCAGCGTGGACCTGCAGACCATTTCTCTCTAAACCACAAAAATGAGGCCACAATGCCCAGGCTTCAAACATCTGGCTTGCAGGTGGTGGGAAGCAGAAAACCAAAACAGGAAAGTGGCCTGTCATGATCTGCAGTGCTCACTGCAACCTTTCTGCACACTGTGCTCATCCAAGAAGGGGTGTGTTTTGGCATGTTAGGTGATGGCCTTGAAAGCCAGAGTGAAGTTTCCATTCTAGGGGTTTAATAGATTTCAGGTTCACGGCTTTGCAAAGAGTAAATGTTTGGTAAAGCTACATCAGCCTTTCACCGGGGTCATCACATCATGCTTTATAGCTGAGCCACGGGTGCACAATGGCATGCAGAGGAATGTGTGAGTATGCTGTGTGTACACAATAGGGATGACCTCATTGTTTTCAATTTCATCTAAGCTCAACATACTGAAGAACAATGAAATCTGCATGCCATGCTACCCCCTCCCTCCCCTCCCCGCACTGTGTATGTGTGTGTTTACGTCCCCGTCTCTGAGGTGTGTATTTACCTTCTAGTTTACGGAGGTTCTTAAAATATTTACTCAGGGTTGAACTGGTTAATGATTATTTGGACAAGCGGGATTGGAAGTGTTCGGCTACACACACTGGGGTCCGTTGTTGCAGAGAAACCAGCTCCAGTGGGCTTTGTTCCCGTGTGTCAGTTCATGAATGCAGTCCTAACCTCTCTGACCCTCTCTAGGATGGAGGGTGAGCTATTTCTCAGCTAAAATTTTATTTTATGCTTTCATTCCCACTCACTTAGAGCTGAAACAATTAGTTCATCTGCTGATCAATAATTAACAACGATACTTTGTCCTCTGATAGTAAACTGAATAACCTTGGTGTTTGGACTGTCTGTCAGACAGAGAAGAGAAATTTCATAGATCAAATTGAGATCAATAATAGAAAATAATAGTTTGTTTCAGGCCTTTAAAGGGTTTAAGAATTCCCCAGTGTTCACAAAAACAGCTTTAAATCGTCACTTACCGGTAACCGGCTGTCATCACTCAGTCATGCTCACACTCCCGTTGACCTTGTCAGTCAGAACACCTCCCCTGCGCCCTTCTCTCTCTCCTCCCACACCTGTTTCCTCTACATCACTCCCCATCACCACAAACTCAATGTGGCTGCCTCATTACCCGGTCAGTCATTCTTTGGGCGTTAGACTGCTTTAAATGGTCATCGGAGAGGATTTACCACATAGTACTTTGATCCATACCAGTGGTGTACTGACACTTTCTAGCTAATGCCTCCGTTGGGTCTCTCCAGCTGTGAGGAGGAAGTCTCTATCAGTGGTTTATGGATGTGAGACGTGTGAGCTTAGGCAAGCTGCTGTTTTTCATTTACAAGCAATCGGCGCATGGGAGGAGAGTTGACTGCCCTAGTGGTACCGTCTAATGACAGCGGTTCAGTTTAGAAGCAAAGCGTCTTCAACGGACCCACAGGGTTGTTTTTAATGAAGTGACTGCCTGAAGCCCTTTCCCATCTCATAAAGCACTCTGGGGAAAATGGCCACGGTTGAGGAAAGGTTGAAATGAAGGGACTCACTCACTGCTGCCATTATTTTTTTTTTTTCATTTCGCCATCACTGACATTAAAGAAGTGCCCTCTTTGTCCTGGTTATATTTTTGTAGTGAGTGAGTGCGGTAGTTAACAGACCCCCACTAAAAAACACTGGACTGGAGTAACTAATCTATCAGGGGAACATCCCGGATTATGTCAGTAACTCTAAAAAGCCAGGTGTAGGATGTGTGTGCACATCAGTCAGGATGATTGTATTTGGACATCACAGTCAGTACCCGAGATGAGAAGAGCATCTTGGGGGTTGTAGCTTAAAGCACCACTGGTTCTCATTGCTTCCTGATATGAGATTGAATAAGCTAATGTTGCCAGGCAACGGGTGCATTTCCACTTTTGGCAAGTATTGCTTAGTAACAAAATTTGTTTCCAAGGAGTAAAGGCAGACTCACTGGTGGGATCAATGATGGATACAACTCTGGAATTTAATCCCCCATTTTAAGGAATTTCAAACAGCCACTGTGTTAAACAACAGCTGCAGGGAGTCTGCACCTCACATGTGTGTTATTCCAGTGAAGGAATCAGGAAAGCAAAGGTTATATGATTTAAAAAGACAGCAAATATTGTTGGACAGTATTCTCTCTGTTTTGAGTTTTCCAAAGCTGTGTCCTCCACAAATATCGCCACAGGTTGTCAGTACTGGAGCACTCTCGTCTCACAATGCACCTCTGCCTAGCAATGGCCAGTGGTGCACTAGTGAGAGGCGGAGTAGGAGGAGAGGGGTAATGTGAACAGGGCCTGCGGGGGTGGTGGTGCTGCTGCTGCTGTGTTACATAATATCAGATAAACCCAGCTGTGCTGAGCGTTGTTTAGCTCATGGGAGAAGTGGTGCGAGCCAAGCCGACCGATGGGTCCACCTGTGCTCATTAGAGTAGGTTCGGGATTAGAGCACAGGTCAGTGAACGGACTGACGCCGAGCAGAGCGGATCACTCGTTGTCAGCGTGGATCAGAGGCAAATTGAAATGGGCAAAACATGAAACAGCAGCACCAAACATCTCTCTTCCGGCACTGTGTTGCCATGGCAGCACAGTTGTTGTGTTGCCAGAAACCTTGGAGTGTAATGATAATGCACAGTTCCAACAACGGTAATTAGAAGCCACTTTTCTTTTTTTGTTGTTTCTTTCTTTTTTCTTTCTACAACTAAATCTTCCTCCTGTAGCGCTGTTTTATCCCTACAGCCACTCATCAGTGGAGCAATGCACCAGGATGTAGCAACCTTTCATCATGTGTCATAAAAGCAGACAGCTTACACTGGTTGCTACCGGTGTATACTATCTTCCCCCATTTGGTTGGCCATGTCTGACTGTGATTGTGGACAGGAACTTCTGTGAAGACTGTTGCTGTTGAATTTTTCCCTGGCTGACTGGTGTGTTTCTTTTGGCAGACTCTGCAAGCAGCATAAAGACTGAATAATATACTACAGGTGTCTTGCAGGAAGGGGCTTATCACCCTGCAAGCACCACTTTAAAAAAAAAAAAAAGGCTGTATCAGAGTCACTGTTATTAAAAGCTCATCATGTTGCCCTCCCAGACCTCTGTAATTAAAGGAAGAGGCGTCTGTGTTTTTATCTCCAAGTCTTTGTCTCTTATACGGCATTTTAGCAAGACACACAGACAACCCAATGTTCTCTCGCATGACTCCCATTTAATAGAAGATTGTTTTGAACCAACACAGGCTGAAACCCACACAAAACCGTCAAACTCCTTTTATAGACATCAGCCATTAAGGGACTAAAACCGTTGAAATGTTTTTTTGGGGGTGTCGGTTAGCTCAGTAGGTAGAGCATGTACAAAGGGCTCAGTCCTTGCTGCAGCGGCCCAGGGTTCAAATCCGATCCGTGGCCGTTTGCTGCATGTCATTCCCCATCTCTCTCTCCCCACATTTCTGTCACTCTTCAGCTGCCTCTGTCAAATCAAGCTTGAAGAGGCCCAAAAATATCGTTATTTTTTGGGGAATTTTTCCTGTTCTGAATCGAGGGTCTAAGTATAAGATTGGTTATATAAATTAAGTTGATTTGACTTAACTTGATAGAAAGTGGGAACTAGATAGCCATAAGACAGGGTAGAGATGAGGCAGAGAGGTAGAGAAAAGGAGGGAAAGGAAGACGAATGAGAGGGAAACAGTTGAGTTTCGGCAGGTAAGGTGGAGAAGCAAATTAATGGCCATTTGATCTGTACAATAGGGGGAAAAAGCAGAGAGTAGCAAGAAATACTAGTAGAGCAGCAGAGGATTTAGAATGAGAGAAAGGTGAGCCTCGAGAAGATCCAGCCCCCACACTTAATTGTTTTGTTTTGCCAGGAAAAGCCCCAGATGCCTGTAGTCAAGCAACGGCTTGACCCTTTCTTTGGATGTGAGCTGCAGGGCTGAGGGCACTGCACAGAAAGCTTAGCAGTAGGTCTTTTATTCAAAGGTCTTTTCTCTGTTCTGCCCCTGTGGGAGGTGCAAAGCCTCACATCTGTCAAGTGTCACAGGATTTGTAGTCTGCAGCCCTATCCTCCTCCTCCTCCTCCCCTGCCATCCCTTACGAGGGCGATTACCGAGGAACCCCTGCACACTGTTTCTCACAGCCATTAAACATGCACTTGTCAATCTGCCCCCTCGTCTTGTGACCGATGGCCTCACAGCCAGTCGACTCTCAGCTGGTTTAGGCCTAATCAATGCAAGTGCAGATTTTCTCCCTCAGTGGTCTCCAACCATGTGCCTTTGTGAGACATATCCATGCATAGTTCCAATCCTGCACCGCCATATTTGACTGATTAGTGATGCATTGCCCTTTCAATCAAGTACTTTTGAGTTTGATTGGAATGAAATGATGGTTTGAGATAACTACTTTGCAGCCTCGTGGTGCATGCATGGTTTCACAAACTATCTATACTGTATGTAATTTCCGTTCCTGTGGGCTGTGGTTGTGAAGAGTCGCTAAAGACCCACCTTTAGATAAATTATGTATCGCGCTGCACCTCACGGGTTTGGCTTGAATTATTTCTAGCCGACCTCTGCTGTCACGGCATTAAATGTAGAACTACACCACCAACCAAAGAGCTGGTTTGTCAAAACATTGAAATTTGTTTATGTCTTTATTTACAGTTGACCGCTCTCCACTATTTAGTTGATTGGTTAACTTAAGTGTCCGCCCACAGAACCTGTCAGACGTTGTCCTCGGCTTAGCCTGTCAGTGATGTTACCTGGGACTATGTCTATGTATGTGTCATCAAAACAAAGAGCGAGAACAAGACTCTGCGCTAATTGCTGTAAGTACAGGGTTTCTGTCTTCAGGTGTCAGGTTTGACAGCGTTACGGTACATTTTCCTCTAGAACTCCGTTAGAGCTGCGTGTTTTTCTTAGCTTTATTTCGGAGCTCTAACTCCTTGCCAAGCGTATGTGTATGGTTGATAAATTGGCGGTTGATTAGCAGATTCATATTTCCTGACTTCATGTCCTGTGAAATAACACCCTTGCAGACAAACAAAGTTAATAATACTCCATTTGATTTAAAACGGTAGGATAGAAATCAGATCATATTGTTAAGAATTAGATCAATTTGCAAAAGAGTGGACTGGCTGTCAGTTACAATCAGCCTCATCTGTAATTATGTACTAAAAACAAAGCACGTGCTTCCATTGAGGTCATCTTGATTCCAAAAATACTGGTATTAAAAAATGATACTGCATACCACGACAAAGAAAAGTCACTGAGCACATATTGAAGACCAGCCACAGTGTTTCCCCCTATTTCTGGTACTCGCTATTCTCATGTTTGCTCACAAACTACTACTTCTGCTCGCCTTGTTTTCCCTTCTATTTTCCTTACACACACACACCTACACCTCTGTCTCTTACGGCACACCCACCCGCTTGCACACACACACCTACACCTCTGTCTCTTACGGCGCACACACGTGCTTGCCCTACCTAGCACATATATAGGAAACAGTCAGTACAGAAACAGGATTTTATTGGCTGGCACCTGCGGTTCTGTTTTCACAGCAACAGGTGAGCCTTATTGTTAATGACATAGCTGATAGGAACCAACGTGGTACTGAATGACAGTGACACCAAGCAGGTATGTTCAGCGTTGCTTTACCTGGTCTGTGCTTGTAAAATAAGTCCTGAGTCCGTGTCCTCAACATGATACCAGATGACATCTCTCTCTCTCGCTGTGTGATCAGCAGACCGCACAGGAGGAGGAGAGTGAGGACGATATTGTCCACCGAGTTCATTTTGTCACCCCACTGGAGTTTACAGGCGTACATATGACTCAGTAGTTGGTAAAACGATTACCAACTAGAAGGGCTTCTATTCAGAATCACCTTGGAGATACGTCTACAAGTGTCAGTGGAAATTTAGTAGGACAAAGTAAGAGTCTTTATGGTGACTTGGTTGTGCCATGGCTACGCCTGCCACTGTCATTGTTTATAGTGTGAAAGCTAGTAAAGAAAGGATTCAGAGACAAACTTAAAAAGCAGCATGTTTTTGTTGTCAGGCTTTTGTGGGCTGGAGTTTTATGAGCTCTGAGGCCTGGGATGTGGTAGCTGTGATTTATAGCTTTCATTATCAAGATTTTTACCACACCGTTTGTTCCCAATAGAGACTACACAGTCCTACACACACACTTGAGGTACTGTGGAGGCTTGTGCTTTGCCAGATTGTGGTGAGACAGAGGTGTTGAACAGTTAAAGTTTTCTGAGGTGCAGCCACATGGATTAAATATTAATACTGTCCCAGATTTGTACTGGGGGAGGGGGTGATGTGCAGGTGGCTTCTTTATCGTGATACAGTGGTTTCATAACTATACCGTACTCCATCCGATGTTATTATTTTCTTTTTCTTTGGGACTTCCATACAAACAGAAACCGTTGCCTCACATGGGACAACACTTTCAGACACAGTAAAACCTGCACACACAGACATACACACACTTCCTTGGCTACCTGAATCTTTGATATTTCTTTGCTTTTCCTGTACTCACTGTGAGGCGCAGACACAGAAGTCAGGGGGGGAGTGGAGAGAATGGAAAGATTTTACCAGTTGAACTTTTGAACCTCGAAGATGGAGACAAGTGCTGCGTCCCAACCTAACATTCCCTTTTCGGTTTCTCTTTGTAGGGAAACCGTCTGTATGTAGTGCTCTTTGGCCTTCAACCCTTCTTCCTCCTCAGATTTTAGCATGTCCTTCTGGACAACACTTTGTGTTCGTTCTCTCTCCACCTCATCTTCCTCTCTCGCCCCGGCCTCTTGCTTGCAGACTTCAGCTCTGGTGTGATTTACAGTCATCGAGGAGGATCTGCTACTTTGGTCATGCTTTTCTTGCTTGCCACATTTTCTCAATTCCCCTCTGTGCACAGATGATTCCCAGGCTTCTCCAGGCACACACAGTCTTTCTCCTTTCGTTTCTTTTCCTCCCTTTTTCTTCTTCGTTCTCGGCACTTAATTCTTCTCATCCCTTTGGCTTGATGGCAGTGATATTTGGCTAAAAAAGCAACCACGTCGCTGCCCTGGCACTTAAATGTTGTCTCCTCAGTACTCTTGTGATTAACATTAATTCTCTCAATAGTCTCATACTATGTTGACTCGTGGAAAATTACACAAAGTTGCATAGACACCCACATGTGAACCAGTCATAAGCACACACTTCTGATGACTCTTACCCTGATGATAGTAAGTCAGAGGCTTTTGTGGCCGTTGGGTGAACTCTTCCTGGCAAGTCAGGAGCTTCGCGAATAGCTTGGAACGTCAAAGCTCACTGGCCGTCGGTGCAAGCAAACACACACTTACGCCAGGTTTTTCTGAATAGTAACAACAGCAGCAGCTAAAAGCAGGCATAATCCAGGCTCCACTCTGAAGAAGGTTTAACCGACAAATAGATTTGATACAGTGGCTCCGCCAGCCTGTACCCTTCTTCTCCAAAGAGGTTGAAGAGTGTGGGAGAGGAAAACCGAAGCTTATGTCCCCATGACTGAAGAATGCAAAAAGTAAGCAGCTGAGACTTGATAGAGAGCTGTGGCCAAAACAATGAAGATAGATTTAGAACGGGCAGAAAGTGAGGATAGGTGGCAAAGGAACAAAGCTGCTTAGGCTGGCTCGCGGTGGCTTTGAAATGTCTTTGAAATGAAATCCACCGAGAATTTGACGCACTTTGAGTTTCTGCAAGTTCCCTGAGCTTCCCCATGCACCTTCATGGGGTTTTATACAACACACATTCATTCCTTCGATGTATCACGTTGTACCCCGCACTTTATTGACTCACTCCTGTAATGTGGGTTATTCTCTTAACAAGGGGTGTGAGGTTGGTATTTTTATGGGCCATTTACAGAAAGGTGTTGATTTTACATCAGTGCAGTGCTGTATTTTTTTTCCCACAGTCTTGGCATTTGTAAAGCATTGCCTGCTGAGGATTAGAGCCCAGGCTTAGGTAGAATGGGTTACATAAGAAGTACTTAAAAGGTGCTAATTATTCTTCCAGGTGAAACGCTTCTTCTCAGCCAGACCAACCCAAACCAAATGGCACATGTGGCAACTCAACACACAATTTGTGTGCAAGAAATGGGTTACAATGGCAACCATCATATTTTGGTTGAGCCTAATTCATATCAAGTAAATTCTTTGTGAAAGAAAACAAAAGCCAGTAGTCAGGATCATTAATTCCCCCTTTGTCTGTGCCGCAAGAGGCACAGGCTTTCATCACTCTCCATGATTACCAGAACAGGAAAAAGTGTGTTATTGTGTGGTTATTGGAAGGTTATTTCCTCTCCCTCATGTCATCTGTCTTTTGTTCCTCAGAGCCCCTGACAGCATTCTTTTGAAAACTCTTGTGTGGTAAACTATGACACACACTAGGTCAGCCTGGCAAGTATTTAGAAAAGTCCAAAAAGTTCAACAAATTAGCCAGACATTAAAAAATACTGAAGAGAGATTTGTGCTAAAATCTCTTGATGTCTGGATGAAGGAAACCATTGCCAGAATGTTTTATAAAACTATTGAGTCATTTTTCATACTTTGTGTTGTGTATTGTTACAGTACAGACCAAAATTAAGTTTATCCTAATATGTCAAAGCCAAAGCCTGATACCGCTGATCACTTTGTGCCTCCATTGTTGTTTGACTCCAAAACTATTAAAAACACACAAATAAGCCACACCATTGGACTGAATGTCATGTTCCTTTATTACAGTGAACATGGGCACTGTAATAAATTCTCAATCCCACGTACATTGTCGAGTCATCATAAATACTCAATAGAGCACCAAATATGTCCAAATTCCTGATCCCAAACAAATGTACTATTTCTGACCGTTATCATGAGTTTTACTAAAAACTACAATGTCTGCTGTTTAAGGAAGTGACAGAGCCTTTACTCAGTGTATCAGTGTTTTTATAATCCATTTTTTGTATATGTGAGTTCTGTTGAAGTTGTAAAGTATTGAAAGAGTGACTACAGCGCTGTTGATTTTGGTATTTTCATGGGATTTGTTGACGTTAAAACAAACATTCAGCAATGCTTTATCCAAACATCTTTATCCTATTAAAAACAATTTTTTGAAAAGAATCTGGGGTCGGATCTCTTTGAATTCTTTTGGTGTTTCTATTGTGGCTCCCAATAAGGATTTGATCCCTGACAAGGAGGAACTATGACCATCAGTAGCTGACTGCAGAGAGAAACTAGCTCCTTAAAACCTCTTCTGCTTTCTTGTGTGTCCTGCCAGACATCTGGACATTGTCTGTTTTACGACCTGCAACTTGAGCTAATGCTCTGTCTGAATCCAGTATGCCACAGCATGATTTGTAATGTCAAGCTGTCTCCTAAAAAGTTCTGCCAAAGCACACATTCTTCTTAATCACAGCCTTTTTTTGTTGTATTGGGTTTTGTTTTATAGCCAGTGCTAATGGATGGAACATGCTTCAAATCTACAGTAAGAATGCATTATCAACAGTTGGTCTTGTAAACTTTTATGTAATGTTTTGCAGATTGAATTTGACATTGATACTTGACTTAACCAGGTGGACATAATCTCTAAATCCAATGTAAACGGAGATCTTGTGTTTCATACAAGTTACAAACAAAAGCCGATGTCGAAAATCATAACTGTCTTCTCAAGGAGCTCCAACCCTCTGCTCTTTCACAGACACACACACACACACACACACAGATCTTTTTGCTATGTTTTCATGTTGATTTCAAAGTATAGTAAGGTGCCTTGTGTGCAGTCCCAGGGGCTGGTGCAAAAGCATCTGGAGAAGCTTGTGGCTTTGGCCTAAGACACGAACTCTCCTGCCAGCCCACTCTATGGCTTTACCAGCTCTGACCTGTTTTGCCTTTTTCATTTTCTTCCTTTCCTTTTCCTCCCTGCTCTCCAAAATCTGCATTACTGTGTCATCTGCGTGCCCTCTCTCTGAAAGTCTCTCATAGGATTTGGCAGATATTAAACAAGCCTCTCCCTGATCATTTTAGTTCTCTTCCTGATCAGCTTCCAGTCACAGTGTTCGTCATAGCTGCCATGCACAAGCTTGATTGGATTAAGTTGCTTTTAAAGCTCTAATTCCAGTGCATTCCTCAGAATAAATTATTGTTATGTTTAATAAATCATTTAAATAACGCTGAATTCTTCTTTGAGTCGTCTAGCTTTCTAGGGTTAATAGGTTAATCTGTGACTCTAAATTGTTTGTAGGAGTGAATGTGAGCATGAAGGGTTGTTTGTCTGTATGTGTCAGCCCTGTGATGAACTGGTGACTTGTCCAGGGTGTACCCTGCCTCTTGCCCAGTGCCATCTGGCTTAGGCTCCAGCCCGCTCTGATGATGATAAGCGGAAAATTGATGGAGCGCTTGCTAGGCTATCAGCTCTTCATCATATTGGATTTTCTGATGAAGCTGTCAAAACCGGAGGCTTTGGCTTCACATTTAACTCCCCTGTGTCATGTGTACCCACAGACAGACACAGGCCACACTTTATAAATGTGTTGAAACGGGGCTCACAATCATTAACTAGTAATCTTAACAGAGCATGACTAATAGACAAGTTCCTGAGAGAGTGGAGCCTCGCTCAGCCAATTGAAGTTTGGCCATGCTGCAGCAGCCACCACCAGCGTCCCAGTGGATAAGTGTTGGGGTGGAACGAAAGGTTGTCCACTTAGTCACTGTGCTGTATGTCTCATTCAAGTTGGTAGGCTCATTTCCATTTCCCATTATCTCCTAAAATGTGGGTCATGAATGTGTAAGCTGTCGGGCATTTTCTCAACATTAATCATACTCTCATGTTGGAAGTAACAGATAAAATAAAATAAACGTTTTTTTTTGTTTTCTTGACGGATAAGTGGCGAAAATGCCAGCATTGGAAGCAGTTTTTGCTCTGAGTTTGTCATCCCAGTTCTGTAACAGGTCTAAAGCATCTGTAGTATCCCAAGTAAACAGCCGTGGACTCTGTGTGAGTGTGAGATACAGTATGTTAGGATGACAGACAGAAATTCGGTGTAAAATTGACTCACGCTTGAGTTATGTTCGTCATTTCATCAACTAAGCAACTGTGGATAGTGGTAGAAAGTGTGAGTGTGTACTGAGCAACTGTATACATGTGTTCCAGTTTGCATAGAGTAGAAGGTTTTCCCCCAGACTGACATGGGCGGACCATTAGCAAGCCTCATTAGGCTGAATGCCAGCATGCAAAAACAGCCGACTGAGAGGTCCAAGGTCTGGTTCAGCAGCCTGTGCTAATAGCCTGACATATAGAGAGATGGCAATGATGCTGACTAGTTTAGGCTCAGACGATAAAAGCGTCTTTGTAGTTTCGATTGGGATAAAGTTTGTATTTTATTATTTTTTTTCCTGGCTCTAAATAGGACTCATCCTGAATTTAATAAAAAGTTGTTCTAAAAGCAATTTTAAGCACTTTCCTGTTGGTATTCAACAGTATACTCTTTAAATCACACACAAGTATTTATTCATTTTTAAATTACGAGGTGCCCGCCAGCATATTGCAGTGAGAGATGTGCCACCTTACCTGAAATCAACATCACCCCGTTAACATCCAAAGAAATGATTACACTTTTATAAAACATAACATTAACCCGGAGGGGAAAAAGGGCAGAGGTAGTGCGTCACGTGGCTGAGAAATCTGTTTATGTCATCCTCCAGTGGCTAATTCGATCACAGGATGAAATGCATCAGTGTTTGGGAAAAAATATTCATATGTATGCTTCTGCATAATCTTATAATCTGGGTAGTGGAAGATAAAGAGAACCCCAGAGAACACTGGGAACTCTGTTTCCAAGAACTCTTAAATCTCCCTAAATTATGTCATATCTGAGAATTTTTTTGGTGGATTAGTCACTGAAAATTGGACCTTTTCCTCTCATAGCAAGCAACAAAAAAAGAGTTTTGTCTGACTCATTCACTCATGGATGTGGTTAGCAACCAGTGGCACACTGTTAGCTCATTATGGCTGTCACAATATTATTTTTATATATTTCTTAAATTAGTTGAAATTATAAAAATCTTTCAGTTTTGATATGATAATCAAATTATATTGTATTATATTATAGGAATTTGCTGATGGTCATTTAAGTAAACTGCTGCAAACTATATGCACTGTGAGCTCAGTTTGTGAGCCGGGCTGCCCGGACTGTGAACTCAGTGCACAGGGGAGTGTTGAACCACCGAAAAGAGTTGAAGTGACCTAGAGAGTGAAGCAGGAGAGGGAGTAGTTTGAAAACAGATGATTCAGAGGAATAAGTTTATTTCACATCTGTTACACACCCACAAGCCTTCGCTAATCTCTGTCTGATTTGGTGCCAGAGGCTTGACCACTGCTTGACATTGCGCCTCCTGCAATGTGACAATCGCACATGCGCACATTGCCGTGTTGATGCTGAAACGATGTATCACGCAGCTCTGAATTTAGCCCTCAGTCACTTCAAGTCCGGGCCGTACACATTGTATTTGTCAGATCTGTCAAACCATGGTGCCATAAGTTGGGGCTAACAAGATAATTACTGGTTTTGTGATATCTGGGAGGCAGAATGTTAACGTTGGTAGCCAGGAGTACAAATCACAAATCAAGGCAAGTCGGATGAATTCATGGGACCACACAGATGGAATTTCTAACTAGTTTCTCTGCAGTCTGCAGAGTTGGCGGCTGCTGCCTCAGTTCTCCAGGAAAGGCGGCCAACCTCCATGGAGAGGAAATGAAATAGGTGTGTGTGCGTGTGTGTATGCATGTTTAGAAACATCTGCCAGACGAGTTGTTTGAGCTGTGAGCACACTGCACTGTTGTTAAAGTTAGTCACCACCGATTGTACAGGTACTGGCTAACATTATCAATGTCGATCACCTCTCTAACTACCCTAATGGATGACATATATTAGACCGTGGCTGTTAAGGTTTGTTCTTCATTGTAGTCATTAGAGATTATCACTGATATTTTTCCCCCACATGTTGGAGTTGATAACGAGCCAAACGCTGAGTCACACCTCAAAAATATGAACTGTGAGCCATCTCTAATATTTGTAGTGGAATAAAATGCATGAAACCATTAAGTTATGCAAACACTTTTGTAGGTCACAGGTCACAGAGTTGTCAAAAGGAAATCCAAGGCTCCTGTTGTCTCTGTCTCTCTTCCCTTTTTTTCATCAAGACTCTGTAGTAAAAGAGATCATTGTTCTCAGCGGGATTATTTTTTTTTCATAGATAAGGATATCAGCGGAAGATATCAACGAAAACTGGTCCCTGAAGGAAAGACGTATCACTGAAACCAAAACCAAATTCTGCTTCTCCAGAGCTTTTGGACAGGTTCAGTCTTGAAGAGAGTGTCGGAAAAAACTGACTGTTTGTAATGGAAATACCCAATCTGTATGTAATAGTTCAAGCTAGAAGTTAGAGTAGGACTGAATTTATTAGTCAATTAACAGAAAAATTAAATTAACTTGGTTAATTTACTGTGTACTATGGATGTCACCTTGTTTTTCACAAACTACTTGATCCAAATGAATCCTAGGTTTATTACCTCAAGTGCTTGCTATAATATGAATGAATGGAATTTGATCAGCTTAATTTAGTCGATATCGACATGAAAAATAGATACCTGTTTTTATTAAGGACCTGTTTCTCTTTCAGAGTCACCTGTGAGCCTTCAGGCTGTGTCATCTGCCATTCACTGGCCTTGACAAGACACTGGCATTATCGGTGAGTATGCAGCTTCATCTCTCGGGTTTGAGGGTTCTTCTGTTGCACTTAATCTTTCAAGAAAAGACCCCTGAACACCTGTGAGTGAATGACCCTGTATTACAGAGCTGTTAGAGGAAAAAGGACTTCTGTCTGTCATTGTCACCACCTTTGGTGACAACCATCCAGTTTGTGGCTTCTCACTTCCCTTTTTTGTATATTAAATAAATACATACATGCTTAAAAGGACTACTCTTATTTCGGCAGACTTTTGCTTCAAAGTGCCACATTTTCCACTTTGTTTTGTTTCCATCTGTCCTATTGAAATGGAGGGCGTGTGGTTATCTCACAGATTCAGACCAAAGCACACCCTTGGCTCCTGCCATCCCTGCCCTCCTGCTATGCCTCAACTTGCGGATTCGACAGAGTTTCCTAATGGACCGATAACAGCTTGACCAAGAGTTCTCTGTGCTCATCAGAGACAGACAGTGGATTTCACTTATCTAAAAATGGATCTCATTTAAAGCCTTGGTTGCTCCAAAACAAATATTTGACTGAACATGCAGAGTCAACAGAGGCCATGGTCCATTTCAGACTCATTATTTTGGGGGTATTTTTCTTCTGTTAGACCTTCAAGATATAGATAAACACGATATTTTGCCTTGTATTATAGTATAGTACAGCATACAGTATACCTAAAAATGTAACTTTTAGGCTTGCTTTTTAAAGCGGTCACATTTGTGATTCTTATACTGCAGCATGAAATCTTCCAGTCAGTGTCGACTAAGGAGAAACCAACACTGGGCAGTGAGTGTCAGTTCAGATGGCATGGAGGAAGTACCATTAATAGTCATATTCCTCACAGGGAGGATATGGCTGACATTTTCCATGTTTAGGAAGGACCATTAACACTTTTTGCCTACAGTGGCATCCTTTACATTAATTGGACATTGCCTCTCTTGGATTGTGTGAACAAACTCCTTCACCAAAGTGCAACACTAATTACGGATAATAAATGACGTACAGTAGCTACATCTGTATTCAGTGTGGTACAATGGACTGCAGGCCCATTAAACCTGTCTGAATGGAAATGTACTCGCTTTGAACAAACCCCCCGCTTCTCGTCCTGTTTGCCTTCTTCTTAAAGGTTTTGTTCAGCTCCCAGTAAATGCTGCACAGCCCTGACGACGTATCAGTGCTTGTATTACAGGCATCGATGTGTTTGTATGCAGCAAGACTGTACTTTGAGGACTCGTGCCATTATGGATGGTTCTCCCATCACCTGCTCTGCCAGCTGTGTTTTTACTAGTGAGATGGATGGCTGGCTGGATAGAAAGAAAAGAGTGAGGGGATAGCTGACTTGATGGACTGACTACTGGGTTACTTTATGTATCCATCTCTCTCTTTCCCACTTTCAGTCTCAGCATCTCATCTCCTCCCACATGCTCTCACATTGAGTGAGGAATCAATCCTTCTCACTTCCATTATCTCTCCCTATCTATCTCTATCGCTCTCTCCGCCACTTCATTCTGGCCATTCTCTAGCAATCGAATACACTTGCTGTAGGCACAAATGAGCGTGTGTCTCTCCAGTCCCACAGCAATCATACCACATCCTCATTAGGTCTATTCTAGTGGCCCGCCTTATCCTGCTTCATCCCTTTCCCCATATAATTGGGCAAAAACCTCTGCCTACCTGTCAGCAAGAGCCTGAATACAAAAGCTGCAATTTCTCCCTTACTGCCACAGGGTCTATTAGCAGTGTGTAGGTTTTGACAATGGCCTCAGAGCAACTATGGGTCATTGCTGCCCAGCGTTAGGTTCATCAAATCTGTGTATCCTGTGGAGTCAGATCTCATTCAGCCTTACAGATAAAGGCTGCAGAGAAAGAGGTGGCTTTGAAAAATGACCAATCATAACTAATGTTAAAGCTATGTTCTTCAGGTGACCCCGCGCAAGGCTGGGTAAACAGGTGTATGCATTTACAAAGAGAAAACAGTACAATAAATTACACCATATGTCCTTTTAAACCTGCATTTTTGCCGTGTATGGCTGATTCAAGTAATCATTGTGCAAACACAGGTGGATCTATCTTCTATGTAGCTATGATTTATGTTCCCCAAAGGACTCTTAACACAATTATTTGCTGTGTGAGGAGTGAGGAATCACATTTGTGCTGTTTTATTCTTTCAGGAGAGCTTTCCGTTGGTGTGTAAAGATGTAATACATAATGCTTTCAGTAGTCAAAGAGTGTTGAGCACAAACAAGGGAAAAAAATCGAAATAAACATTTTGTCGTGTTGTTAGGATTTGTGTTCTTACATAACAGCAGAACCTGTGTAGTGTTTACTTGCTTCTTGCGCAGTAGAGGAAATTTCAGGATCAACCGTACTTGCCTCAAATGCGAAGTTAATTTATGTAGCTTTTTATAGCACGTCATAAAGTTCTTTACTACAGAACAAACAAACAAACATTTGTGTCCATGTGACTTGACCAAAAAAACTGTTCTATGGAAATTCTGGCAGCAGTAAGAACAGACAACCCAAACCCTTGATCTGTGAGGAGGCTCTGTACCTAAGCTTAAGTTGCAGTTGCACTAATAGTCTCAGCTACAGGTAGTCCTAATGGAAAGAGAGCATGTGTCATAAAAGCAGCAGGGTAGTTTTAACACACCCTTAGAGTTAAGTTGATAATCTGCTGTTTATTGAGCTATTGCAGAACCCGTTTGTGAGTGGTTTTATTTCTCCTTGAAAATCACCCACACTCAATGTTGAGTGTGACTGGCTCAGCCGTTCCCTGTCTGACCTGTCACTTCCTCAACGGAAGCAGGAAGTGACTGAGATGTATTTCCTGTTGTAATGTGAGACAAATTCCTTAGCTAAAGCAAAGGATGGCACAGCCTTGTGTTGGAAAACAACAGCAAGGACCTCACTGTACAGTATATTTATTCACTGCACATTACATCAACCTGTATTAAACATAGACTTAGGTGTTTTCCTGTTTGTCTCGCATGGTGATCATTATCTAGTTAACATAGTAGGCCTTATCTTGGTTTGGCTCGACTGGCTCCATTTCACAAGTAAAGTTATCGCAGCATTACTAATATTATTTAGTCAGAAATTTGCATTTTGTTTAGTTTTATGTGGCCTTCGTTGTGCATTAGTGAAAATGTCTGGCTGGGCTGGGACACAGCCAGTTACCAGTTGAGCCAGTTGATCTGCCTGATCCAACTATACTTTGTTTTTAAAGGCCCAGTGTGTCGCATTTAGTGGCATTTGGGAGTGAAGTTGCTGATTGCAACTGACCAACTGGCCTCACCCACTCTTCCAAGTGTGTATGAGAACCTACGGTGGCCTCATTCTGTTGATATCATTTTAAGTATGCAAGTGATTATACACTAATGGAAACACTGGACCTTTAATGCAGTGAATTCATGATACAGTTGTCCTCATTTACATGTTATTCTGTTTCTGTTGTCAGACGAGAGACTGTGTGAAATGAGGGTGTAATGGTACCTTATAAGGACCGTCACTGTCAAGCTCCTGTGCTGCGGTGCTGGTAAAATCATTTCATGATCGTGTTGTAGTCTTACAAAGTCAACATAGATACATAAAGTTAATACCTACACCTGTGCTGTGTGATGAGTTATACTGACATTTAAAATGAGAGTTCACAGATAAGATTGAATGGGAAAGAAACTTTACTTAAGAAATCTTAACTTTACTGCAACCCAGCACCCGACTCACTGGGGAGGCTTGCGTCATTATTAAAAAAAAAGGTGTGTTTTTCCCTGTACACACCAAGCTGGCATTTTTAAGATTCATTCACTATAGGTAAGAAATGACTTTCAGTGCTTTTTAGAGCGTTGACACTGAATGAAAAGGAAGCACGTCTAAATTTAACTGGTTTAATGGGGATATACTCTTCAGACTAAAAGCTCAGGTGGTTATCTGTAGAATACCTCTGATGCTTTATTCATATTTCCATTCCTTATTTGTCCTTTGTGATTCCTGTCATTGCTGTCCATGCATCTGTCTGTCTGTATGTCTATCCTCCTCTGTCTTCCTGCACAGAGTGAGCTGCTTTCAGTGTTCAGTCCTACTCACTCCTCTCCTCACTGCAGTGCTGTTCCAGCTCACTGTTGCCCACGCAGTGCTGCGCCATTTTGGAAATCTCCAGCTCTGTCCTGATAGCTGTAATCCACGGCTTTGTGTCTCTGTGGCTAAATAAGTCACCTGTGCAGTGAGGCAATGCAGAACAAAATTCACTCTGTCTACTATCATATGGCTGAAAATATGTCCTGTGTTACATGTTTGAAGTGAACTTTGCAGTACAAAATTGAAACCGACCTAGTGAGACCATGCTGAGATGAACTTCCTGCTGGGAAACATGTAATTATCTTCTACATTTCTGTTCTGCCTCTCTCCCGCCGTCTCTGAACTTTTGTGTACCAGTATTTTGTAATGCATCAAATGGGTCATATAATTTGAGTATGCCGTCTGTTGAATTTTATTTACTCTTTATTTTTGATGACAGGGCTGTGGGTTGCTTTGCGCTCTCTACTTTATTCCTCTCAATTGTGTTTGCTTTTATTCCAAAATGTTCCTTTCTTAAACTCCCCACTCTTCCTCATTCCTCATCTTACCCTGCGTATCTCTTCTCCATCCTCTTTCTCAACGCCCTCTCTTCACTCCCTTTCTTTATCTCTCTACAGTACATCAGCCCCCAGCCACCATGTTAATTACACCGCACTTCTTTTTCTCTATTATTCAGCACGCTGCAAGTTCTGTCACCCTCACACGGCTGTGCCTGCCTTTGCTACATTGCCAGCGTTTTGCCAGGGTCTGCAGTGGCTGTTGAAATGAGGAGGGGGCGTGTACTGGTGCCCAGTTCAACAACAAATGGCTGTTTAGCGTCATCTGATTGGCACAGATTAGAGGGCTCTTGGTGCTGGTGCGGAGGTGGCTCTCGCAGAGGACCAGGTGGCTTCATTGCTGCTGTCTGAGTGCAGCTGACTGAGCCGTTTGCCTAAAACGTGTTTTACTATTTTAATGACATTTTGCTCCATTAAGTGCAGTTGAATTGATGACGATAGAAAAAATAGTTACAGTGCTCAAATGAAGCCACCTGATTTAATGATTTTATTTTTAGCCCTGTCACCTCGCTGCGATGTCAGACCAGACAACAAACAGATGCCACAGCACTGACAAGGAGGGATGGGGAAAATAATCATTCCTTAAATGCACTGCAGTGCGCTTGAAGAGTTAGCACTGATGCACAAAGCATCTTAATTATAATTCACCATTCACCATTTACATGTCATCTGCCATCTTAATGGCACAGCACTTGCCTCCTTCTGGCTGGCTACTTCTTTGCACTTTGATGAATAACATTTCGGTGGAAGATGATTTACTGAATGAACACGATGAACATGATGTTAATCAGCCTTAACAATTCTGCTCCTCGATCTTCGTTTAGTCAGTTTTAAATAACTAACTTGACAGATATACACAGCACAAAACACACATCTTTATTCAGCCTTTTGCTAGTATCACACTGATACTGAGTAGTGCGTCACTCACACACACACCATGCAGCTACTGCCAAATCTCTTTGTCTGTGGGGCATGAACAGCATCCTTCAAACAGGCAGCTTGGTTAGTTTCAGTTGCTTATTTTAGACTCTGGAGGGTTATAGTAAATGGATTGGAACCTCTCAGATAGGAGGACCTTTGTTCACTCGATGTGTGTCTGAGGTGCATGTGTGGATTATATATACTCTTTACTTATTCATTGTCCTACGGAGCCACCCAAGAGTGAACAAGGTGTGACACAATGTGTTCTGCAGTAAATGTCACCAGTAAGTGGGTTAGCTTTAGTTTAAGGTGCCGTAATACTCTGCGATGCCTTCGTGTTTAAATATGCATTACACTTGATCACGACCGTTAACAGTAGCGATCAGTCCTTTTTATGAAGGCAACAGTGAGAGTAAAGACAGGAAGCGTGTATGAGGCAAGAGCAATGGTGGGCACTGTGGCTTCAACATGCTGAAAACAAGAACACCACAATACAGAGGAAGCCCAGAGCAACAGTTTGAAAAGTCATTCGGTGCAAAATAAAAAAACAACACAACATCCTTTACTCACAGATAAGAAGAAAACATGCTGTCTGTGTAGGCCTTTTAATGTAATCTTAATGCCACTCCAGGCAGGTCGACTATAGATGCAAACCTCACATCCTGTCTGCCAGTCGACGAGGAAGTTTTTATGCCCCCAAAAACTGCGGCACAGGAATTGTATGAACTTATGTTGTGCCTCATCAATCCATTTAGCAACCATCTGTCTGTCTCATGGATGGGTACACAGCGCGGGCTAAATGTGCTTGTTATCTAATGAGGGGTTTTAAGCAGAATGACATAAAACAGAAAAATGTGCATAGAACAATATCCGCCTATCTTAACAGTACAAACTGAGCCTGCCCATCTTGTGCATTATTCATAAACTGTAAAATCAGGGCTACAGAAGCCAAAACGTTTCATATCAACTAGATTTAATAGAAACTTACAGTGGAGCTCCATGGAAACATGTTGGCTGTATGTGAAGGGCGGCATCTCAAACATGCACAGCTCAAAGATCTTGGAATGAGCAGGATAGGGTTTTTTCTTTTTTAATTTTTAGATGATGTTGTTGCATCAAAATTATCAGTCTATAAATAACAAATCAGGCTAAAGAAAGGGAACATCACTCTATCTGTATATCTATTAAGAAACCATGCAACCCCCACCCTCCCAAAATCCTCTCTGCTTGACATAAATAATAAATCAGCACTGTCACGACAGCAATTGGCTGTATAGACCTCATGCGACCCAGATACCACTGTCCTGTGTGCTTGGTCTACAACCAACCTGATGAAGAATAATTCATATGGGTTTTATTTGGATGGAAACATGTCAGTATTACACAAACCAGTACAACAACATCATCATTGTGTTATTGGACTACTGTACATATTTCATGTGAATTAATATTTGGTAAATAAAATCTGTGTTCATCATCTCCACTGTATGATTTAATTTATTTTCACTTGGTATAAGAATGCAGATGTGTAATGACCTGAAAATAGGAGAGGAAACTGAGGGTTGGACCCCTGAAACACAGTAGGAGGAAGGCAAGGAAGTGTGTGTTGTGTGTGTGAGGGCGAAACAGGTATTGTTGCCTTGCTTTGGCAATGGTTTGTGGCTTTGATTAAACTGTATTGCTGAGCATGCACGTCATGTTGTGATAAAGTCGCTCTTCCTGTGTATATATTCTCAGTGTACTGGCATGTTAACCAGTCTTTTCAGTTGTGTTGCTGTAGATACAGTGGAAAGACATATACACACACCCACACACACACATAGCTTATTTGTGTCATTGTTGCACACTGTGCCCTCCATTTCATATCACTCATGTCACTCTATCTGACCCCCTTTCCGCGTAGAAAGAGGCATCATCATAGCTGTTAACCCAGAGGGATTGAGTGAGGGCAGTTTGGACAGTGTTTACACCTAAAAACACAGAAAAGTGTGCAACAAGCGAGCAGGAAAAAAATGTTAGACCAGAACAAACATATTTAGTAAAAAATAAATCCTATACATGAGAGACAGGGAATGTTCTGGATTTTTAAATGGTTGTTATAGTGTCTCACTTCATTGATATAAACAGGAACAATTTTTTTTTTTAAAAAAGCATAAAACAATCCAAATGAACAGCACGACAACCAATAACCTCCCTTTTATTTTCAACAAAAACATAACCTTACAGGTTAGGATTTGTTTCCACATTAGTTCTAATTAGGTGTACAATGGCAACAGAGTGTAACTTGCAGCAAAGAGGTTTAAAACGGTCAAACATTCTGTTTTTAAAGACTTTTCTGTGATTGAACATATGGTAGAATAGAAGAATTTAATGCAAAGGAAATATAAGAAGCTGCCATCTACACTGCTTAAAATATTCCATTGACGGGATTTCACAGAACACTTACAGTTCATACTGAATAAAGGCAACCGAGAGCAAATCTGGTCCCTCACTCACCCAAGGTTGATTTGCCTGTCATCAGACATCTTCACATGTTATGATTCCGAGTATAATAAACTTTTATTTAGCCCAGATGACGCAGTCCGAGGTTAATCCTTGCAGCATTCAAAGCTTTTTGTTCTTTGTCTTTTCAGGTGAGTTGTGTGTAGAGATCCAGGCATCTACAGTCAAAGGGGAGCTGTGTCTATTTTTAAATCAAGGCCAGGTAAGATTGTTTTACATTCCTATGAAGTGTGAGTCAGCTTTGGTGAAATGCAAAAATCTCATTAAATCAAAAACGTCTGTGAATGAGACGATCAAAAGCCGCCGCTGCAGCTGGTCATATATGACTACCTAACTTTACAATTGAAGCTATACCTCCAACATTTAATCTTTCTATAGAGTCAGTCTTTTTTCACAGCGGTGTTTCGTAACGATTTTCAGACTTATTCATGAACAAAACCTTTCAGGTACCTGTAACCATAAGAGAATTCATATATTCCATTATTAAGGGACAGCCACTTACTCCTCTCATCACTCGATCAAATTTCAATGCTCATCTCCTCCCACTGCCCGCATTGCCGTTCTGCGCTAACTCGGGAGAGGGGAGTGTATGTGTGAACGCCTTTGCAATTTCACACACGAGAGAAGAAGACAACAGGACTTCAGAGCGCCCAAAAAGCCCATTTTTACATCTCAGTGAGCCGGAGAGGAGACCCCCGCACCGCCACCACCACACGGCTGAGCTCTGCAGAGGGAGAAAAAACAGCGAAGCAAGTTTATCTTTCCACACAATTACAATTTCACTTTGAAAGGCTCTGAGCTGAAACTCCAACACACTGGACTGCCTGCTGCCTGGCAGCTTTCAAAGAGAATAATGTTTGATTTATTTCTTCCTCGCCTATCTTCCCTCTGTGTCTTGGCCTAGCATTTCGTCATCTACACTCAGACAAGCTGAGATGAAAAGCTGTTTGGCTTTCAAATGGCTATGTAGCATTTAACAACACTAGACCGCTACTGTTTCATTTTGACACACGAGAGGTTTGAAATAGCTGGATATTGTTTAAAATGGGATGCTATTGGTGCAGAGCAGTCATCGTTGCTGATGTTTGTGTGAATTACAATTCCAGAAAATATTTCAGATCTGTTTTGAAACTCATGACAGTTTTTATTCAGTCAAGTTCGGATATGTCTCTTTTCCATCTACACTGACACTAAGGATTAAAATGAGACACTAATACCACCGAGCCTGGGAAAGACGACTTTGGTGAGAAAAGAAAATACTGTGATGCAACGTTCCTCATCATCTGGTTCCTTTGTTTGTGTGTATTTGTGTGTGAGACACAGAGACACTTGTGGGTGCACCCTGGATGTCTGAGTCATAATCTGGACCTTTTCCATGTTATTTTGGTCCTAAGGCACTTTATGATACCTACAGCGGCTTTGCACCCACTTGTGAACGAATGCATGTGCGCACACACACACACACACAGATATCTTGCCTTAACGGTCACACCTATGCCCAGCAGCATCTTGGCAGCAGGTGTTTGAGAGGACATGCTGTCAAGGTTTGAGTCAGTGTCTGTCTCTTTTTCTGATTATTTATAATTTACATTTTCCCACCTACATCATCTATTACCATCAAAGAAGTTGGATCTCTTTTTGAATTTTCCATTTTCTTAAGAGGCTTATTCCATCATTTCCTTTATGTCCAAAGTTTTTTTGGCTCCCCCTGCTTGTCTCCTTAGAGAGTTTGGTCTGTTCCCAAGGGTTGTAAAACCCATTAAGACGTTGTATGTTTTGACATGATGTGACTTGACTTGACTCACCAGTCGGTGTGGTAATGATGCCTCCCTTGAGAAACAAGTGTATAATTGGCAAATATTTGTTAACATAAAAAAAGAACCATGACAGCAGTGTATAGATTTTTCTTCCCTTTGTTTCTTTAAATCTTGTTGTTTTCTTCAGCCCCCTTCCTATGAAGAAAAATACTGCTCCATGATTACAAGGTGGTGATCTTCACTAAACACAGGCCTGGGAAAAACTATCCATTTTCTTCTACTACAATACAAGCTGATTAATCAATGCCGAGCCCTGATTCACTCTGCAATTGTCTAAAAATATTAACTGGTTCCAATTTATGTTATTTCTGAGAATACGCAGAAGAAAGGGACAAAAGATTTCAGTCTTTGCATCTGAGCTACACTCGCAAACAAACGCATACACACCCACAGAAACCTCCGCTCAACTTTTTGTGCCCTCTCTTTTCACGAGCCTTTCTATGACTGTCTCTCCTTTCATTGTTCAGCAGTAGCCTCTCTCAGTTAGTCAGTTAGTTACACAGCCCGTCTGCTCTGTAATTTTCAGGTGTGTATGACTCACTGCACTGGAGCAGATTCATAGTTACACTGTGTCCATACCGGCACAGCTGTGCTGCTAGACAACAACCTGTAGCAGCCAGAGACATTTTAAACAAGTACGAGAAGCACTACGGTTTACATATTTTTAAATTTCCATTGCAGCAATAATGACGGCCTTGTGACATTGTGCTCTTTAGTGAATTAATCCATAAATATTGTCTTTTAATTTCATAAAACTGAACTGATATGTAATCCATAGGGGGCTTCTCGGAAAAGGACTGTGTAATTTGGCTTTAATTATGGAGAAAATTGACGTGGTGTTCCGTTGGTACACTTGAGATAATTATTTCCAATTGATTGCTTGCGAAGCATGGAGTCTCATAGCCAGTGCACAGCAAGTCAGTTGAACATGTAAAAGTGGCGCCCACAGACAAACAAACAGTTCAACACATGAATAATCAATTAATAATGAATGATATTGCCTCTTATTATACTTGGAGCAGCTCTTCAATTAATAACTGCTTATAAAACAACTATAAACAGTCGGCGCAGCATGACGTTGAAATCAGACATCCAAAACTGTTAATAACACGAGTCCCTGGTCCCGTCACAGTTACTTAACCTCACAAGTCAGCATGACATCATATTAACTTGCGCCACTGTCTATCACTGTGACACAGGTCTGCTAAATATCATGAAGTAATACTTACCTCACTCTTCAGGAAACCACAATGACATCGTCATGATGTAATCTTCATAGAAGCCTTTCCTCTACTGTTAGGAACTCTCCATGGAGAACAGATGCCAAACAATGATAGCTCGACAGACAAGTGTGTTGGGTTTTTATTTACTGTCTATTTTAATATAGTATTGACGATGATAATAACAACAACACATCTGATTCATTTAGGACATATTCCAAAGTATTGCTTGTCTAGTACTTCACAGAACCTTGGGGAAATACCAGCACCAGTACAAGTCAAGCACAAGTCGTATCTTCTTCAAGTCTATCTTGAAACAACGCAGTTATTGGCCATTGAAGTCATTTCTCTAATGTAAGACAAAATCTGTTTCACAAGCTTCAGCAGTTTCGAGTTAGTCAAATTAAGTAAGCATCATTTGAAGTTACAGTCTTTTTAGCACCGAATTGCCTCAGGGGACAATTGCCTATTAAATTCACTCTCCAATTACCAGATTTGTAACTCTAATATCAAACGCTTGTTAGGATATTGCAACAACACTTTCATGGTTTGGTAATGTCATGCTGATGATCCCAAACACCATTATCAGTAAGATGCAAATAAGTCCCCCTGTTAACTGTTTCCAGTTGACTGGGCCAACAGACAATCTTGGTAGTACTTTGCCGCATTGAGCAGTAATGCCACATATTTACCTCAGGAATCGACCTCATTTAGACACTGCTAAAGGTTACTGAGTATCTGTCAGTGTAATTGGTCCTCTGTGACTGCAGAGAGGCAGACTATGCCACAATCATTCGTTTTAATTCCCAGTCTCCCTAACATACAGTATAATCCTCTCTCCTCGCAATCTGTTCTCTAACTCTTTCTTTCGCTGGTTTTCACGTTTTCAGTGTTTTTTTTCATTCTCCCCAACCCTCATTAAAGAGTACTACACAGTCCTCAGAGGAGGAAGAGAAAGGCACACTGCAGGTAGTTATTTTAGTGTGATTTCAGATGCATTTTTGGCTTATAGTGGAGGGCAATGCAGTGTTACTACTCTGTGACTTCTACTGTTGTACCATTAGAAACAACAGTAGAAGGAAATGAATATTTCTTTCTCTTGTATCATTTAGGGGGAATAAAATTGAGTTTTGCTTTTATGATCAGCTTGTCAATGTTATGCACATCTGTCATTTGGTATTTTGTGGGTTTGAGTCTAATTGGTAGACCTTTTGAAAAGAATGGGGATCCATTGGTCTACATTAGGTTGGAGACATGAAGTTTTGTACTGTTTAAAAAGCTTAAATTATTTCCCAAGCATAGAATAAAGCCCTCATGGGGAGGTTCATCTGTATTCATGCTTTCACAATTGCGCAATTCACAATCTCTTTTGAGAGTGAAATTGTTTAATTATTGTCCACCCAAGGTGATCGTATATCTTTTCTAATAATACACCAGTTGAGGCAACGCTTGCGAGCTTTGAGATAATTTTACAGTATGCTTTTTTAACATGATCTGATGATCCAACAGAAAACTGAAAGGTCTTTTTAGTATTACAAAAATATTCCCACAACACAAGCCTGTGCAGTATGTAACTGGAAATATCCCTGTTAGACACACATATGCTCGCGGACACCTGGCTGTGAAATGGAAATGACATTTAAGTTTTTACTTTTGAGTTTCTGCCTGTTCGACTTCAAACACTTCAGTGTTTAAAGCCAAACCAAAGCCCACACTGGGATGTCATGCTACTCAAATATGCCCATCTGAACAACTCATAAGCAGGATTAAAGAGACTGTAGTGCTGTATTGTAGACAGTAGTGCTGCAACAAAGCACCCCAGTCTTTGTTAAAGGGTCAGTTCACCTATATCAAAATAACAAAAAATGTCTCAGACAACTCAAGGCACTGAGGTATCTCATGAAATTACTGACACCATTGGCAGTCTGTTTCTGCATTAATACTTGCTTTTGAAAACTCAACAGTAATGTACTGGTTCAATGCAAGATTGTGGGAAGGGAAGGAGTCAGTTGTCCTGTTCTTTCTCTCTCTTCCTCTCACACATACACAAGTACTCACAGAAACATGACTGTACAAGTACTTATCTCCATGGTGATACAAAGTGAGGTCTAGAAGAGAGAGCTAGTGCTCCATTATGGACAAACCAGTAGACAAACACTCAAACAAACTGAGAACCTTTCCTCCAGCTTTTTCATCAGTAGCTGTTTGAGGCAACAGCTATCACACCATTTGGCCCAAATCTGCCTGAGCACCCATACTTTGGTTTTCACATATGGAAATGTTGATTTTGTGCAGAACTTTATTGTTCTGTCTTACATTAATATCCTGAATCATTTGAGGGGAGTTCCAGATTGTATGGGCTATCCAAGAGATTTCATATATCTTTGACAGCTAGGTCAAGTTTATCATGGCTCCTTTGATGTCATGAAGGAAAATCTTAAACAAGTAAGAAACTCCCTTGGTGATTGCAGCAAGAATAAAATCCTGAAGCATCTGTAATTTTACTTGTTTCGGTGTTTAACTGACACAGGTCTCCTGAATGACGTACAAATACTCAACAAGAATAAATTTTACAGCCTCCTTAAGATAGTGCTCCAACAATTTAGCATGGCACAGTTTGTAGTAGACGTGCTTAAAAAATGGTCATGATCAATTCAGCAGCAACATTTATTCTCCGTTATGGGTCAAATGCCAAAAATACTCACTTCCACCATTCACTTACGCAACTCTATTACATCTTTTCACTCAACCCTTGCTGCCTGGTAAATGCCCATGTATAATCCAAATGCCTCCCTGTTTGTAACAAAAGCTTTCTTTTTAAAAATTGCAGCCTCTGAGCACAAGCTGACAAGCCCTGATGACATTACAAGTGTTATTTTGGGCAAAATTCTCTACAAAGCCAGAGGAGACATCTTTCTCAATATTCACAGGCTGTGTTATATTCCCCATGACTAATGAACTGATCCCGTTGTGTAAAATTGCTAAACTTTCCCTTTGAGGAAAATGTGAATCGAATCATTAGTTATGACTGGTCAAATATGTAACACTGCAGTAAAATGGGGTGGTTTCTCAAAGCTATAGAGTCAAGCTACCCTGGCTCTCAAGTATAACCTAATTTTTACCATTTGTTCTTATTAATGTGATGTGATCTGTGACGTTAACATAAGATTGCCGTCCTTTTTGTTGTGCATTCTACTGAAATACCCATTTTCCCATTGATCACTCTTGGATCTGGGAGTATCAAAGATTTAGTAAATAAACCCATGATGTCAATGTTCTCTCTCTATCCCCTTTCTCTCCCTGTGCTATTTTTTCAGTTGGTGAGTTGGTGAGTTGGTCCCATCCAGACTGAATTGAGCTCTCTCCTAGCATGGTTGCAATGCAGACTGCTTTGTAGAGACCACAGTTGTGAAAGTTCACCATCAACACACTTCTTTTCATCAAGCTTCAGCTCTGTGAAGGTATGACATCTCTGCTGTTGTGTTTATATTAAAAAGAATGCAAATTTAATGCCTTGATTGTGGCCATTGATTCAAAATCTTTTGTTTACTATTAATTGTTCAGTATTGAGACTTATTCTTTTCCTTTGCTCTTTTACAGCACCAAATGTGTCCGTGAGACCCGTCACTTCACTCCATGGGCATTATGTTAACCCTAATCTAAACTCATTAGCAACCCTACCTTTCCCTCCCATCTCCCCTCCCCATACCCCATCCCATCTCCATCATGACCAGTCTGAAGCGTTCTCAGACAGAGCGCTCGGTTGGGGGCTCAGTGCCGGCTACTGATGAGTTCTATACCCGCCGCCTGCGGCTGCCCAATGGGGGGGCACCACCACCCCGCAGTGAGAGTGCCCACATCTCCTCTTCCTCCACCACCGGCACCAACCCTGGCGTCCCCAAAATGGGGGTACGGGCTCGTGTGGCCGATTGGCCCCCGCGGAAAGATGGGGGAGGAGGTGGTGTTTGGCATATCACTGTGGAAACTGATTCACCCAGCTCTACCAACACCACCAGCTCTTCAGGATCAGGAAGTGGAGATAGAGAAAGACTTGGAGGAGGGGGAGGAGGAGGAGGAGGTGGCGGTGGAGGAGGTGGTGGTAGTGGTAGTGGTGGCAGCGGAGGAGGTGGGGTGTCGGCCGTCACAGCCCACAGCAATCTGTCAGCTAAGCTGGGCCACCTGATAAGCCCACAGGACTCATCCATGCTGCGCAACATCCACAACACACTAAAGAGTAAGATGCAGAGCAAGGGAAAGGACAACCGCTTCCTGTCACCAGATGGCTATCTGGGATCGCCTCGCAAAGGCATGAGGCGTATCCGCCAGCGCAGTAACAGTGACATAACCATCAGTGAGCTGGATGGGGATGGCAACGAGGGTTGGTCCTTCTCTGGATGGACACCCATGCACCGTGAATATGGCAGCACTTCATCCATAGATAAACATGGAGTGTCAGGAGAGAGCTTTTTTGACATGCTAAAGGGATACCAGTCCGCTGAGGCTCCCGATCAGCGAAGCCCAGCTCCAGAGAGGCTAACAGAGCTACTTACTGTTGCTCCGATAAAACAGGCTGCTCTGGACCTGCCAGATGGACCTTTAGGTCCAGCCAGAGGTAGTCCTGCCAGTCGCCTGAAGGAACGAGAAAAGCACTTGAAGAGGAGGTCAAAGTCAGAGACAGGTGGAGAGTCAATATTCCGTAAGCTGCGCAGTGTGAAGGTGGAGGGTGACACATCAAGGGCAGGCTCAGATGTTGAAGATGGGGGGAAAGGGGATGAAAGTGGCCCACCTCCCAAACCTTGGTTGTGTCAAAAAGGCT
This sequence comes from Nibea coibor, assembly GCA_023373845.1. NCBI lineage: Eukaryota > Metazoa > Chordata > Actinopteri > Sciaenidae > Nibea > Nibea coibor. The sequence goes on from CM041730.1 coordinate 16,373,159, forward strand.
TTTCCCACTTTGATATCCAGTCTCTACTCTTTGACCTCAATGAGGCAATCCAAAGTCGGCAATCTGGGTCCAAACGCAAGAACACTACAACTGGCGCTTCGGCTGCTGCTGCCGCCTCGGCTTCAGCCACATCCTCCCTCTCTTCCAATCAGAGCGCAGTGTATGGGTCACCCTGTGGCTCACAAGAGGAGCTGAGCAAGGAGGGAACAGGAGGACACAGTACCAACCCTGCCTTGGACCCTGGTGATGACAAGAGCAATGACCTGGTGCTCAGCTGCCCTTGTTTCAGGAATGAGATTGGTGGAGAGGGTGAGAGAAACATCTCTCCTGCTAAACAGGTAGGTTTTGTGAAGTAATAGGATGATTAGATCACTTGATTACTGAGTGTTAAAGGTGTGCTAAAGATTAAATATATAATTATGGTTGGCAGCTTACTCCCTTTTTAACATTTCCCTGTCTTCCATCTTGCAGCAGGGCAGCATAGGTAGTGGTGGGAGCTCAAGCAATTCTTCTGGCAGTACAGAGGAAGGACCTTTGGACGCCACCCTCACTACTCATTTTACCAATGCTGGTGTGGCTGTGTTGGAGGCGTCCAAGGATGGGCCAAGCCAACATGCTGACAGATCCAAACGATACATTGTGGAACATGTTGACCTCGGCGCCTATTACTACCGAAAGTACTTCTACCTCAGAGGTGAACAAAATAGTAAAATAGTATCGTATGTGCTATTCTGTTCTAATTTTGTTAACCTTTTCATTTCTGGTGTGGAAGTTTTCTGTCCTAAATGCCTTTGGCTGTTTACTGTACATTTATTTATTTTTATTTTTTTTTAAATAAACCTATTATTGGCAGAGAAAATGTCTTTTTTACCTACAGCCAAGCCTCAGCTGTTTTAGAGTGAGAGAAAAGTTGACAAGCGGTGGATGAATCATTTAGTGAAGTAATTATTTACATACAAGGGTCATTCATAAGATTTTTGCCACATTTGATCAATAGAATTGAGTTTAAAATGGCTTAAGTGGCAAAGTGGTCCTTTGAATTCCCAAGTTCTTTCCTTTGTGTAATTTTACCCTTCTGTCTTTCATCCCCTTATGTCCATCCCTGCTTTTACATCCCATTCCTCCTCAACCCTAGAACACTGGAACTACCTGGGGGTAGATGAGAACCTTGGCCCAGTGGCAGTGAGTCTGAGAAGGGAGAAGTTGGATGAACACAAGGAGCATGGGCAGCAGTACAACTACAGGGTCATCTTCAGAACGAGCGAGGTACATTGAAATGGACACATGAACCCCTTACTCTACACTGAGTTATTGTTTTGTTATATTATTTGTTTTTAATGTATCTGTCCATTCAACAGGATGTCCTGTGGTTGTAGCTCTTCTCTCTGGAGTCATGAATGTTCATGTTCACAAATGTGTCAATATTAAGTACATTCTGTACTGAGCGATGTAACTGAGAAACACCTCCTCAAATTATTGCGTTTTTGATTGAATTTGTAATGGGTTTTTTTCACAATGGTTTATCCACAATGCTCAATCTGTCGTTTGATTCGACATCTTTTGTAAATCCCTGTAGCTTGCTGCCACCTCCTCCTATAGACACGCCAGAGCCAGAGATCCATGTCCTCATTCTCTGAGCTGAACGCCCACCTACCATCTTTGTCAGCCTTCATCTGTGAAGGACTGAGCTGTGCCATTTTGCAGCTAAATGAGACAAAAATAGCGCCAAAGGTATTTGAGTAGAGGAGGAAAAGCATTGCTCTCGTATTGAAGCGCTCCATGAGTAATAGCCCCTCCAATCTCTTGGGATGATGCACGACCTACTGTGCTGTGTTTCCCTCAGTTTTTTTCCCCTTCTCTTGCCTCCCTCTCTCCTCTCTAATTGCTATTTTCAGAGCAGTGAGTTGGGAAGGTATAGATATATATGTGCGTGTGTCTGTGTTGGAGTGAGTGGGATGCACTGATGTTGAGGGGATGAAGTCCAGTGTCCACTGAGGACAACAACTTGTCCTCTCTTCAGTGAGAGTGCTTCTCTTCAGAGGATTTATACAACGCCTTGGAAGTCTGGAAAATGCTTAATTTGACCAGTTATGTTGTGTTATGCTTGATGAAGTATTAAATAATCCTAAAGTTAAAGTTGATAAGGGAGATAATAGGTGGCAATATGCCACTTTATTTTACACTTGCATTTATATTGACACTTTAGATGTGCGTAAAACTGCCTTGAAAGTGCTTGCAATTTCACTCTTAAAATACCGCATGGACCCCGTTCTTCTGTTCGTTTATCCTGGGGCTATTTGCACCAACACTGTTCCAATCAAACACTATGAAACCAAAATGCATTAGTGATTCCTGACAGCAATGGGATCCCTACAGATATTTCCATAGATAGCTGTGTTTATTTGCTCACTATGGATATTCAGGTCCCGGTCCTTCTACAGGTCTTGATTTATTTATGGATGTCCTCCTCGTGTTTGTTTTTGTCAAGGAGTCTTAAGGGTCTTCATAGTGGAAATGATAAACCAACACAGACAGGCCTCTGCAGTTTCGTTTTGTAGTGCAGAAAACATAGTGTGCTCAGAATCTATTTTTTTTTTTAGCCTGGATTTTGGAGAAAAAAAAGACTGATTTTATGAGTGATCCTGAGCCCATGATGCAGCAATGGCCATGATTATCCTTTGAAAAGAGCTCTCATGCTGCACATTTAATTTAATTGCACAGGCCGTTAGGCCTCATCACAGGGTTCCTTGCAGTTTTCCAAACATAGATTTGCTCTGGTCAATGCTGGGCAGCTAGTTTTACTTTTGTTGTTGCCATTTAGTGGGAGATTTTAAAAGAACCAACACATTGCACGGAACAGAAAGGGAGGGACCCAGACTGTTCTGTTACTGTTGATGGAGCTTCTGCATTACCGCAGTGTAATATGCTGTAATAATAAGATACAATCTTGTTTGTGAATCCTACTGGGAAGTGTTTCAGGATATTAAACACACACATTGTATTCAGTAATTGTTATAAGTAATTTTATGCTCCGCTGATCAATGGAGAAATAATTTAGAATTGTATTTTGGATAAAACAGCATGTGTTTTTGTATGATTTTATCTTCATGTTTTTAACAGTTAGTTGGTAAGTCATTTCCAGTTCCACATCAGAGGTCTTTTGTTTTTTTTTGACTGATTTGATTTTCTTATTCAAAAACTCAAAAAAATTCTTAGTCCACTTCTTTTTCTTCTCCCAGCTGAATACCCTGAGGGGCTCCATCCTGGAAGATGCAGTGCCTTCCACATCCAAGCATGGTCTGGCTCGCGGCTTGCCCCTCAAAGAGGTGCTGGAGTACCTGGTTCCCGAACTCAATGTCCACTGCTTGCGCCTGGCACTCAACACACCTAAGGTCACTGAGCAGCTGATGAAGCTGGATGAGCAGGGGGTAAGGAGACACTGAAAACAGTGTTACTGTTTTAATCAATTTAGTAAAAAGACAGTTATTTAGACTTCATACTGTCATCATCATTCCTCATAAATATGATGCATTCAGCATAACTGATCATCCTTTGAACTAACGGCACTCGTTTCTCAGAAATGATCCTGTCCAGCACATTATGTTCATCTTCTATTTGGTGAATCATCTTATATGTAGGTGTGTTTTCACAAAAGGGGGATGTCTCATCATGGAGCAGAATTAGTTTATTTATTTATTTATTCATTTGTGTTATTTATCCATTCACTCGCAGAGACTATTATGTTGGATTTAAGGAAAAACTCCCTCACATATCAGCCAGCACACACACATAACCTCGACCTTAAAAAGGAGAGAAATACAAACTAAACTCTTTGATAATCGTGCTCCCCGATGCAATCATCAAAAGCTCAACCTCTGAAAATGTCAACATGATTTATCCGGAAAATGGCATCATGATCACTGCAGGACAACCCAAGGTGGTTATTCTTAAAATGCCAGCATGGAGTCTCCCTCAAATGTCAACATGGTTGCTCTAACATGAATTCTACACAGCAGTGTATATACGTGTGTATCCTCTTTTCATTGCAACGGTCTCTGGCTCTGTCCATAGTTGAGTTTCCAGCGGAAAGTTGGAGTGATGTACTGCATGGCAGGCCAGAGCAGCGAAGAGGAGATGTACAACAACGAATCAGCTGGCCCTGCGCTGGAGGAGTTCCTTCATCTGCTGGGAGAGCGGGTTCGACTCAAAGGCTTCACCAAGTACAGGGCTCAGCTGGACACGAAGAGTATGTACATGAACAGAAATTACAGGTTTTCCTACAAGTACAGTGGAAAAAGCCTCCAGATGCTATTACACTGACACTAATTCGTAGCAGCAGTGTAAACAGTGATTAACCCACAAAGTAGAAGTTCTCACTGATTAAAGATGTCTTGTGTTCAGTCACCCTGCAGGCATTTGATGGATTGCAGCATGCAGAAGGTGGTCAGACCAACATGGCATATTAATTTAATCAGTAATTGTTTGGGAATGAGATCAGAAAGACCTTTACTGTTATATATATATAACCAAGATGTGTAAAAATGATTGCATGGCCAGTAAGGGAAATGTGTGAAGTGGAAACATATCAGCCCAGAGATCCAAAGAATTTCAGAAATTAAGACAAATTATATTAAGGTGTTTCTGCCTACCAACATAGGTGTCAGCCTTAGGGAGTAACTCCAGATGACTCTCTTCTTGAAGAGTGTATGGCCTCTGAAGTCAAAGACTTCATAGGTGTTACCCACAAGCCATTGTGGGGGAAGGATAAGGATGTACAGTGTGAGGAGAAAAAAAGCAAAGAAGTTAACACATTTGGCTTTATTTCATCACTTGTCCATTGAAGACTGAGACCCTTACACTCTTTAAAATGTCAAAGTGTATGAAAGCACTGCACATACATTTCAAGGCTAAGTCTGTACGCAGCGTATAACACCCCAGACATTTGAAACAACTTCAGTCTGCTTTAATCCATCTAGCTTCTTTTCACCAACTCTCATGTTTGCTCTCTATGCACTGCCTTCAAAATAAAAGTTCCTTTAATTCCAGCCATGTGACAGATGGCCTTTGGTGTCAGATTATTCTGTTGGATAAACTGATGCACTATGCGTTCTCTTCCTCTTTCCACCTCTGCATTGAGATTAATGTCTGCTTCCTAAGCCTGTGTTTGATGCCTGTGTTTGATCTATAATACTATCCTTATATCAGTTCAGTCATTCCCCATAATCTTCTGTCACCTTTTTGCAGGACATATAATACAACCTTCAGTTAGCTTTAGTGGATTAAATACAGCAATGCAAAGCAATCCCTATAGGAGGAGTAATTAATTGAGGTAATCTAGCTTGGTTAAGTATGGCCTTTTAAACACCTTGTGACTGTTTTGTTGTCTGAATGGAGCACGTCGATAGACTGTGGAGGTGGTTATTAACATGCAGTGGCTCTCTTCAGGGCCAGAGCTTGTTAAGAGATCGGAGAACACTTGGTCATCTGATCAGCATCATAAAGATGATGTTTGGCTGTAACTGTTCATAGTAGTAGTTTATAATGGGAATTACAAAATGATGTTGAATGTTGAATTTTTCATTTGCCTTGTTATAAACACATCTCCAAATCTAATAGTGGTAGTTGTTTATGTAAAAGAATACATTAGTATTTGTGTCATTGTGATGCTACAGTTTTGGAATGTTTTTATACTAGAATATAACTGTTTTTCACAAATCTCTGCAGTAACCAAACAACACCTGAAGAGTGTGGCCTAATGTGTATACTGTATATTTTTGGATTCCAAAGCATGAGAAATTCACACGTAATTGTATCTCCAACAGCTGACTCGACAGGCACCCACTCCCTGTACACCACTTACAAGGATTATGAGATCATGTTCCATGTGTCTACCATGCTGCCCTACACACCCAACAACAAGCAACAGGTATGTTAATTAAAGGGCTCACAGCTCCAATACGCTGTCTTTACGTCTGCAAACAAGTTGTACCTTTTCATTTATAAAGAAAATGGTCACTTAAAAAAAAACATGCACGTTTATCTTTCGGTTTGACTGTAAGATTGGAATAATTAAAAGCATGCCGTACTTTCATTAAAAGCTTACATTTTAATTTCACTTTGGCACACTTTGACAAGCTACAAAGAAAAATGCTAAAGAGCTCATTTCTATGCTGCGTTCAGTAGGAAGCAGATAAATGAAGCCGTCTTCATGTCAGTTCTGGATTTCTGTGATTTTGTCTCTAGACACGCCTCTGCCTTCATACTTAAACCCCTACATTTAGTTTTATTGGCAGTGACAGTTATTCTGTTCATCATTGTATCTTAAAGAAAAAGGCCAATTGAACACATCTAACAGAGAGATGTGACATTGATTTCTTTTTTTTTTACTAATAAAGCCCTTAATGGCAAGTTTCCCTCATTAATTTCAGCACCTCTTTACTAAATTGTCCCATAGTTGTCATTGACTCACTCAAGTGATTGACTAACACTCAAAGTCCTGTATGCAGTCACTAAATTAGGGAAATTGCTTCCAGTTTTTGTGCTGCACATACTAATGCTATTTTTAAAACTGTTATTACAAACTGTTCAGCTCTTGAATGTTAAATATGTTTAAATATGTTCTGTAATCATCTGATTGTTTTCTTTCTAGTTCATTGTTATTTCTTTCTCAAGGTTGGACGAATGAATGAATAAACATAAGAAGTTGCGGTTGTCTAGATAATTTAATATTCAAAGCATTCTTCTACAGAACTTTTATGATTTCTTAATTTTCACAGTGTCGTGTACATTTTAATTGTACTGTTTCAAGTTTTGCGCTGTTCTTCTGTATTTTCTTCAAATCTAATTTAATATAACTCCGTATGTAACTCTTGTTTCTCCTGCTGTCTTTTTGCTTTTCCAGTTACTGAGGAAGCGGCACATTGGAAATGATATCGTCACGATTGTGTTCCAGGAGCCCGGGGCGCTCCCTTTCACCCCCAAAAACATTCGCTCACACTTTCAGCACGTCTTTGTGATCGTGCGTGCTCATAACCCGTGCTCCGACAACAGCTCCTACAGGTGAGATAAACTTTTAATATTTTCTTCAAGAGAGTGTTGTATTTGGATTGTTTGCCACTCTGTTGGGCTTTTACTGTAGCTGTCCTATACTGTAGTTTGTCAGAGCAGAGTCAGAAAGACAGGTAGGTATTTTAATCACCAGCACTTTTACCAGAAAAAATGTCATGTATGAGTGTGTTTTCAATCGTTTATCCCAACTAGTTACTAAAAAGTAGCTTTATAATGTGTCATCTCATCAAAGATACATAATTTGGACGTTGTTTTATGATAATTATGCCTCATGAATCACTTTCCATCACCGCTGTAATAATAACATCCTTATCCGTTGCTTCAAAAAGTTGTACATCCCTCATTGCCTTTGCACTTCCATTACTCCACCATGGAGTAGGCTGTAATTGTTGAGAGCCCTCTCTGCGGCTTACAAGTTATTACCACATTGTCAGAGATGTGTAATATGAAATACAAAGTGCCAACTCAGAGTCATTTTTAAGAAATGATGAATATTCAGCCTTTCCTATTTCCTATTTAAAACTTGAGCCGTGAAGGACATTTCATTCTCTGTTTATTTGGGCCTCTGTCTTGTTATCTAGTTTTCTGTCATTCTCTCTCATCTTGCTCTCTGACTTTCTCTCTCTCTCTCTCTCTCTCTAATGGCTGTTTTAATTGCTGTTTGAGCACATTGTGAGAAGTCCTAATTGTCCCCCATGGGGCTACTTCGTTACTGAGCAACAACACACACACGTGCACACACACAGAGCCCAGCTATAGAGTGAGTATAGAGCAAACACTCTTCTGCGATTCACAAATGTGAAGTTTTTGGATGTGAAAACTAATTTCACACACACTATAGAGGTTAAATGTCAGGTAGCAGAAATAAATTACAATTCAGAGACACCGCAGGGAGTTTGACTGAGTCACATTATGTATTAAGTAAAGGAGGCTTTGAAGCTTTAGTGTGTTTACTGTTTGTGTTCATGCTTTATGTGAGCCTAGTGTTGATGTTAGCATACCCCATAACCCATAGGCCACTGTTTTCTTGACTTTTTTTCTCAATAAAAAGATGGATAGACACATAGATGCATACATAGTAGATAGAGGTAGAAGCCTGTATTGAAGATCACAGGTACTGTAGTAGTTGCTGATTGATCAGTCAAACACTTGTTTGCTTTGATTTGAAATACAAAAATCCTGTTTAATTGGGAGTTGCTTGCAAGTCTTAGTAGAATAGATGCCAGTGCAGTTTGCTTTGTCACATAGCTACATCATTGGGATTATTACACGACCAGACAAAGAAGAATCATGCTGTATGAGGTAATTGTGACTGTATGACTGAGCTGAATGTGGCTCCCAATGACCATGACCATGCCTAAATCCCTGATCGCTTACCTTCACTGCATGTGGCCAAGCCACTATGCAAACCTAAATACTGTAAATGGATCATAAGTGGACAAAAAACACATTATATGTACCTTCCTCACGCCTACACACACACACATGCATACAGTACACCTCTGAGCCACCCACTTCAATAGGTATTGACATGTTCCTTTTCTTGCCTTGGCTCAGTGGGCAGCAGGTCGTGTATACTGGAAGAGCGGAGCTGCCCACACACTGGATATTTATAAGACCACAAATCACTGAAACCACAGGAATGTGCTCTTTCATTTTTACTGCCAAACCTCCTGCCACGCGGATCACACAGCAGCCACACAGCCCAGCAATCCCAATTGCACTACACTCTCCTTTCCCTCTCTCTCTCTCTCTCTGGCTTCCTCACCCTCTTTTCTCACTCGATCTCTCTTTTCTCATTCATTTTTTTCTTAATGCTCTCTCTCTCTCTTGCTCTCTGGCTTTCATACCTCCACCCCCCCCCCCCTTCATCTCTCCCTCTCCCTCCCTCTTTCTCTCTCTCCATCACTTCTCTCTGTCCTGCATGAGTCACGGGTCTTTGGTTGACTGACTCACAGGTGTTTGAGATCAGAACAAGTGCTTTTAGAGCTCCAGTGTGATGTTTGTAGTGATGGAGAAGAATAAGAATAAAAGGTCACATTTTATTTTAATCATGTATTCAGCCTGCTTATAGCCACTTTAGCCGTACCTCTCTGAAATGCCTTTCATGATTCATTTGTCATCTACAGAAGAGCAGGCAGATATCTGACTGTCACTTATGTTGTGTCAGTTTTTGATTATCTATGATTCTTTAATCTTTAATTCTTTAAGGTGACAGCTAGCTAAAAGGGCAATTTAATGTTTTTTTTTTTTTTTTTTCTGGGCTTTATTATTATTATTATTTTTAGCATATCATGTACTATATTTTGATGTAAATTCCCAATAGCCTGAACTTATATTTCCATGTTAAGTGGCATTTTAAACTTGCATTAACGTTTTTTTTGGACACCTGGGGGCAGCAAAAACAAGCACTGACATATTATCACTTAAGTTGATAAGGTTAACAAACAAACGGGAGCATGCTTTATTTTTTTAAAGGCAGAAATGAGAGAAATAAGGCTCATATTAAAGGAGTAGTAAAAACAGTTAAATTTAAGCTGACACAACTTTCTACCACAGTAGCTGCAGGGGATGTTCATGTTAGTGCTGTTTGTATGACCCTCCACCTACACACCTGTACACAAGCACTCCTTTCTGCTCTTTTTTGTCCATGAGAGTTCAGTACAGGTGCCATGTGGGAAGTACAAGCAACGTTTCGACATACTAACAACTGCTGAGGGTATTCCCAGCATTCATTTATCAACATTGTACTAATAAAAGTCTGTGTGTTCACTCTCCAAGGAAATTTCAAGCAGACCTCTGTCTGCCACAAACAAGGAAAGGTGGGAAATAAGGTGTCAACGATTTGATGGTTATTATAATTGAACACCACACGTCTCCAGTGAGGACGGGGTGTCTCTGAGGTATGTTTAGAAATATGTGGGTGACATATTGACTTTAGTTGCTTATTAGACAAAGCGATTAATCCCGGTGTCAACATGTGTGCTGATGCATGTCAGCAGGGAGGCGTGTGGGATGAGGGTCTGACTTCCAGTGCCACTCTTGTCACCTGGTAATTATCACCTGATTGAGGATCTGTGATTGAGCTCATTTGGCCAGGAAGAGGTTGAGAATAGGACAGGTGATTCATGCGTGTGTGTGTGTATATATACAGTGCTATTTTGGTTGTTTAAAAGGTGATTTCAGGGTACTTTTACCCTATTTTTGTCAACCACTTCAGACTGAGACATTCCACAGGTCAGGTTGTAAGTCTGTTTGTCTCGCATAACAGGAAAAAAAAAGCATTTTTTCCAGCAAGCAATCATTCCCCTGTCTTTTCAGAGTCTCCCACAGAGACCTCCTTTTTCAGCCACATTTTCCTTTTCCCTCACTTTTCTGGGGTAAGAGATTTGGAATATGCCTCCTCCCTCATCCTTCTCCTTTACTCTCCTTCCTCTCCTTCCTTTCCATGGCTGCTCCGCTGAGTTCCTGACATACCAGACAGGGCAAACAGCCTCAGATGGCCATTCCAGGGACTTAATGAAAGGAAAAATAGGATGAGGAGAACAGAGGTGGAGAGCAGGGAAAACGGAGAGGTATAGGACATATAAACAGCCACATTTAGATACATAAAGATAGCAGACAGTAGACAGCTAATAAAGTCAAGGATAGGACCTTTTTTGGTTCCCATACTTGAGTGAGCAAACAGCATGAAGCTTCATATCAAACATGAACTCTGTTGCATAATCTGGCAGTACTTTTAAATCTTAGTGACATAAATACTTCAAGTTTAAATCTGATTTGACGTTTTGAGAAGATTTACGGTGCAATAAAACACTGACTCTAAACCACAAGATCTACGATGTCTGAACAAAATACCCACCCGAAACAGGTCAAATAGTTGGAACAACTAATTTGTTAACCATCAAATCTCTTTTCTCTCTTTTTCCTCATTTGCTGGCCCATTCCTCTCCCTGTAGTGTGGCGGTGACTCGTTCCAAAGACGTGCCGTCTTTCGGTCCCCTCATCCCAGAAGGCGTGACCTTTCCCAAGTCTTCTGTGTTCCGGGACTTCCTGCTGGCTAAGGTCATCAACGCAGAAAATGCTGCCCACAAATCGCACAAGTTCCGTGCCATGGCCACCCGAACACGCCAGGAGTACCTTCGTGACTTGGCTGAGCGCCACACCACCAGCACACCCATCGACCCCTCTGGGAAATTCCCTTTCATCTCACTGGCCCACAAGAAAAAAGAGAAGAGCCGGCCATATGGGGGGGCAGAGCTGCGCAGCCTGGGGGCGGTGACCTGGCCGGTCCATGCTGAAGATCATGGGACCGGAGGGGAACTGGAGGCCCTTATGGCCATCTCCAATGACTTTCTCATCCTGTTGGACCAGGAGGCCAAGGCCGTGGTGTTCAACTGTGCCACTAAGGACGTGATTGGCTGGACGCTGAGCAGCCCGGCGTCTTTGCGGATTTTCTACGAGCGCGGAGAAAGTGTGTCTCTGAGGAGTATCAGTAATAACACAGAGGATTTCAAGGAGGTGGTCAAACGTCTAGAGGTGAGAAGACACTCACACAGTACATCACATATGTAATAAGACTGGTGGCTGCGTGTTCAGCGTGCTTGGTTAATGACATTATAAAACCTATTCTCGTTTGTAAAAATATAGCAAATAACTACTTATGAAACAAGCAAATTACAAACACTGACATTAGTGGATGTTGCTTTCTTCTGCTGTGGTCATGGCAACCACACACTCAGGCTCAAACTAGGTCAGTCGGTGCCAAGTTTCACTTCCAACAGAACAGCCATAATGCAGTTTGTGAGTGGCAACAAAATGATGTTTTGGTCCCGGTGACCAAATGATGGGTGGCACGACTCTCTCTGCCAAATTAGGCCAGACTCCATGTGGAGACACTGAGGAGACAAACGTTCATTCATGTAGCACATAGATACTGAGAAACCAAACCAGTGCACTAAACTGCTGTTGTCTGCCATTGATCATTTACCTGGCCCACTCACAGTCTCTCCTACTATTTACTGTTGGCTGTCAGTCTGCCAGAATGACAACGTTTTTGTGTGTACGTGCCAAAGGTGCTGTCTCATTACTGGTCTCATTTTATTGGGGGAGTTTCAGGGATAAAAAACAACCTCTGGACAACATACTCCTACTGGCTCATACACCTACACATACAGTGAAGTGGTGCTAGCTCTTCCTTAGTTGTTTCCATGGAAACTGGTTAGGGAAAAAAAAGGTGTTTTCTTATGTAATCATCAGTGCTTTAGAATGCATTAATTTCCTCAGCCTCTCCCTACCTTCAACGTGTGTATGTATGTGTATGTTTGATGGTTTTTATCATGCATTTATGTAACCTGGATGGAGTCCAGCACCTTTGATTTGCACACATATTAACATATCTGAACACACACACATATATATCATTATTTGGCTCAGGACTCAGAAATGCGTCACTTTCAAGTGGCATTTTATGCATCAGACATTAATCTTCAATCATTTGGACTACCTCTGTGCCAAAGAGAGGAAGGGAAGTGGCCTCGGGCCATCCGCTTTTTGGAGCTCGACTCTCTAGCTCTCTCTTTCTCTCTTTATGTCTTGCTCTTTTTCTGTCTTCTCTCTTTGCACTCCTTTTTTTCCCCCGCTCTTGTTTGCTCCTTATCATTCCCTTTTTTCTTGTACTCTCTTCAGCTCCCACGCACACATTCAGAAACATCAGAGAGCATCATAACAATTCCTATCAGGTTCCAGTCTGCAGCATGATTTATTCACGCCTCCCTGTGAGTTTGACTTCTGTAAAGCTTTTGCTTGAACGTCCTGTTCAGACAGAGAAATGCAAGGTGCCCCGAAGCTGTCAGGCTTTTCACTAGAGGGAGAGCGAGTGAGGGCGACCGACCACAGTGTAAAAGTAGTCTGCATGTTTGCGTGTGGTTTAACCATTTCCTTTGTCAACTCATCAATTGCCCTTCACAGTTTGACAGGCGATCCAGGCGGTTTCCTTCTTTTACTATTTTTCCCACATTGTTCCCTGTGGAAAAAGAAGCTTTCCCCCCGGCCTGAACGCTCAGAGCCGCATATATCCATGAAAAAACATGAAGTTCAAAAGTGTCTCTCCTAAGCGACTCATTTCTATGTGAACACAGCCTAAAGTGTAGCAGCAAGAGACACCTGCTTTCATCTCAGTCATTTGTCGAGTGTGTGTGTGTGAATGCACGAGCGCACGTCTAATGAGAGGTGTAGCACTTATGCTGGAGCACTAATTCATCTTTATTTATGCCCATACGTCTCGCAGGGATTAGTTAAGTTGCTTAAAAATTTCTTATTCAGCTGAAAGGCAGACTCATGTGTACATATGTGAGAAACACCAACTGATTCTGCACATAAATATTCTTTGACAGAGGCTGTGGAAGATCACACTAATTTTTTTGTATTTTCTTTTTTGCATTAACTTTTCTCCCCTCACCTCTTGACCCATTTGGTTCTCGTTCATCATCTCTCCTCTGATCATTCCTGTCACTGCATCTTTCATCTTTAATTTGTGCCCTCCCCATGTCTAGCTCCTGACTAAAGGCTGTGAGACATCGGAGATGACGCTTCGCCGAAACGGCCTGGGGCAGCTCGGCTTCCACGTGAACTATGAAGGCATCGTTGCTGAGGTATGTCTCTCTTAATAACTCAAATATTCTTCTGAAAGTGTACGCTAAAACAATCTAGTTCAGGGCTGTCCGATGTATCGACTGTATTCAATTTGAATATCAGTTCATGTGCGAGACAGCAGATCATATCATCAGCTCTTGTACTTATAGGTGGAGCCATACGGTTACGCCTGGCAGGCAGGACTGCGGCAGGGAAGCCGATTGGTAGAAATCTGCAAAGTTGCTGTAGCAACACTGACTCATGAACAGATGATTGACCTCCTGCGGACCTCAGTGACAGTGCGTGTTGTTATCATCCCACCACATGACGACGCCACTCCACGCAGGTAGGTGGGGACGGGACATAAATTGTTGACTCTTTGTTGACCCGCACAGACACACACAACACTCCCTCCTCCAACAAAATGTCCTTCGCCTTCTTCTACAGGGGCTGTTCAGAGCTCTATCGGATGCCTGTGTCTGAATACAAGGGCAGCAGCAGCGACAGCGGCTCCTTCGAATACAAGTTCCCCTTCCGCAGCAACAACAACAAGTGGCAGAGGACGTCGAGCAGCCCTCAGCAGTCACTGACCGCCTCGCCACAACCCCACACACCCAACCGGGCCATCAGCCTGGGTAGCTCAGTGGGCAAGACCCTGTCAGCTGAGAGGCTGGAGAGGGGTGCAGTCATCCCACGTAGTGTCAGCAGCGATGGCCGGCCCCTGGACACTAAGAGGTTAGAGCCTCTTTTCCTTTTTAACATGGATCATTGGAAGTGTTTATCTTACAGCCCTAGTGTGGGAGGAGGATTGTAGTATTTCTTTGTTTCTTTTTCTTCTATGTGAAGTAATTCACCTCTAACACTGGTTAAATGAAACTAAATCTTTGCACGCTAGCGTGTGAACAAAGAACACAAAAAGCTGTTGGGTGTGTAGCTGATTTTCAAGCAGAAGCTTTGAAGTATTCATGTATTTTTTCTTCATCCATTGTGTGAACTGCGGCCACAAAGTAGCAATCAATGGAATTTCCTCCGAAGGAACAACTTAGAACGTTTTGCTCCTGCAGTGCTTTGCTGTGTTTATTTCATCTTCCTTTAGTTCCTCCATTTCCATGTGCATGTAAATTCTCATAGTTCCTCTGTGTGTGTGTGTGTGTGTGTATGTTTGTTTCCTATACCAGGATGTCTCCGGGCAGTGAGAGCTATAGCCTGGCCTCCTCCCTGGCGTTGGGTCGTTCCCCTCACAATCGCAGCTCTCCCAGCAACCTGTCTTGTTCCAGTGACGCCTCCGGAAGCTCCGCTCACTGGAGACAGAAGTCCATGCCTGAGCAGTAAGAGCGTTTGTTGTGTTTGCTTGTGGCTGGGAGTATTTTTTTATGCAAATTATGATTTGTTATTATTGTATCAGAGAAGCAGAGGCAATAAATATTGTAATATAGGTGATATCCTCGGTACCCCAAATAGTGCCCCAAATTTGCTGCCTTGAGGCTCTTTAGTTTGTTTTAATTTTAACGGAAACAGGTTTGTCTATTGTTTATCTGCTAAATATCATGATTGTAAGGTCATGAGCTGATTATAATGTGACAAAGTCTTTAGATAGCAACTAAAAACAATAACCTGGATCTCGTTTGTTACTGTTTTTACTCTGATCATTGTTTTTCATTTAGGAAGCTGAAGCTGGGCTGAAGTAAATGTATCAAATTCATCTTTTGTTTTATTGTAATGTAGCAAAAGTTGGCTTGAGATCGGATTCATTTGACAGTTGTAACAGTGTATGACGTTAGCGTAGGAGAGTGAGATGATAGCGTTCGAGTCTCTTTGCGTATGATAATGCTCTCAACAGAACATCTTTTTTTATTTTTGTACTTCCACCCACTTGCAGCCTGCGGGAAAATAGACTGTGTCTCCAACTCTGTCATTCCTTCAGTCTTAGCTCTGCATTTTTAATCAGCAGAAAAATACAAATCTGAATAGAAAACAAAACATCCAGATTTTGTTCTTGTGCTCATTCACCAGGTTTGTCAGCAACCGCCACTCTCCGATGTCTGCGGAAAGACGAGAGGTGGTTGGAGAGGGAGGGTCCAGTGGAAAGTCCACTCCCAATTGGTCGAGAATGGAGGAAGGGGGAGGAGGTGAACGAGGGTCCACAGGTAATACCTAATGGAGAAATAATGGTGGTGTTGGTAAACTGAGAGAGGAGGGAGCAGTTGTTTAACAGTACTCATAGATTCTAATGTTTTCAGCAATGTAAATGTATTTTTCTGTTTTCATATGAGGGCACCTTCCTCTTGGATAAGGGTAGGCGGAAGGGAAAAATCATCCATATTTATCTGTATTTCTAAATGCTTTGAAATGACAGGTATGTGTGTGCATGGTGTTTGTGTGCGCCTCCTCATCTGCTCGTGACAGTTTTTTGGAGTAGCTCCTTCCAGAGCTGAGATACCAACTCCACGCTGCCTCCAAACAACCCGTCTCCTCTCCCCCCTGTCCTAAGCTGTTATGTTGCATTCACAGAGAAAGTCTTAATGTGCAAAGAGACAAAAAGGTGGAAGGATAATGAGAGAAACTGGAAAAAAGATGTCAGATCAAACAGTGATCTCAATTAAAGTATATGTCTTCTTCTCTGTCACTTGTCACTCTGTTGTGTGCGGTTTGATAAAGGAGGAAGAGAAAGGGGAGAAATTCCTTTCTTTCCTGTCAACACAGTTGGCCAGCCTTCTCTTTGTGTGCCTTTCCTTCCTTCCCTCCCTACAGGCAGTTCCTCATTCTCCACGGCCGCTTATGTTTGCCTCTCATTCATCTTTTTATTCACTTGTACAGTGGCTTTCATTTAATTACGAGTATTCTCCCATGTACTGTTTTTGGGAGTTTTCTTCTTGTTTACCAGCTGAAAGCCGCAAAGACTACATGCTCCTCCACCGCTCCTCTGATTCCCAGCAGGATGTTGCTTTGGTTGATTGTTGACCAGCCTACTTTCAGCCATGTCCTCAACCTGTTTCTTATTGCCACAATCACAGAGAAAGGCCCTAGTCTCTCATTTTGTGGTGGTTTATAGCACTTATGTCTTTATTGGTCAGGGTGGAACAATGCATGCTGGGCCAGCTCGGCCTGTGTCAGCCAAGTGTCCAGCCCTGCAGCCTGCTTAGCTCTGTCTGTGGTTGAGGGTTCTGTCCTTTCCTCTTCCTCCCATTTTTACCCCCTTGACCCGTTAGTCTTCAGCCACGATGATGTGGCCGTGCTCTATCCAGAAATAACATAAGTCACGCAGAGGGCAGGATACTCACTTTTGCTCTTGCTTTTTGTCTCAGTCACACATGAATGAGACATTACTGTAGCCCTTAATGTGGTCTATATTGGTCTTGCATTCAAGTAATTATTGCATCGACTTTTCCTGTTGCGTCCTCCATTTAACACCTCATTTGCTCCATTTTCTTTTGATATCTTATGGCAGGTTTATGATTAATTCATGCACTGGGTGACGCGATGGAGAAATTTGCTATTTGTCATTAGTTTCTTTCCATTGCACACTAACTTTGAAGTATCCTGACAGTGTTTTTGAGTTCAGCAAAGACTACAAGAGTGCACAAACTATCAGAAAGTTGCTGGGAAATCGTGCTTTTGGTTGCCAAGACATCTGGTTGACCGATCACACCTACAACAACATGGACATGTATACACATATATATGCACAGGCACTCAAATAAGCAGGCATGCACACATGCATCACTCTGTAATTAGTGCAGAGAACCCTACGGGCCGCTCTGCACAGAGAGACTATGCAGAGTAATGAATATTCTACGTGAGATATGGAGGAGTTCACCAAATTACTAGACTCACCCCAGCAGATGCTGTGATACCTCCCTAAGCTCTCTCTCTCATAGTGCTGTGGTCATTAGCTGCCTATGCCTTGTTGCATAACATCCATACAATTACACAACAGTCCCATTTCTACCCCGAGTTTTGCTTCAGGACACATAGACACATTCTGTCATGCAGCACAGCTTGTCCAGAACAAACAAAGCCAGCAGGGACCGTCTGGGGACGCATTTCTGTTTGATGTGCGTTGCTTTTGATGACAAGTGATCTGCGTTTTCTGTGCACGGGCGCAATCTCTTATGGGCCTCCTCGAGGCACGAGTGCAGTAAGTAGCAAAATGCACATAAGCGAGCAAATAGGAGAACAACTTCTCTGTCGTATCATCTACAAGTCGTTTGTTTGTTCAGCAGGGTCTGTGTGTGTGTTTGTCACCAACCCCAGCTGTGTTTTATTTATGTGTTTCTTGTAGACGCTCCAGTCTCCAAGTCTGGTCAAGGCTACTCCGGAGCTCCCCGCATCCAAAGGCAGGAGCAGGTCATCCACCTCTCCCCGAAGAAGGGCAGCCAGGTCAGGCTCTACCCCTGTCCTACACTATTTAATTAGACCATCAGATATCTCAGAGTACATTTTATATACTCGGTACCCCGTCTTTCTCCAAATTCTTGGGCACAGATGACTTTGTTTGTCCTTCATATGACTGAATCTCAGTTAGTTAGTTCTGTTAGCATAGTTACTGATACTGTAGTCTTGTTGTCCACCAAATGACACTTCCTTTGTGTTTGTGCTGGCAGTCCGATGGCCCTTACTCTGGGCACTCCAGCAGCAACACTCTATCCAGCACAGCTTCCAGTGGGGGCCACAGCGACAGCGATAAATGGTACGAAATGGGAGCGGGTGGAGCCTCCAGCGGCGACCAGGGCGAAACGGAGCCCAACGGCCTGGGAGGAGGCGGGTACCTCCAGGGGGCATCGGCCGACAGCGGCATCGACACCAGCTCTTATGGAGCCTCTCACCACACCCACCCCCATTCTCACCATGGCAGCACCACCTCCCTGCTGGCTCCGAGCGGAGGCAGAGAGAGCAGGGAGCGCTCGGTGTCTCCGTGGCACAGCCCCACCGAGGGAGGCCGAAGGATGCTGGAGAGGTCGCCTGCTGCTGCCGAGTCCCCAGGACCACCAGGAGAAAGGAGTCTGGAAGGGACAGGCCGGACCCCACCTACTCATCTCCTTGTTAGAGACAGCAGCACCTTCAGTCTGAGTGAGGCTGGATCACACTCAAGGTCTGTCTGCTTGTTTTTGTAGTGATACTTGAGTGTTTGTTTGAGAGGGAGGAGGAGGTAATGTGTCAAGTAGCGGCGCAACCCCACATTGAGTTACAAGATAAATCTGAGTGGTTGTGATATCATTTAACGGCTTCACTGTTGCTCGCAGCTGATAAACATTGCTTCAGTGTTTCGGTTAACAAGGTCGGAAACTAATGCTCTGTATGTATGCGGTGGAGTTCAACAAAAAAATATAGGTTTAATGTTTTTATCACCTAACAACAAACACAAACCTGTCCAAGTGCTTGCTCAAATACTCCTTCCTCATCTTAAAGAAGTGTTTACCCTCAAAGAAACACAATCCTGCCTCATGTCGAGGGATTCAGAGCCCGAAGCGGAACACAATCAGAGTCTTTTTAATTAAATACTTGCTGAAATATTCTCTCAGCTTGACAGGCAGGTGACCAATATCCACACTCAGACAGTCAATAATTACATCCTAATACATCCTTAAAAAGCTGAAAAACATTGGAAACCAGTTGTAGCAGCATCATGAGCAGAAATCTGTTTTTTCTGAATGAAAGTTGTATCTTACAGCTTTTATTAATTTCCCGTTTAATCTCAAATTTGACCTCTTCCAGTTTATCATCGCAGTATTTGCCTGACCCGCGCATCGTGTTTCCAATTCTCATTACTCAAGCCAGTTTTTCTTCGCCCAAGAAGAACACACACTCGACCACCTCTTTCCTGGAAACCAAGCACGGGAGTAATTTTAACTCCCTCTTATCTTTCCACATTAGGCCTCAGGAAATGTGGAACACGTGTCCAACTTTTCACAGCTGAACTGGTGTCTGGAGCTGAGAGAACTCCAGTGTCTCGCTCTTCCTGTTTGGGAAAGACTTAACTCAACCGTTCAGATAGAGTTACAGTTCATGACCTGGGTATCATCTGTCCAGCATTTAAGCTACATTTGTATTCTGTCATAGTGGGGAAGGGGGGGGTGAGATGGGGCCTTGGAATGAGTTTGCCAAGGTTGGCTTGACCACAGGTGAAAATTTTCCATCTACTGCATCTCCTCCCCAGAAAATCCAAGATGATTAAAGTATTACATGATTAATTACTTATTTATGCTTGTTCCAATACCAACATTTTTACATTCTCCTAAACTCCTCATTACCTATAGAGTGTTATCAGACTCAGGATTATGATCAGTTTACTAACCTCTCTCCTGCTTCCATCAGTGCCAGGCACTCAGGCCACAGCTCTCCAAGAGAAGAGTCCTCCTCTTCAGCCACATCCCCTTCATCTCAGTCCTCGGCGTCCCCTGGGCCCAAGAGCTTCTACCCTAGGCAGGGAGCTCAGTCCAAGTACCTGATTGGCTGGAGGAAGCCCGGTTCCACCATCAATTCTGTCGACTTTGGAGACACACGCAAGTAAGGATGGAGGAAAAAGAGAAAGAATTAAAGAGTAAAGTGCCACGAGAGTTTGTGGACAAATTGTAGACTTGGCAATATAATACAGCTTTCTTCACAGTTTCAACTTTTTGTTGCATTTACAATGAGACGGCATCAGAGGTGATGATGGAGCTTTCTAGACCATAGTTTGCAATGTTTTTGACTCCAGTGTTTTTTTTTTCTGCATCCCTGTTTATATATTGATTTGACAAAATTAAACATTACTACCATGATAGTGTTTATGGTAAAAGGTTTGTATAAGACTGTATTTGATCCCATTGCTTGGCCGCCCACTGTATTTTCCTATTCATGTCTCTTGGTTGTAATAATAAGCGTATTACTTGATTACCCCCTTGTGGTTAAAGAGGATACTACACTACAGGCTGATCACTAAGTGAATGCAATCTGCAGCATGTCTTATTTATCTCATGACTGTGGCTCAATGCCTAATCGTCTGTCTGTGTGTGTTTTAGAAAATCTCCTGGAGAGGGTGGCGTGGAGGCTGTTCCAACCCCGGCAGCTAGGCCCTCTCTTCGGGATATGCACTCGCCCCAGCCTCACGCCAAGTCGACTATGGAGGAGGATGTGAAGAGACACAGTGCCCCAGACAGCCCTCCACCACCACGCAGGCATAAGGAAAAGGTACATCTGCAGGCATGTTTGGGAATCCTGTTACAGGAGCAACATGTTAATTGATGCATTAAACAAAAAAATAAAATGCTGCTAGCAAGCTACAGCTTTCATATTTCAGATCCGGTGTGTAATGTTATCTCATCACATCCATCCATAACTCTTGTGCAGCACGGCCAGAAATCTTCACCAGGCAAGCCTCTCAGCCGCCATCGCTCGCTCCATCGTACCCTGTCAGATGAGAGCATCTATCGTGGCCAGCGCCTTCCTCCCCTGACCGACTCAGTGGCCGAACCGGCACTCGGCTCTGATGTTCTGTTCAGCTGCTCCACCCTCCCACGCTCACCCACCACCCGTGGTGTCCCCCTTCGACGACCCTCCTATAAGCTGGGAGTCAAACTCCACGGTAAGAAGGTGGAGGAGGGTGTAGTTCGCTATTTCATGTGATTAGTGACAACAAGGTTTATGCATCCACTAAGTCATGTGGCCTGTTTTTGATTGGCTCAAATTACAGATGTGTATCTGCTGCCCCCTTTTGATTGGAAATAAACTGGTGGTCATAGAAACAATGTGGAAAAAGAATTTTACATTCAGTTCCTTCTGCAACCTAATTTCTGTTTGTAGGCGACCTTTCGGCATCTGACACGTCATTGGTGGATTTGGTGGAGCGTCATCGTGGACCACTCCCTCAGGAGCTGATGCCCCTCCCGTCTTCAGACAGAGACAGCCCACTAGAGTGGACACACCTGGTGGATGTGGCCAACACCTTTGAGAGCGAAAGAAACACACACTATGGTATTACCAAATACTATTAAGCGCACGTCTTTATTTTGTGAAATATGTTCTGACCCTGAAATAAAAGTAAAAATAATCCTGAATGTCATCAGTCAATTTTGTGTATTTGTACTTCTGACTTGTCCATTTCTCTCTCCGTACAGTCCAGAGAAGTTTTGTGTTTGGAGATTCAAACCACCGAAGCAGCGGCGCCTCCAGTCCCCAACAGCCCCACATAGAGCTGCAGCCCGCCCCACTGTCACGGCCCTCGTCTAGGTAACACCGTCCTCACACACTCTTTACCAGTTTCTTTTCACACTCCACGAAAGATTGATTGATATTGATGTTTTAAAAATGCATGCTCTGCTCAGAGAACACTCTGCTATGTATCAAATCAAGCTCTTCCTAAACTAAACTGCGAGCCATCAGGGCTCGTAGACTTGGCTTCAGTTTTGCGGAGCTGTCACTCTGCTGTGCGCGTATTCTTCAGTGGCAGCCTGTGCGAAAAAGTTTGCTTGATGTTGCAGCTGCAGCCTGAGTCATAAACAACAGAGCCGACAGGCAAATCGAAAATCAAGTGCAAACAGTAGCAAGTGTGTAACACTATGGAAAAATGTACAGAGTGAGCACAGGATGAAGAGTGGGAGGGGATGTCACCGTGAGACGTACAAGATGTACAGAATATGTACAGGTACAAGGGAGTAAATGTACAGAATGAACAGTAAACCAATGGGTAGTATCGTCAAGGGCACGTACTGTAAACTATTCTTTTATGGCTCTGACGTAAGTTTTAAGGTCAACGTAGAGCAGTAATTATAATTTCATCCTCTATTACTATTAATGTTCGTTTCTTTTCCACAGTGAGGGTCACATAGGGCTGGAGAGGAAGGTGACCAAGCTGGAGGCCATGGTGAAGATGCTCCAAGAGGATCTGAAGAAGGTGGGAGAGGGGACGCAAGCACATGCACATAAATATACAGTGCATAAACTGTGTGTATTCACAGAGTTCCAGTTGATTTGTTTTGCGGTTTACAACCTCTGCTCTGTGCTGTGCTCAAAGATAATTTTCTCTTCTCTATTCAAGAGGCAGTATGAAAAGGGCTGAAAAATGACAGGCTGTGGTTCACTTGCATACACTGGAACAGGAAGCAGATGTAAATAAATATTTTGTCTTCAATAGAAAACCCAGAGTCAGCAGTAGAGCGCTGCCGCTGCTTTTCTTCCAGTCTGCTGCTTATTGTTGTTAACTGCTGACTCAGATTTCACTGCAATCACTCAAACTATATTCTTTACTTTGTGTATTTTAGTTTGTTTGTCCTACTTTCACTGTGGCAAAAGACTTGAGAGTAACATTCAGGGATGCATTTCGTGCAGGTTCATGTTAGCGGGAGTTAGATGTAGTTGTCTGGCAGGTGGAAATATTAGCAGCCAAAGTGCCTGGAGGAAACTTATACAACGTAAAAGTTTGGTCTGTCTGTCTATACGTGCATGTGCGTTCTTCACTTCTCGACAACCGTTCATCAGATCGACTTCACACTTGGCGAGTGTATTTCTGGGGTCCCACAGAGGTGCAGTGTTGAGTTTGGACAGGCAGCACATTCAAGATAAATAGAATTTTAATAAAGGAGCGAACTGCGCTCTGTGCAGCACGATGAGACTTCAGGGTCTGTCTCTCTGTCTGCTGACAGCTGAAGAGTCGATCACAGCTCGGCAGAGGAGTTCCAGAGCTGCTGTCCAAACAGGAGTTTAGCCGACTGGGCTGCATTTACTTTAACAGCAGAAAATCCGTCGCTAATATCTCTCTGCCTCCATCACAGTTGGGTCATATCATTTGTGTTTTCTGTATTTTATTGCTGTTTAAAAGTAGGTTGTTTAAAACACATGCCTGCTAGTTGTTCTAGAATCAGCACCAATGTTTTTAGTCCTTCCAGTTTTGGTGATGCGTGTACTGAAGCGCCTTCACCTTGTTCTTAGCTGGCAGGAAGGTCTTCTGCTGTTGTAGTCCGTCCCTTTTTTAAAGGTTTTAGTTATTTTGAGCTGCTCATCACAGACCTTGCGGCCTACCTGATAACGAGTCCGACCTTTTAACCCACCCACGCCGCTGCACCGCGGTTATTTGATGATTTATTTCTTTTGCAAGTCTTGGTAAATTCTCCGCGGCCTGTGAAATACTGAAAGTGTTCTCACTTTAAGAGTAGCAGTAGATCGGTTGGACACGTTGAACACCGATACACTTCACTGTCATCTCCTTCAACCAGCCGCGAGCCAGGAGCAGCTGATTGACAGCACAAAAGCGAAATTCTCCAGTCTCCGTTTCCTTTAACTGGCTAGATATTTATGTTTGTGCATCCAACTAGTGCTTTTGGCAGATTGGAAATGTCAACTGTTAAAATGTATCCACAGAGCCCTTCAGTTCAGTCTTGTTGTGACTCACTGTCTGCAGGCCTGAGATGTTTATGTAAACACCAAACAGATACGAGAGGTGATTATATTCACACAGAATAATGTGTCCACATTGTTCAGTGATTTACTTCTCTACATTCTACTTTTTTACATAATCAGTATTTCATTTTTTATTTTGTTCTCTTGTACAGGAGCGTGAAGAGAAGATGAGACTTCAGACTCAGATCAAGAGGCTCTGGGAGGACAACCAGAGGCTACAGGAGGAGTCCCAGACCTCCGCCGCTAAGCTCAAGAAGTTCACCGAGTGGGTCTTCAACACCATCGACATGAACTGACCCCGACCTGCACATTTTAACTCGCACACTGCACGTACACAACTGCATACATCAGCACACACACCGTCTGGACAGAGAGAGGCAGAGGAGGGGATGAGGGTTGGGGAGGTGGGGTGGGGGGGTTCGACACTGACAACAAATTGTGCACAAGAAAAGTGGAGACTCGCTGTTGGACTCTCCGACCACCTTCCATTGGCTTCAAACATCAGCGGGTAACATTGTCGGCCAGTCTCCACAGACCCTCTGTTAAACTTCTCAGGATGAGCCTCAACAAAAATGGCCGTCGTTTATCAGTTTCTGAAGGACTGAGCTCTGCTCTCCGATGGGACCGTGACGGTGGCTGAATTCATCTTTTTCTCGTGTTGCTGTGCCACAATCTTTTTTCGCAAAATTGCCAACAAAAAGGAAGCTCTTCACCTCCTGTCTCTTTTTGATGAAGCCTCCTGATGTGAACATAAAGAATCACAAGTCCTCTCCTCTCCTCTCCTCTCCTCTCCTCTCCTCTCCTCTCCTCTCTTTCTCTCAGTGGATGTTTCTCCTTTTAAGGAGCAAACTACAGTAGATATCTGTCCTTTTATGTTTCCTCTTTGTTCCCCTTTTTCAATTCCTTTTTTCAAATTTTGCCCAGCTTCTCGAGTCTTTTGTGCCAAATCAAAAACCCACCACAGCAGAGGGTAGCAGAGACATCCACGTGACTTAAAATGAAGAAGTCTCTGAAATGCCACGCAAAGTCACACAGGTACGCAAACGAATCTGCCAGCCCACAAACACACAATGAACCTGAAGCCACAGGACGAGTGGAGAGGTTTTCGTTTCCTTTCCACATGTAAACGGAGAGCAAAGACGTTCAGCGTTTTCTCTCCTCGGCGCTCGGACGCAGGACGATCTGCCTCTGAACAGGAGGGATTTGTACAGCGTGCGGTTTGTTTTGTCATTTCTTCTCCTCGGTGCCACTCAGATCTGGATTACAGCGTGCCGCCTGTCTCCACAGCGCAGACCAACACCGGACAGAGGAGTATTATATTCATAAGCCATTGGCAAACAGTGCCATAAAACATGACTGATATCCAGAGTGCTTTGGTCCATCCCAATTGTATGTGTCTTAAAAGCAATAGGAAGAAGTCGAAGACTCCTGTCTCCCTCTCTCAAAGGGGAGAGTTTGCTCTGGGAAGAAGTTTGATGTGGGAAAATCTATTTTAAAGGTTACACTTGGAAGACACCAGTCTCTGCTGCACAAGAGCCTCCGTCTGCTTCCTTTAAAGCAGTGACCATCATGCTCTGGGGGAAAAGGAGAGAGAGGACTCCGCTCACCATCCCACTGTCTGGAATACAGAGAGCCAGCTGATAATAAACGGCAGAGACATTTTCGGGAGGGAACAGTAAAGGGGGACGCGTGTTTTGTTTTTTTTTTCTCTCCCCTGGTTAATTTATTTCCTTGTATTATAATTCCAATAAATAAGTTGTTCTATTCGTACAGTACAACTGACATCAGTGTTTAGTTCCTCAAGAAAAAAGGTCACTAGCTATATTATTTAAATGGCTTTCTTTCTTAATTCTGGCTAAAGCCTGACTATATGCTTTTTCTTCTGTATTATGTTGTATTTTGTGGTGCCCAAGCCTGCTGTCGTGTTGCTTACAGTGCCCTCTAGTGATGACCAGTGGAAATGTCATGATTATTAAATGTGCTGCCAGTCACTCTGTATTTTTCCAACGCCTCTTCAGCAGTCAGTCAGACATCGAGCAGGAGGCCACACAAACACAGGACAGGAAGTCAAATCAGAAGCCAGCTTTGAGAGACAATCAAAGGTTAAACATTTTTGATAAAGGGAGCAGACCTTAGGTGTACTTGTATGTATGTGGGTGTGTGTGTGTGTGTGTGTGTGTGTGTGTGTGTGTGTGTGTGTGTGTGGTGAATTTGAACAGCTGCAGTTTTCCTCAGGGTCTGTATTTGTTGGGATCTTTTGAGAAGGTGGTTCAAAAAACGACTCGAGTGGTTTGATCAAAATACCCACGATGAGAGGAAGCTGCAGTACCAGCGTACCTGTGTACCAGTGGCGGTGTGTGTTGTCATTGTGTGGATGCGCATCAGTCTATCCAGCCGTGCCTACAGTCACTTACTTTGGTCATTTACTCCCAGGCAGAGCAGGGACGTGCCTTTGAAACAGCACCTGGGAAACAGATGAAAGGGAAAGGCTCTTCTTCGTCTTCTTCTTCATCCTGAAAATAAACACACCTGGTAACATCACACACACTCACACACAGATGTGCGCGCTCACCTTAAACACTTATGAGTTTTAATCCGCTTCATATTCACAGTTGTGGAGTCTGCCTCATAAATGTTTGTGCGAGCCGTCAGCCTTTCTCTTCTTCATATGAATATTTTTACTGAACACAATCAGGCTGGGCAACCTCCAGACACAGGGACGAGAGTGTGTGTGTGTGTGAGGTGTATGGAAATGCATTGTGTGTGTGTGTGTGTGTGTGTGCCTTTTTTGCATTCAGTTCCATGCAGTATATCTTTCAGTGCAGCTGGCATCTCATCTAATAAGAGTGTATTGGAAGAATCTTTTTCTCCCCCAAATCACAAAGCTAATTACAAAACAAGCAAGAGCGACAAAGCTGTTTCTGACACGACGACAAAAGTGTCGGGGGTTATTTCAGGACGCCAGCCCGAGCGTGTACAGTGAGACAGACGTTCGCAAACGCGGTGTGAGCCTTAATACCTTGGTCTTTGCTTTCAAAGCCCTTTTGATGGGGAAAAAAACACACACACTCCCCGTTTTTGAATCTATTAAACGTAAATTTGCATCTTAAATTGATGCAATTAAAAAGCCTGCAGCACATAGCACAGAACAGCACCTGCTCTGAATGTAAAGAGAATACAAACAAGCCTAAATAAATGTGATGTTTACTATAAGTGACATTCAGCTCTGCGCTTTTGCAGGGAGATGAGTGGACTCTTAAGAAAAAGATATACAAGTCTCGGTTCTGTTTTAAGAATCTCTCGTCAGTCTGTGGACGGTAACAACGCCGGCGAACAGTCGATAGCTCAAAGTGTTTTGCTTGGTGAGATGATTTGGTTGTTTAAACAGTTTTAACAAGTTGGCCAGTCATAGTTAGTCATCCAATAATGTGAAACTCTCAGATTACACACAAAATATGAGTCATGTAGGCAGAAATGTTCCCGATCCAGGAAGTTTTGACTGTAAAAATTGTATCTCGATGCTTAAATGATGACACATAGGTGATGTCTTACTGTACATGGAAAGTGCTCTAGTTTTTTGTATTTCAAATGAAGTATGGCCAAATGACAAACTGTGCAGTGCAGATGTTTTGCTCGCATCTTTAAAAGTGTGCATCAAGTTGGATGTTAGATACAGTTATCGGCCTTTATTCAAAGACATAAACACACACCAGTCCAGTTACTCCAGTGTGAATGTTGACTTATTTTACTGTGCTTAGAGTTTCTTTCTCTCCTCGGCTTTGTTTTTCAGAACGATGTGGGAAATGTGAATGTTCAGATGTTCAAATGTTCCATTTTGTAATATCTTTTTATTTTTAAGAACCTTTGCACAGTGTTTTATAAAAAGGATTGTGTTTACAGGATTTGGATAAGAAGGGTGGGTAGATTCAGTCCTGTGCAGTCTAGCTGTAGTTCCTGACAATCCTTAAGCATCACTGATCAGACCAGAAGTGGGCTGGATGTTGTTTGGACTGTAGGGAGGCTGCTTTTCAGTCAAACACAACTTTGCGAGGTTAGTGATTGCGGCAGGGGGAGAACGGTCTCACACAGCTCAGAGTCACAGCTCACACAAGCTGTGTTGGAAGAACAAACTTAAACAGTGAAGTGATCAGCTCTGACTGGAGATAAAGCACACAAATTCAAGAGGACCATGCGTTTAACAGAATTAAAGATACTGTTTACATCCCGGATCCATTGTCTTTGTAAAATGTAAAGGTATGAAAAAGACATTTGCAGTGATCACAGTATTAAAGTTTCTGAAATAAATAAATGCTGTATTGATTTGTGGTGCTGTCGACTTGTTTGTGTTTCTACATTACTTTTTTCTCTTAACTCTTGAAGCCATTTCTATCACATCGCTTTCTGAGATCAGCAGTTATTCACAAATCTGACACAATGCAGGAAGTAGAAATCTCTTATTTAACTAAATCAAAATGGCTGCCGCCTTGTTGCGACTCTCTCGACTTACCAAAGCTGCTCCCTGTGCCAGTTCTGAGTATTGTAATTACTAAAATTGTGTATTTTATTTTGTCAGTGTGTGTATCGAGCATGATACATACAGTTCAATAACCACCTCAAACTAAAAATACTGAATTTTCTAATAATTCTGTCATATGTGAGGCGTCACATACAGAGGTTTGTCCCTCTGTCACTCTGAGGGGAAGTGGATTTACTTTCTCCTGCAGAGCTGCTGTCTGATTGTATCTACCAGTGAGTAACTGGAGTGAGGACAGAGGCTACAGGTCTGGGATTTGGACTGTGTCCGCCTCAGGCTCTTATTGTCCTGCTATCATGCTGATTTACCTGACTGCACTTTAACTGCTCTCGCAGCCGGAGCCGGAAGCCACCTCCGCTGTGTTTTTCCTCTGCACTCATTATAGCAGGTCACCACTGCTGAAAGAGAGGAGATGATTGGAAACGAGGCTGTTGTAGACTATTCTGTACATAAATCTGCTTTTGATTTATATATATCATATAGGTCTTTAAGAAATGAAAAAAACTGGATTGACATGAATACAAATGAGCATTCTACAACATCCGACCCTGAAAACGATAAATACAACTTTATTATTTGTCTGACAGAAGAATCTCAGCTCCACTTTTTCTAAAGCTTTCATCGTTATGATGCGGCCTTGATCAGTAGTTTGCTTTAGATTATTTATTATTTGAGTGCAAATTAATAAATGCACAAAGATTGGAAAAGAACAGGGTTTAAAAAACTGATAAATATGTATATAAAGTGACATTAGCAGACAAGAACTGGGGACAAATAGCACATATAGTTTTGCAAACAACAAGACAAAGCAGAGAAGCAGCATCACTTCAGCTGCAGTGAAGTGAACGATGCGTGAGACATGTTTGTGTCTACGTCCTGCCGTTTTGACACATTAACCAGAAATTTAACTCAAAATCACGGCGTAAAGAAACAGTCAGCGTCGAGGTTACCTCTATTATATAAGCTTCCATCATCACAGTTATAATGCAGTCCTGTCCAACTGCTTTTTGATCGCTAGCATATGCAGGGATTCTTGGCTTTGTCTCTGTGGAGTATGAGTAACTCCCTGCACAGATTGATCTGGACTAACAGCTTTCGCTGTCCAAATATAATGAGGCTTTTGTGGCGTTCAAGTGCTTATAAGAATACACATCTGACTAATTTGTGTACAGTGAAGCCGAGAGGAGCTATAAAGAGACTTGTCGGTGGATTGTGGTGGATTGACCCGTGCTTGTTTCAGTCTGTTCACCCGCAGCGATGTTCAGGGCCGCTTGAGGCCAGCGCAGCAGCGACTGCAGTCTCGGTACCGAGGAGGGGAGGTGTAATGCGGAGGAGGCCACGGATTAGTCATCTTTGTTACAGGTGGAAAATGTGGAGGCTGAGTCACCCGGGGTTCCTTTCAAGGATTTGCAACAGCGAGAAGTGTACAATCCCTAAAGTGAAGTCTGATCAGGGAGAGCTGCAGCCTGTTGTGTTTTTTTGTTTGTCATTTGCAAAAATTGTAATATTGATGGGAGTGGGTTTAAAAACAAGACCTTCATTCAGTATCTGTGAGACTTAGGAGGACGGGAGGTCCTGCCAGATTCCCTTAATCACTTTAGGGGGGGAAAACAAATAACCTTTCTTCATAAATATAATAAAACTGCACCAATATTTATTTATCAATACATTTAAAGGGCCCAAATTTCAGTAAGTAGGTAGCTTTTACAAGAAATAAATCATATTCACAATAAAAATACACAATAAATATTTAAAGATGACTCACCATTCAGGAACTATGTAACTTGGTTCTCCGGGTATGATCGCCTATGAAAAGTACATAACGCTTGACATCCCGAGGTCACACAACACCAACTGTTTCCCTGGTTTTGGTAAAACTCTTGATGATTTTGTTTCCTGATGAAAATTAAGTAAACTGCTGCAAACTATAGCAGACCGTACGGAGGAGAAACGACTGACAGACAATCAAATAACTGCCCTGGTTCTGATTACACACCCACGACGGTTCCAATATTCAGCCTCCTTTTTTAGAGTGTGTTCCTGAGGGAAATATCTGGCTCTTTAGCTGCAAACTGCTTCACTACTGTATGTTCAGCGTCACGTCAAACGCTGGGTGCTGAGGAGTGCTCAGTGGGTTTATTAAAACCTGTTCTGCAGCCCGATGCTGCAGGAAACAGTGATGATGAGAGCAGTGACAGGGAACCAAATCGATGGACAAAAACAGTGAGCTGAAAGACTAAAACGCTGCGCTGAACTGAGGGGAACTGCAGAGGTGGGTGATAATGTCCTGTGGGTTCAACCCTACGAACCCTCTCACATCATACATATTCAGTTTAATATAAGAATATTGACTAGTGCCACTTTAATGTATGAATAACTGCATTTACAGTTTAAAGTACTGTCATCCAAAGCTCAGTTGGCGTTCATACACAGTGTATCCATTGTAGGTGTCGGCCTGACCTTCAGGACCAACTTGGAGTTCAGTGATAAAGTTGTCAACAACACTTAAGACTCACGAGACCGCGCGCACGTGTTCACCATCATCCCTGCAACACTGCAAGGCCTCAAGCCTCAAGCCCGCTTCACTCAGTGTTCAAAGCAACATTCACCTCTCTGTACGATGACGTGGTTGAATATTATGTAAGAGTCTGCAAGAGCGGCCGAGTCTTTGACATGTGGAGCCAGGGATCAAACCGCCAAGCCTGTGATTAGCGGGCTGTGCTTCCTGAGCCGCGGCCGCAGAGCCTCGGATGGAAAACAAAGCAGAAGTTAATTGTTTGGTTGTAACATCTAAAGTTTTCAAGCTACTGCTTCTGTGTGATGTAACCACAAACATTTGGTGACCTTTGACCTCTAGTGAGTAGCCAACCTTCAAAACACGGTTGCATCTCTATTGCATCTCCGCTGTCACGTGACTGACAAGAAGAAAACAAACCCTCTGTGTTTACCACGAGCACGCGGCCATCTCTCGACTTCTTCTTCCTCCTGTGTCGCGCGTGGACTCTTGATGTGTCCCACGCGCTCTCCGGCAGCCCACGCGACGCCTTCATGTCTCCGCGCGGCTCTTAGCTCTTATCAAGCTCTCGACGAGGGAGCCAGAGACAGTGGAAGGTGTTTCTGTTCTTCCGAGGCAGATCTTTGTTGTTGTCGCCATCAATCGAGGTGCCAACAGTCCCTCTGCGCTTTTTTTTTCGAAGGCGATCTGTCGATTTACACAATACCTGTCAGTCTGCGTCACTGTCTGCGTGTATTCAGCAGACTCACTGACACACACATACACACACACACACCCATCTGTGGCGTCTCTATTTTTGATCTCAGTTTTTTTAAAAGATGCGAAGCAGCGTGGGAAAACTCTAATTAGTTCATTAGCGAAGATGAAGGACTGCTTAACAAACTGTACGCGGGATTCACTCCAAATGAGTTCTGCAGGTGTACATCTGTTAGATTTTAATGGGAGGAAATGTTCACAACAACATGAAACAGAGGTGAAATGGAGGATCAAACCATCCAGAACTCATGTTAGCTACCTCTAATTGGATTCACCTACAGTACTTCTACACCATCCTTTGGATTTAGATCATGAGCTTTGAGTAGAACCCAAAATACCCCAAATGTTTCTAACCCTTTAATGACTCCTTCTCCTCCACGGTTAAAATGGGTGTCTGATTATGACGCCCTTTGGATGCTTGTGGAGGTTTTTCAGGCACATCCAACTGGAAGGATTTCCTCAGGGCAGACCCAGAGCATACTGAGGGATTATATACCCCATCTGGCCTGGAATCGCCTTTGGGATCCCCCAGGAGGAGCTGGAGGAAGAAACCGGAGAGAGCGCGTTTTGTACCATCGCGACTCGGAGAAGCAGGATGGATTTGAATGTTTGTTTCCGTGTTTGTATCTTCATGTAAATGCCTCTGCCGGGGGCTTCTGTGAGAGGCAGGTCTGTGTCAAACTCGTGCAGATTTGCTCTGGAGACATGCAACGCAGCTGAACCCAGATTTGTCAGTGTTATAATAAAGACTCGGTCCACTGGAGATGATGCACTATATTGAATTTTATCACCCCGTGGCTCATATAAATGATGTATGAATTATTTCCAGCACCTTCCTCCGCGCAGTCAGCCCCAAATCGTTCTCCATTTCACTCTTGAGGAAATTCAGGAGCCCTCTGCAACATTTAACATAGACAGTTAGGACTATATTAATCCTTGATTTGTTTTTATGATAGACTTGTTAGTGAATCAAGTCAAATATCTGATAGATCTTGTAGTAATTCATCTCCTGTATCAATTCTGGAGGAGGGGTTGGAGGTTGACGAGCATCATTGTGTCTGATACACTGTATGTTGCACACGACTACAGCAATTACTTGAAAATACGCTGTGAAAATGATGATGTGCAAAATATTTAAACAGCATCTTTAATTAAAAATAGCACAAAAGAGCTTATCAAATGTTGTTGCGTTTGGAAAATGATATGCTCGTTTTAAGGAGAAACATCATTCTTAATCTAATCTCCTCCTCCTCCTCTCTGAGATGCTCTTTTTATACCAGATCATGTTACTAACCTGCCATTTAACCTCATTAACTATAAGATGTTCCACCAGGAGAAACTAGCATGCATAAGAAACTATGGTGGCTAAAAGCCCCTGTCTAGAATCGGTATTTGGTTTGTCTGTTCTAGGCTACTGTAGAAACATGGTCATGCAACGTGGAAGAAGACCTGCACCTCTCTGTGAATATGAAGGCCTTATTCTAACATAACAAAAAACGTGGTGCTTATTATTTTCAGCTGATCATCCACCAATAAAAACACACTTCTGAAGAGGATATTTCTGCCGATACACCCTCCCTAAATGTCACACACTAATCCTCGCACGATATAGACGTGCAAACATGGGTGTGCGCACGTGTGAATAAATGTCACGAGACATGTAGCAATAAAAGAGCACCAAATGTGGGGCATCCCCCACCCAACCTCTTACCAACACACACACACACAGGCACACACACTTCCCAGTGGGATCTTCTCTTCCTGTTTACTGTTGCTCAATAATTCAGTTGGTCCAGAGTGGAGGCTATAGTTTCCATCCATGAGTAGATATGATGTGTGTGTGTGTGTGTGTCAATCTGTCAGGCCAGAGTGGTCCATTAGTATCAATGTTGTTTTTTGACGACAGTTAGCTGGTAAGTGCATGTATTGATTTGTGAGCGTATCGACGCCCATTTTTCCATTTGCACACTAAACAGCAGATGAAAGAGAGAAAGGACGGGCCTCTGCTGCCTGCTGCCCGCTCGCTCTCTGTCCCAGTAAATATTCTATTGAATTAGGGCAGCAAATATTTTTAGTCTCCGCCACCAGCAGCGAGAACATGACGCCTGAATCACTGTAAACTCGCTGCGTGTTGACATGCTTAATGTGAGATATGGTTGCATCCACACACACGCACACACACACACTGGCTACAGTAAGCACCCAGTTTCCTCTCTCGGTCCATCATTGCATCAGATGCTTTGATGCTTCGCTCGGCCCAAAATCCCCATCAGCTAAGAGTTTATCTGTCCGGCCCGCGGCTCCCTGGTTTAGAGCTGTTAGCCCTGCATATGCTCAAGATGAGAAATGAAATCTGTTAAGTTAAATCTGTTTTTTAGGATCGTGAATGAACCTTCTCGTGTTATCTCAGGATAGCACAGTTGTTTTCTCATTACAGGCTAATTTTGTTATCTCAAATAAAACCACCTTCCTTCTTTCTTGTGCTAATTGAATAATTAACTTGTTACCTCGAGGAAACAACTTTGTAATCCTGAGCTAATCAACTCGTGAGCGCCTTCGTGTTTCGTTACACAGCTCCTCAACGAGGTAGTGACTGAAACCTGGCTTTAAGTGTTGCGCTAACGAAAGTGTGTGAGCGTTTACCGCCTTCTTTTGCACCACGGACCGATCTGCCTGCTGTGCATTAGGCTTCGTTGAGTTTCAATCAGGAGAATGGAGAACAACATAATGAGACTGCAGGAGCTTTACTTGGCGAAGACTTTAACGCTGACCCCATCAAACAGATAGAGATCCCGCCTGAGGAGCTATAAACAAAGAACACAGGCTGCAGTGACAGCAGAGAGATGCCCACTGGTTGACAGGAAGTCCTGCAGAATGAGTCTTCCCACTTAAACTTGCACTAAAAGCTACAGCACTCCTAAGTTAGCTGAACTTAACAGACACGACTGAATCCATGATGTTCACGTAGTTACCTTTCATTTCCATGTGGAGCCACTGGTGTGTTAAGTTATTCAAGTTCAAGGTTGCTCCTCATTCATGCAGCTGCAAAAATGCAAACAGAAAATAAGTTAAACGTGCAGCGGCGTAATCCTGACTATTCATGCATCCATTTTTAATCACCTAGCGCTGGGAAATACGGACAGGACATCTTTGCACTCGTCCATCAGGAGGAACAGAACCAGATAAAGCTTCAGTATTGGAAATCAGCATTATCTGTGACCCTGACAAAGGCTGCATGTTAACAGGAAATAAATTCAGTGACACCTACAATGTTTGCCTCGGGGCTGCGGGACAAATCATTATTCTCACCAGCGGGAAGAAGTACATTAGATTTCAACCCCTAAATAGCACGAGGGAACAACCACAACATCATGAAATGTGATAACGCAGTTAGCTCATTTTCCGTCTTTGCAATCTTTGTTTGGCAAAGTGCGAGACAGGAGAGCAAGAGCACAATATTTCCTGTGTTAAGAATTGCATCCCAGTTACAGCCTCGGAGGAGATGACACAGACAGGAGATGACAGAGGTCATACAAAGCACTTAAACACACTCGAGCTGTTACGGTGCCGTGATTGTTTGAGAAGCAGGTTTGATGATTGGAGGGTTTTCAGATTAATCAGGTCCGACTGTAGCTCACAGGACGTGTGAAGCAATGATGAGAAAGTGCCAAAATGACAAAGGTACATGTGTGGTTGTGGTGTGAAATTGCACAAATGCACAGCTCTGACTGACTCACGGTCAGCTTGATGTCTGAGACTGTTTGATTTGAAGCATTTCCAGGCATAAACATCCAGGATTTTACAAAAAAAATAGCAAAATTGTATTAAGAGAAAACTGTGTAGCTGCTCTTATCTATTTATTTATTTATTGTGACCACTTAGATTTGATTTGGGAGGTTCAGTGTGTGTGTGTGTGTGTGTGTGTGTGTGTGTTGGTCTCAGACTAATCACAGTAAGACAGGTTTTGTGTTTTCAGGTTTCCATGGATCGAGGTTGCACCTGCTGCATGCATCCAGCTTGACGCCCACATATTATTATCATTATTATTAGTCATGTTTCTATTATTATTACAGTTGTTATCGTCGCGATTACCGGCTCTGCCCTCTTTCCTTCTGTCTAAACTCAGCCAGTCAGGGCAGTTTTTCTTCACTGTCATCGGCTCCTTGCTCAGGGTGGCCTGAACATGGACAGCAGAGTTCTCCAGAAGTTTGAACTTCAGCTGGATCCTTCCTGTGAGGAGTTTGCATGTTCTCCCCGGGTACTCCAGCTTCCTCCCACGGTTCATGGCTGCATTGCTGACTCTAAATTGGCCGTAGGTGATGAACTGGGGACTTGTCCAGGTTGTACCCCGCCTCTCGCTGCCAGCTCCAGTGACCATGATGAGGATGCATGGTAACAGAAAATGGACGGATGGTCTAGACCTGCTGTATCTGAGCGATAACTTCTGTTGTGATTTGGAGCTAAATATAATTGCATTAACGTACTTTCTTTCCTGTCTGGATTTCCTGAGATTTCCCTCCTTTAAACGGTGTTTGTTGTCACATGTTCACACAACTCTGATATATGATTCGGGGCCATATAAATTAGTCTTGAGCTTACCTTTATTCCCCGGACAGCTGCCCTAACCTTAACTATAAACAGAAGCAGTCAAGTCAATTTATCACAAATGACAAATTTTCCTGGAGGGTCTTTACAGTCCATAGAGCATGTGACACCCTGTATCCTTGTATCCTGCACACTACATTCACAACCACTGCATTCCTCACAGCCAAACCAAAAACCAAGACTTACACTGGAAAGCTTTTGGGGACCAGCTTTTAGTATCCAAATGGGAAGAGAGCCCCAAGACTGGATTAAGACACAGGCTGCCAGCTCGTGCAGGCAACGAGACAAACTGCAAATGTTGTTTGGAAATGTGTGCACCATCCACCAAGGTGTGTCCTTATTGTTATTATAACTGTTATTATTATTATTACTAACCTTCCAATCCTATCACAGAGCGGTCCTACATGTCCAAATCTAGCTGTTTTACATGCAGCTCTTATTGTTGTGGTGTAGACTGTGCTAAGGTTGGCTGCATGTGTGTGTTATAGGGGCTCATATTTGCCTGGAGGTCCCGTTGTATGTGAATGCCACGGCGCTATGGTGAGACCCCATGATGTGCGTGTGTGAAGTGAGTTGAAAACACACACACACACACACACAAACCAGGAACAACTGCACGTTACTGTGCGCCTCTCTCTCTCTCTCTCTCTCTCTCTCTCTCTCCCTCCCTCCCTCCACACTGTGCAGCGCTCTGGTGGGTCGGTGAAGCCGCTTTTTGGCTTCGGAGCTTCAAGCGAGAGAGAAGCCAGCGCTGAGGTAAGGAGGAGGGATGGATGGAGAGGGGCGAAGAGGAAGAAGGAGGAGAAGAGGGGATGAGAAAGAAAGAGAGAGAGAGAGGGGGGGGGGGGGTGATAAATGAATGAAAGAGAGAGAGCAGCTTTAAGAATAAAAGAAGACGCTTTAACGTGCTCTACAGTGTGAGCACACTGCCGTTAATGTGAGAGAGTGCTGCTCGGATGTTGTTACATTACTGTATAATACAGAGATGCATGCGCGCACACGAGAGAGACGCTGCCGTTCATCGCACCTGATTGAAATGCGCGCACTCAGCTGTTAAGTTAAGTGACACTCGAAGGGCACTGCGTTTAAAATGAACGTGTGTGTGTGTGCGCGCGCGTGTGTGTGTGTGTGTGTGTGTGAACTGTGCATCATGTCTGAGGGAGACACACTGAGGTGTGGTGTGTGTCTCTGCGTGCATCTGGGTGTTTGGTGAAGCGGCTGCACGCTGCTTCTGTCTGCAACTGGACCGATGAGAAGCGACCACAAGTGAGAAGAGGTGTGCGTGCGTGTGTGTGCGTGTGTGTGTCAGAGAGGGTCTAAATTAGGCTGCAGCGCTGCTGGCTCTGTGTGTTTGGGGAGCACAGCGGTCCTGTGAGGATAGAGACACCACAGACAGCTGTTGGAGGGAGAGACTCATGTTCTTATGCAGATGTGTATCACCGCCATCCATCAAACCTAAACTCCCCAAACTTATATCTGAGCTAGTTATTAGCCTGTGGGTTCAGTTATACATGTGTTCATGCCTTGGTGTGATTAAATTAAGATTTTATGGTCAAAAGTATCAGATGTCAGCGCTTTAATGCTTTGTGCTAGGATCAAATCCAGCATACTGTACGCTGATATTTAGTGTATATTGAAGAGAGTAAGAAGATACGGTTTGGATGCGAAAGAACTTTCCAGGCAGCACAGAGCCGTGACCTCATTCGACACCGCATGCCAGACCTTGTTACCCAATGTCAAAGTCGGACGTTGCTCTTGTGGGTGCATGGGAGCAAATATCTGCAGCCAGGTTCCCAAATCTGGTGGAAACCCTGAAACCAGAAACAGTAAACCAATGCTTATTGTTCCTACTGTACCCTGAAATATATCCCCAAACTTCCAGTCACGGTTAGTGACAGCTGTCTAGTGAGCCGAGCTTGTCAGCGAATCGTGCAGCATAGTGAATAGATCAGTTTCAAATCATTTATTCTTGATTTAATTATCTGAATATTGGAATAAATGTGACACATCGAAATGATTTGGCGTTCTCGGCGCATAAATCACGCTTGAAACATTTGATTAATCACGCAAAGCGACCTTTGGTGTCACGCGTCGCAGTCTCGGATTGTGTTCGGTTGTTCCTTTTCTACGACGGACCCTTGATCATTATTCATCCCCGTGCATAAAGATGGCTGGCTGGCTGCAGGATTGATGGCGTCCTTTATTTTACAGCTGGCCCCACAGAGTAAAATATCCAGACATCCTCATCCAGTCTCGCCTGGGGCGTAGACGACGGGTGGTGAAGAGAAAAGAAAAATCTGTGTGTGTGTGTGTGTGTGTTGGACTGTGGCGTGCCCATGGTGGAAGATGAAAACTTTAACAGCTTCCTGTCATCACAGCATGTGATACGACGAAAGTATAGTCAGGTTAATGTAGAAGAAGACTGAGACAGATTTTGACTTGATTTTCCAAAACTGTGACTCCTGTGGATGAGTCCTTCTGTCCAGAATCGTGCAGTGTTGAGCGTATCGAGGCGACGGTACGTCCAGGACTGGACCCTATGCTTCTTAACTTTGTGAAAGGTTGTTGGGACAGCACGGAGATGAGCTTTAGTCGCTTAATTCGAGGAGAACAAACATGAGACACGTTGGATTTGTAGCCTAAACCAGTTGATGGTGAACAGTTCTGGAGGAAGACTCTTCTATCAGTCGTCTTCCCCCGTCTTCTTACATTTCATCTACTGCAGATGTTTCCACATGTTGTTTCATTCCCTCGTGTGTCCTATTCACCATCCACTATCAGTAAACATCTGGGATCTCTATCCATCCTCACATCCGTCTATTTTTAGCCAAAGAGATTAGATATTACCTCCAACGTGTTTGCCTTCTTCTCTCAAGGTGACCACACCTGACACCGGAACGTCTTTAAGGCAATTAAGACGACTACAGCATCTTAAACCCGGGAGCGCGAGACGCCCGTCTGAATCTCTAAATAACTGTGTGATCCAGGCTGATCAGACGAGCGTATTCAACCTGAACGTTTCATTTATATGCAAAACCGAGAGTCAGAGCGAATGTTGGGGGTATTGATCGGAGGCCAGCGGCGCTACATGCGATTCCAGGAGCAGGTCGAAGCAATGGGACTGTGAACTTCAGCAGCGCCGGGAAACAGATCAGGCATTTCTATTCACCGTGAGCTGCAGGTTTGGGATACCTGTTAAGCAGATGGTACGAGTATAATGAAGACAGCAGGTCGTGAGCCGCTAATTCAGAAATTCATTCAGTTTTTGTCCCATTTGGATTTTCGAACACATGTTCCTTTCTTCACACCGGGGTTCAAGCGCACACACTCGCTTTGCATGTTCTCTCGCAAACAGCTGGCTGATGAGTGTATTGATCTAAAGAGCCGGTTGACATGGAGCTGAATGCCTGTGCCATTAGCAAGCACACACACACACACACACTCTGCATCCACTAGGCTCTACTTAGAGTTTGCAGCCAAGCAACATCAGAAGTTAGTGTTGAAAACTGGAGCGCACTGCAGCCATCCAAAAGTCCAGTGATGATTTTATCCTGTGCATTAGCTGTACGATCAGGTATAAGCATGGTGGACCAAGCCAGACTAGCTGATGCTGATGACTAGCTCCAGCTACTCTACTTCTAGTTTTGGGAAATATACCTTTTTCTTTTGCCAAGAGTTGGATGAGAGGATGAATATTGCTCTCATGAATTTATAATAAATGAGAAGCTATCGCCAGCAGACGGTTAGCTAGGCTTAGCATGAAGACTGGAAGCAAGGGGAAACTGATAGCTTGGCTCCGTCCAACAGGGGGGAAAGAA
Organism: Nibea coibor; assembly: GCA_023373845.1. Classification (NCBI taxonomy): domain Eukaryota; kingdom Metazoa; phylum Chordata; class Actinopteri; family Sciaenidae; genus Nibea; species Nibea coibor. The sequence goes on from CM041730.1 coordinate 16,413,462, forward strand.
TCATCTAGGAGCACCTCTGAAGCTCGCTAATTAACAAACTGCATCTCCTTTGTTTGATCTGTAACTCTCGCAAAGAAACGTTGAACCGTTCCTTTGAAACAAAGGATTAGTGAGCACAAAAAAAGGCGGATGTGCTGATCCTAATCACCCCGCTGCTCGTCACTTCAAGGTTTGTTATCCAGCGGGCATTGCCTCAGGACCGCAGACCCCCCCCCTCCACCCCAGAGGCCCCCAAAGCTCCAGTTTAACAGTGCAGTAATTGGTTCGTTGTAATATGATCAGCTGAAACTTTGTTGTGGACTCTGGGAATATGAGGGCTCCCTGCTTAGCTTCGAGACCTTCATTAGTTCAGCTCGTGTTTTGCGTACATGGTGTATATTCCTTAATTGATTTTTGTTTAATCAGATTACAACTGACTCGATGCACAGAGTGGGGGAGATCCAACAGCAGCATTTTTCCTCTGGGCTGCCCCAGCAGCTTAATTAACAGAAATGTCAGAGAGTTTTATTGGATACATACTCGGCTCCTTGTATACTGTTGCTTTAAATGTAGATTATGCTGTGAACATAAACAGAGTTCAGAGATGTGTGGGTTGACTTTTCAGATAGCTTGTGCTGTAGTTTATTCATTTGTTTGCTTCCTTGTTGCTTTCTATATCAACCCATCCTTAGTTTGTGTGATATATCACATGTCTGGACCTTCCTATATGCATTTAAGCTTGGGAACTACAAATGTGAACTGCATTTCCCATGAGCACCTGCATGACAAAGCACAGGTGTGCTCTGGGATTCCCTTTGTCAAACATTTGCCTGTTGAAAGTCTAGGATGAGGTGAGTGTGCAAAGCCTTCTTTTCTCCACATTCTTTGAACAAAAGCACGTTGATGAAATGATAAATCATTTAAAGTGGAATAAAACTGTAAAACATGTTGAGAAAACGGAGATGCCCTTGATTTTAGAGACTCGTAAGCTCTTAACAATGCTGATAATTGATTGAACTTGCATCTTCTCCGTGTGGTTTGCAATCAAAGCTGGAAGTCCATTTCATTTTAATTAAATCAGGATCGGATTTTTCCTCAGATATTCCGGGAAACCCTGTTTTGCACATTCACGGTGTTGTAAAAAGTGAAAGCTAGCTGCTTGATTCATGAAGGAGAGAGAACTGGTTCCAGTTCTGGTCAGGACGTAATGAGCTGGGACGGTGACACTGGTTCAATGTGACAAGGAGAGAGAGAGTTATGAAGGGATGTACAGTAGGAGGCCGGGTCAGAGGGAGGAGGAGGAGCAGGTCTGTTTGCATGGGCGCCTTTTCAGTTTATATTTATTTTTCTCAGCGACGTCTGTGTTTTCTACTTCACCCTCCTCTCCTTTTATCGTCATGAATTTCTTCTCTTCTCTGTATGCTTTCCTCTGCTGCTATTTCCCCTCTCCTCTGCTCTTTATCTTCTTTTCTCACTTCATCCGAGCTCATCTGTCCTCGGGTGTCAATATTTTGACAGCTTTCAGACAATCAGAAAAAGAGCCGACAGCCCCGAGTTGAGTGTGTGTGTATATATATATATATTCTGTGTGTGTGTTTGTACACACAGCATGCGGTCATACATTGTTGTACTGGTGAATCATTGAACTGCAAAGTTATATTGAAGGGAGTCTGCTTTAAAACAGATCCGTTAACAGATTTATATCACCAGTTTTCTTTCGGCACTCTGGGCAATTTATTTGAAGATCTTCTGCTCTCTTGGGATGTTTATCTTTACTCTGCGTACACACTCTAAATTTTACTTTCACAGCGAAATAAATGACACACAGATGCACTGAAAAATTGGACTGAAGTGCATTTGTATCTCCTCTTTGTAAAACAGGAGTTGGTATCACGATCTATTATGGCAGATAAGCTTGTAATGGTCTTCGAGCTTCACCTAAATTATTGAGATGAGTGAGTATAAAAGAAAGTCGCAGGGACAAAACTTAAACACGATGTTTTCTATTCTCCTGGAACCTCAACCTCATGTAACAGTGGAGGGGGAGGAGGAATTGCAGAGAGGAGATAACCGAGGAGACTAGGAGAATTTATGATGCCTTCATCTCATCCATCCTGTGCCTGCTGACAGAAGACAAGCAAAGAGACAGAGAGATGGGAGACCGGAGCCCATGTGGTGAGATGTCCTGTCTAATTCATCTCTCTCTCTCTGCAGCAGCGTCTAGACTCTGTGGTGAAAGCACATAGAGGACATAAAGAAGGAGGACGAGAGAGGATAACTTGACGCAGGCGAGGAAGACTGAAAGGGAGAGTGTAGCGATGGCTGAGGCACCTCAGCAGCAGCAGCAGCAGCAGCAGCAGAAGGGGGAGGAGGAGGAAGAGCAGCAGCCGAGCACTGTGGAGGCGACGGAGACAGATGAAGGGCCCGAAGAACCAAAGGAGAGTGTCCAGGTAACTCCCACCCGACCTCTGCTGTCCATGAGATCCATGAGCACCGTGGACCCAGAGGACGACTCTCCGAACATGATCGTCTACAGAAAGGTAGGAGCAAAAACTGAACGCTGTTTATCTTGTTCTAAAGTCTGTTTGTGGAAGAAATGGTTAAGTTTGTGAGGCTGTGGTTCTGTTGAGAACCAAATACTGGGTGACTGGGTGATGGCGATCTGGCCAAAAGATAATATAATCTATTTAATCACGATCACAGTCCACGATTTAAAAAGGTGTCCTCTAGACAGATGATAACAATAACATAAAGCTGCATTGGAGATACTGCACCGATTTTATGAATTTAAAAAGTTGTAAACAGAAGCCAAAATCATAAAATAACAACAATTTTCAAGTCAAGTCACCCAAAGAGTCACGTGAAGTAACTAGTCCAATCTGCGTGGCCATGGGAAGAAAATCATAGCATAAAACAGGAAAGGAGCAAACACTGCTGCTGCTGTTTTGGAGCAATGAGCTGAATTCTGGCGTCTCTGAACAGATGGTGAATGTAGTGAAAGATGAAGAAAGCTTCCAACGTGTTTATGTTGGCCAGTAAAAGGCCACTTTATTACATTTTGGGAGAGAAGGGAAACAAGCGACAAGCAGTTGGATTTATGCACAACCTGGGCTACAGTACATCTCAGGGGATGAACAATAGCAACGGTACACGGGGCACTACCTGAGCCGACTTGGGCTGTCAGCGTCTTCTCACGTCACAATTAATTGGGCAATGATAAATAAGTGTTCAAATGTTACACAGATGTAACTATAGTGAGTTAGATTCTGTTTTCTTTACGCATCCATCCTGCCTCACCTGACCCTGACGTCATGTGAAACTGTAAAAGAGAATATACAGTCACTCCCATGGGAATCAATATGGTATGTCACCGAGAACCGAATAAAAGAAAATGTGCAAGGAATGACTCTACGCCAGAGGCAATCTCTCTTCCTCTGAAATGATCCTGAGCCTGGATGAATTCAGAGACACGTGAATATAGACCCCCGCCGTGTTCTGTAATGACAGATGAACTGTGTGTGAGCAGGAGACGGGGGTTCGCATGGAGTCCTGATGCTCTGCGAGTCAGGAAGCAGCACGGAGGAAAGTGGTGATATTCCCGACAGTGTGTAGAGGTGCTATAGGCCAACATCAAGGACTAATGTGTCGGTATTGCTTACCAGCAGACAGCGAGCGCGCACATTTACTTACTTCTGACTGCATGAATGCAGGTTGTGCGGAGACGAGGCGATACAACGAAAGGTTGGAAACATTTGAGAGATTTTTGCCTCTAATGGAGGAAGTGCGAGGAGAATCTGGCTGAAATAAGTTTTCTTCTGTTGGGAAGTTAAATTTCACACAGATGAAAAGCCTCTCGGTACAGTGGACTACATTTTTTTTGTGCTGATGGAAGTCAAAATGAATTTTTATGAGCCTACTGTTTAGGAAACGTAGCAAAGTGACAGCTTCCACAGAACTATGGTGCTCGTCAGCAGAATGAAGACGTGGCAACCTCAGGCAGAGCCTCCTGGTGGGATTTGTGCTTCAGCAACACAGACCAAAACTTAAGTCACCACTTTGGGAGTGTGTTTCACCGTGAACTAGTAGCTTTTGTTTCACTCTCTTCCTTTGTCTGCTCCCGCAGAGTATTACAGCTGGGAGCTTAAAACTTTTGGCAAAGGTAATCCGGAGAATGCTGTTAACGCTTTCAATAACTAATGTAATATTTTTCCTCTTTCCTTCACTCCTCCCACTTTGAAACCCTCCGGTTTAAACACAAGAAGCCTTTCTGATTAATGCGATCCGACTTCCCAAAGCCATTGCACCACCTGGATGATTAAGCTGAACCTTCATTGACAAATTCCTCCAAAGGTCAACATAACATACGACCACTGAGTACATTTTGAGACTGAAAGGTCGAGGTGTAAACCTCAACATGGCTTCCCCAGAGATGTGCACACACTCTCAGACAAACAAAGTTCATGTTTGGGAAGTAATCCTGTAGATGAACCGAAGGATGGGCTTGTACTGTCTGTGTGCACAAACATGACACATGCAATAAAAGTAACAGTTGTAATAAGTGGACACCATCTGCTATGACATGCATTTAATCTTAGGTAAGTTGTTTTATTGATGTAGCCTTAATCAATGAACTTGTCGTATCGATTTCAGCGTTCTGGCTCTGTGTGTCCGATGTACACATTTACCGATTCGTTCACCGGACAGACACTGGAAAGAACTCCCGCGCACTGTCTCGCTTACTGCTGAGAAAATGTATCGATTACACGTTTCAGTAGCTCCGACCTTCATCAGGTGTACGGACATCATCACAACAGGCCTATATATACACGCATAGGAGCTGCCACGATCATTTACTCTGCCAATCAGGACGCTGTCCGACAGGTAATCACAGCTTGAGCCACTCAACCTGTCAGACAAATGGCATTCAAGAGAGAAAGATGCTAAATTTATATATTATACCAATAAATCTCAAGCGGCATCTATGTACGTTGCTTCCAGAGGGCAGCGTTTATCCATCTGCACTGGGATATTTAAAGGAAAATGTAAATATATCAAACTGGAACAAAATGTGAACTCACTGCAGGTGTCAGTATCTATAGTTTATCAGCATCAGGCTGCGATCAAAATCTATATTTGTTGAACGTGGCTGGAGGCGCAGCAGAGATTGCAAGACACAAACAGCCACCGGTGGCTCTGATAAATTAGTTCTCGATGCCGGTTGGAGGGCAGAGGGGCGGAAAGGATATTGAGTAAAGCGAGAACGAAACAAACAGAAATAGAAAGAGGAAGTGAGAAAAACAAGGAGCGAGAGGTGGAAATAAAGAGGGAGACGTGAAAGAAAGATGAAGAAAGTCTGAATCTGTTCAGTTAGCGAGTGCGACTGTGCAGCAGATGACTGCTACCACACCATCCACACCCGAGACCTCAGTGTGTCTGCGAACGCACGGCGGCCACTGCGCACAGGGAAGAGTTATTTCAAGTGAATGAGAGATGTGATCTCACTTACCTGTTTTTACAGAGACGCTCTTACACTCTAGGATCTGGTCTAGCCTCACGATGTTGAATGCATGGTGTGTGTTTTGCTTCATGTGGCATTTCTCATTGCGAGAAAGTGCTACCCGTGTGGGTTGTGGCTTCTTGCACATTTGTGGAAACAATCTCACAGCTGAGCAAATATATGCTTTTGAAATGCAAGAAGAAAGAGAGCGATGTAAAGAGGTCCCTGTTTTCATTTTTTAAGATCTTATTTACCCAAAACATCCGTCCGTGGATCGACGTGTGGCTGATGTGGCAACAGAGCAGGTCATCCAGGATTTAGGATCATCTAGGATTGCAGGTTGGATCCCGGCTCTGCCGTCAGTGTTTGAGGGTGATCTTAGTATCACTGCGAGTGCTTTGAAACAAGAAAGTGCTGTTAGCCTGACTTAGCCTGTGCATCATGTGAGGGGCTGCACACATTGTGGACAAGTTGCAAGTTACCTAAATCACCGTTTCTGATAAAGTAGAATACATTTTGCTCATATTTTTTTTTTGCATTTTGCTCGTAAGCGCAAGCTCTCTAGAAAAGAGGAGAGAAAAAAACAGGAGAGCTTGTAAAACTGCAACAGACAAGAGAACAGACAATAAAACTGGACTGAGTGAGTGGAAGCGGCTGACATTAATCAGGTACTTTTTTAGCTGTGGTAAATTTATTAACTGTTATTGTTGTCAAACATTACTGCAGCACATCTGGTATCATGTATACAATGGCAGCTGGTATATGTCTTAATTACCACCTGCCAGCTGTAATGAAATGTCTTCAAGTTTATATGATATAAATTGAAGCTATTGCATAACTGTAATATACATAACAGTGTAAGCTGAATCCCACCGGTTTATAATAGAGATCTATTTTAGTGAATATTCATACGTACACAAAACAAACCACACACACACACACCTGACAACCTTCACTGTGATGCATGTGTTGTGCAGACCAGCACACTGTTCCAATGCAATCAAGCTGTAGCAACCCACTGGGAGCTGTCTGCCGGAGAAGACATCCACATCCAGAGGGGTAACAACAACACGGTCGAATGAGAGCGAAGCACGGAAAACAGAGAATAAACTATGTTAAAAACTCAATGTTTGACAGGTTTTTTTTTTCTAAATGTCACAAAAAATAAAAATAAAAATCCATCAGTGGGAACTGAACCAGAAAAATAAAGAAAGTTTCGACCTATAGCTGTTCACCGTGAGCTAATGTTCATATTTGAAATCGCAGATGAACACAGAGTAATTATCCTGATTTGGCACACTTACTAATGACCGTACAGCCTTTATACGCAGGCTGTTTTGATCTCATAGGTATGATTCGGTATTCTGAAAACACATTTCCAGTGAAATGGTCAAAAATGTCCATCGAGCACCTCTCTGCGTTAGAGCAACACTTGGTCGTACAACGAGCTACTGATTAACAACATCTGCTATTACACGAAAGGTTGCTTTGTTATGAAATATGTATGCCCTGGACTGCAATCCCATTAGTCTTTCTCGATGAGTCATCAATCATCCACGAGCACGAAGAGGGGAGGAAAATGCTAATCATGTTCGCGAGTCAACGTTTAGGACCCAAAGTACTGGCGTGGTTTCTTTTTGACTTACTTAACTTGAAATCCTGGCTTTTGGGCTGATGCAGGGTCAGTTTTAGTTGTTGAAGGATTAAACGAAGGCAGCAGCTGATTCTGGGTCAGTGCTTAAAGTGTAATTAGGATGAGAAGTGTTGCCTCTCGCCTACAGAAAGCCATTCATCTTCTAGAAAGATGGTTTATGGCTTTGTGTCTCCTTCCTCCTCTCTCTCTCCTTTGTTATTCAGCATGATCTTCCTCTTCCTCTGTGTGTTCGTCCACATGCATACATGGACGTGTTTGTGTCAACAGGCCGAGCATCATTTTCATCGCCGCGTGATATTTATTGTCAGCATCCAATACACACACCTACACAAACGCACATATAGAGGGTGATGCTAAGGTGAGGAGATTCAGCGCTGTTGACAAGAGTGGAGGGTGTTGACTCACCTTTTCAGCAGCATGAACTCAAAGCTGTCAGCCAGCATCTGCTCAGAGACTGTGTGTGTGTATGTGTGTGTGTAAGAGAGGGAGAGAGAGAGGACAAAAAAACCCCTGGGTTGCCAAGTATTTGTGTTTGCTGCTGTTCGAGTGTGTGTGTGCCAGCGAATTGCGCCTTTTTTTTCATCATCCTCTGGTTTCCAGTGTGACAATAGCAGCTGTTGAACTGCAGGACTGTTTACTTAACAAGCTGTTTATACAGATACCTGTTCCCGTATTCCTCTGAGCTGCTGGAACGTGGCCTGAAAGAGAGCTCGGGGGGCTGAGAAGCCAAAGCGAGATGGTTGTTGGATGCTCGGCACGCTCGCTTTCTCAGCAGATTCTGTTGGCCTTTACTCTTTTTCAAACAATATCCGTGCATCAGTTTGTCAGGAAAGGCAGAATTTATCTGGACAGAAAATATAGATATAATATAAAGAGAGGCCAAGGTGCGCTCGGTTAAAAGCAACCAACGCTGAATGCTGGCAGCAGAATCTGGAGGCTCAGGTGTTACTGTCAGATGCTGTGTAAGACCATCCATCCATCAGGTTTGATCTACAGACTTTATGCTTTAACAAAGACAGAAGTGGCCACAAAAGACGTCACCTCACGGCAAAGTGCAACTGTTCGATTTCATTTAAACATCTGAACAAAGACGCATGTGTTGGTCATTCTTTCGGCGACTCTCCTCTCCACGTTTTCCTGCCTGTCAGTCATCAGTTTGATGACATCTGCTGCTCGGTTTCCGTTCTTTGCATCACCGTCCCTATCTGGAACAAAGCCAGAGGCCAGAGCGTCTTCAGTGATGTGGTCACTGGTTTGTGAGGGCGCACCACCTGCCTCCTCGATGGCCTCCCTTCAAGGGATCAGTGTGGGGCTAAAATGTTACAGTACATCACAACACGTGCACTCTATGAACCTAATGGATTTTATTGGCCTTTAAATGTACCGATTAATACAACAAGTAAAAAAGAAATCACAGGAATCGTCTCATCATCTCTGACCTGCTGCTGTAAGCCCTCACAGAAATCTTCAAATTTAATTGCTGGACTTTCTCCCCGTATCGGACATCAGGTGTCTAAATGGAGAAAATATTGATCACATGTCAATCATTTATCCATTATGTCCACAACTAATGGTCTGCATTTACTCTGCTTACAACGAGTAATGGATTGGATCAATAGTCTTCAGTCTGTTGTCTTTGTTTTCTTTTGCAGCTGCACAATATTCTTAAGATTTTCTCTTGAAGATGATCTTGACAAATTATCCAAACTAATTTAGAAATGAGATTACAAATTATTGAAAGATTATTTATTTTACACAAAGGCATACCAGCTCTCTTCTAAGTGTCTTCTGCAGACTTTCAGTTTGTATATATTGTGTATTTACTCCAACTTCACTGCTGCCACGGGCGTTCGGCTGTCAGAGTAAAGATTCAAACGACAGAGCCGGTGAAAATGATTTTTTTCACACCCGTCTTTGAAGAACTTGAGCATGCGCGACAAGTGTTGCTGTCGAACGCTCGGTGCTCTTTTTAAGTTTGTCGATTTCATGTTGCGAATGCCCCGGCAAAATGTCCACACTTCAAAGAGGTCCTGAGAGAGAGGGGGGAGGGGGTAAATTTGTTTTAACGCTCAATTTTTCAGGTATAAACTGCTTTTCATGTCAGCTGCCCATCCTCCCAGTCTACAGGGTGACTTTAAAACTAAGAAGACCTTCAGAGGCTAAATGTTTTTCTTTTGCATGGTTGCATATATGCACGAATATTCAGAGCAAACAGAGGATTCTCCGTGCGGAGCAAAGGCGTCTTCTGATGTGTGCGGATAAAATACCACAAGAAAAACAATTTTCATAGATTCAATCATTTATTTTCTGCCCCAACCCCAACGAAGAACCATCACAAGTGCTCTGTGCAGCAATAAAACAATTCGGCGTGATTTAATGTTGCTATTTAAAATGAATTTAATAATTGTATTTATTGTCATGAAACGCCGGCTGCACAAGGTGATGACTTATTTTATGTCTTTGAGCTTCCGAGTCCATTTACAAACCATAAAATTCCAGTCATGCCTAGTCACCGCGATACAGCGCATATTTATTAGGCAATTTCACATGGCAAAGATATTCATTGGTGAGCGAGAACATGAATCATAGCTCGGTGACTCCTTCCACAGCTTCCCGCGCAACTCCGATGGCATCAGTATCCAAGCAGATACTGCGGATCGAGATTGTTAATTCGATCACGTAGGGACATCTTCATTCACTTTTAGCAGGAAACAGCTGAGCGGATTTTCGACCTTGCAGCTCGTTTCACTGCCTGCAGCACAGAAATATTTCCGAAAATGTATCTGCAGTTGATTTCAGGAGTAATTTTATAGAGTAATATAAAAAAAAAAGAAGTGCATTCCCTGACAAGATCTGCTAAATTTACAATGTGACCACTTTAAAGCACTCAGTGTGTGTGTGTGGGTTTGTGTGTGCAACACACTGTGCTCCTGTATTGATTATACTGTCAAAAAAAAAGTATTTTCTGTGTTATCAAGGAATATTGTGTCCATAAGTAGATCTACACTCAGATTTTGTGCTTTTGCATCAGCGAACGAGAGATTTCATGTGTGCACGCATTAGTATGTCCGCGTGCGTGTGTGTGTGTGTGTATGTGTGTGTGTGCTGCTTGTCACTTAGTGAATGACTAAGCACATCTAATCACAGTGCAGCCGCCTGCAGATATCTGAGGAGAGCTCATCACAACAGAGCAGGTAGAGAGCAGGAGGCTAATCAAATCAAGGTGATGGGGAGACGCTAATTAGGGGGGTTTAAATTGCAAATTTTAAGGTGACAGGATGATCGCGCTTATCACACTTTTCAGTGAATTTGTGATCTAGTTTTTGTACCTGAAAGATGAAGGTACATTTTTGGTAACAAACCACGGAGATCACAGTTTTGTCTCAACAATTCCCAGAACCTGAACTCTTAGAGATAGTTAAAGTAACGGATCAGTTAAGGAGCGGCGTCTGGCCGGTGTTTACTGCAGAATCTGGTGCTGGCAGTGAAAAAGTGGCAGCAGTCCTTCCCTAGGAGGGAGTATTCCCTGGGCCTGCAGAAATAATGGCATCCTGAGTCCCCGCTGAGTTCCTGTATCACTCCGTTCTAATCCACACTAATCCTCCTCAGTGTACACAGCTGCACCGATTCAATATTTCTGATTTTTGAATGAGTTACTGGCACATGAATGAAGCCTTGAATCTTTGGCAGATCTAAGAAATGTCTTTGTGATTAATGCTCAGTAAAGTCAGGTTTAAACCAATGGGAATCGATTCTTCATAACTTCCCAGCAATCACAGAGCTTGATTAGAGATTAAGACATACTGTAGGCTAATGGCTGGATTATCTTGTGAGTGATTAGAAACAAGCTGTTGAGAGCTGCCGTGTTTCAGTTTCTAACCAAATATCAAAGCACCAGAGCCCAAAGAGAAACACTTTACAACCAGATGCACTCGAATGAGTCCGATGTGAACCAGTTTCAGACTTCCTTGTAAGCCCATTCACTTGTTTACTCCTATCTGACAGCAAAGCGGGTCTATTGAGGCATCAGTGTATTTGTCATGCTCTGGTTGTGTTGGACAGCAGGTGTCAGAGGAACCGACTCGGCCTTGCTTCTCTGTCAACACTTCAGATTTTCACCGGTTCATATGAATGTAAAGTGACTGCGACCAATCTGTGGGCGCATTGGGGGATTTGCACGCATGTGTGGATATAGTGTGTGTGTGTAGCGGGTTTGGCAACGCATCAGTTAACTCCCTTGGCTGTTGTTAGATTGACAGAGTGATACCGTACACGATAAGGTGATTAACATTCATATTTCAGGGCACGGGCACACCTGAAAATCAGTGTGGAAACTAAAACACCAACCAAGGACAGAAAGTTTTACTGCAGCGAGGAGGTGTGGTTGACCCTGTTTGACCCTGTGATCAAACCGATGAAATCATCTCATGTTGAATAAACCGTAAGCCATACTGTTTGAACACAGGCTTACCAGCTCAGCAGCCTTTTCACGTGCTGATAGGTTTTATTCATTCGCTTCTGTTGACCATGCCGGTAATTTTAGTAGTTAATCTATTTCATATCGATGTTCATTAACGTCCATGAATGCCCTTTTGTGAGTGCAGTGGAAATTAAATGAACTGCGTCACAATATGAGACTGTGGAAGTGCTGTGAGACCCAAATCACTGCTGCACTTAACCCCAAATATCATATACGGTGTCGTACAGACACAGCGGTGTGACAGAGGAAAAGATAAAGTGCATTAAAAGAGTCTGGATGAACCTTTTGAAGTGACTTCAAAGACATTTTGTTTCTTATTTCACAGAAAAAAAATCTATTTTCACGTTGAGCACACTTATACAGAAGGAAGCACAAAAACAATATAAAATATACAAATAATAAAAAACACTGCAGTACATGACAGGCCGGTCTTTCAACCTCCATTCAACCTAAAGGTCGGTTGCAATACTTCTTTTTTATGTATGCATAGCTGAGTGCGTGTGTCCTTGGGTGTGATTGTGTGTACTGTATGTGAGAGATATTTATGATGCAGATGGTGACTCACAGCAAATAATGAGCAGGGCCAGCAGCGCTCATGAAGCGAGCAGTTTGTTGTTTATCTGGGTTTTGTTGCACCATAATTCTTTGTTGTTCACACAGTGGTCCTGTCCCGAGAGCAAATTGTTTAATCCCTAATTAATCTCCCAGATATTCACGGCATAATGGGGATTAACATTTTGTTTTGTTAGGAAAACAATGACGCAGGCATTTTCTGGGCTGTAATCAGACGTAGCACAACCTCCTTTCTCTTGTCAGATTTTGGCAGAAATTACAAAGCACTGAACATCAAAGGGCCGCAACTACACAAAGGACATGAGCTTCAACACACACACACACACACACACACACACACACACACGCTTCCTCCCCACATTCAAACACAGTTATGAAAGGAATGGGGGAAAACGGCAGCAGAGTTCTACAGAGTGGAAGTGAATATATTCAGAAAGGTGTTAATATTTGGATAGAGGGTCGAGCTCCGCGCTGAATAAATACACCTGCAGCCATTATTGTGCTAATGTACTGTAGAGCTGCTTCAGCTCGACGTGGCGACACCTGTTTTGTGCATTCGCAGCAATCGGCACTGAAATAATGAGGCGGCGCAGTCCATTCAACGCAAGTCTCTCTCATCATCCTCCAGCTGGGACGGGATGGTCCTGAGCACAGAAAGTACCGAATTATTAAATATGTTTCAAATCAATAATAAAGGCATTACAGCGCACACGGGCATCAGAGCATCAATAAATCATCTCCACAGTCATTTTAAGGCATTATTATAAATATCTCAGCTAAACAAACAGAGATGAAACCTCTTCCAGCCTCTTCTTCTGCTTCAACTTTTATTTATTTAGCGGGAAATCTCACAGTAAAAATTTGAATATGATGTCCGTCCATCCATCCATCCATCCATCCATGACTCTGGGTTAGAGACGGGTTACACCCTGGACAAGTCGCCAGTTCATCTTAGGACACACAGACCCAATACTCGTCCAATTTAACTAACTTATGCTATCTACAAACTTTGTCCACTGTGTTTTCTACCATCAAGACATCTGTGTTTGCTGCTGGAATCCAGATGTTTGTGTGGAGTTTGTACGTAGCACTGAAATGTAATTGCAATTAAAGTCTATCATCTTTTAAAGATATCCCCCCGTTTGTGGACAAAGCTCTTCATTATTAGTTCATGCAGGATAGATACCGGTTAGTAGACCACGGCTACAGCGATGCTGCTGCAGATATATCCGACAGGAAGCTAATGCTGTATGAATCCAGGCCAGCGTGGTGTGTTGGGTGAAGTGGATGAGATATAATGGGGTTTTATTCGAATGTCTGAGGCAGCTCGGGGACGGCAGGAACCGAGGTAGCAGAGGTTGCAGCGCCAAGTGGCAGGTTATGACTAATGAATGTGAACTTTTGTCGGGCACGCTCCCCATGTAGCCCCGGGTCCATTAGAGAGCTTGGATGGACACACTGGGAAAGCGCACGCACACACACAAAAAAGGGAAACGACAACCCACACTTAACTGATGGATGATACGGAAGTAGGACCACACATCGTTTTTCCATTAGCGTCTCCTCTCATTCGGCTCTGTCTCTTATTCCGCCTGCACCGATCAATCTTTAGCAGAACGCCTTTCTCCTCCTCAGCTGGGATGTTTGCTCTTCGTCTTTTAAACTTCATACGCTTGAATTTCTACTCTTATTTCAGTTGGTCCTTTTTATTTACGTGACATAACATAAATAACTAGTCACGAGAGAATAATATCGACGCATCAGGAGCAGATCAGATTCCTGCAGTTAGCCATTTTACGACAGTCCTAAATCATGACAGCATGAACGTCTCAGTGCCACTATTAACCCAAAACACTAAAAACACACACATAAAGGAGACAGATTTAAAGGACCGTTGCTCTGTATGTAAATATCCCGGTGCTGTGAGGAAGGTAAACACAGATTCAGTTTGTGACAGGAAATAAAAGGCTGCGTGTAGAAATGTGACATTCTTGAGAAAACAAGTCAGTCTGGTGTGAGACGGGTCACCGATCATCTCAACCACGATCTTAATTACCACAGCTGAGTTGTCTTCCACCATATGTTAAATCAGTTTGCTTCGTCAAGCAGTCTATAGTTAGAAGGAAGCTTCATTATATAATACAGTGTAGCATTATCAACTGGACTCCACAGCTCGATCCACTGCAGGGGAATGCATAAATAACGCTGATGTTACCGTGTCTTCGAATACATGGTTGCTTTGAGTTTTCCCGCCCTTGTTTGCCTTTTCATTCACCAGCCTGTTTTACTTTTCACTGTCTCTTATTGTACAGTTTTGTCTCAGTGTTGGCAGAGAAAAATACTTCACTAAAGTGAAAAGTAGGCCAAACAGTGTCTCGGCTCCGCTGGGAACAGAGCCGGGGGGAAACTCGACAGTTGTGGTGCATGTGTTGAAGTTATTGGGGTTAAAACAACTCTATAGCCTCGGCTCAAGCTTGACCGATCTAGATGAAGACATATGAAGCCCGTGGATCCAAGGAGGGTTTGTGAATGAGTTATAGCCTGATTAGCACAAAACTAGCAAAAGATGAGTTAGAGGGGATGGATCTGTGAAGGAACTTGTCTCCTCCAGCTTTATTTCTGTCAGGAGCACTCACATCAAATGGCGATGGCATTATTCCGCTCGTACGGATGCTCCCCGCTGCGCCGAGCCTGAATATCCTGTTAAAATAACAAGCAAGGAGCATTGCAGGTAATCCTTCCATTGGGGATCAGTTTAGAAATAAAGACCTCCCAGCGTGCATGAAAGGAGAAGGAAAGCAGGTAGCGGCTGAGGTCGGGGAGATGGCTGCCAGCAGCAGCAGAAACACTTCACATCAGCATACAGTTGAGTGACACTGCGGTGAGATGTGATGGGTGTGTTTGGCTGGCTGTCGGCTGACATAGTGTGACTTGAGGTGCAAACGGCGTCTTCATCTTTTCAGAGTGGTAATGTACGGCCGGCATGACCTGACCTTTGATCAGCTGAGGTCACCGTGTCCTCTCAGGTAAAAGTCAGTCAAGAAGTAGTTTTATACGACCCAAAGAGGCGCTGCTTTGCGGTAAGTGTGTCTCACTGTTGAGAGTCCTCATACACGGAGCTAAATGTCAAAACCGACTACTGCAGCTTTGTCATATGGAACATATGAAAACAGGCCCAGACCCCAAAGATGTCAGGGGGTTTGCAGCCTCTGTGTCGAGCGCGGAAACCACAGTCAAAGTCAACACAACGCCTAGTAAACACTGTGTATGACGCTGATTCTCCGACACACAGACCACACACAAACACACACAAATGTCAACAAGGCAAAGCCAGAAAAAGAGAAAGATGTTGTTGGTGTCGTCAGGTGAGGAGCGATCACCTTTGTGCATCACACAAGGCGTGAAAGATGGCAAGCACATTGCGTAATCTGCCGTGTTCCTTTGCCAAGTCACGGCAAGAATATGATTTTCACTTTATGAATATGACCTTATCTGACACGAGGCAAACACATTGTGTCATTTTATTTGTTTCTGGCGACTGTTACAGGTTGTTATGAAATGTGCCTGTCTAAAACGATAAGGAAGAAAGAAGCAAAGAAAAAGGAGAACAAAAAAATGCTAAATCTTTGCTCACTTGTTCCTCTTCTCACAACCCCTGAGATTAATCTCGCAGGTCGCGTCTCTTAGCTTGGCAACCGCATGGACCCTGAATGTGGCCAGCTTTCATTGAGGCAGGCGAGGCGGGTTTAATTGCAGATTTTACAGACTGTTGTGTAAACTCACCCAGCACCGAACTAAGACGAGTTCCCTCGTCATGAGCGTGAGACATTTTAAAACAACAGACATGTATTCTGAGAGGAGCACGACAGCGAGATGTAGGCTGTCATCAAAGTTTTGACTGAAGGCGAAAAGCGACTTGTTATTCTCTCCAGAGGACCGTGTATTCCAGCTCAGGCGCGGCGGTGCAGGTTAAGCTTTTATACAAGCTGAACTGTCTCTATTTGTTTCTCTCCCTCACACTCACACACACACACTCACACAGGCCGTACCAGCTGCTACACTCCTCCCTCCGCACGCTCTGTTGGTAGATAAACACTTTGACAGAGACTGACGCCAGCCCTCTCTCGCTCAGCGACAGAAGGTTATAATATGTTTAATGGCTTTCATTTTGCTTTGTTCACCGGAGCTGAATTGTGATGCTGACCTTCCAGCGGGAGCTCAAGTCGTGCTGAAATTGTGTGCCGTACCTGAGGTTTAATGATTGACGCGCAGTAACGGCAGCTTTTAGACGCGCATATAAAAGAAGGGGGCGACACAAAGGAAGATGGAGGAAAAAAGCATCGCTTCATGCCTGCGATTTTTAATCTAATAATAATTTTCTTCAGTCGTCCTCCTCCAATCTACATTTCATTTAGCCGGATTCACACCTGACTATGTTCACATTAAAAAAACACATTAAAATCTCATTTATTTTCTTGCCTGCGACACTTTATTAGATAGGCTGTCCACTGACTCTACATGCATGATTGTCCTAACAGTCCATTTGTGATAACAATGTTCCAATCTGAGCTTTCACGTGTGGATTGTGTGCTTCTACAGTTAAGTGTAAGTCTGTTATTCTATTAGTGGAGTGACGTGAAAATGGAGAAAAAATGGGAAAATGTGAAGAAGGGGACGCTTTAAAAACAATTATAAATCCCTCAGCACAAGAAAAGCAGCAACTTATTGAATTCAATGAAACGTCACTATAAAAGCAGCGTCAGTATGCCATGTTATCACATGCAGAACATTTACTAGCGACATCATGTAAAATAACCTGTTTATAACTTTCATTCTTGAGTTTTAATCGGTGAAGTATCATTGAATTGACTCTATTTTGTGGTCGGATGTTTTGTAGGAGTTTCAACAGGAGCAAAGGAGGAAGCAAGACGACAGCAGTGTCACGCCTTTAAACAGACTTCTTGTCACTTTAGAAGGCACAGAAAAAGATCTCTAGGCATAATTTGGATGAAAAAGCCATCTGTGTGTTTTGTCTTTGGAGCATCGGATTAAAAATGATCCACATAACAAAAGAAGTTTGCCTCTCTTGGCCTAGCTTTGATTTGTAGAGTCAAACACTGTAGTAAGTATGAGGAGCCAATCCTCCTGCTGCAAGACGTGTCTCTGAGGGGATGAATGCATTGACACAATATATTATGCTGATGCTCTCAGATTAATTCATCCACACCTTCACTCGTGCACCTGGAATATATTTTAGTGCTTCTGGTTCGAGATGAAAGAAGTCACATTTTCATATTCTGATATAATATCGGGAGCTTAGTTAAAAAAGCTACAGGGATAAAACATTTAACACCCCAGGAATTATCACCACCACGTTACGTGAGGTGAGATTTGTGTGTCCCTGTGATCCTGGGAGCTGCAGCACCTCAGCTAGAATAACGAAACCAGGGCCGCCTTCTGGAAGCGGATCCAGTCGTCAAGCATCTATTGACCGGGCCATAATCCGTGGGGCAGCGAGTCAGCTGTGTTCCTGGCACAGATTGGTCACAGGTTGTATGGATGTCACCATTTAACCATATGTGAAGTCTCAGTAAAGTTAAATATTATTCCTCTTTTTCCTATTTTAATTCCACTGGTGACATCGCAGCTCAATCAGTCTTCAAAGATGATGACGGTACCAGCCTGCTGCGACATCAGTGCACAGCCCTCCACTGTCACCCTGAGGTAACAGTTCACCTGGTGGATCTATCCCGGTGAATGATGTGCTGTCAGAGCGGCGTGAAGGAAACTTTAATCATCTATCTCCTGGAAAGTCATCATCTGCTGTCACATGAGCATCGTGGTGTGCTTTGTCGCATGGGAAAAGATGGTAAATGGACTTCACTGACCCTGCGATTACTACAGACAATCACCCACCTGAGCCACAGCTGCAGAGATAACTTTAATATTCAGCTGACGCGTGCTCGGCCTTGGTTTTACGCTCAACCTAATGGAGCAAGCAATTTTTTTAAAAATCTTTTTTTTTCTGTGATGCAAAAAGCTTTTCAGTAACTTGTCAAATGTTACTTCACAAATAGCTCAAAGCTTTTCAAACACTGAAATAATTAATGTCACACAGTAAATGTGTGACATTAATTATGTGTCCTTTTTAACAAAACTGAATTCAAAGCGAGTACACAGCCTCTAAAAGAAACGTCTCCGCAGAAATGGAACGGAAAAGTGACAATTTTCTCAATTTTACTCAGGAGCATAAAAGTCAAGGCTTTGAAAGAGCCTGTGAGTGAGGATGAGAGCTCCTGAAAATGCTCTGTACACTGTGAATAAGAACAACTCGAGCACGAGTGCTGAGAAAACTGTTTGAATTTGCTTGTTGCGTCACTTAAATCAGCTTTAATATGCATAAATGGCTGTCTAGTTATTTACGTTTGCCAAAGCAGTACATGTTAAATGTTGTCAGTCAACATTTGAACTATTTGGCAGTGAGATTATTTTTGCTAAGTCATGCAAGTGGCACACCCTGCACCTTTACTTCATCTCTTCCTGTTTTCAAGCTGCCTCACGTCAGCTTCCTGTGTGTGCTTTATTTATTCTTATGTCTGAGGATACCCTGAAAATAACTTTAGACAATATATTTGAGGGGATAAATGTGAAAATGGCACCAGACGTAGTTTTGTAATGGCTTGCACTGGATCTTGGATCAGAAAATGTTGTGGTGGTGGAGAGTTTCTTTCAGCACGCGTCGACAGCAGCGATAATATAAATGATCAGCAGAGTGGCAGCTAGTTTGCTGAAGGCTGTCAGATGACGTGATCAGCTGATTGCCTGTGAAATTGGCTCAATCCGCCGCTGACGTGATGATGAATAATTTCAATGTTTCCCAGCGAGTGTGGGCACAAAAATACAAAAAAACAGATCTCAAACGTCTGACACAGAATCAGTGATAAAACAACACTGCGGTCCAGTACAGTTACCAAGTTGGTGATACAGATTTGTGTATAAATCCTTCTCCTCACTTCCTCGCTTCGCTGTGGCTCCATTTTACCGTGCTAGGCGCGGCTTGTTTTATCGCGTGGGAACCCGGCTTAAATGAACTGCAGGTGGCATGTGAGGTGGCTGATATGACACTGAATCAATATCAGCCGATAATGAAACAGCAGTGGGTGACGGAGATGCTGTGACTTTCATTTAATCTTTTTTTTGCGGGTTTTAAATGTCGGCAGAGGCACTGCTGCACTTTTTCTGCTCGAGTTCAGCCGTTTCAAGTCCTATAAAATCGATTTATTAGTCTGTATTGGCGAAGCACTTGCCACGCAGAGCTATTGATTTGAGTTACTGTAAGTGGCGTGTTGTTTTGTGCGTCTAATGTTGTGTAATTTTTACATTTTCCTGTTGCAAACTTTTATTCTGCAATGTTTAATGGCAGCAGACTCGACAATAAGCACCGCCGGCTGTTCATCTCAATGAGTCAGCTCCTAATATTCACATAACGGCAGTGGATTGAAACATATATTACAGTATATTGCTTTCTTTTTTCCTTTACATGCAGGTAGAATTTGTGCTACAGCTGTATGAAAACTTGACAAGTGATAATAATGGAAGACAAGAAAGAAGTCAGAAAGAAAGAAGAAAAGAAACATAAGGAGGAACATGTGTCTCTGCTGAATAGCAATTAAAGCAGAAGCTGTGATATCGCCGATGTCGCGTAAGAGAAATGAGGAAATGAATTTAGAGCCCCAGAGAGTAGCTTAGACAACAAACAACAAAAAACTGCTGAAGAGGATGATGAATCAAACCCTGGGATCCAGATAAATCTCCCCGCTATTTCCCCCCACATGGCATCCCCCCTAATTCCAAAAAGAGAAGATGGAGGAGGTGTTTGCTCAATCCAGATAAGTATAGATTTTATAGATCTCCGCTTCTTTGCCTCCTCTATCAATAGAGCCCATTAAGATGTAGACATCAAGCCATCCATCCAAGTTTCCTGCTCTATCAGACCATCAGGCTGATCTATTATGGCACGACACTCCTTCAATTATATCAACCCAGTCTCTCTGTCTTTATGTATCTTTCTCTGTTTCCACTTCAATCCACATCCTCCTTGTTGTTTTTTCCCCTCTTTAAAGCTCCATCACTCTCTCTCTCTCTCTCCGACAAATCATATGCACAAAGAGAGGAGTCTACAATTTCCTTAATTCACCTCCTGTGTAATCCTTTCTTTATCTCCTTTCCTTGGAAGCCTTCAGGCGAACTGCTGTTGCTTCGCGGTGAATCTTCTAATTTGCTGCTTCAGGCCGAAAACATCCCCCTAATCTTTGTATTATTACCAGAGATATGTTGCCCATGCATTCATTCTTTGCAGAAGTTCCTGTTTTAAGACAAAGACTTGTAAAACAATCATAAGAAGCCTTTGTGGAGCCTGAAGTTGAAAAACCTGCTCTCCCGAATTTGAACATTTTAGTATTGTTCTTCCACTACGGAGTCCTTTCCGCCTTTATTCTTCAGGGGCTTGGTTGATTAAGGAAACACTTCACTTTCATTCTCCTCCTTGAACATCCACAGTCGAGCTTTTGAAGGGATAATTCAGCGCACAGCTGGGTAGCAATGACTGAACGAGGATTTAATTGCAAAGAAATAACACATTTAAGACTTGACTTGATGGATGGCAGGATTTTTATTTGCTTTTTCAAAAATTTTGTGCACCTCGCTCACCGTGAGGCATTGATCCGTGAGATTGGCCTATGCTCGTGTTAATATTTCATAAGATTGAGGTGGTGCACCGATTCGGATGGTTAGACTGACAGATAAAGCTCACTGAAAGCGATCAATATCCATCAGGGACGAGCAATAATTAGGAGTGTTGGGTGGAGAAGGCCTGGAAACGAGCTTAAGAGATCCGATAGATGCGCAGCAGTGAAGACCGGCTCTCGATCAGCAGGACCTGACGAGAGGAGACAGTATGATCTGACCTCACCTGGAGGCAGTGTGCAGTGCAGAGGATGTTTGATAAACCTTGAAGCTTCATCAATAGTCTCCCTGATGAGATTGTGATATGATTTTAAGGTGGTCTTAAACATTTTTAACTCTGAAATACCACTAGCCTTGTAGTCCCGTCATTTTTTTTGTCTGACTTGTTTGTTATCACGGCCAAGGTGATGTGATGTGACCGAGGCCTTCGAGTGCTAGGCTGAAAATCTCATCAGCATGCAATGCTAAAGGTAGCACTAGACTCCCTGTCTTCACTGTCCTGTAGGAAATGCTTGCTCATGCTGATCATAGACTCTCCCTTTTTACTTCCAAATGAACAAGGTAGTTGGTTCCAGCCAAAAAGTGGCAAGTTTGCAAGAAAACTACGGAGATAAAACTGTATAAACATTCAACCTTCCAGCCACCTTGATACCACCCTGATTCTTCCCAAAGGATTTCTTCTTTAGGGCTGATATGTGTGGTTAGACTCACTTTAGTAGAGATCACATGCACATACACAAAATGTACCAGACAAAACACAAACATGTCCTGTGCAAAAGACTTTAGGGAAGGTTTAGGGAAAGATCGTCGACTGGGTTAAAATAAATACTTTATGGAGGTTAGAGAATCGTTGTGGTTTGTGATCACTCCATCCTTCACCTCACTTCCCCCTTCATCCCATCACGAGGGCTTTGTCATTTGAACGTATATATATATGTTAGTCAATACATGTGATAATGTTGTTCCTCCATTTGCCAGTGCATTATTCTCCATTGATCCCGCTAACCTTCCACGGGCGCCTGTCTTGTTTCCTTGCAGTGCAATGAACAGCCACACTTTTCCACAAAAGGACTCAGCGGATCGGAACAAGAGTAAACAACCCTGAAAGCAGACCGGAGAGGTTAGGGAGAGGAGGGACAATTACTTTCAAGGCTCTCATACTGTATTTGTTGAAAACTGTAAGTTTGTTAATGGTATCTCAGTGGACTGTTGATGTTAGAGATGTTCATCTAGCTGAGAGAAGTCTGTGGATATTGCTTTAGTTGCCTGTTATTAGCCGGCACTCTCAGGGCTGTGTGAGGCTGACTCAGCCAAACACTTCGAGCCTCTGGGTTCGTTTTATACTTTAATACTCTGGGAGTATTAAAGTTCACTCAGCCAGAGTTTCACTTGTACGGGGCAACAAAACAACAGGTCCTACTGTTAATGAATTATTTATAGGCATGAGGTCCTTGGAGAGCTGGTCCTGTTCCATGAGACATAAATTGGTTAACTGGAGAAGGGTGACAGCCGAGCGGCTGTTTGGACCTTATTGGATTCAATTTTCCATTGTTGTGGAAATATGATTCACGAAAGCTTCAGCTCCCATTTAACTCGATCGCTGGCGTTCTCTCGTCACCAGACACTGCGGGTAACTCTTATTGTTGCACACATTACTCTGTTACATTTTAAAGTTTATATTAAAGGAGCAGTCTGTAGGATGTGGTGGCATCTAGTGGTGTCGTTGCAGATTAGGATTGATTGCAAATGGAGCTAGTGTTCATCTGTTCTGGGGTTTCAACGGTCTCCATGGAAGAGAACCTGAATGTTTGAAGGGTAATTTTAAGGTCGCAAAAACATGATTCTTATTTCAAGTTTCCCAAGAAGTTGCATCAGTCCACCTATGTTATTTACACTCGTAGCTCCCACCACCTTATGAGGAAGGGTCGCCCTTGTTACGTCGATCTTCATCATGTTGGCTCCCATGTAGAATACATCAAGCATCTATTTGTTGAACTATTATCTGAGAGAAAACATTCCAGGCATGGCTGCGTGCTGCTCTTTAAAACCCCGCGAGGCACGACAGGATTCGTGGAAAGCAGACTGCCACAGAGATTCGTCTGGGGAATTAGCTCAGAGAGAATCAATGGCGAATAAAGGGTGAAACCATCCAGCTTTTTACCACAATTGACACATGCTCCCGACAAATGAAGTAATCCTATTAGACTGTTACACCCAGAGACATCTCGTGCGCGTGGGAAAAGGTTGTGTAGACACATACATATGGTTGTTTATAACAAAGTGGATCTGCGTACGTGTGTGCGCGTGGTTTCAAGGCCCTTACCTGTCGCACTGATGGTAAATAGACCTGTCGTTCCCTTTAAAGCACATCCTGAATGTTTTGCTATAATGAGCCTGTCAGTTTCCCCCTTTTCGCCCACCACAGCTGCACCTCCAATCCTGCTCCGAGCCCCACGGGTCACTGCTACAGAAGGATTGTATAGACATCCTAATGAGAAGGTCTGTTTCATTGTTACTGATACCATGTGGGAACCACGAGCCCCTGCCCATCCCCTGCCTCATTTTTAAAGCCTCATTTCAAAGCTACCTCCCTTGTCACACTCATTCCTCCGCCTCAAAGAAAAGCTGTTTTCAAATCGAGAGGAAATGCAGCTTGTTAGAGAGGCAGGGAGACACGCCAGAGAGAGTCGAATACAAAGCTCAGGGGCAGGTGAATAAATTGCGAGCAGGAAAACGAGAGGTTTTACTCTGCAGAAGATGGCAGCGTTGATTTGATAAATGCTGCCATTTAAGCTAGGCGATGGTGACCACCTTAAAGAGCAAAGAGAGGTCGTTGCAGTAGGTTGTCCTCGTAGTTTAGAGAGGAGCTGCCCTTGTTTTAGTGAGCTGATTCGACATTAGCGGCGTGGAGCATCTCTCAGTTCCCCAGCAACATGTAGAGGAATTACTGTAAATCAAAGGTCCTCATTTATTCCTCCCAAATTTGTGCAACAAAACAAATCTTTAAGGCGTCTCTTCATGATACGCAACATAAAGATCTTTGCTGCGGATCCCAGGCAGAGTCAGACCAGAGTGAAGGTGGAAAATGGCAGAAAGAGCTATTCATAATCTTTGACGTTATCCGATAATTTGCTTAAATTGCATCTGGTGGAAATGCACTTATGCTTGCATTACGTCTTGTGGTTTCGGAAAGAGCTCCAGAGAGCTGTTTAGATAATTGGAGCTCTTACTCCTACATAGGTATACTTTGCTATGCCTATGGCTGCATACACACACATTACTCTGAGTCATGGTCAACTCGCTCTCTGAATTACAGTGTGAAAAATTGAAAGAGCGATGAAGGGGAACGTACGGGGGGAGTCTAATGGCTGGACACTCGCAGCTGTTTCACCGTCGGTTTGTTTAAAATCGAATCTTCAAAACTTGACAGTGATGTTGCTTCGCTGGAGCGTTATACAGCTTCACTCACAGCCAACGTCACTTAAGTGTCATTGACCTCAAGCACTTAACCTCAAGCTGATGCATGCTGTGCCCTGACCTTCCCAAGGAAACTGCTGTTGTGTGGGAGGCAGTATGCGTTAATGCCTGATATCTGAGAGACAAATTACTTTGCCTGAGTTGCCTAGTAAAGTATTCTTAATAATTTATTTATATGTTTATTAGATTTAGTGAAATTGTTGTAAAAAATTGGGCCTCAATAAGGTTCAATCTTCTTTTATTTCGGCATTCAATACCCAAACGCTGCTAATGAGGTATTACCATATTAGCTCCCCAGATGATGACATATTATCTCTAGTGCATTTCAAGGATCTCTCATCATATTTCTCCTCACAGCTGTCAAATGATTGCAAATTTCATTCCTGTGAGTCAGAGAGCAATTCAGACACTGGGCTTAATGTTTCAACATTTTTTTTTTGTCGTACTGTATATTGATGAGCTTTTATTATGAGTTTCAGAACGAGTGGTTCTTCTTAGCGATTTCTAGAATATGGTTTGCTCTGAGGTCTTTCTGTTCTTTCTCCAGCCGTAGGATTCAGTGTTGGTGTAAACGACCAAGTGATACATTACCGGAGCTATAATCAGTATTATTGATACAGATGCTTCTGTGCGCACAGCAGCAAATCATTTTACTTGAGATACATCATGTTTCTCAACTCCTATTGATGCTTGTATTGATACTCAAACAGGATTTAGTCTCATCTGTATCAATATTTCACCCCGTTCCCTCTGCTCAGGCTCCATTCAACAGTTTTCGTTCAGTTTCTTGCTGAGAATTTGTTATTGAATATTAAATATATATGTGTTTACCATGAGGCGCAGCACCAGAGCAAAAAATACTCTGCACTACCCCCAAATGAATCCACAACTATATAAGAGCATTTTATATAGTGAGAATATTCCCGACGTGTTGACATGGTGCCTTGAAGACTATTGATTAATTCAGATTCAGGAGTTATTAGCTGCAGCATTCCATCTTTCCTGTGCCGTCTCCGTCACCTGAAAGCCGTCACTTAGTATTTCAGTTGCTGACATGATTTTCTCATCAGTGCAGAATGCAGAAATGATACTCCAGAGTGAACTTAAGCACCGTGATAGCAGCAATACAGAAACCAGCAGAGGCCACTTACCCAAGAACAGAAATGTCATTTTGGAAACTCATGGCATCACTGAACCGAGACAGAGAAGGAACGGCTCGGTTATTCATAGCTCTCTCTATACTACTACTACTACTAGTACTAATACTACTAGTACTAATACTTATTATTATTATTTTAATTGTTCTGAGACTTGACCTGGGCTCCTGCACATATTTGCATTTCAATGCTTTTGTTTTTTTCTATGACACCGTTATAGCAACATGATGTGACTTAACTAAAATAAGCTTCAGTATCATTTTATGATGCCCAAAGATTTTGGGCATAAACACACAGGTGCACAGGTTGATATTGTGGAATACATTATATTGCAGTGACATATTACAACCTCAATGTTTTTACTCTTGTATGAAGTACTTGTATCTTCTACAGTCACACTATGAATTCTTGTAGTAAAGAGAATAACTGAGCAGAAAGTTTCAATGGTTTAGATGCACACTTATTCTACAATGAAGGAGCACTTTTAAAAATAGCTATTCATGTACTCTGTGGTGTCATTAACGGCTAAAATCCAGACAATGCAGCCTTTGACAGGCCATTTCAGCACATCTGCAATTAGACATTATTGCCCTGAAAAAAATGGACCACTATGATTTTTGCATACGCTTTCCCTTTGGCGTGTTTTATCTCAATTTAGCCGCTGCCTGCTGTGATCGGGATGGAGTGGCCTCAGATTTATTTCTTTTTCTTTTCTTCACAGAGAAGCCAGCAGTAATTGGCAGGTTGAGATTTTGACGAGGAAACAAAAAGGTGGAAATCTCAGCGTCTGCCGTCACACTCAGTCGGTCCCGAGGTTGCTCGGGTTTGAAAGCGATTATGAAAAACTGGATTTGACTTCAATTTGTGCACACACAACCAGACTGTGATTTTTTTCCCTCCTCCCAATCATAAATGAAAGAAAGAAAAGAAGTGGGAAGGGGAGGTCACTCTTGTTTGAACCTTGTTCTTAGCAAAGTTTGAGATCGTTGAAATGTTAACAAGTAATTGGTTTGTATTCGTCTGATACATCTGCAGAAACAAGAGATTAGTCTCTATCTGCTCTGATTCACTTGCAAAGATCCCCAGTAAGAGTTACAGGGTCAACGAAAGGTTCAGAACTTATAGAAATGCTCCAGACAAAACACGAGATGACCAGTGATTTGTTCCATAGCTTCTTCCACTTTGTGAACTCTGACTTCCTTCCTTTCTCTGGATAAAGTAATTTAACACAGTTCTGAGAATATGAGATCTTATTCTATTTATCTTGTATTCACACTTCAAAACTTTAACATTTTAACATGCAACAATTATAAACTATTATGAAAACTCGGACTTAACCTCCTCCCTCACATTCCGGGCTGTCAAATTTTTCCTGGCATAGTTTGAGCTCAAATTACATCCTGACATCCTGGCTGAGTGCGTACAGGGCCGTGATGCACAAACATATTTCTGTTTCTGCCATCGGGTTATGCATGCTACCATGGTTATGTGTAACTCTTCTCCTCCCTGAGTCTATTGACGCTTCCTTCCTCTCGTGGCCACCATCACCCTTGTTTAATTGCTTCTTGAGTAATTGCTTCTTCGACGTCTAAGGATAAATGCTGCACTGTACTGTGAAGCCCCTTAAGGCAGATTTGTGATATTGGACTTAATAAATAAAACTGACTTGACTTCAGTGTGTGTATGTTGCTGTAATGCTTATGCCAGGTGTCTGTGGTGGGTGGGCATTCATACAGTATGTGTGTGTGTGTGTGTGTGTGTGTGTGTGTGTGTGTGTGTGTGTGTGGGGGGCTGCTAATCAGTGAAGACGGGGCCATTTTTCAAAAGAGCTGCTTCATCTGTCGGGTTCACAGCAGTTTAATTAACCCAGAGGAAACAACACCTTCAGACTTCATGGCCTTGTTATTTGTCAGGCTGTGCTGTGTACCACACTGGCTGGAACATTTGCTTGCTAATCAGCGGTCTGGTAAAATAGTTTTGAGCACACGACCGTTTTTTGTCATCATGTATGGCTTGCGTCGAGAGCTGGAAATATTCCGCTTCTGGCTGAATTGGCACGAAACGTGGATACCCATGGTCAGATAACTTAAGATTTTGCTAATGTTAGACCATTTCTGTAATGCTGCCAAGTACAGAGAAACATCTGTACGTAAGGGCAGATTGCTACGAAATGTCCTGTCCGTATAATACTAGTGTGTGAAACGGTATGGATTTGGGCACTCAATGAGCTTTTCTCAATTAGCACCCATGGGACAAATTTTAGACTAAATTGGCTCATATGAACACTCTGGATGAAGGTGGAGGCGGCATCCACCGGTGTTAGAGGGTTGTCAGTCAAAGCATCCACCTCATCGCCCGATAGAAACGACCACGGAGTCGATTTGAAAACAAAGAACATCATGAAAACCAGATTGTCGCACACCCACCGTCTACAAACACGCTCAGATGACTAAATTACAGGCTATTTAAATAAACAGATTACAGCTACAATTACGGGCTCTCTCGCCACGAAAATTAGGTCGACTGTCTTTGCTGGAGTCATCGCAGGTCGCTGCAGATCCCAACGGCCTTCTGAGTTTGACATTTTATTGGGAAAGTCTATTTTTCAAAAGGTCCGGTGTTAATACACGGTTAACTCACTGCAATGGCAGCGGTGTGAGAGCTATTGTGGCAATTAGGCCGTACATCTTTGATGCATGATGATGCAAAATGACAGAATTCACACGGTAGGAAACCACTGAGCCGTAGACATCACAGAGTTTAATATAGGAGAGGACATAGTTACAATGTACTGCTTTTTTATCTTCTTTGCACGCACACAATCAGTGTCTGTGCTTAGAACCTAATTAAGATTCCTGCTGGTTACTAAGCATGTGCAGCAGGGATCAATTCTTGGCCCTGTCCATGAATAATAGTGTCTTCTCCAGGCATAATTGATAAATACACCTCTAAGAGATCATATATCAGCCATCTGTATAAATAATTTGTCACAGCTGGGATTCCAGATAGTCTGCTACTCTGACCAAGAAAGACACACTGGAAAAACAGCTGTTTTTTTGTGGTGGTGGTTTTGAACTATGATCTCTAATATGTTTGGCCCTATTGCTGCCTTCTATCCAAGTATAAGACGTACTTTGAAGTGACAGTGTGCGAATGCTCGAGCCTGTTTTTGTTAAATTCAAGGAAAGACAAGACTTCCAGTAAGGGGTGAGAGAGAAGCTGAACACAAAGCAAATATTGACTCCTTACAAATTCAGTCCAGCGACCGCCTTGACAGCAAATCTATGAGTTTCTGTAACTCAGGTCGCACCCCGCTCACATCCACTTATCTCTGACCGTTGAACAAAATCAGTCTGAGGAATGAAATGTTGAATATGAAGAGACAAATTCAGCTTTGCTTTATGGGTGAAACACAAACTTGCCATGCGAGACATTTAAATTTTCCCGACTGGCAACAGAGATGAACATCTCTGAGTCTTACATTTCATCCATAGGCGCTGTGCTGTGTACAACAATCACTTCCCATGCGAGTCATTTTAATGGCTTCAAACAACCAGACAGGCTGTAGTGTTCTCAGGCAATAAGCAAACAGCTCAGTGAACAGAGTGTGATTTCATGTTGATGTCACTGCGCTGCATGTGGTTTATAGACTACTTAACAGGGCCAAAGGTTCAGTTTTCTGACATCCGTTGAATCACGGTGGCCTTTAACAGGCCTGAGAAGTGACTAGAGGTCTCCCACTGCTCCACTTTATCACTTTAACACCTTTTTAAATATCATCACAGACTAATAGGCCCCCTGCTCAGTGGTGAAAGTATGGTGTATGTGTGTCATGTGCATGTTTAGAAGATGAAAGTATGAACAGGAGCGGGAAAAGATGGATTCGTTTTATTTATCTAAAAAAAATCTGCTAAAATATCATGATAAAGTTCTGATTGTTCGATCAGGGAATCCTTTGAAACAACACTGAGATGACTGAGACCCGTGCAGCAGATGATATATGTGTGTGCATATATGCATGCTTTCGGCCCGTGCATGCAAGTCTTTGCACGCAAGAGTAAATTATTGATAGTTCGGAGGGATGAGTGAAATGACTCTCCTCCATCAGCTGAGATGTGTTTCAATATTGCGTTTCAATTCCTAATGCCGGGAACTGAGATGAAGATTGCTTTTGCTGCTCTAGTTGGCAACATCACCGACTCTTTTTGTCATTCCACCTTTCTCCTTGATTCACCTCCACGCTTCATCTCGAGGTCCATTCCTGTTACAAATCAAATACATTCTCATTCATCCCTTTACTTTTAAATTTGACGCTGTCACCCTGTCAAAATGTTTTACACAGCAACAAATGGACGAGGTGTGTGTACGTGTGTGTCAGAGAGATTGAAAGTATGTGTGTATGTTATCTCCCCCCCGGCTGCCCTGAGGAATAACTGTCCAGAGCGTTCCTTGTGTCTGGTAATGGCATGCTGCTATCTCCCTCCATGCTGCGCTGAAAAGAAATGACTTTCCAACGTTACGGCTTTCCTTGACTGCTCAAGCCTGATTCAGCAGCAATGAATGGAGCCTCGTCTACTGCACTTGACATTCAAGCCAATCTCTATTTTCATTAAAAAGTGTCTCTTTATGGCATTTCTGCTTTATTTAAAAGTCTGCCGTGATCGGGACAGGAAATGAGGTAGTGTTTATGCTGATTTCATGAGACAACCCTCGCTCTGAAAATATGCAAATCGCTGAATTTTATTTTTCTACCCTTCTGCCATATCACCACTGAACTTCCTGTCTCCTCTTGTGATGACTTTTCAAATTTGATGAGAGGGGTAGGGGCGGTTTTCCAGTTCAATTTGAGTACAGCAGTAATGACTACATTATCACTTCACCACAGTTAATTTCAACATAACTTGTTTACAAGTGGCTAGGGGTTTGGCTGGCCCTCGGTGAAGCTGAGCTCAAGTGATACTGCAGTCTGAATTGCTGCTTCATTGGAACAGGATAGAGAGACTACGTTCGAAAATGCCAGCGTCCTCTCGTCTGGTGCCTTTCAAGTCAGAATGAACCTTCACGATGAGCTCTTTCTCTCCCTGATGTGCACTTCCTGTCTGGCTGCTTTGTGGATCCCCAAGCCGCGCTCACTCGTTCATCTGTAGAGAGCTCTCTCCGCCATCGCGTCTGCAGAGTGTTTTCTCCCTCGTTCTCTATCAAAGTGTGCACTCGTACGCTCTCCTGCCAGAGGGCTCTCAAGAATGGCTTAAAAGCAGTGGCTGCACCGGGACCCTACAATCTCACAATGATAAAACCAATGGGCATATTCATTGCCAGGGTCTGACAGAAAAAGGATATGGTTGTGAGATGGGGCCAAGATGAATAGGCCTGTTTTGGAGCCCAGGAGAATAAAGAAGGCTGGAGGAGCGATGTCTGGCTGCTCTACTATCTATCAGGCTTGCAGTTCCCGGGGGGCCATCACAGCAATCGATGGCGCTCCTCAGTGCAAGGCTGAAATATGGGGGTCTCTCCACAGGCCTGGAGGTATCCTGTGCTGTTGTTGTTGCTTCTTGAATACCAACGCCAATAAATGGATTGTGTTGATTCATTTGTCCCCTGCTTTCCCTCCCTTCCACTCCATGCAGATAGAGCTGTAAAGGCTGCGCCGTCTTTTTGCCACTTTGCAACAAATCACCGGAGCATTTGATAGATTCAAGTGCAATGAAATGAAAAGCTGTAAATAAATGTAGAAGTGAACTAAAGTTTAGTCGGGTTGACTGGGACCATTTCATACCAGATGAGTGTAATGGCCTCAGTTTGAATGTGGTTGGACGTAATACACCTCTGGTACCACAAATAGACCGTCTTGGTTCAAATAAATGGAGCTGCTGAAATGCTGAACCAAGTAGATCCTGACAACACTGATGACTTGTCTCTTTTTTTAAAAAATAAATTGCTCCCACTACTCCCATCTATTGCCCTGAGGACTCTCAGTCTTTGCTCTGGTGTTTCTGAGACTCCGATAGAGCAGACTGAACCCTCCAGAGACACGAGCCCGGCGGGGTGAAATGCATGAGTGCAGTCTTTAGGTAATTTAGATATATTGATGGGGCAGCCTCATGGGATGATATTTACCCCAGTGGTCCCTAAAGGGAAAGGTTAAAACAATATTGATCTATAATTTGGCCATTTCCTACATCTGCATTAAATGCATCAGTAATGGTCTCATTGCACAGAAAAGACCTACACAGAATTTAAAACATTACACTGAAATAGTTTTTTGCAATTCGATTATGTTACATCCTCAAGCTCAAGTCAGTCAACGTCAACGTCTTCCTCCGTCAACGTCTTTTTTCTATCTGCCATTATGTTCATGGTGCTCAGTTGCCCACTTGCCTAGCTCTGGTTCTGGCACGACAATGGCTCCGCTCCCTGTCAGCATTTTAGCATGCATGCATTGAAAGTGTGTGTGAATATACAAGTGAAAAATCCCATTGATGTTGAAATTTCAGTTTGTCCACTGGTTGCAATGGTTTCTGACAAAATAGCTGCAGAGTTAAAGACGTTCCCTCATTCAGTCTCAGCTCCGTGTTTAGTAGTAACTAGCTATGTCCGAATGCTAATATGCTAAATTAAGGTTGTGAGCGTGGTGTACATTATGCCATATAAACATCAGCAAATTAACATGATGATATTAGCGTTCAGCTCAAAGTAACACTGTGCCTGCATTGTCTTACAGCTGCGAGCATGGCTGCAACTCGTAGTCTTTTAACAAGGGCTCCTAAAGGGCAGAACTGAAAAAAAGGCTCTCTGTGGAATAACTGCAGAAACATCCATATTTACAAACTCCTTGGCTGAAAGCTAAGTCTGCATGACAGAAATGAGGTAGAACAATGAAGACAATTACACTTCATTCTGAATAGAAATCCGGTTGTCTTCGGTTATTTCCTTAAAGTGAGTCACGCGTGTGTTCTTCAGTCTTGTCGAGTTACTGACTCCTGCTTTTAACCGAGTCTCACTGGACTGTAATTTCTTTTTTAGCTGATTCTGAGATTTTCAACCACATTCGAGACTAAATGGCCCTTTAGGTCTGATGTGTTGTTTTACAGGGTGCTTAACGAATGTGGACAAATGAACTCTTAATGGACTTTAAGACCAAACATGAGAAAAACGGGACTGAAAATATAACCTCCTCGGTGAAGGTAATAAATCCTGGCAGTTGGGCAGGTAGAGTGGGAAAGAAAGCTCTGTCTCTGCTCTAATTGGACCTCTGGGGATGTAATGTAGACAGCATGCTTTGTTGTTGAATCTGTTGGGGAACTCACAGTTAGACCCCCGGTCTCTTTTGTGTATGAGTACAGACATCATACCAAGCACACACTTTAAACCCATGCACAATCCATATGGTGTTTGTTATAGTAGCTCTCTTTGACAGAGACCATCGCACACACTGCTAACATTACCCTCACAGTCCGTTATCAGCAGGTATTGTGTGTGTGTGTGCATATTTACTAGCGTCCAATGAAAAATCTCGCACATGGCGCTGTGCAGCAAAACTCAGTCGATAAAGACCCTCAGATGTTACATATCTCCTCTCTGTGCATGTTCAAAACTGTGACTCATGAAAAAAAGAAGAATGTTTGGACTGATTCAGCTAAAGAGACGAAATTAAAAAATATAAATCAATTACAGAAATGTCTTGAAGGCATTCGTGCTATGTGCGTTTTCTCTCCTAATCGCCACGCAGCACCGGTTCACGGGCACAGTGCAGTGCTGAAAATTGGCACTCCAAGAAATCAAAGCGTGCACACAGCAGACCAAAGGTATGCAGAGCAGTTCTGAATCTTTTAAGATCCGCAGACACATAATGTGAAAGATAAGGCTGAAACTCCTCAGAGAGCACTTCGCCGTGACCCACGTTCACGAAGAAAAGTGTGCAGAACATATGGCGAACGGCAGGTCGCTCACAGCAGACTAACAGCAGCTGCTTTGCTCCAGCGTCTTTAATATATTTTCCTCTTGTAAGGGATGACCAAGGAGTCACGAAAACGCCTCTGATAAATACTTTAATCCAACAGTTTTCACTGATTCTTTTATGTATTCTTCAGTGATGCTGAAGAAGAGATGGTGCAGGGAAGATGAAAAATAAACAGAGAGAGGAGAGAAGAGTGCTCTTTGTTCAGAGCTGTTGAAATCTCACCCTTCTTCCCCAGCCAGAGTCAGGCCCTTTGGCCTGTTTCTCAGATCTCAGTCCTCCCTGTTGCACTCAGAAACAGCCTATGAACCCCTCTCCAGAGTGAGGGTAAAGAGACACACATCCCCCCTCTTTAATCCCGCAAATGAGCTCTGATCACACCCAATCTGCATCGCATCTGACAGAACAGAGGCCGACCGTCTGTCCCCGACTGCTCTGCCACCCACTGATCAATGGGAATGTGAAATGATCAGTGGGTGAGCGCTCTGAACGACACTCGCAGCCGGGGCTTTGGTTGTATGTGTGATTAATTTTGACAGTTTTGTTAAAACAAAAAGCGAGGTTTTAGCTGCGACTGTGAGTTCTTGTGTCGGCCAGATCTGACAGATTGTTTTATCAAGAGAGAGGGGGGAAAAAAACGAGAAAGTGTGTGGGTTCGTATGTGTGTAAAAGTGTTATGTAATTCTGAGAGGTTGTTTTTCTTTGAAGAAAAAGAAACCTTGTGTTTTAGCGTGTGTTGGGGGCGGTGCGTGTCAAGTAATTATGACTTTGCTTTATTTATCGCCCAGTGTTTGGGCATTAAGCCTCTTTCTTCCTTTCTGTGAGGAATCTTTTGGCAATTTAACAGCTCTGCTGCTCCGTTTGCAGAAATAACTAAAGATCTATTCCCAGCACCCACACACCTCTTCCTACCTTAAAACTCCCATTGCTACAGCTTGTCCAAGATTTATATTATTTAAAAATTGTAATTCCATATTCAGTGGCAAAGCTCTCATCATGTTAGTGTACATAGAGAGAGTTGTTCATTAACAAGAGACTCTTGTCCTCGGCTCGTCCCTAAGGAAATCCCGGCTGCCGTCGTAAGTGCTGTTTCATTTCTCTGAAAAACTGAAGTGCGCTCGGTGAGAGTGACAGATGTATACACTGCCCACAATGCATTGCAGTTACAACCATGATTAGGTGAAATTAATATACGTACGTCTGGTTAATCAATGTCAAGGTGCCAGGGTGAGCTAATTTTCATCTGTATGAAAGTTTTGGACAATTAGATACAATGCAACACATTTTTATAATATAGAAGCAGACTATAGTTGGAATGAAAGATACTATTGGACAGTCCTCTGTCAATGCACGTGCATTTCCGACACATAATGATGTTCTGACAGACTTCAGAGCTTTAATGAGACGCCAAAAAGCTTCGCAGAGAACCTTCGATCAGTGCTATTTCATGCCGAATCCTTGAAGTGTTAGGTAAGATGAAAAGATTTTAATGCCGTTCCAGAGACACCCACGTACCCGTCCCTGTTCACTCCGACAGTGCAGCAGGAGAGCAGTAAATTGTAGGCTAATGGATTTCTCTGACAAACTAAGAATGAAGTTGAAATGGGCACGGTCTCCACCATGAAAGGAAATGCCAAGTGCCTTTTTTCCCCCTTTGCTACATTTTATTTGAATATTTTTTTTATTAAAATGATTTAAGTTCCTCTTTTGTAAATGCACTTTCGCTATTTCACACACAGCTCAAACCTCCTGAAAGGAAATTTCTAACTCTAATCTTACTGGCTTCAGGCATCTGCAGGTTAAGAGGCGCTGGGTACACGGCGCTGGCGGTGTTGTTTTTGTTTCTTCTTGGGTTGCAGTAACCAACAGCTTTCTTTATTTCAAGAAAGAGGACATGGACATGTGAAGCTCAGAGTGAATTTTCTCCATGCTCTGCATGCATAAGGGCAAAATGATACCGAAACCATCCATCCACCCATTTACTGGAACCGTTTCAGCTTATCAGGGTCACAGACAGCGTGTCCCAGCTGACTTAAGGCGAGAGGCAGGGTACATCCTGGACAAGTTGCCAGCTTATGATACAGAAACCTTTTAAAGATAATTTTTAATCCCTGTGGAATATCTGGATGTCATTGGCAGCTGTGATGATAACGCCGGTGCGGATAATGCTAATAAAATGATCTTTCTTATCTGGAGTATAAGTTTCATGAGGGAATCATGGGATAAGATATTTCATATCACAGTAATGACATAATTTGCTGTAGGCAGGCTGGACTCCCATGAGTGAACAGGGAGAATAGAAAATAATCAACCTCCCCCTGTGACGATTACTCACTCTGCCAGGTATGAATGTGTCTGGCTTTGAGACGCGAGGTCAGCTCGGTTGGTGTCCCTCGCTAGGAGCAATGAAAACTTGTCTGGACTGATTATAGCCCA
Organism: Nibea coibor; assembly: GCA_023373845.1. Classification (NCBI taxonomy): domain Eukaryota; kingdom Metazoa; phylum Chordata; class Actinopteri; family Sciaenidae; genus Nibea; species Nibea coibor. Next base: position 16,449,417 of record CM041730.1, read on the forward strand.
GGGAGTGTTTGGCCTCGGTTCACATTCTGCTGTCTGTGGCTGGTCAGCTCTCTGCCTGACAGAGGACTCAATCACCAAGTTTTTATGAGAACTTTGACCTCTTAACATTTCAGCCTGCAGGAACTCATCACTTTCTCTTTGTCTTAACAGATAGTTGGCTTAAGTTGGCTAAGTGGCGGTATCTGAACTGCTGGTGTGTTTGTACAGTATGGTAGCTTCAGGTCGCAGTCATCAGTGACTTATTCACGCACACATTCATATGTTGCATGCAAACATGTTTCTCAAACTTGAATATTTTTAACAAAAAATGTATGAACACGGCAGAACAAATGTTCAGGGGCCTGACAGCTGTTTATTTGCAAAGAGATATAATTTCCTCTCACTTATTTGACTTTACTATTCAAACTCACACCGTAGTTGCAACCCATGCATGACACGTGAGAAATCACACATGTAATACATTGAAATGAGAGTGGTAGAATATGTAAGGCAGTGTGTGTGGTGGCATCAACTCTCCATACCAGAGGAACGGGTTCTTGAAAATACGGTTCAGCAAAATAACCACAAAGCATCAGTTGTTTTGTTCACATACCCTCTGACGGGTGATTGACCACGTCCTTCAAGACACAAGGGCAATCAACAGATTGTCAAAACCGCAGCCCTCCATGCCAGCACCCATCTCACAGCAACAAGATGGGAATTATTTCCGGCATGCAAGAAATAACCAAGAAAGGACTTAAGAAGCTGTCCTGAGGAGCAGCTAAAAATATCCTCTGACACTTACAATAAAAGCCACCACTTGTCCTTCTGGGATTCAAACAGGGACACATTTCCAGCTTTGTTTCCAGTGGCAATGAGTGCCCTTTTCCTGCTTTAATTCCAGAATTTCATTACTCACATGTACGCATATAAAAAGTCATGCTACTGAATTACTAACATTACTAATAAGTTGCAGCATCTTTAAGTAGCTAAACCTTGCAGCTATAGAGGGTAAATTTACACTGAACGTGTGAAAAATGTGAAAAATATAAAGAGAATACTGACGTGTTGACGTTCTGTAGATTCATTTTTGAGCTTGGCATAGCTTCGATGGGAATTACACAATGTTACCCACCTCACTAATACAGTGATATAATTATGAATTACTCTGCCAGACCGTTTGTGAGTAAAAAAAGCAGCCGAGAACTATCTTGTACATATTCACAGTGTGGCCAGACAGGAGCTGTAAATTACAGACCTTAATAAACATTTTACCGTCTCGCTGCACCTGAACAGCAATCCCTCCATTCCTGCTGCTATTATGCCATCAGAGAGTTGTATAACCAAACTGTATTTCCTTAATAAGAGCTCCACCTTGAACCTTCTCAAACTAGATGATGTTAATTTTTAGTTTTTTAAAAGAAGAACACTTTGTCACTACTTACCCATCTTCTATGCTCTTTTCAGGCCTTTTTTTGAACTCATTTTAGTTCAAATGGAAGCTAGCACAAAAAAAGGCCTTTCATGCCCAAATCCAGATAATTTTCTGGGTCCTGCTACAGTCAGGTAGATGGCCTGTTGCACCACAGTCACAGAGGGCACATTGTACTCACTGCAGAAGTTGCCACATCCCAGAGGTGTTAATCATACCCGGGGAGGCTGAGGGTATAATCCCCCACTCCTCCTGCAGCCAGTCCGTCTGTCTGACACTCCTTTTTTTTGTCCATTTATGTTTTACAGTCTTTGAACTACTTCTTTTCCACTGAAATTTATGTGATCGTTAGACATAAAAAGAGACAGAGAGTTGATTCTCACCACAAATCTCATTGCTAAAGTAAACTGCTCACGCTGTGATATTACTGCTGGAGATCTGAGCTGAGTGGAAGTAAACCCCTGGTCAAGGTTGCTGTGATTAAAAACACCAATGAGTTGAATTAAAGAATTAATTTCCTCTTTTCCAACATCGGTTTGCATTGGTTCATTCTCAGCTGCACTTTATTATGCTACACTATGTGTGAATTGTGGTTAGTAGCGACAGTATTTTATCCAGGCACGTGTTGAATGTGACCTGTAGCCATGGATGAGTACTTTTGAAGTGCACTCAACCACTGAGGTATGACTCTAGATCACCTCCTCATCAGTTACTGGTTGTAGGATAAACAATACACTGTGTTTCAGATGCACAAAGCAGATGACTTTCATTTTGTGGACTAGAATCCCGACTAGCCTTGTAAATTTCTCAGGGATGGTATCGGCTGTCAGGCGGAGATGCACCAGCAGTCAACTGTGGAAAAGGCATCCTGTTGTCATTACACTTCCATTAACAGTCACATCGCCCTGCTGCCAGATGCACTGGGCTGAAACCAGTAAGACTCATCATCGCTGTCACGAGCCCATCATAGCTGACCTTCAGATGTAAACCCTGTACGCTCTGCAGACAGACGGCCTCGCCATCTCCGCAGTCATTACACCCACTCTGTGTGAAAGGCAATTCATTTAGTGTCAGTGCTTGTGTGTGAGCCCGTGTGTGTTAATGTGTGACTAATGCCTACACACACACACACACACATTTTGATCAAAGTTGCTACATTTAATAATTTTGATGAAACTAATTTGGCCTTTGCCATGTTGGCAGATTGGTAATCCTCCCAAATCAAGAAAAATGCTAATTTGCTGCATGAGATATGAGAGAGAATATGGGATTACCCAAGACCTCTTATTGCAGCAGCGTTATGAAAGTGCATGTTCCTGAACTGTACGTGCTCAGACTTTATTAAACAATTTCCATCACGGGGAAGATTCATTATCAGAACCTTATTATATGCACACTTCAACAAAAGGTCGACATATCATAGTTAGCCTCCTCGCGTTACTGAGAACATTTGCAAATGATACATTTCCTTTTCTCGCAAATGGCTCATTGAGTGTGAGAAAAGAGAGTCAGACACGACAGCAGCACCACAGGCACCGGGTCGACTATTGCAAAACAACAAAAACCCATGATGGAGTCACAATATTTGCACGTAGAAACCACACTGGATCTTGAACCAACATTATTATGAGGAAGGAGTTAAGCTCTATTTAGCTCAATTAATGACCTCATTAGTTTGGTTCTATTTAATTTATCATATCCTTTTTTTTTATCAGGTCCTCTTCCAGAGTCTGCCACGACACCACTGCATGAGCAAAGTTTAGTCAGTTTAACACAGTTTGTTATATTTTCATAATAAAGTCTGACTCAACTAATTCTTCAGCTTCAGTTCAGTTAGAGGTGGTTTTCATTTAAGGTGGTAAATAAATGAATAAGTCATATAAATGTGTCATTTAAATTAAGGGAGAAATAAAAGTAATGCATGGTTCTGTGAGATACAGGCAGGAACAGAGCGATCACCCTTTTAGATTAAAGCGTACTGCAGTTCTGGAAATAATACTGCGCTGTTCCCCTGGAGTGCATTTCAGTGCAACGTGCATTAATCGATACACTTTCAATATTATTTCCCAGCATGACTGAAATACAAGCACTCGCTACACAGTGTTTTGCCACGAAGTCGCTCCACTCTAACTTTTGTGTTTCTTTGATGAGCTGAATGAAAAGGCGTTAATTGTTTCATTTGGTGAAAGCCTGGGAGTGAAAACAGACGCGTTAATGGTTCAAGTCCAGTGAAATGTTTAGTCAAGTGCGGAGTTGTTAGTTTTTGTTTTCCCACTATATTTTCTACTTTTCATTATGCTGCTGCTGTACAATCATTTCTTTATGTTTGCCTGCTGTATAATTCTATATTTTACTGCCCCACAGCAAGTGGGATAATATACTGTGGAGTCTTTCACAAAGATAATCTCTTAATACATATTTATGCTCATCAGTCTTTCTGAATTTAGCAGAGCTGCAGGGATGGAAATGTTCTACCGCCAAAGATCATCTTAGTTCACTCATTTACAATTGAGAATGTGAGCTTATGTAACACTAAGAGGCTTTCGAATCTGGTCTTTCCTTATGAGATCCTCTCTTAAAGTTTATTGGAAGATTTACAACTATAATTGATCATAGAGTATTTATTGATAAGCAGATAATCTGATTTATTTATCCTGTATGAACTCTATAATCATATTCAATTGGATTGTTACAGTAAGGTTAAATTATAACCAGATTATATATTATGCTGGGACCATTTTGGGATCATAATGTTCTTTTAATATACTTTCCTTACTATAGCTAATGAAAACATTTTCTAAATATACATATAATTCTGTGGGAAACCCTGACAATCCTTTAGATCCTCCAGAGTATAAATAAAAGATTAAATTTTATATAAATACCGAATGGAGAAATATAATAAAATGCAAAAAAAGGAGCATTATCCCTGGAACGACCCCTGGCAGTCTAATCTTAAAATTCAGCCTGATTATGATCCGCTCTACAGCGAGCCATGTGATATCTGCAGTGGTGCAGAGATCTCTGAGCAGCAGCTGTGGGATTTAGACACTGCAGGGGAGGAAAGGTGCCCTACTGAAAGGAAAGCCTGGTCTCCGAACGAACAGTTACCTGAGATGACACTTGTACGTGAGCCTACACAGACATTCAAGTGCACACCAAAGCTTCGACACGCAGCCACACACGATTCCACAACGCTGCTGTGTCTAACCATGCAGAGCCCGGTGCACAACAGCTACTACTCGCACCCTATCTGATACTGCAGCAACATGTGCTGTAGTAGTGAACCAACCAGGAAAACAAATACCAATTAATATTCAAACCGGGGCCGAAACACCATTGATTTTTAGACCAAACTGAGGTTAAAACATTGGCGATCTTCGGGATAAATACCTGTGAATATTGAACCAATCTGGAGCTGGAACATTAGTGATTTTTGTACTGGAAAAGGGGTAAAACTCCTTGACCCTTGAACAAGTGTTAGACCAAATTAGGACTAAACCACGTGTGACCTTTGGACTGGAAAGCAGCAGTTAATATTGAAGAAAACTTGAGCTAAATGTGACTTTTGTACTGGACTACAGCTAAATTGCCGGTGAACACCAACATGTCATTGAAATCATTAAGTTACTATAGGGTGACGATTTTGTTTTTTAACTTTTCTGTTGTGATAAACGAACGCACCAGGATCTGCCAATGCAGACATTTAAACAAAGCTTTTGGGATGTTGGTGGTTTCATGCCATATGTTTGCTTTGGATGGATGACTGCTTTTTGAGTGGGAGACTTTCGGTGTCCATATTTGTGTGTGTGTGTGTGTGTGAGAAGTAGTTTGAAGTGTTAAACACGAGCAGCTACGTGATGCTCAAACCTGTGTGCCAACAAAACGTTGACTTCATTACCGAAGCTTCTCCTTGTGAAATGAGCCGCTTCCCTTCTCAGGCGGCCGTAATGAAATTCTTTTTTACTGAGCTATCAAATGTTTGTGGTGACATTAAAATACCACATACTGGCTGACAGGGACATGCAGATAATGAGCCTCTTTCAACATAATGCGTCAGACTGGAAAGCAGCTCTGAAACAAACATGCTATACGAAGAATATGTGCATGGCATTGACCTAAAATGCAGATGGAGTTAAGCCCAGAGGTTCCTGTCACTGGTTCTGTAATTTAATCTTTTGGCTTCTCTTACAGGATTCAAAGGAATCCGATAGGCCTAATTCATAAACATCACATTTATTACTGGAGAGCTTTACGGCATACTGTTACTAATGATAACATAATTCATCTTTGATTGCCGCAGGTAAAACTTCATTTTGCTTACAGTCAGAGCTTAGGTTGTTTCACGGCAAACAGCTGTGGAGCTGGCAGGGATTTCGTGCATTTGATGAATAGTTGCCACTTGGAGCTCGGATCGGTTAGCTGACAGATCTCTTTGCACCACCTCCACATCAGAAAGCAAGGTGGAGGATAATCATCACATTGTGTTGCAGATACATTCTCTTTCCGCGAATCTTATTCAGCTGTAGTGTACCTGAAGCGAGTGAGACCGCGGCCTTGCGTGTTGCTTTATGTTTAATTCGCTTCATTACTCACGACCCTGAAGCTCATTCACAATGTATTCTGTAGGCTGATGAACCAGTGCATATTTTAAGATAATGCTTTTTAATATGTGCATGGCATTTAGCTATCAGCAAGTACGTCCGCGCGGTCTCCCGTCTCTTTTTCCTTTTGTCGTCACTTGACTTTCTGTCCGAGTGCCTTGTCTGTATGGAAGTGCCACTTAATGGCACAGAAGAACATGTTGCAATCAATGTGGTGTCTCAGCACTTGATTATGAAGGATCTTGTGAAGGTAATATGCAGATGTGCTGAAATGGCACTGGAAGGAACTAAATCTGCCAATGGTCACTTGTGACTAGTTTGCCCGTCCAGAAAATGAATCAGCTCACGGAGTCGCATACTATTCCTCCCAGCCATATCTGAACTTGCTCTCCGAGGTATATAAAACATCACCATCGAGTTTAAACCACACCGCTGGGGGGGAAAGATCATTTTACCTTTTTCAGTCTCTGACAACTCACTGTTGCCATGGATAGACCTTATGAGAGTCCACCTGGAGTAGTTAAGTGCAGCAAGTCGATGCTTTGTGAGCTACATCAGCTCTCACAGAAGGAATAACACCTTAGAGACACTGACGTCATCGTTGGGACGTTTTTCAGTTTTTGTTGGTTCGCGCTATATTTTGATGCTCAAAAATCATCTGAGGAATCATAATTAAATTGGGTTTGAACAGAACTGTGTTTGACAAGAGTGATAATTATCCATTTCTAAAGGCCCCGATCTCTCAGATGGTGGAAGTGTCTTATAGTCTGCCTAATATTCAACCCAATCGTTGACTTAAATACCAGTCATCTGTCAGCTTGTTCTCCGGCTGGCCTTCAGCCAGCCTGCTATCGATCTGGCAGCATGTTAAACTGTCACCGTGGGGATGGTTTTGGAGTTACAGTATTCAGAGGAGGTAGTTTTCTTTCTTTTCTCTAAAAATGTGTTAGCCAGGTATCCCCTGTGCAGACATCCCAGGCCCTCACTTCCACGGCTGACATTTTCTCTCCCAGCAGGACGTATACCTGCTTCATTATGGCCGCAGTGGTGGCCATGTGGGCCTCCTCTCCCACAGGTTTCTCTTTGTGCCAAGAAAGGCTAATTGCAGCTGTTTTCAAGGTCAGATATTCAAAAGGAGTGTTTTTTTCTTTAATGAAATGTACTTTTGTTGGTTTCCTCTGCGTGTATTTCGGTGTGCATGCCCGCTGAGAGTTATTGTGGCTTCTCCACATGGGTCGATGTGACTGACTCAGGATGTTCTAGCCCACTTTCATTCTGAATAAATGTTGTGTAACTTAACTGTTTTCAACGTGGCCAGGAATGACGGCACCATGAACAGCTGCGATCTACAGGACATGCAGGTATCAGCATAGGCTGAGCTAACATCCAAAGAGTCATCTACGACTGCTCCTTGTATTGTTTTGTACGATTCTGGGGTAGTTGACTTTCCATTTGTTGCCACTTTACAGTTTCACTGCTCTTTATTTAGAAGTATTGTTGTATTGTATTCCTCCGCCACATTTATTTTCCTGTCATAGTTACTCCTTTGTATTCAGATTTTTCACATGAAACACAAGATCAGCACAAAACAACACATTTCTTCTTAGACTATACCAACACCGTATACTTAAAGTTAAAATCTCCTCCACCATCTAAAGAAATGTTTCTTACATGTGAACGCATCAGTAATAGTCCAATAACACTGTATATGCTCTGGCAGCACAGATATCTCTTCTGTCTGTTAGTGCTGAATCATCTTTCACCAAAGAAGATCTATAACAACTGGACTAAAACTCGAATCGTCTCTGGTACAACACTTAAGAGTGTATTGTTTCATATCACTGACAGAAATGGCAGCACAGAGGAAGCTTTACCTTGCTATAATATAAGGTTAGAAGAATATTGTGCTTTGCCTCCCTTCATTTCAGTAGCCATCAGATGCTTCTTTCAGCCCTGCATAAGACTGTAGTAATGATACCCACTCAAACAATAAACAGATTACTGAGGGACAGTGGCGATGGCATCTACATCGAGTACAAATGGACGGCAATCCTGTTGCCCAAGGGGATCATTAAACCGCAATCAGCAGCATAGTCCCCGTCACCCCATAATCCACCTGCCTGCCAAGCTGCCCGCCAGCCACTAGCTGGACCATGCTAAGCGTGTGGCGATAACATTGTAATCAGGCAGCCCACTGCCCTGCGGGGAGTAAAATAGAGTGGCTTGCAATAAGTCTGATGAAATCTGCTCCTACTGGGCCGCACTCAAAGCAGAAACACAAACAGATGCATTCATACGAACCCAGAAATGCAACACACTCGCATGTCACATGTATGTGCACATACACACACGAGAGCTTCTACCAGTTTAAGCCCAGACACATATTTTACATGCACACCCCCTAGGAAATTACTTATTATGTGAAAAACACTGTAGATAAAAAGATGCGTCGAGTTTCTTCTTTGTTGTTGCCATAGTGGCTATCACTGATGCTGCTGACTAGCGTCACAATAATCCAGCATATCAATATAAGGCTGTGTGTTAATGCGACGATGACTCTGATGCACAGAAGGTGCAATTATTATTTTTAAATGGTAGCATTTTGTGTCTTGTGTGATCAGACATGCGAGTGGCACTCTTAGCATTTTAGTTTCTAAAACTGTATTATGAATAGCTGTCATAATCTGCAATAGAGCTTTTGTGAATACTCATTTTGATTGGTGGGGCAGGACTGTATTGTTCATGACAGCGGAAGCCATTAAAGTCATTTGACCAGCTGTCTCTACACACCATCAAGGTCTTGTTAGAATTGTATTATTATATTGATTCTGACGTGGAGCCCGAAGCTGCCTCTGCCCTTGCTTATGGCAGACGGCCAGGATCTGTTTCTTTTAACAAGAGAGGGGAACAGGGTGACAGCAATCTGATGGCCTGGGAGGTAAAAGAAGAAGGCTTGTCAGTTTGAATCTTCAGACCGGCTGGGAACATCTTTTCTTGGGAGGTGAATAAGATGTACTTTTTGAGCTTTCTTTTATTATTAGCAGTTATTGTGTCCCCAAGCAATGCACTTAGCTGGCAAAAAGAACACCGCGAATGAAAGTGTTCGTTCTGTACTAACTCCATTAAAGTTCAACATTTTAGAGTCTGCGCTGCTTCTTTTTATTTCGAGTAAGAATGATGCACTCTCATACGTTTGTTAAGTGTAAATCCAGAGCCAGGAGACGATTGCTTTAGCCCAGGGTGAGGACTGGAAGCAGAGGCGAGACTGGCTCAATCCAGAACTGAACACAAACTAAAATATCAAGTTGACAAGTTGAGGTTTAAGTTAAAGTTGCACGCTATAAATACGGCACAGTGGGTAGCCGTGTCATGTCTCTCGAGTCATGTCAAAACAAACTTGCAGCCTATACTTCGCTGTAAAACCACTTGTTGTAAAGTTGTTTTCTTCTGCGTGGATTAAAAAACAATATATAACATGTTAATTAGTGACAGAAGTGCTGCCGTAGTCTTTATAGTGGAAAAGAGACAGGTTACCCGTTTCCAGTCTTTATGCTAAGTTAATTGTGTCTTAGCTCTAGCCTCAGAAAACAGAGTAGTGTGAGTCAGCGTATTTGTATTAAGTGTTGATCCGTTCCTTTTAAATATCCAAGTTAGATAGATCTACATGTTTATATAGATGTACAAAAACCTCTCAAAGTGGGTGATGACGCATGCATCGCAGCACAGCCTTGTAGCTTCTTTTCTTCATGAATATTTTTAGCGATTGTCTGCTTTTATTATTTATTTCTCCACGGCCTTTTCCTTGTCCTTAATCTCCAGGTTGTTGAGGTCTAACTGTTCCCATTAAACAAGTTTTAGGCTGATCTGGTTTAAGTTGTGTCTCTAGAGAGAGAGAGAGGGGAATATTTTGTGCATGTTGCCTTCCAATAAGTACAATACTTTATCATTTCTTAATTTTAATCCAAAAATAAGATACAGAATGTTACATTTATATAATCCTACTTCAAGTAGACCTTGTGATCAGGATTTGCTGATACTGTTCTCAGTGATTCATGATCGGCCTTAAAAACCCTGATTCAAGCACCCTTAATTAAAACTATCAAGTATTCAGCCAAGCCATATATAAATAGTATTTTATATTTCCAAATGTATGAAAGGAAATCTGGCTTTGTGTCCATCCTGGTAATGTTTTTTATTTTCACCTTGTATGTTGTTATTTTAGAAGATTTTGAGAAAGTACCGATGGCCGTGCTGTGTGAGCCAGCGTGCAGAAAAAAACAGCTTATTTATCTCACAGCATCTAACGTGCTTTTGCTTCTTTGTGCTTTTTTGAATTTCTCTCTTCTGCAGCACGTTTACAGCCAGCTCTAATCTTTCTCATCCAGCATTCCCTCCCTGAGGTCCTCTGCTGTAAATAATCATGTTCTTAGTCAAATTACAGTATCAAGCTTCTAAAGACAGGTAGAACACAATTTTATTTTGTACTCTAGGACGTAAGCACGATGCATCAGCTGTTCGTACAAGCATAAATTATTTTGCATGGAAAAGTCAGCGTTAATTTTAAACGACCCTGGACGCTGTGTGTTTTGTCTATTTAAAGCACCGAGTCTGTTGCGGAAGTAGTCATGTAAGCTTTGACCCAGCGTGGGCGTTGGATTTGTACTCCAGTGCAAATTACAAATACACTCATGAAGCTAAAAATGCACCCAGCATGAGGGCATGTGCAGTGCTGAACAGAAGAGGCACAGCAAGTTTTGTAGAAGTCTTGCAGTTTCTTCTTCTTCTTCTTCTTTTTTTTTTTAGCGCTTCTTTAACGTGATCACTTTAATGTGCTAAAACAGAAACATATGTAGCCACCTCTCTCTCTGTTCTCGCTCTGTGTTCGGGAGTTGGTTCTAAGTTTATTTATAGACGCTGAGTTGTGTGGTAGATCTGCGTTATCTGTCTCCAAAGCGACCAACTTCTCACTTCCCACTCTCGGACGCAACAAAAGCAGCTGTGCAGAGGAGAGGTGTCAGCGTTGCAATCAAAACAACATCAGCTTGTGCTCTAATCTGATTACTACAGTGAAAAGTGGGCAACGTGTTTCGTGTCACATCTGTATCTGATAATGGGTTTGTGTTTGTCATGGCGAACCACATCTGAACCTCTGTTCCTATAAATGTATTTCATGTGACTCAGATTTTCCTCCGATCTAAATGTACTTGTGAAAGAGAGGCGCTGGGGCAGGGCTTTCACAGAGAGGGATCAATGTTAACGGTAAACCAGTGAGAATGTCGTGACTGATTTGAGAGGAAAGACAGAAAAAATGGGACTGTTTTGCGGGAGCAGTTTTGCAAGAGATTCTGTCGCATTAGTCAACCAGCAAACGTTGTGCTAAAGTTCTGTACATGCACCAGCTGTGTCTAATTTCAGCCTCTTGAAAGGGTCAATTTATGTAGCTGTGGTCTTCATAGGCTCAAGTGAAGTGAGATTAACTCTGATCTTCACTAAATGAGACGCTCTTAAGATGGTTTAAAAATGAATAACAAGTTAGAATATAGACCATTTGAAGCAAAAGATCTGATCTTTACATGCAGACTTTGAAGCAGGGAGACTCACTGCAGATTAAAACCAATGCACTGATGGTTTGTTGATATGCTGAGTATAGCACGTTAAATCCTCCTACCTGTAAGCATGCCTTACCTCAAGTCCACCTCACTTAAACAGTATCTCCTCTTCTGTCTCTGCAGATTGAAGACATTGTCACTCACATCCAGGATGAGACTGAAGGTGTGCCCATCAGAACTGTCAAAAGCTTCATGACCAAAATCCCCAGTGTTGTTACAGGTAAGAATTACAATCTGTACGTCATTCTTTCTTCTTTATGGTTCTTTAAACCAGCGCTGATTCATCAAGTGGAGCAAGTCGATGCAAAACCAAAACAACGAGCCGAAAGATGCTGCAATGCTCAACAACTCTCCGTGTGTTCGACAGACTTTTATAAGATCTGCTTTGCAGTTTTAAATCACATGACCAGCATTGTTGGACAGTCACATCCTAAAAGTTGTTTTTGCTTTTGCATATGCACACAGATCAGATGGTCATGGGACTGTAACCATTTAACGTCAGGTTTACAATCCACACAGGACTGATGTCATTTTTCAGCTTCCAGTTTTAGGTTTCCCAGAGAGCACAGATAATAAAGGCAGTGAATGGTGGTGACAGGAGTGTTGGAACAGCTAGAACTCCAGCTGAGTCACACCCTCAGCCCAAAACACAATATGTGCTGTGGCTGTATTTCATTCTGGTTCTGTTGAGGCTGCTGCTCTGCTTCTTCTGCAGTGGATTGCTGGAGAAAAGCTGAATAGCTGGAGGGAAAGTGGGAGGACAACATATGATTAAGTGTTTGGAAAAGAGAGTGTTGGAAACTGAATGAGTAATGCTGTTCTCCTACTGTCAATGTGCCCTTAAGCAAGGCAATCAACCTCCGGCGGCTTCAGCAGGGCTGGGACCGTGGATGTCAATGCTCAGTCAACGTTTAAAATAGAAAAACATTATAAGCCAGTTGTACCTGACAGGTAGAAATTGAAGTCGGCCATCTTGCCTGCTGGCTGTAGTTGCTTGGATTGATCATCTAAATCACTTTAACAGACTGGAGCCACAGAGGGAGGCTTTGACACACCCAAAACAAATGATGGAAACAAAGAAAGGCTATTAACACTCGTCTCTTATTTTCTCAGTCTTTGCACTTATGGAAACTGCATTACTCCAGTATGCCATAAGCAGAGCGTATCAATAAACACAATTACTACAGCGGCGGATGGATGTGCAGAACAGAAGCTCAAATGTTTGCAGCTGAGTGCCGAGGGCCAGGAAACTAATGAATGATGAAGGATTAAACGCCACCTCCCTCGGGACTCAGAGAAAACAGAGGGGAGGCACAAATGAGATGCTACTCCATTTCCACTATAAAGTCTGTTTATATCACACGAATCACATGAAATAATGTCTTTCTATAAATATCCGTCAGTGGCAGTTGACACATACATTCATGATACATTTATCTATTATTTAGTACGCTTTTTTATTCCTTTATTTTTCAACACAACTTCTTTAGATGACTTCTAACTTCTTTAGAGCCAAATCTGTGATTTTTCTGTTGAAACTCTGTTACGTCACGTGTACTTTTGAATGCTGATATTTATCCTATACCTTCTTGTTTTTTGTCTTTAAAGGTCCAACATTGTAGGGTAGACCGCATAGACCCATGGTCAATCATAAGAGAGGCTCAGTGATACAAAATGCAACAGAAAAAACTGTGAACTTACTGAAGCTCCGGAGAGAAGCGTGAGAGAGAAAGAGAAGGTTTTAGTACTTAAAACCACAAATATCAAAACACCAGAAAACTGTAAAGTATGGCACCTTTAAGTGTGTTCATCGTTTGTTATTCGCTTTTTAAAGTGTTTACTTGTGTATATTTAGACGGGGAAACTTTCTCCTTTCTCACTTTTTCCATCTTCCTCAGTGGTATAACAGTCATTTATCTGTCTGACCTGATTCAGGTACAGATATTGTACAGTGGCTGATGAAGAACCTGTCCATCGAGGATCCAGGTACGTTGAAAAATGTGCTGAATGTGACTTTTAAAATAGGCTACACAGCAGTATTTAGCTAAAGAATCTTCACAGAAAGGTACTGCAGGTCCGTGATTATTAGGAATAATATTTTTTGTCATCATAAATACTGCTATGTTCGGTCTCTGCGGGTCACATTACCACTGATTGCTGACTTCACCTGAATCATTGTCAACAGAAACGCACAGAATGAGCAGGGAAATAAGAAATGCATGGTTTTAAGAAAATATACTGGCTGGTTCTTGCTATGGATTTGTTATTTGTTTGACCTGACCTGAGGCATGGTGGTGGGAGGGCAGTGGTTATTGTTGGTACAGTAGCCCACAGCTGGTCACTGAGTCAGTCACTGAGTCATCCGTGTTAAAACAGGGATCAATCCTATAGCTGAATTTGAACTCAAAAACAGAACTTTGCTCAGAAACTTTAGACACAGCTAACGCGCAAGCTTTAATTTTAAGATAGCGCTCCTACTGAGTTGATTCCATCCAGCAGAGATAATATGTAAAGTGCCGAGGAGCCCATAGTGATCTGTACTCCTTGTTCTGTTTCTTTCGCAGCTGAGGCCATGCACATCGGGAGTCTCATCGCAGCTCAGGGGTACTTCTTCCCTATCTCAGACCACGTCCTCTCCCTCAAAGACGACGGCACCTTCTATCGCTTTCAGGTGAGCAGGAGAATCAAGTGGCAATAAAAGACGGGTTACATGAGCACGTTTAGTTTCAATAGATCATTTTCATGCTATTTTTAGATGGTTCAAGATGTGCGGCCTGCACCCAAGTGAGTCCTGTGAAAATGAGCTTTTAGGTGCTTACTCTTAAAGGCTGGTGTCTGGTGTAAGAGCGGGCCACGGTTCAGGTCAGGTGTAGGGTTACATAGAAAGCTAAAATAGGTAATTGACACGTTGTTGAACCTTTGTCACCTGATACTGAGCTGAATATCAAATGTTGCCAAGACAGCGCATTGATTTTGAAAGCATGTTATAATAACCATTACACGCACAGCATGAGGTCATAGCTGCAGGAGCTGAGAGGAGTGTTTTGTGGCAGCAGACTGAGTTTGAGTTGAGTTGGCTTTTTCTCTCGCAGCACCACAGGTCAAAGTTTTTCCTTATCCGGTGAAATATCTCTAGAAAATGTTGTACAGGCATTCATCGTTTCCTGACAGCTTTGCGGTGCCCTGACTTTTCTTCTAGCAGCAGCACCATCATCATCAATTCTCCAAAACTTTGGTTTATGACCTGCAAAACTAAAAAACAATCAGCCTCAACTGTTCTATGTGCTGAGTGCTAAGCTAGGGCTCATCTAAGACGGTGAACACGGCAAAACTCTAAATTCATGTCTGGGTATTTTTGTAGTCTATTAATAACTCTTAATCATAAACTGATTCCATTATTTCTCTCAGCTATCTCCAATAAATGCAAATTGGCCTTTTATAACAGACCTAAGCTCAGACTAATCCTTTCTTCATCCTGAATTAGTCCAGCGGGGTTAATCTGATTGTGGGGGAGCTAACTTTCATAAAGACCTCAATCAGCTGCTGAAGATTACTTGTTCTGTTATGAAATTACAGCACACCAATCTTGATCCCGACGACAAAAGGTCCTGTCCGCTGTCTACAGCTTCAGTACTTCTGTGTTGGGATCCAGTGACCCTATTAAAAATGAATGCTGATCTCTTAAAATATTCATCAAGCAAGCAAGCGAGGGAAGCAGGTCTTGGTTCGGGCTGAGTAGGCGGCTACCGAAGGCCTTACAGAGAGAGACATAGTGTAGTAGAGGAGTGCACTCATCACGAAACAAGAAGGAGAGCAGAGCTCGCTGACATTTCGCTCCTCCTTCACTGTTCACAGATAACACAGTGGCATTAAAGTCACAGATTAATTATGCCAGACTCTTTTATCCTGAATTTCTTAATTAAAAATAGGAAACAGTGTCCTCAGCGGAGAACGTCAAGGCGGCACCTGGCGAGATTACAATGATCTCTGTGTAGCATCTTCTTCTTTCCTATTCACCGAGTCTTGTTGGAGGGCTGAGTCTCCACCAGAGCCGTAGGAGCAGTTTAATTAAACCAGACGGCAGTGCACATTACCGTGCTTTGACCTTGGATCTCCTCCTTCAAAGTGAAGTGGAAGAGAAGACAAGAAGAAGGAGGAGGAGGAGGAGGGCTGTTTTACATAACAGGAACGCTTCATAAAGATAATCACCATTCATTAGCATTCCATTTTCCGGGCAAATTAAGTGCAAGACAAAGAAAACACAGAGAAGCAAATTCAAAACAATTAGCGGCATGTAAAATCTCCCCTCACCGAGGCGACCAAACATGGTTTTAAAACTTTGATTCAGAACCCTGCAAGCTATGTCAAATAACAATCCTATCAGCATCTGTTCTTTCCCCGCTGGCTTTATTGTTCTGCTTTCCCATTGTTTATTTTGCAGCTTTCATCGCTTCTCATTTTATTGTGTTGCCGCAGCACTCCCACGCCTGCTCAACACCCCAGGATGCCTCTCACTGCTGGAAAAGTTTTAGGAGTCAGCCGTTCTGAATCTGTTGAATTCTGATCATAATTAAAAAAAAAAAAAAAAAAAAAAAGTATTTTCATTGCTCACACGGCGGTGAGCGCCAATCATCTGCACCGCTGTGTCTCACGGGCGAAAACAAAACATCGTCATCACTCCAGGTTTTTGTGTGGAAGTGTGACTGTATGCATTTACCTCTCCGCTGGTCTTTGAAACACTAATCCATGTCATAATCAACATCTTTGTCATTTTCTTTTCCCACCAGGCACCGTATTTCTGGCCATCCAACTGTTGGGAACCTGAGAACACAGACTACGGTACGAGCCTTTAAAGATATTTTGACACGCGATAAATCCTCCGTATAGCGACACAGACGGTTGTTTCACTGATTCTCAGATTTCTAATATTCACTTTCTCTGTTTCTGACCACACTGGAAAATGTTTCTTGGTGCAGAGTGTCGGGTGTTTTCGGTGCACTTCGATTGAACTATACACAGCTGTAAGAGTTACTCCTCTGTACTCGGAGCTAATCTAGGGATCCCACAACAGCTCCCCAAGTAACTCTGCTCCAACAGTGTTAATCTTTTATAGGGAAATAACTTTACCGTGTAGATAACTGCCTCAGTTTGTTACTTTACATGCACAGGTTTGATCATGACTGGTAGGTGAAGCAATGAATCAGTTCAATATTTAAAGAATAGGGCTACGTGAATGGGATGGTTTGCATTGCAACATTTTTTAAAATAGAGATCATAACAAAATAAGTAGTTGATCTTGTTAAGGAGCTCCTAAAATGATTTCATTCTGGGTCTGATGTCCATCGATGTCCATCAAGATATCTCCACATTGGACCGAATCAAAAGTGGGGGTTGATGTCAGGAAAATCTTATGAAATGCATGAAAATAATCAACTTAGAGGACCAGTGTGACGGATTTAGTGACATAGCTGTGTACTTGCTGACTGCAAACCCCTCGCCTCACCTCATCTCTCCCAGGAGAAACTACGCTCACCATGAAACACGCATTTCTGCCATAGTCTGTAAGCAGAGCCCCGTGAATCTTAGACACACCTGACGTGGCAGCGCGAGCGCACTGTTGGGTTATACCTGAAGGTAAACACAAATACATTCCACTGAGCAATGTACTGTGGCACTACTTTGTTGAAGAGGGGACCAGTCGAGGATTAGTCAATCAACGTTCCACTTCCTGCCCTTCATCTGGTCACAGAGGCAGCCATGAGTTTAGGGCTTAGCGCCTCTTCACACTCCACCTCACAATCCTAAAGCTCCAGATAGGTGGACAGGCGTCCACTGAAACTGATTATACTCTCCTGCCGTGGGAGGTGAGGAGAGGTGAGGCGAGGCAGGTATATAGGGGATGAGAGATGCATGGATGAATGGGGGGTGAGCAGAATGTGTAAACCGATAAATCCCCAGTCTTCGATCGTCTCTGTCTCTTTCTCGCAGCTATCTACCTGTGCAAGCGCACCATGCAGAATAAGACCAGGCTGGAGCTGGCAGATTATGAGGCGGTGAGTGCCGGACTGTTCCTCTAAGCTATTACTTCTTAGTATTGATCTGTGCGTCAAGCTCGCGGCAAGAAAAACACAACTTCTTAAAGGTCAGATGTGTGTGTGTCTGTGTGTGATAATGTGAGTTCTAAATGACTTCTCAGAACAGAGTCAAACTTTAAATCTGCCAACAATATCTTACGATTTAATTAGATTTGTTTTAATGTCGCGTTTATCCTCGGATCTCTGATCGTGACATGTCTCCGCATCTCTGTCTTCTCTCTAACAGGAGAACCTAGCCAGGCTGCAGAGAGCCTTTGCCAGGAAGTGGGAGTTTATCTACATGCAGGCTGAGGCCCAGGTCAAGTAAGTGTGCTCGGTTACCGTGGCAACGCATGAAACTACAATGCATGCAGTGCTGTCATTCACACCTAAGGTAAAAGATAAACAAGGCAGTATAATCTCAATGTGACCCCCCCCCCCCCCCCCCCCCCCCCCATATCGTGAGCGTTTGTGACGCTCCATTAACCCCCCTGTAATGGAATTTCTTACATCACCTATCCGGTGTTATTGTCGCACCGTGGGCCCGCCGCTTTGTTTCTGAGCGAGATGACATGATTTGTTTTCAGAGCAGCAGTGATAGATGATGTGATTTTGGAAAATTGAGACAGAAAAGGGGGGAAAAGGAAGATGGATGGTCTTTAACACAGCCCTCGTAGATTTATTTACAGACATGCACCAAATCCAAAGGCTAACGTGTTAAAGTGAGAACGATTACAGTATTTCCAACGTGGTCCCACGTGGTTAAGATTTAACTATGTATATATATATATATATATATATATATATATTACAAACATGACTGGGGAAGAATATTAGGAAGACATTTCAATATTCTGAAGTCCAAAATGAGGTGGTGCTTATTTATTTTGGGTAGTTTATGACTAAGATCTCATGTTTATGTAAAATCTTGATCTGACAAGTAACCAGTAACCGGTAATAAATTTAATGAAGAACATAAAGGACAAGCAGAAAAATTATTTAAAGTAAATGTACCTTAAAAGGAAAAAAGCTTGTGATACAGTTCTAAATAAAGACACTCGTTGATGCAAGTTTGCCGCGCTGATCGATCAGCGTTGCGCATGAAAATGAAATCCTTACAGGAGATTTGTCCGCAGAGTCAAACCACAGTGTCACACGGTGGACGGACAGATAGCAGGCACCATGCCAAACCTGTGAGCACATCGGCATTGTTAAAAATAAAAGCGATGGACACACAGACACAATAATCTCCATCTCTTTCGCCGTCTTATCCTCCCCATCCTGATTCAGCTGCCACATCTTAATGCTGATGCCAGGAAAGCTGCGCGCTGTATTTCTCACACTGACTGATCTCATCTGCAGGATCGACAGGAAAAAGGATAAAACCGAGAGGAAGATCCTTGACAGCCAGGAGAGAGCCTTCTGGGACGTCCATAGACCTGTGGTAAGCCTCTGTCTGTGCATCTGAGATTGAAGCCGCCTACCTCATCTTCCATCCACATGCTGTCTCTTTTCTACCTTCCCACAGCTCTCTTACTGTAAAATAATGTAGAAATACCTGAAATATAAATCTGAAAATCACCATTTTTATGTTTTTTTTTCTTCCTCTCCAGCCTGGATGTGTCAACACGACAGAGATGGACATCAGGAAATGTAGACGCATGAAGAACCCTCACAGAGTTAAGAAGGTACGACAAGTGTGACGCTTCTGAAAGTCCTTGGAGGTGACGGACTTTAAATATTTAAAGTAGTTTCATAAAAACCTTCCGCTTACTGGAAATACACACACAAAGAAATACCATAAATGTTGATTCATTCAAAAATATGGATTTGATTTAACAAATGTTTATGTTTGGTAATCAGCTGACATAAGTCGGCAAACGGCTTAATCGCATCAACACCGGCTCCTTAATGAGATTTACTTTCATGCACGCAATTATTCTTCAATCGCTGAATTTTTATCCCTCTAATTTTACAACGCCGCGCACGCTGGCTCTCTTGGCAGCTGTTTTCATGCCTTATCTGCGCTGCAGGAAATAATAAGAGCACCTTCTATCTCCCTCTTACCTCTCCTGTTCACACGGACCAGTCGGTGTACGGTTTGGCGGAGGAGGGAACACAGTCTCAGAGTCCCATACATACTCCCTTGCACCACTGCAGGAAAGGCACCAAGGAGGACGTGGAGAAAGAGGTAAGAAAAAAAAGTGAAATTACCAGGCTGCCAACCAAGTGAAACATTGTTTGTTTATTACAGTAATACAGAGGTGCTTGTTGCTGCAATCATACTCTGATATTTCATAAAATTCAAGATACTGTTTGCCATTTGTTCTCTGTCATTTTCTTTGTCGTCTTCTCTTTCAGATCTTATTCCTGAACTCACAGCTAGATCGGCACCGTATGAAGATGTCCAAGGTTGCTGAAAGGTACAGGACGGCCTCTTGCACAACATGTGCAGCACATGCCTTAAGTGTATCTTTTCAATCTACACGTTCTGTTAGCTGAGAATGAGACCAGCAGCTTTTCCCATAAAGAGGCCGCCTCTCTGACCTCTCTCACCATCTATAATCAGCCCGATGACTTCTCCTTTGCTGTATCTGTATTGCCGCAGTGGCAGATGGAGGTAATCTGGTGCTGACACCCCATCTGAACCTGCCGTGGTGGTTTCAGTTTGGCGTTTGGAAGTGCGGCGTGCGAATGAAGCAGGCTTCGTTTTGGTTTGGGGATGGATCGGGTTATGGGTGAAGTGTGTTGTGGTTGCTCACAGGATTTCTCTGTTTTCCTCCCATCGGTCTTACAGTTTGCAATCGGGCTCCACGGACGAGGCACAGGCCAGGTCACTCAGCAGGCATGTCATGAAAAGAGACAAATAAAGGCTGCCTTATCTGACCTTATACTTTAAAATGCGGTCTAGAAACCAATAATAGACTGTTGAAGTGATGAAGAAATGCTCTATGGACACTGCAAACATCTCCATTTCACAGTCCTACAAACTTTATCTTTATCTTTATATGTTACTGCACCAGGACTGAGATTGTAAGTGAGTGAACAGATACAGTAAGGTAGGCAGGGTGGTTTGAGGTCATTCTTGTACTAATATCAGAAGATGCTGGTTGTTACCATGGTGAGCTTCACAAGTGTTATTTTTATTGTGAGCTGATTGCATTAAGCTGTGCACGTGTGCGTGTTCTTATATTGCAAAGCGTATGCATGCATGCGGATGTGTTTCCAGCCCTCATCCTTCCCTCTCTCCTGCGTCTGCTTGACTGACAATTGTCTGCTCAGTCAGTCAGGACAGACATTAGTTCCCAGCAGAGCAGAAAACTGTGATTACTGCTGGCTGCTGCACCGCTCTGCCTCCCTGACCCTTTAACCTCCTGACTTCACGCGCGCAGCTCGGTTTAATTGGCGCTCCGCGGAGCGGATAGTCTGGGCGTATTTACCCAAACGCTACAAGAAACGACATGCCGAACAACATTAATCATGTTGGACGATAACATTCAAATCAACTAGTGTCATAAATGTAGTGAACTGCTTCGCATCAGGAGTAATTTGTCAGTTATGATCACTTCTTTTGTTTGGGTCATGTGAAGGCGCGGAGCGTTTCTCTGACAAACAGCCGGCTGTTACTGTAAGACGGAGCTGCTGTTGAAACAAGATAATTGCTAAACAGAAAAAGATAAAATGTGTTGACTGAACCATTGCAGGTAGAAAATCACTCGCTAACATGTGGGTGTGCAGCAGCTTGTTGATGCCTGAGCTCTCTGCAGTCGTAACCGTTTCATGAAACTCTCACAGCGCAGAGTACAGTCAACAACAAACATATATTTTACTCATAACTCTGTTTCTAACTGTTTGGGTATATTTTCTTGTCAGTAGATATTTTAAAATTAAAGCTTAATTCTATTTTATTTTCTAAAACTGGTTGGAATGGATTCTTTTCCTGCTGCTGCTCCAAGGAACTGGATTTCTTTGTCTGACATCCTCTATTGAATTGAGTTTGAGTCGTAGTGTACGATAGATTTCGGTATTTGTTAGTTTGATTCAAAGCCTTATTTCAGGTCAAAATCTCAACTTTGTGCCAGCGATAGGTCTTAGATTCTGAACTTACTTCTGAGCTTTCAACTCACAGATTTCAGGTAAACGGAACAAACGGTCAAAGTGTCTCTTTTGGACAGCTATTCCCTCAAACTCCTCTGTCCCCTGTCCCCTGTATCTGTCTGTGTTTTAGTCTGATAAGCTACACTGAGCAGTACATGGAGTACGACCCGTTTGTGACCGCACCGGAGCCGTCCAACCCGTGGACCAGCGATGACCCCTCCCTCTGGGATCTGGAGGCCAGGTACAAAACAGCAGTTTCACAGCCAGTGGACATTTTAAAACACATTTTTAACAAATTAAACATCTTGTCCAGCATGCCTTCAATCAAGCATTTTGTTGTGATCGAAAATATACCTTTACTAGACTCTGACATGATGTTGAATCATCGTGGAAAGACATTTGGCTCAACATAAATGTCACTTTCAGGCTTTAATTTCTGGTTGAAGATATTCTCAGCTGCTTTTTAGCGGCTCCACACAGAGCTGTGTGAAGTCTGTTAAATGTCCTCAAGTCGTGTTACTTGAATCAGCTGAAGACTACAAGTGTGAACATAAATTGAAAATTCCTCCCCTTCGGGCTTCACTTCTGACATTGCATCCATGGAGGCCGCTGAGCTCGGTTACATTGCCCACTTGCCCAGCTTCGGTTCTGGCTAGACACCAGCTCTGCTCCCCGCCAGCCTCGCCCCGTGCCCCGAGGTACAGGAAGCTGATAGATGCACGCTGAGGAGAAGCCTGATGTTGCTCACTGTAAGGGCAGGCTCTCACATTTCAAAGATGACGAAGTGCAAAGCTTTCAGGACCTCTTCTTCCCTGACACTACACTGAGCTCTCTGTACGGGCAGCCCGGCTAACAATCTGAGCAGCCAATAGTTTGTGGTGTGTGACCTCTCACGGGTTCATCCGTAATTATTTTGAATGATTAAGTTTTTTTCCGAATGAAATAATCCATCTCAGTTTACAAGTTATTGGGAACAATCTCAAATTATTGAGAATTATCATCGAAGGAAATATTATCTAGAGAGTTTTGAAGTTAACGAACTGAAGTATTACCTCTTAGAGAAAGCGGTCACAATCTCCCAACAAGTTGCACTATGCTCTGCATTCCTGGGCTGCCTGAATTATGCAGGAATTAATTAGAGCAGACGTATAATCATTGTGCCTAATGTGGCTTAATAATTCAGATGAATTGATTAATTGCAGGAAAGGAGAAAATATATTCCCCGCAGAGATTAAAATTGGATTTTTGGATGAACGTTGTCAGCTTTCCAGACACCGATCTCACATCAACATCAACCATCGTCAATCGAATTTTAGGTTTTATTGTCTTATCCCTTCCTCTGTATTCATCTGTCAGCCCTCCTCGCACGCTTCCCCGCTAATTCCCTGTAATTTAATCTCTTCTAATGTGTTTAATCTTGACACCCCTGCACAAGCTTCAGGTGGGCGTTTATGCCGTGCTCTGTCTCTTTCCCTCCGTCTTCTCCCAGTAAGGAGCCCAGTCAGCAGCGGGTGAAGAAGTGGGGTTTCTCTCTGGAGGAAGCCCTGAAGGACCCAGCAGGACAGGAGCTTTTCCTCAAGTTTCTGGAGTCAGAGTTCAGCTCCGAAAACCTGCGGTGAGGACACGAGACGCTTCAGGAATCATCCATTTTAATGTCATGGTGATAGCTTTTACATTTGTTTTTGACGCGCTGTGCTCCAGAGAGTGAGGAAGAAATGAGCATGTGTGGTGAATAAATGGAAGAAAGTGGCAGTTTTAAAGGAAAGTTTCTCATGCATTAGAAAGATGCTCTTCACTGACAGATGATTTGGTGTAAATTTACAGCTTCTTTTGCTCGTTTGTGACGTCGCGAGGAGAGCATAGCAGTTACTCCAGAGCTTTCAGCGCCCTGAAAATGGCAAGATAACATCGATTTCTCGTTGGCATCCATTTTTGTTCCAACCTACAATTTCAGTCCACTTTCACACCCTAAGAAATGTGAGGAAACAAATCACAAGTGAACGATTTTCCAATTCCCCGTCGTTTGGGAGGGACTTCTGCACCTTGAGCACAAAGAAAAGAGCGGCGCTCACAGAAGTCTAAATGTTCTGAAACACAGAGCTGCACGAGCACCGAGAACACAGTCCATACAACATTTGTCTCTGATTAATTAACCAACATACTGCACTACACTGCACCTTCACACACGTATGTACACAGGGTTTGGTACTGTGTGTGATCATCAACACTAGACACTGATAGAATTTAAGTTGCCCTGGAGTTCGCCTCATCTGTTTATCCTTACACAATCATCTTCTCATTTTACGCTTGAAAAGATAAGATAAACCCCCGAAACAACACTCGCCCGCGTTCACACACATCCCGGCCCGCAGTGTCCAGAGATAACACACAGCCGGCAAACAGCAGCAGCACGGACAGTCGCCCATATCCTATAAATCAACAGTGGGGGGACACCTCGCGGTTGTTCGAGATGACCTGTCTGAATGTGCGATTGTGTCCTTTTTGATTTCACACACGTGCTGCGTATTGAGTCACCGTACAGATATTAAGTCCATCCTTCATTTAGACACACAGGATCGCAGACCGCGTCGTGTTTGGCTCTATATATGGCCGAGCAACATAAAGTGGGAGTGCTTGTGATGTAACAGGAAGAGTGAGACCTGTTAGGAATCATCATCTGGGAATGAAGTGTGGAGGGAGATAAGACAAACACACACAGACGGTATGAGGCAGAGAGCACACACCCCTCGCCTCTTGGCCAGCCCACCAGTCTCCTCGCCCCACTATCTCTCGTGTTCCTCTCTTCCGGATCTTTAATTGCTTTTGCTTTTATGAGGGAGCTTTTGGAGGAGCACTACTGAAGGGAGAGCGTGGCAGTGAGTGAGAGAAGCAGATCCCAGAGGTGTTCCTCTCAATATTGTTGAAGCAGTCCACAGATCGTTCTAGATATAAACCCATTTTGGAGGCAGCCTTGCTTGTGGGTCTCTGCTGCCTCTGGTGTTTGGCACAGCTCATGACCTGCTCCCTGCTTACCAGCTCTCTCAGACTGGACATTTACAATCATGACAGCTAAATCCTGTGCATCACGTTGTTCAGACACTCTTTAGGTCAACTAAAGTTTGATTTGCGTTGCAGGTTCTGGTTGGCGGTGCAGGACCTGAAGAGGATGCCCCAGCAGGATGTGTCCCAGAGGGCGCAGGACATCTGGGCAGAGTTCCTGGCAGAGGGCGCACCCAGCTCCATCAACCTGGACTCCCACAGCTACGAACGCACGAGCCAGAATCTGAAAGACCCCGGACGATACAGCTACGAGGACGCACAGGTGAGCAGGCACAAGACACGGGAGGCAAGAGAGTTTAAGTGAATTTATCTCACTGGTAGATGTTTTTCACATGGTCCTCATTTTGCTTTGGACCTACAGCACAGGGTTCACACTGAAGTTAAAGAAAAAGGGACTAAAGTGCCTTTAAAACCTCATTAACTCGCTCACCCACACAAAAAAATAAATCTACAGCTGACCCATGTGTATAAATTAAATGCAAAACAGAGAGTGTAGTTAAAATGCCACGCAGAGTCCATCCAAACCTCCTTATTCCCACCCGTCAGCTGAAAGGTTAATCCGTGTGGCCACACTGAAATCCACTAATACACATAAATAATACGCCTGCTGCCTTTTAACATACAGAATATACTGGCTGAAGAGCGACCCTCTGCACACCTATAGCCTGCTGATCAGATGCTTTATAGGCAATCAGTCAGTATATAAGTACAGTCCATTTGCCATCATACTGTACAAGCCACTTCACTGTCCTCGGCTAATATCCAACTATCCATTATCTACACTCACTCATCCCGTGCTGCATCACAGAGGGCATATTCTAATATCATTTATTAGCCAGTTAAAAGTTGATAATCGTCTTAAACACTGCGGGCTACAGTGCGGGAAGCTTGAAATAAAAAAAACTTGGTTGCACCCCTGCAGTCTGCTGAACTTGTGCATACAAAGAATAGCATAACCACCTGCGTGTGCAGGACACACATAAGGAGCACGATGCTAAATCATACAAAGTAGGTTCATCTGTGTTATTATGAAGCTGCAACTTTTCCGTGTTCAGCTGGAACAGCAGGAAGCAAAGGAACTCTCTATATATAACACACTGCATGCAAAAATGCTTCACATGAAGCGTGCCTGCTAAACCTCACTGAGTGTTTACAGTTTGTATCATAATGGACAGTTATGTGCAGCTAACCTGAGCTAATCAGCTGCTTTCTGTGGACGTATAATTAACACACAGACACGAGAAGTCTATCTTTCTTTTGCGCGCACACACTAACTGTAACACTGGCAACCGGCATGACAACCACCCACGATGTTGTGAGTGTGAGTGTGAAGCACTCAGAGTGAGAACATAAAGATTTAAGAAGCTCTATATTGTTAACGCAACATCATCGTGTGTATTATCATCGCAGCATCGACACTTCATTCACAAATATCACGGCGATCATCGATATCGGTGCATCGACCGTCACTGCACGCATGCTCGTGCAGACACACTTCCTCTGTATAACAAACCCCCCCCCCCCCGCCTTCCCTCACACTGCAGGGAACTATTCTGAGCATCATTCATAATGGATATATCACCCTTTTAATTTATATCTCTTCAGGTGATCATTGTCAGTGCTGCCTCTTCAGAAACTCTATCCCACACTGTCACTGTCTGCCCCATTTGTCTTTCTTACACGCTTCACCAATATCAACTAATGGGTTTATACTGTGGAGTGATTTCTAGAGAATACACTGCGCTGGGAGATAGATAAGGCCGGTGGAGAGGATTGTTGGGGGTTGGGCGGTGTCTATCAAATTTCCTCTCGTGTTACAGGCTTTAAGGGGAAGACTTAGAAACGGATTTCTCCTGTCAGTTAGCTGGCAGTGATCTTTCTCCCTCAGTGACTGCCTTGTTTAGTTTACAGGCTGAGCGTGCAGGTTTTGTACATCATTAACACGGAGCCCCGTATCACACATCCTCCATCTCGCTCAGGCGAACGCTCACCGTAGATCCGTGTGTCGTCTCTCTCTCCGCTCAGGATCACATTTACAAGCTGATGAAAAGTGACAGCTACACCCGCTTCCTGCGCTCCAACGTGTACCAAGACCTGCTGATGGCCAGGAAGAAAGTAAGGGGGTCAATTTCTGTACGTAGTTTGTATAAAGTCAAGTGTATGGTTGCACATAGCACGAACTGACTGTACTCACCAAGGTGGCTTTGTTAAAGGGGCATAATGGGACAATATGGAGGGTATTTCGAATGGAAAGTTCCGTGAACCAAAATATGAGCTTTACACACTGAAAAGTTGAACTGTTGCTCCTTTTTTTCCCCCCTCGTTTTTGTATTTTTCTTCAGCCTGAAACAGAGCAGGGCCGACGCACCTCCCTGGAGAAGTTCACTCGCAGTGTGGTGAGTATAAATTGTTCTGTATCATACCTCAGCACTTTTTAGGAGCAAAACTGGAGCAAGGGGGGAGGAATTATTACAGCTACAGCATGAGAGATTATTAGACTTGATTCTTTATTAGTGTCAGGAAGGATTTTCCCGGCTCTCGCTCACTGTTATAATAATGAAAGCTACGAGATCACTTTGTACTGTACAAAAGTTTTAATGTAACTATCGCTCGCGCTCAGTAATACGAACATTTTCATTGATGCCTCGGCGATAATTTTGCACTTCGTTGCACTAATTACTTGTCCAGCTCGGGAAAAAAAAATTGCTTGCAGGGATGTTAAAGAGGATAAATGCATAAAGGGAGAGTTCACAGTGTAAAATCACACTCAGTGCGGAGGATTGGGACATCTCTGTGCTCTGCGCTATTGGCTTCATTCATTCAGGCTATGCTATGATTAAAAATCAAACAACACCTGAAGCCTTTGGTGTCCACAGACCTGCAACCTGCAAACCAAACAGTGCATCTCTTCATAGACGCACTCTAAGGCCAAGAATCGATAAATAAAGTCTTACTGGGCGAGCGACCACTCTCTCTTTTCTTTCATTTTTCCTCCCACACTGCTCTTTCTAAATCCTCGAGAAAGCTTTTAACTTGATGCCATTTTGACAGCTGTCACCCTCACCTCCCTCACCCGCTCTCTGCTCCTTACCAGGGCAAGTCACTGACGGGCAAACGTCTGACGGGCCTCATGCAGTCGTCCTGACAAGGCGTGGATCAAGAGTAGAAGGAACCATACCCAGAAGAGCTGCTTACCTCCGGGGAGCAGGCGGAAAAAGACCCTGGGGTGTTTGGGTGTGGCCGTGGGAGGCGGGTGAGGGCGCCAAACGAGCCTAGGCTGCTGGTCTGGACCGCCAGCACGTTTGAAAATCACCTCAGATCGATTGAAGAGGACTGACATCATGCAATAAGTCACCAGACCTGACACCAGGACAGTGCTGTCACAGCGTAGAGGATAAACAATGCTACTCTTCTTAGGAGGTTTCCACTCGAAGGCCTGCCGCACCACGCCAGGCTTGGTCGTTTCTCTCTTGTTGTTTTTCTCTACTATCTACACTCATGTTAGCTGAAGAGGCTCCCGCTTTACTTTCAGTGATGTAAACATGGAATGCTTGAATGCCGAGACTTAGATTAATGCTGTAGCTAGCTGTTTTATCTCACGTCATTCACTAGGATGATATAAGGGAAAGAGGGACGAGGAGGGTTCACAGTCTGCACTCCTGACCTGCTCGGTCTTCACACTGATGCCAGTCAGACTTCTTTGATGGTGGAGCAGGTGGAGCAGTACACCACCAACCAGTTTTAGTAAAATGAGCTTTTTGATCAACCCGCGAGGGGTGACACAAGATGAACAACCTCTGTGTGTGCAGCGGTGGTTTGGTGTGTTTACGTTTCATATGAACCGTCACAGACTGACTGACACCTTGTATAGTTTGTCCTGTGAACACGGTGACCTGCTCTCGAACGCCATTCCTGGAAAAACTGGAAATTATCTTTCAAATCTTCTGGGAGCACCGGGTGTTTTTGGAGTTTTTATTATCATTATTATTATTATTGGTTGAGATGAGAGAGTGCCATCAGCACAAACTGTCCAACAAAATGTGTCACTACTGGGAAAAAAAATCTCTATTTATTTCTTAGATTATCTCGCATGAAAAAAGAAAAATATTAATTGAATAGATTTCCACTGCCAGTCCTATTGTCTATTTTTAGCAAGCATTTCTCGAACCGCTCTGAGCAGACAGACGTGTAATCTTGTTGTCATACAGAGGTAAAGACAGGTTGCTCATTTGAAGAAAGAAAAAAGAAAAGCAGAAACAGGTGTATGATGACGACGATGTTAGGATTTATTCTATTCTTCTGAACATTCCACTTCAGGCAGCCACAATAAGTTTTAGTGAGCTGACCATTCTTCACCTTATGTAAAGAGGACCACGATAATAATAAAAAAAAAAGAGGAATGCACAACGAGGAGAGAGATCTCGCCCGTTATTTCACGTGTGTGTATTCATTCCTTCAGGAGCTGCAAAGAAATTCACCTTTACATCACGTGGAGCAGTGCTGGAGCCAAACAGCAGCTTTCGAACAGGTACATGTTTGCTGTGTTCACATGCTGCTCTCTAGTGCACTGGGGATGTAAGTGCTGGTAAGTGTGTCTAGTTAAAGGGGAAATACTGAATTAAATCAGCACGACGGGCACATATAAATCACTAAATGAACTTTGACAGTTTAATAATTTATAATTTTATATTAAAATCATAAGCAATATCCCAAAAAAGTAATTAATTTGAAACTAAAAACTTGAGTTATGAGACTATGAAAATCAATTTGAAACTCATTTAGCAGATCCAGCTGTGCAGGTTCTAATCCAATCACACGCTCGGCTTTAAGTGGATGCAGCAGCACCACCACCACCACCTGCTGGAGGTTCAGTAAAAATGCATTCAATAATTATTAAATCTCAAAATATCTCCTCCATGAACGATTCCACGCGACACAGCCTCATGGTTCAGAAGTTTATTTCCAAAAATGCATTTCGACATTATGACTAATCCAATCATGAGTCTGCTGTTTAAAGAAGGACAGGACAATCTGTGAGATGCTGTCAGGAGTATATTTCAAACACAGCATGCAGAACATACACGTACTGCCCTGCACAAACCTTGTACCCTCAGTTTGACTCAGCATCACTGAAAAGTAACACAAGCGGAATATTGAATATTACATCAGTCAAATCAACTGATCACATGTGGTAATCAAGTAGATTCTTCATGTAATTATTTGGATGATTAAGTAATGACATACATATAGTACTCCTCTTCTTTGCTTTGGAGCCATTAGATGCATAAAATAGTTTTAAAAATAATTGCTGGTTACTTCTGGTGCCGTACAGCGGGGTAAATGGGTCCAGCTTTGTTTGATAAATATTTATCTAAAATATGTTAGATTCATGTTTGGTGTCAGTGTTAATTATTCCCTCATGAAGAAGTGATGGACGTTCAGTATTTCTCAGGGAACAAGGTTTATGAAGGACAAATGTAGAAAATTCACACACAGATATGAATTTTTTACTCTTTTGTTTCTTTAAAATCGTTCAATTCACATCCTGTTTGACCTCAGTGAGAGACACTGAATACAAACACACGTGTCGGAATATAATTAATACTGTGAGCACAAACATTTTGAGACCCTGATTTGACATTGTAGATTTTTTCCACTGTTCGTGCTGTCAGGGTCTGAAGGTGAACTTGAAGAACGTACTGCAGAGATGTTTGTGGAAACTAGAAACTGAACCAGGTAACTTTACATGTTGTTTCCTTGCTGCTTAGAAGTTTTTAGTCGTATTTTACCACGGGTATGTTTACACACTGAGGTTGTAGTCTGTGACCACACCTTGTGGCGACATTAATTTCAACAAATGGGACTTTACATTAATTTTATTTTGTGATTCAGGCACATAGAATCTGATTACTGATATAAACACTGTGCCCAGACTGTAGCTGGTGAAGTACTGTATTAGGGGAAGCTCCGTGGTGCCGGTTAGGCAGCTACAGCAGGACAGGAGAGAGGCTGGACTCCTTTAATCTCTGGAGACTTGTTGAACTGCACGTCCAGTGTCTTCGAAGCCTTGGTGATCTTCAGGTTCCTCATACAACCTCTGAAAGACGTGCTGGTCGAGAGAGCTGCCTGATGAACTCCAGCTACGGCAGAGAAATGAAACAGTGAGTTGACATACGACATGTAGACCCCTACATAGAACTGTTTGTGTGTGTTAGAAGGCGGTCGTACCCGGATATCCTCCGACATAGATGGGGTTGTTGGTGTCACATGTGTTGGAGCGGGCGTCGGGACTCTCTGCTTTGCTCTGCTTCCCGTCGACCACCAGCTCCACCTTGTGGCGTAACTTGTTGGCAGTGATGGAGTGCCACTGGCCGTCGCAGAAGCCCTCTCCCTCGGGCATGTGCTCCGCTGTGATCCGTCCAGCTCCGTTGTCAACGTGGAAGAGCAGCTAGGTGGAGGGGAGGGACGACCGAAACATGTATTGTCATATTGTACTTAGGTAGAGCACATACTAATGAAAGCTTTAGAGGTTTTGACAGGAGGGTTTGACTTTTTCATCTAAAATAAATTAAACATTTCCCCAAATATTCCCGTAATCGTTGTTACGTACCTTGCCCTCGACGATTTCTAGTCCCAGTCCATCGTTGGCTTGGTTACTGACACCCAAAAGAACTCCATTAGTTTTGCTGGTTCTGAACTCTAATGCTATCGACACGTCCAGACCCACTCTGTAAGAAGACACTAGAGGGAGAGAGAGATTATTCTTCACTGTTCTAACAAGAAAAGGCTTGTTTTTATGAGAATGTTGCACTGCAGTAGCAGTAGCTAACATGTCAGGCGAGTGGCTCGTCAGCGTCTCATCTCACCTGCTTTCAGGAAGCCGGTGCCTTCAAAATAGGTGCCCGTCTCAGTGGCAACAAAGCATCGCCCTACCATGTGACTGGAGGTGGGCGTGGCCATGTTCAAACTGAAGTCCTCAGTGATGGCCTCGATGCGACCTGAGCAGAGGAAGAGGTTAGAAACGAATCCACTCTGCCTACTTCGTAGTATTACGTAAAGAACAAACAAACGATCGCTCCAAAGAACAGGACCGTTACCTGTGGTGGGTGATTTGGCGCTGACTGGACTGCCCACCATCTTCAAGTTACGGATACATCCATTGATGCTGTAGAGGATCTAGACACAGAAGAAGAGAATGATTGGTTAAAAACTCATGTTGACTGATATCCTGATGGAACACTGGACGTTAATAATCTTTTATTTCAGTTCATGTTGGCGTGCGTGTGTATTTGTGTGTGTCTTTTACCGGTCCTATTCTCTTGGTGGTGTAGTTTGTTGGTAATCCACCAACATACAGCACTCCCACCACGTCTAACAGGTCAGCCTGGTGACAAGAAGAGAAATTATTAATACAACAGTCTTTAAGTCAACAAATAACCTCTTGCATGTGCAGTCATATAGAAGAAAAGTGGTCAGAACAGAAGAACCTACCTTCTTTGGACTGATCATTTGTTTACTGTATCGCACGTCGACTGAGAGTAGACCTCTCTGCTTGAAACGACTCACACGGATCTGAGAGGAGGAAGAAAGAAGACGAACAGACATGACATATTAAAGTGGAGCAATTTAATATGCAACATGATGAAACTGAGGACCCCGTGTTAAAGACCCGGGTCATACAGAGTGTACAATAAAGAATGTAAATGAATGAATTCTTAATGAACAGGTGAACAAACTGTGACAGCTGTCCTACCTTGTGCCAGTTCCCATCATTGATGGAGAACGGGACGCAGCCCGATATGTTTCCGTGACCGAGATCATAACCGAGACAAACCTGCCCGTCCTTGATCTACAGGCAGAGAGAGAGAGGGTGACATGATGGAGGGATGACATCGACTTTGTGAAACAAACTTCTGAAGATGACGAGAACAAACTGGCGAAAAAAATAAAACACCTGTATGGCAACAAAGTCAGCATGGTTGATTCTCGCCATGTAGAGGACGAGACCGGACTCCTCCTTTGTCCTCAGCTCAAACTCGATTATTAGCCTGAGACACACAAACACAAAGTTTTAAGTGAGTCAGGCTTCTAACTTGGCACTGTGTTTTCCAGCCCTGACAGACACACAGAACCGTGAAGGTGAGCAGGCTGACTTACTGCTTAGAGAGAACATCCAGTAAACAAACAGTCATTAGACTACATACTGTTCCCTTCCCTGCTCATCCATTAACAAAACTATTAGATCAACAGAGTACCTGTAATGTACACGAGCCCTCGCCTTGTCTCTACACTGGATGGGTGTATGTCTATATGGAGCTTTCTCTTTCATCTTCTCGACATTGTTATTTTTGCTGCTGTCAGTCTGTTTTCAGGATGGGTTCACTAATTCAATATTCATAGAGAAAGTTTCCCTGTTTGTTTTTTTTTTCTTTCTGACCTGCAGACATCTCATCCCGTCCAAACTATCACTCACTCACTCCGGGTTTCCTTTATTTATGTGCAACTGCGCTCCATAGTGTGGGATCTGAGCAAAAGCCTGACAAGATGTACACAAGCACACCCACACGGGTCAGTTTACTGGGATGGGTATGTTACATGTGCAGGCATAAAGCTCCATCTGCAGTGAGAGTCAAATATTGTACTTTTAACTGCACTACATGCATTTTATAGTTACTGCTAGTTAAGATCTAATAAAATATGATGCACTGTTACAGATTAAACTAGCCAACAGTGTATTAAAGGGTTAAACTGACCTCCACCTAAACAATCTACATCAGTAATGATGATATACACCCTTTATTATCCATAGATGTTGAACCACCATGTGTCTCCTGTAGTCCAGAACAGAACATCTTCTGTGGCCTCTCTGTAGTTTCTCTTCTCTACAATGCGAGTGTGAAACCAGGCGGTTGCAATCTGCAACTACACCACTAGATGCTGCTAAATCCGACACACTGACTGTTTAAGGACTTTTACTTGGAGAGCTACTTTTAATGAAATAGAAATCTGAAGCTCAGTATATCTGTGGACAGGTACACGTCCCAACAAGCAGCAGATTATTTATTCTGAATACATACTTCTCTCTGACTTTGGTGTCATCGAAGGCGAAGCTCATGTGGCTGTTCCTGGTCAGTCCGAACTGATAGGCCTTCTCAAGCGCTGTCGGGGCCACAGCCGATGCACAGGAATCCTGGAGATTGGACATAACATGTCAGTTACACTGACAGGGTTTCAACACTCTGCTCCCATCGCCTCTTGTCAACAGGAAACCTTAACACCTGAGCAGAACACGTCAATCACACTAATAGGGTTTGTGCTTCTGATGTGCACGGGCTAAAGGGCTGTTCGCTCATCATATGTGAGATACATGACTATATATCTATTTATCATTCATCAGTTGTATAGTGCAAATTAGCATACTCCATGTTTCAGTCCCAACAAGTTGCAGCATATGGCTGTTTCCTTCATCACCTCAAATCTGTTACTGCTCAGGTGGATTTGGCCGACACAGTTTGATTCTCATAAATCCTGCCCATGTTTTCTTTTCATGTGAACCAAACGTCGCACACTGCCGTCTATGATTTCCATTTGATTTGGGTTTCCTTCTGGCAGCAGAGCAGACGGCGTGTTCGAAGAGTATTCCTGCGCCCCTTGTCGTTTCCAAGGCTGCACTTCAGCCCGTCACCAGAAGGTGTCAGTGTTGTAATACAAGTGAAGGCGTCGTCCTTATTCTCTCCTCCACTTGCCTCATACCTCTTCTTCTCCTTGTCCAAGTCTTCCTCTTCCCCTCCTGTCTTCCCATCTGCTTCTGCTCTCTGCACCTCTCCACTCCTGTACCTCCATATCCTCTTTCATCTCTCTGACTCACATTTTCTCTCTCATATTCTTTCCTTCCCTGTGCTGTGCTGCTGTCCACCTCACCTCTCATTATTTCGTACTCACTACTTTATTCTCTCTACAACTTCTCTTCCTTTATCTTCGCCTCTTCCCCCATCCTTTAATATCTTCTTCTTCACCTATCAGCTTAACTTTTCCTTTGCCCTTTACTCTAAAATCATGTCTCCCCCTCCTGTCTCTCTCTTCTTTCCTCTACCCTAACTTCTTCTCCTCGCTTTTATCACTCCCCTGCTTCTCTTCTTCCTCTTTTCACAAGGCTCGTCTCAACAGTTTTTTTTATTTCTTCTTCTACCCACATCTTTGCGTCTCCTCCCATCATTCCCCCTCTTTTTCTTCCTCCAGTCTCATTCTGCTGCCTCCCTCTATTTTCGTACCTCACTACTCCTTCCAGTTTCTTTTACCTTTCATGTTTTTTTCTCCTGTATCCTCCCCACTCCTCCTCCACCTAGTACTTCTCTCTTATTGTGTCCTCCACTCCAATTTTCACTTTCTTCCCCTGTTCTCGACTCTAAGACCTTTTTTTTTCCCACTTGTGCTTAATTTTCTCTTTCCACCCTCCTCTTCACTTGCTCTCCTGACTTTTTCCACCTTGTCGTATCTCCTCTCCTCCCGTCTCATCATCCTTTTCATGCCCTCCCACCTCATGTCACCTCTTTTCCTCGCTCCTTTCATATCTCACTGTCCTATCTCCTCTACCTTCACCCGTGTCTTCACGGCTAATTCCCAAACCTTTACGTCCGTCTCTCCTTCCCTCACCTGTTCTCCACTCCTTCACCATCTCTGCTCTCACGACTTGCTCCACCCTGCTCTTGAATACCTCACCTGTTAAGTACCAAAGCTGCTTTGCCATACCTTCAGTGTCAGTGTGAGACAAAGTCAGAGAGAGAGAGAGCATTTGAGACGATTGAGTGTCTGTGTATGTATGTGTGTCTTAATCTCCCTTCCTTCTCTTGTTCTCTTTCAAGTGAAGACATTCCCCACACCGTGACCTTGCTTTGTTGCAGCTGACACTCACCTCTTATCGCGCTCAGTCCTCATATCCGCTCCTCCTCCTCAACCTCCCTCTTTCTTCCCATCTTTCTCAGTGTCTCCCCATCTAACAAAAGGGAGATGTCACTTGCTCAGAAGCCCTTTCCTTCCCTCTCCTTTCATTCGTCTCCCGCTTCCTCTCCTCCGTCTTTCCATTAAGCCAACAAAAGGCGGGCGCCGCTCTGTTCAGAAACACTCTCCCTTTCTTTCCTCCTCTTCCTCCATGGCTGCACCTTTTCTCTCCACTCCCATCTCTCCCCTCTCTGTCTTCTATACTCTTTCATCCTCCCCTTCTTCAATCCCTCTCTCATCCCCTCTGCGTCTTTCCATTAAGCTAACAATAGGAAGACGGTCTTCCATTCAGAACGGCTAGTCTTTGGTTGGAGGTCACACCAATAGAATCAGAAGTCATTTAGTTGGGATTTTGTTTAAGAGATTGTGTGTGTGTGTGTGTGTGTGTGTGTGTGTGTGTGTGTGCATGTGCAAGTGAGGACGCGCTTGTAGCAGAGTGTGTGTGTGTGTCAGCAGAGTAGCCACCACTCTTGAGAGATCAGTAGCCCCTGCTCTGCTTATTGTAGGCTTCAGAGAAGCTGCTCTTTTGTCCTCTGGTAGTAATTAGCTTAAGCTACGAATGTTTTACCACTAAAGTCATGACCCATTTAAAAGCTGTGCAATGTTCCTTAAGCATATGTCACCGGTCACTATATTACTTAATAGTGTTTCAAATGTAACTCTTGAAACCACAAACGCTAAAGGCCACTAATACCGCAGCAGTAACAGCTGCAGGAGCAGAGGCGTCTGAGCTCCATCTACCAAAAACTTTACACCTCGACACATTACGTTAAAAAAAAAAAAAAGGAAGGCTATTCTTTCTTTTAATAACGAATGTCAAGAGCTCTTGGGCAAAGCACTTACAGTAACCTTCAGCTGTACAAGTAGAGCTGATCAGCGGCCATCGTTGAAGGCTGTGGTTGCACAAAGCAGCTCTGAAGTCTGTAGATGTTGAAAAGCTTTACTCAACTGACTTTCTATAAATTTGTTAGAATATATCGAAAAGAGAATAACTAAGTAAGAAATGCACTTTTAATGGAAGATAGGAATCTTTTCTCCCTTAACGGGCACGGAGTGAGAAAGCTCTGCACACGTGACTTATCTTTAAAAATGTCAAGTTCAATCGAGTTCGAGTTACTAAAAGACACAATGTTGACTGGAGAGAGTCAGAAATGTCTAAGTGGATGATTGTCAGGTGCTCCAGACATACATGACATGATTCTACCACAGCGTGATGTATGTGTACGATGAAAAGCCACTGCTGTTATTACACCATTTGGCTCCTACGTCAGTGAGTGTCAGACAGAAGTGTGTGTGTGTCTGTGTGTGTATACCATGTCAGCACTGGGATCCTGTGTGTCAGTGGGCGGGGCTGCAGCAGAAGTGGGCGTGGCAGCAGGGGCGGCGGGGGGTGTGGCCTCCTGCAGGTCAGCAGTCAGGGAGTGGGAAGGAAGCAGATTAACGGCAGCCACAGAGCCAGAACAGCGACAGTGTTTATGACAAGTACACAGCTGTCCAATCAGCGAGAAGCAGGCAATGATGTCATTAACATGAAGGGTCAAAAAAAGTTAATGAAGCGGGGGGAGAGATGTTTAGACTCCAGCTCGCTTTTTACTCTGAACTGAAGCATAATTACTGAAGAACACTGAACAATATGTTAAGGTTTATCTCTGGAGAAGAATAGGGCCTGTCTTCTAAGTCAAAAAGTCCTGTTTTGGAGCTGAAATCAACCTTGTGTTAGGACTTTGTTATTGTCGCATTTCAGTGTGACTGAAGGGAAATAAAGAGCTGTGATTTAGAAGTCTAATTAGAGGCAGTTGTCGTGATATCATCAATCAGAACGGCGACTAAAAAAGAACTAAAAAAGACTGAACCCTCTTTTTCAGAGGTTGACTGCAGCCTGTAAGGTGCCCTTATGCAGCCTCTTCAGCCTCTAAATTGGTGCTCACAACAATCTCAAGAATGAGAAGAACACAATATGCTGTGGCAGATAAAGAAGCCTCTTTATTCAAGCGCATGCTGAGACTGTTGTTTACTGTCAGCTGTGATTCAACTTGTGATTACTTCAGTCTGACGATGTCCTTTTACTGCTGATGAAAAATACTTGCTGCAACCTGCGTGCAGAGCTCCGCCACATGGCGAGCACAACTTTTTCAAAACAGAATTAAAAATGCACAATTTGGGTAAGTTTGTACTTCCTGTGTTTCGTGGCGACGACGCGTTTGACTGGATGACATGCATCCCAACACAAACGTGTCGAAAATGGAAAACTGTTCCAAGAGTCAACAAGATCGGCATTAACAAAATGCCCAGCAAACAAAACATGATCAAGATGATTACTGCAGAATGTCTGTTAAAATGTAGATAGAGTCTACAGAGCCAAAGAGTTATGGCTTCTCACAGCCTGTAGTCTACTGTATATCACAGGGCAGATGAACTTACAGCCCATAAAGCAACAAGCCACAGAGTTATAGCAATGCTGGCATCGCTCCTTGGCTCTGTGCTTCATGATCAATGTCCTTTTAGAGGTGTAGTTTAACAGGTAACAGGGTAACTGATAAACTATGACTGCTGTGAGTCTTATAATATATTCAATATATGGAATATATATTGCCTACTGCAATGCTAAGTGATTGACTCACTGCCTACAAGACTCTTAGCATAGCAGCTAAATGTTAGCTGAAAGTGTTTTGGCTCCTGTGGGCTCATAAAGCATAAATGGCATGCACAGTTAGCCTAGCGTAGCGCCGTGGCTCTGCACTGCATGACAGGCTGCCAGAGGCAGAGTTTAGTGGCTCAAGGCTAAAGGGACTATAAAGAAGAGTTAATGGGCTGTACAACTGCTATGTGATGAAGCGCTAAGCTAACACGGCGAGGCCACGGCTGCATTTCATCAGGGAGGAATAGGTGTGTGTTTGTGTGAGTAACAGTAAGGAACCAAAGAAAAATATAAATGCATGTGTGACTCTAAATATGTGAGTCTCTTGTGCATGCGTGTGCTTTCTTTGTGCGCATCTGTATGTTACAACAGGGTGCCTTAACCAAAGTAATTTAAGCCATTATATTACTGTACATAAAGACCCTCCGGTGTAATATGAATATGCCTTACTTACTCACACATTCCATGTATTATTAATACCTTAACACCTGCTGAAAAATATTCATGATTAAAGTTAGGAGTGTTTGGAAGTCCAGAGAGTACTAATGAGCCACTTACAGCAGGAGGACCTGGAGGTGGTGTAGCAGGGGCCGTGGTCACTGGAGGCCTGACTGGCTTTAACTCCTCCTTTTCCTTCTCGGGCTCCTCCTTTTCCGGCAGAGTAGGTAAAGGTGGCGGCGGGGCGAGGTTGGGGCACTGGCCAATTTCGGCATTCTCAAAGGACACGGGCAGGGAGAAATCTGAGAGACTGAGACATGGACGAGCGATTAGATTTAAGACAGGAACAGCCACAGATTTACTAGGTCTACCTGTCATTTTGTCACATTTACCTGCCTAGTTTTGTACTTAACAGTTTGAACCAGCAAAAGACTGAATCTGCAGTGCTACTGAACTACAGACCTTCTGAAGAATTTGAGCATCTAATCTGCATTTAGCCTGACTGCACTTTAACAAGATTAAAGATCAAGGTACAGACACAGTTCACTGGTTTTCATTATAAAAATGAAAATATAGTAAGTAACTGGATATATTTCATAGGTTACATCATGGTTGGCGCTTCAAGAACAACCCCCCCAGAAAAATACAGAATGATGATGATGCACTGCCAGATATTAGGTAGCAGTTACAGCATCGGGGTGGCAGAGTGATAGGGGTGAACTGAGGTGAGTGATAGACAAACAGACACAAACATAAACACACAGATGAGAGAGGAGTGTAATTTGAGTTATGAGTGTGTTTATGATGTTGGACAGCTCTATTACTGCTGTTCAGGCAGAAAGAGACGCTGGCTTTATCATCATCATCATCAACACCGTCATCACGACCTCCTGCAATCATATTAACAACGCTTGAACCCAGCAGCGTACGAGGTCAAAATTAGGCCTGTTGTTCACTGCCAGAAAACATTACTGGATAAAAACATTGGGACAACGAGGTGAAGCCGCTCGGTTTGAGGTGAACAGTTAAAACTGGAAAAGGAAACTGAAGTAAAGTAGATTGGTCAGTTTTGCTTGTGTCAGTGTTTTAAATGTGGTGGAACATGGGGGCAGAGAAATATCAAAATCAAAAGCTGACTCTGTTCTTTTACCCATATTTATCTTGTGATGTCGGAAACATATTACTCCATGATGTATCAACATCAAAACAAATAGTTTCATGTTCACAGTGTTACCAGATCTTTAGTAAAGAAAGTAGCCAGGGTCACAGAGTACCTAGAATTCAGGTTTAGTTATTACAGCTACAGAAAATGCAAAGAAGAGTGAAGATTAATAGTGGATTAAAAAAAACACCAACCAACTGCAACCTTTTAGATTAGAGCAACTCAGAGAATAAACATCTGGCTGCATGTGTGGAGGGACAGATGTTACGTACACAGCGTTGACCATGAGGTTCCATATACATCCCTGGAATGGGATGTTGGCTCTGTTGGACGTCTGCTCCACCTCTGCAGGAATACCACCGAGGAAGATACGCTTCAAGCTCACCGGCTGATCGTTGGGAAGGGCTGCCTCTCTCTTGGCCTCCTCGTCCACCTGGACTGCAAAAGATCTGGTGGAAGACACCCAGAGAGAGACAAACCAAAAATATGCAATTGATTATGTAGAGCCAAAGTCAAAAACAGTGTTGCAGTGGTGTTGTAGGAAACACAGAATGAAGAGACACACAAACACAAACCTGCCAGGTAGCCTCTCTATGCGCAGCGAGTGCTCCCTGCCATCATTCAGTATGCCGTGCTCGGGTCGTCTGATGACACGTCGTGGACTGTGGCTGCCGGTAAACACCAAGACCTCTAGAGAGCCTTTGTTCAGCATGACTGAGAGGTAGGGCTGGAGGAGTTGGAGATAAACTTTATTAGCTGTGGAAATCTGAACATGCAAACTACTCTCAGGTGCTGGAGATGAGATGGAGGAGTTGAAGTCCAGGTTGATGCATGAGAGGAGGGCTTTGAGTTTAGTACAGAGAAACCACCACTACTGTATACACTCTGCATATCGAGTATATAACACTTACAAAGCCCATTCATTCAACATTATTGACTATGTAGAGGAGATATTAGCTGCATGTATTATGTACTCAACATGGGCAAATGAAAATAAGGAAGAACTGAGAGAACAGAAGTAAACGTAACCATCTGCACTAATGTTAAAACTCTATGTAAGGGTGGGTGTTTTTATTTTAAATACAGACATTATTTAAGAAAACACTGTTGAGATTGATCCGTCTTCCAGAGACTCCGGGTCACGATAAAAACCACACAACACGTAACACAAAACACCCCACAAGGTCAGAAATAAAGCAAAATGCAATTATAAAATCCTAAAATCTTTAATAAGAATCTGATTAATATCGCTCCGTAAAAATAAAGAGGTACTTGAAAAACAACCTGAGAGCAGAGTGTGAAAGTTTATTCTTGTTAGTAGTTTTAATTGTCTGTGACTGTTGAGTAAATGTCTGGAGGAATCTAATAAATGAACCTTTTAAGATTTTTTTTTTTTTTTGAGAAAACAATTAAAAAGCACCAGTTTAATAAATGAATGTGTCTGGAATACATTCAGGTGGGTAGCAGACAGTTGCACATAAGGATCTAAATAATCAAAATCCATCAAGATCTTTCCTGTGCCATATTAGCACAGTCTAATAATATGTGCTCAGCTTAGATTAAACTTTCCACGTCTCCTGGATGCTCCAATTCTTTGTCAGAAGAGGAGAGGAGGAGGAAGGAAGGACAAGAGGGGGAAAAAAATGAACAGATAAGAATTGAAGGGAGGAGAGAGACAAACAAGAGGGAGGAGAGACCGGGGATTAAAGAGCAGCGAAAAGTCAAAGGGGAAAGGGGGAGATGAGCAGGGAGGGACGCGGGGGGTATATAGGAAGAAATTGGAGGGAAATAAGAGAGGCAGGAGAGGAGCGGAGAGCGGGGAGGAAAGGATAACAAGAGATGAGAGGAACAGAGAGGAGAGGATAATAGGGGGAAGAGATGAGAGGGCAGAGAGCAAAACAGCGAGCGAGATAGAGATGGGGAGAGAGAGGAGGAGAGAGACAGACAGAGAGGTGCTAGAGAGCAGCGGTGCAGGGTCAGGCTAATTTGAATTTTAATTCACTGTGTGCCAGAGGGCGAAGTGGGAGACAATTTACCACCTGAAAATGGAATTTCAATTTGAGGTCGGGGACAAATTGAACTGAGATGTAGCTACAACATGCCTCTCGCTGTGCCTTCTCTCTCCCCCTCACACACACACACACACACAGGTGCACACACGTAGACGCATGTCACACATACAAAGGCAGATTAACTCGCGCACACATGAATTTATACACTCGAGGGAAGAGAGAAACACACACAAACATGAAATCAAATGAGCAACAGACTGTGGAGCTAACACGCATGCAAGGACCTGCACACGCTCACTAACCCGTATTCACAAGAAAATCACACGTGAAACACACACACACACACGTCTCACCTTCAATATTTAAATCTGTTGAGGTTTTTACATGTATGATGATATTTTTGCTTTGGGTTTCGTGTGTGTGTGTGAGAGTGAGTTTTGCTGCGAGGTGGTGAAACTAAACCGTGACTGAAATCAGTAGAGAAAGCAGACACGGCGAAGCGCGGTTTTTCTTGTTTGTTCAATATTGATGAACCTAATCTAATCTCTTCATTGTAGAACTGTTTTGTAACAACGCACCTTGGAGCCAACAGAAGTTTATTTATGTTTTATATATACTGTTTGGGAATTGCAGTTTTCAATTTGGCACAGCAGACAGAGCTGGAAGATTTGTTCAGAGTTAGCAGCCTTGTGTAAGTCCATTCATATCTCATAAGAACTTGCATTTTATGTTTTCCAGTATACTTACAAGAGAGGTTAGTTTCATGCACACCAACTGATACCAGGTTATGATGATCAGGCTTTAATGTCACAACAATCAGAGCAGAAACAATTATTCACTTAACTGATATGACATCATTAAAAAAAAACAATGTCTGGACTCCAGCTTCTCAAACGTGAATACTTTCTTTAATATCCTTTGGACTGCTGCACATTTTTCACAATCTATCAATCAATGACTGATTAGTTCAAGCAATCAATTAATTGAGAAAATAAAGGGCAGACTAATCAGAAACTGTTAGCTGCAACCCAAAACAATATCAAGTGGCAGACTGCTGAGATAAGCTAACATTGCGTAAGGATAAACTTGTGGAGAGCTGCAGCTCTGAATTCTGCTCAGGATGTGTAAATCAAATTTAAAAACAGGATATGGCAGCACTGAACTGTAGCTCCAGGAACATTTTATCTACCAAACTCTCCGTCTGGACTGGGGTTATTTCTTGGGGTATGGATGATCTATTTCAGACTCAGATCTACTCAGCGCTGCTTTGGGGATCAGTGAGCTCTAGATATCCCGTTTTATGTGCTGAGAAATTCACTAGAAACCTATTGTTTCAGGCAGAGGGATGAGCAGCTCTCACAGCCAGCATCATGGCTGTCCCTCCACCTCGCCCATCATCTTTCTATGACTCCAAATGTTTCTTATATATTGTGAACTGAATATTTTGGCTTCATCTTTCCTCCTCTTGCTCTCCCTCTTCTCACTATACTCGCTTTCATTTCAGCCCCCTCTTCTCTGTGACCATTCTCTCTTTCTGTCTGCTATCAACTCTCCCCATCGTTTCATTTTCCCCCTCTCTGTCCTCTCCCCTCCTCTGTTCTCCTCTCTTCTTTCCAGTTCTTCTCTTTCGCCTGTATCCTTCCTTTCACCTCTAAATCTCCCTCTGCTATCCCTCCATCCTTTGTCTCTCGTCCCCTTCCCTCTTCCCCTGTCTCTCCGTCCCTCTCTAAAACATCCATTAGT
Source organism: Nibea coibor (assembly GCA_023373845.1). Lineage (NCBI taxonomy): Eukaryota > Metazoa > Chordata > Actinopteri > Sciaenidae > Nibea > Nibea coibor. The sequence continues at coordinate 16,493,264 of CM041730.1, forward strand.
CAGGGCCAAGTTGAGTTGATGGTGTTTTTAACCTCGCTTAACCTTTCTCCACAGACAGACACACACACATACACAGACACACACATGCACACGCCCTGCCTGCCAGCATAGTTAGCAAAAATAGATTTATGCGGCCAACAACCAGCGATGATGGATAAGCTAGAGGTAACCCTCTGTCCTCTCTCACACACACAGATACACATTATGCTAAAACACACATGCACGCACACACACACACACACGTCTATGACTGCATGTGCAAACACAATACTCACATCAAATACACAGTGTTTCAAGCAGAGATTAAATAATGGATTTATTTATTTTTATTTATTAATTTGTGATTAGGATCAAAGAGGGCACTATCACTACAGAGTGTGTGTGTGTGTTTGCATGTGTGTATGTCTATGTACTGAATGTGTGTGAGTGTGTTTAGCCATAAGACAATCTAATCAATATAGATGCCAACAAACTCAAATCTCATTAATATGCACTTATGGAAAGTTCATTCACTTAGAGGAAGGGTGTGTGTGTGCATGTGTGTGTGTACACGCATGTGTGGTATGCATGGTCAGCTAAAAGCTGAGAGAGCTGCTATACGATGAATCACTGGCCGCTATGTGTACATGTTTTTGTGTATTTGTGAATGGACATTATTGCGTGTGTGTTCTGGATAAAAGACAATCCAATTAGCCAACAAATGCAAATCTCATTAATATGCACTTATGAAAATGTCATTCACTTAGAGGAAGAGGCGCAGTGTTTGGGTGTGTATGAGTGTGTCAATGTGTTGGACCCACCTCTCCAGACTGCCTACGTCTCCTCTTGGAGCTCACCAGGTTTGAGTTCCGGGCCTGTAGGAAATGAGAGTAAACGGATTAACACTTTGTTTTTACGGGTCGCTTCGTTTCTAATAATTTCCTGGAAAAGGATCGATGGAATTTTCTTAGAGATGTACATAATCTGGGACAAACTGAGTTTGGGTTACAGAGTTTTTAATGGAAGCTAAACTGGCTGTCTGATGCGTCTGCTGTTCACGTCACACATTTTGTTAGTCCGTACAGCAAGTGATGATTGAAGGAGCATAAAACAAGTCATTTGTACCTTTTACTACAACTGATTTCATACCACAATAATAGGGTAAAGTTGTCATGTGGGTTTACAATTGTATTGTATGTGCCAAAAGATGTCAATCAAACTGCGAGTATGGAATACAGCTGTCAATAAAACCTCATAAAGACAACGGAAATTGTTTTTCCAAAGAGTTTTCTGACATCTTCCTGGACCTGTCAAATCTCCGTGCTGGGTTTGTGACTGTGTTCATTTTTTACACTAGTTAATCAGTTTTAATCCATTCGACTGTCCACAAAAGAGTCTTAGCCCAGATCAGCTGAGTGCGCAAAACAAACCTGCAGGTTGAGCGGCGAAGCTCCACCTACTGCAAGTAATATGGTGCCAGTGTCTTCCAGAGTGCTGAACGACAGGCTGATCTCTGTGCCGACTGCCAACGACAGGCCACCCAACTCCATGTATCCAGGCTTAGAGAAACTGACTGTGTACAGGTTCTGTGAGACAGACACGAAGTAGTTGCAGTTTACATGGATCTTACTTCACAGATTACAGATGACATCATTTGAAAAGCAAAGTCAAAGCAAAAAACAAACAAAAAAAGCTTCATCAAAACTGTCACCGGACTAAATTTTCTCTGAGGTTTTCCTTTTTGCTGCAAAAATTCACATGCCCTGTCACTTCCACTTCCCACTTATCATTACTTTGACTGTGGGTGCAAAGTGGAAACACACACACACACACACACACACACACACACACACACACACACACACACACACACACACACACACACACACACACACACAGAAACACTCATCCTTGTAACATATGAGAGTGGTTGGTGATGGAACAGAGAGACCTTCACTGTACACACTCAACCCTGGGCCTTTATAATCCTTCATACGGCCTTTATACACTCTGCGAGCATGACTGCGTGTTTGTCTGAATGGATGGCAATGGGGTTCAGAAATCATGGTGAAAGCCTTGTGTGGATTTAAAACGTCAGTGACTAAGAGGAAAACACACAAATTACACATGAGGAAGTGTCTATGTATTAGGGCGGTACTGATTAATAACTGTGTGTGTGTTTGTGTGTGTGTAGGATAGAAAAGCTATGCTTTGAACTGCTCGTTACCCTTATGAACATCACTCTCTATTTCTTACACTTTACCAATAACAACTTGAATTTTCTAAATACAGTAATGTATAAAAGGGGCAGAGTTAATGACAAATGAATTATTTGTGAGAAACAATTATTTTATAGCCTATTTTCAGAAGTACAATCATACAGTGTGTGCTTTAAGAGTTCGAATATACTGTAAAGACATAAACGTACCACCAAGTGGACACTCTTACCTCTACATTACATCCTTTCGTGACTCCAGTGTAATCGGAGCTGCTGAGGAGATTATATGGCGTCCTGGAGACTTCAATCTCCCGAAGACACCCAGCATAACGCTTCAGAGTGATCTCTGGCCTGTGAAGAAATTTAAATAGCTTTAGTGAAGAGCAAATATAGCTGGAGACATTTCAAAATCCATGGAATTTCCTGTCTCTCAGCAGTGAAATGTTATTTTTTTTGAAAACAGAATTACTGCAGCAGTGAAGCTATTGCATCATGTATCGGAAGCAGAGTGACGTCTGCATGTCAACAACAAGCAAAATTATTTGAATATGCCGTTTGTCCATGAGGTCCATTAAAATAAATTAGATTAATTAGATCAGTCTTATTTGTAGCATGGTTAACTTTAATGTGATGTAACGTGGTGTCCAGGTTGCAGCGTTATTCAAGAGGAAAGGGTGAAAAACCGACTTTTAATCTTTGGCTGTGATCACACTGTTATTAGCAGTGTAATGCACCTCTGTAATTGTTTTCAGTGAATTAGGGCTTTATTTTTGTAGCTCAGCAAAAACTGTTGCTTGCAGTGCTACAAATAATTGGTAGAGACACTCAGATCTGCATCTAAAACACAATTTGAATATGATTATGGGAATGATGCCTGTAGGGCAGAGTCATAAATGTGAGAAATTCCACTGAAATGTTGCTGAACAGACAAACGTCAAATTCAGATTAATAAAAGATAGAGGAAGTGATTTCCAGCCGCCGTGTGGAGGAGCAGGAGCCTTCAGGGGCCAGCCAAACAAACAAACACACTCACTGTGGGCTACACAGAATCATCAGCATGGCTAGCCTCATGCAGTGGGCAATATATAATAAAATATACTACATGTCTGCTCATAAGATTTATTTATTTCTTCATTTACCTGGATGTCATGCTGTTAAGACAAAACATGATATGAAAGCATTAACACACTTCACAAACATATTTTTAATTCATGACTTATCTAAACTAGATTTGTCTATTCAACCTTTCGGCATATGGAGGATTTAATGACAGACTAGAAGGTGTGAAAAGAGTCCTAATTGGCTGAGAAGAGGCGGATTGTACTTGGTAAACAACTAAATCAGAAAAAAAACAACGCCTCAGATGCTTCATTTTGTAGCACTTAAGTCAAAGTAAATTTCAGATCAGGAAAAACACAAACAAACATATAAATTAGAAACACGAAGGTCCTCACTTTACTTTGAATGCAAAGCAAATGACTTTCTATCAAATGTTCTGTATATGATTGCTTTCTTTACAAGTGTTGTGTGTGTGAGTGTCTAAATGTGCTTATGAATGCGTTACTGTATGTGTGTGTGTACCTGTAGTTTCCAATCGTAGGCAGGCCTCCAAAATAAATTTTCTGGTTTTCCTTGAGGTTCAGACCAGTGGCTGCACCCTGAGACGTCACCACTACCTTCTCCTCAGCACCACTGTCGATGTCCACTACAGTCACCATGGCTTTGTAAAAAGAAAAGAGACATAAGCAACAAGAGAAAACACAGACAGGGATAATATACTTTGAAATCTTCTCTGAATTCTCATTGTTGTTGCATGTACCTTGTTTCTTGTTCCGTGACATTGTGAGGGATTTCCAGTGTCCATCATTGTGGCGGCTTTCTGATACGGCACTACCAACTCCTGACCCGAGGTCAAAGTTCATCTTCACCTTCCCCTCTGACAGCTCCAGGGACATGAAGTCTTTCTACAGAGATATCAGGGGAGAAAACGTTGTGAGGTAATGACATTTGTCATAAAAACTAGTCTAGGCCTTTGTTGTGATGAAATTATTCATGGTGGTCGATCCTGGTTTTTACATGGGTTAAAATCACCCTTGTTGCACGCATACCATATCGTCAGTAGCCAAATACATGAGCAGGGCCTCGGAGGAGAACGTGCGGAACTTAAAGGTCACGGTGGAAACATTGGGGTTCCACCTGGTGGGTCGTCCCACTGCTGCGTAGCCTTCACCATCCAGCTGAACAGTCCCCTCGACATCTGAACGCTGGGGGCTAAAAAAAACCCAACAAGAAGTAGTCTTTGTTTCTGTGCCAACTGTCAAAGAGGTTTGAAATGTCACAAGAGTAGCAAATATGATGAAGCAACCTACTGAATATTAAAAGCACCACAAGAAGTATTGTAATTTATAAAAAATGTGAGTGCTCGTATACCTGACGACACATCCTTTACAGTCTCCCTGTCGGTCTCTGTAGTTCCACAGCCCAATGGCTTTACCATCCAAGAAAGTCTCCCCCATGCAGCCTGTGAACGTTGACGTTCTCACTGCGTCTGCTTTCTAAAAGATAGAAGGAAGAAAATAAAAAAATACAAAGAGACAGACAGGGTTTTGAAGCTGTTATACACAGACAAAGAGACAGACAGATACCTTGACGGTGCCGAGTATTCCTCCTACAAACAGGTAGGCGTTCTGGTCGACGTCCAAGATGGTGTAGGCTGTGGGCGAGTTGGCACTGGCTGGGGTCGGCATCATACCAGCCATAGAACCTTCCAGAGGATATATTGATATGGTGCCATTCAACCCATTACTGGAGACAGAGAGAAGCAGAAAGGGTTTGATGTGATGAGTTTCTACATCTCCTAGCAGACACTTAGAATGACTGAAGATGTTCGAACGACTTGGAATCAGTTTTTATGAACTTTTGGTGCTAAAGATGAAAGATAGAAACACGAAGTGGAACCAGTTTGTAGCAGTGGAACCTGGAACCTGAGCTGTACTGTGAAATTAATCTCCCACCCTGGAGTTTATTTTCAAAGCAGGAGCAGCGTTTCTGTGTCACGTAGGGGAACATTTTTAAGACTTATAGTCTGGGTGATCCAATTGGAAAGCACATTTGGGAAATCTCTCGAATGGTAATACACGGTGCAGGTGGGACGTCTAGAGAATGGGTCTTGCGTTGGACGGTCTACGGTCTGTGTACGACACCATTTCAGCTTTCCCAGAGAAAAACTGGATCTTCTAGATTACACTGTATGTAATGATGTGCCACAGGCTGTCAAGGCTGCAAACTCTTGATTTCCCAAGTGAAACAACACGTTTCCACTGCAGCATGAATGAAATGATGTCCTGTGGTTGTTAGGTTGCTTTATTTTTTCTGTTACGATTGCTGGTTGTTTATAGTGAGGGTAAGATGAATGTATGAAATATATAATATTGGAAATTGGTTCCCCACAAGTCCACAACATGACGATCCAGTAGTAGAGGGTATGCAACATGTCCAATTAAATATGATTCCTCTTTTTTTTTACATTTCTAAAATGTCATAAATATAAAATCTTTTCTTTAATTAAAAATAAACATCTGTGTTGTGTTTTCACAGAGCGGGGCCTGGAGGTAAAGCAGATGCTCTACATTTGCCTTAGCATTTGCGTCAGACAAAGAAAGCACGTGCTTGCATGTGTGTACAAACTTCTTACCGAGACGCCTCTATTCTGTGCCAGCTTCCATCATGGATGGTGTGATGGGGATATTCAACACGCCCCACACCTGAACCAACATCCCAGAGGAAATTCACCTTCCCCTTGCGCATCTCTAAGGCCAGGAAATCAACCTGAGACACACACAGGACATATGCTGCATATACTGTATACAAACTGTTTAGGAAATATGGCAAGGGAGGAGAGAGGAGGAGTGATATAAAGAGTAATATGGAGAATTAGAAATTTGATTTCAAGTGGTCTAGTTCATCTTACATGTGTAAAATCAGGCACCTTATCCTTTAAATGTGATGGAAACATGATATAGTGAACTAACTGGTGAAAGTAGCTTTGTCATCAGTGGATTTGCCACAATTAGTTTCGATTAGTTATCTGCAGGCCTTTCAGTCCAACATTAACGTGCATGACTGTGACCGACTGGACTGTTACAGCAGATAAAAAAGGTCAAGTTTAGATTTGAATTCGGGCGAGATATGCACAGTGATCATCAGACCTGACAGGTTGTCTGATACACCTCCGGCTCGTGTATCCACCTGTGCAAAGAATAACCTGGGAAACGTTCACCATACAGGAGCAGTGTGCGGGATTTAGTGGCATCTAACAATGTGAGCTGCAACCCCTTCGTCTCACCCTAACCTTTCCAGCATGAAGGGGAAACACACTGTACCTTTAAGTCAAAAGCGTCCTTAGCATTTAGACTACTTTTTGCTGAAAATTGTATGATGCAATGCGCCGCCTTGGCTCCAGAGATGACAGAAAACAAGAGTTATGCAACACTGTTGGCACTGATGTGAAATGATTGATTAATAAATGTCCAGATAATGAATTTATTACTTGCTACAGAGAACCTTATAGAGTACTTATCAAGGAGGGAATAGCTAATGAGCGAACGGTGAAGCAACTTCAAACCCGGCACTGGTCTATTCGGAGGGTACGAAGGCTGAAGTTTTCTCCATCTGTCTCTATAAGTGGATTTTCACTGAATCTTGCTGTATTTTGATTAATAGTCTTATTACTTATGTATGAGTCCAAAAAATTAATAAGAGAATTTTGAGCATATGCTCTCATCTGGATGCTGTCTCTGATGCACACACACACACACACCACATTATTATTCATATAGTATTATTCACAATTAGAGATTATTAGGGAGTCACATTTGAAGACACAAATGACACACACACACACACACACACACACACACACATAAGTACACACACACTTATCTCTCTAGTCTCTCCAGGGTAATGACGATTATTCATTAGCACAGATCACAGGGCAGCATCGTTATTATTCAACTAGCATTACACACTATTAGTGAAATATCAGAGGTGCGCGCGCGCACACACACACACACACACACACAGCGTTATTATTCATACTGAATTCTTCACTATTAGACAATATTAGTGAGAGAGACAAACACACACACACACATGTTCAAGACTTCCCAGTCAGATGAAGCGAAGCAGTGATTTCTCAGGGGAAATCAGGCTAAAGCAGATAGCAACATAAACTTGTTAATTGCTGATACTCCTTAGGACACACACACACACACTCAGATATACGCACACTTAAGGATTATAAGTGGTACCTTGAAACAGCAGTGTGCTACGTTTATACAGTAGGGGTGTTGGTGTGTCCAGAAGTATTAATTATTCTCATATTAGACAAATCACTCTGTGTGTGTTAGCAGGCAGTGTGTGTACGGGTGTGGGTGTGTGTGTGTGTTTATATAACGCAGGCATTTTCAAGTATGATAAATGCTACACAATATACAGCACCTCAACATTGTATTAAATATGATTAATGCTTTAATATGAAACCTAAAAAAATGTGAAACTGTCAACTGGAATTTCGATTTTGTCAGCAATAATACCAGAGCAGTGCAGAGACAAAGTCTGAGAGTCTTTTCTCCCAGAGGACATAAAGACATATTAGTTACCCAGGCAGACTTAATGAATGTTATATATACAGCGATGCATTACTATCATGCCACTGTTGGAAATGTGGATGAGAAAGTCTCTACATGATAAATGAAAACGAGTTAACGGGAACTCCTGACAGATGACAAACCATACATTGACTGGTTGCCCAGCAGACATTTTGACATGTCATAGCAGGAAACTCACAGGTGTGTTAGTGACAGCTGCGTTCCACTGTTGTGTGTATTTTGGGCGATAAGTAAACAGTGTACTTACATATTTAGCTGACCCCAGGTAGAAGAGCAGGTTATCCGGTGTGGTGGTTTTGACGTGAAGGGTGATGGTGTTGTACCTCCCTTTCCTGATATCAGGGCGGTAACTACGGAGACAGTCACCACCTGATGACACTGATACTTTGATCTGGAAAGGGGGAAAAATATATTTTATATTATTGAGTTTATGGTTTCCTTTATAAATGTGTGTGAAGTGGAATCTAGTGATTTTTTGAGCAGATGTTAATGAGGACAAAGATGAGGAACCAGATTTCTGTTTGTTGCTTGTTGCCATGCACTTAACTGAATATAATAAACAAGTGCTTAAATGCCGTCCTGAAACATGATCAGGCTGACAGTCGTACATGTCAGTACATGTCTTGACAACTTACTGAGTTAGCTTGTTTCCTGGCCTGGTTGATCAGTTCCTTGATTTGCGAGATGTTTCTTCTCAGGTTGTCCTGCAGCTTTTTGATTGGCTGCAACTTCTCCAACAGCCTGTCAGCCTCGTCCTCTAAATCCTTCACTTTAGCTCCTGCAGCGTGGACTGAGGAGAGAGAGATGAAGTACAGTGGTGATGCCGAGCAGTACAGTAGTTGTTATCATTAATTCTATGCCGTGTATTACAGCTGAGAGAGCGCGGAGTGCTAGCGTGTAAAGAGTGAGGACGGCAAGGATGATAAATAATGGCAGCTGTGGAAATCACAGATATTATTCAAAGAGGGAGGACAAAGATGGAGGAAGAGTGAGGAAGATAGAGAAGCCTGCGAGAGCCGAATAATTAGCATAGCTCAGCATTCAAAGGGGATATTTTCTACAATATTTAGCATTACATACTGTAAAGACTGAAAATGAAAAGAAATTTAGACAGGCAGAAAAAATAAAGAGAGAGAAAGAGATCCATGCTTTGCAATGTGCAGAGCTCTCATGCTCGAGCAGAGCGGAGCCGATCAGAGGCATTATTAGAAGCAACTACTGTTTACTGTATATCTAATAAAGAGAGTCATAAAACTAATGGGTGGTGCTCCAATACTGTTGTTGAAACCAGTTTATTTTGACATACAGTAGATGACCAATCCCAAAACACCACATTAACACAAAGCTGTGTTTAAGTGATGATTTAATGTGTGTCAGCAAATCATTTAATAAGCAAAGTCTACAAATATCTAGACATTTGTGCTGACAGGTAACATCACTCACATCATTACCTGCTAATTACAACATGGTATTGGTGCACCACTTACAATGAGAAGTGTTTATATTAAGGTAAATGAAAGATACATACTGATGGCTGTGGGGATTGGAAAGGAGAGAGGGACAGGGAGAAAAATATCAATTTATGTGGAGTCTAGGAATCTTTCTTTTGGTACAGAGTCTCGAGGTTTTGCTTTTAGTTTGTTTATGAAACTAAAATTCTTTGGGTGGTAAAACACAAACAAATTAAGTAATTAAGGAAAAATAGGAAATAAACAAACCAATTTTAGCAGAAAAAGCAGCTCAGTAGCAAAACATTTTTCACAGTTCTTACTGACTTTTTCCTAATGATAAATATTTAATTTAAGCAAACGATAAATAAGCCCCCAAAATTTGACTGTAATATCCAAAAACACAGAATTTTCATCAGCTTTTACTTCTTACTGCTGCTACTAGACTTTGTGTAACTAAGCAAACAATGAAGAACTTTACTGTTTTTCTCGGGGTCCTGGATCATCTGATTGGCTGTATTGACGGTGTCCTCAAGCTCGCTGTAGTTCCTCTGTAGCCCATGAAGCTGCAGGTTCAAGTCCCCGAGGCGTTCCAGGACATCTATGGCCGTGGCGTTAGCAACCCCTGCCACAGCCTTTGTGGCGGCCAGTTTGGCTGCCGTGTCTGTCAAAGAATGTAAAAAATACACATATCAGTGGCACAGCAGCAGAACATTTGGACCATTAGATGGGTTTTTGTGCGGTTAATGACATAATGGGAGTTGTAAAGAGATCCCGGGTCAGGACAGGCACCACAATGATAGTACAGTCTCAGACAATTTTGACCTTTTTTCCCTTTTTGTGTTATTTTGAACTCACTCACAAACATTTGAATTCAAATTTAACGTGTCGGGTTAACCATCATCCATCCATTTAGCTACATTTAACAGCTTCCTGCGTGTTGATCCAAACACAGCCACCAACGCGGTTCAACCACCTCAACATCGCTGCAGTACATTTCTGCGTATCTGCGAGTACTGACATGTGTCAAGTTCAGTTTACCGGAGGAACTGACCTCTGTCGGCACAGCGATATCGATCCACTCTCTCTTTATCTCTCTCTGTGTATTTGTGCAGTCATACCGTTGGGGATGGCGTTGAGCGTTGCCATGGTTCCGTTGACGGCTTTCAGCAGGTCTTTGGTTTTGTCTCTCGCTGCTTTAACTCTGCCCTTCAGCGTGGCCACGTTATCTGCATTCTCTACACACACACACACACAGTGAGGATGATGGTGGTTTGATTTGAAGTTAAGGCTGCGTACTGATAAAACACTTACCTCACCTTTCTAGTCAGTCAGAGTGACTGACAGTAAGTCATAGAGAGGCAAATGAAGAGCGACACTGATCGCAGATAAACTGATTCAAGTACATAAAAACGGTTTATACTGTATAAATTGTATCATACTGTAATCCTTTTATAGACTGCAGCTCTGAGTACTACAGTACAGTACGATCTTTGTACATCAGAACCCTTCCAATATCCTTATACTGTCCAATAAGGGTATATATGATATATTCTACACACACACTCATGGTTACCTTTGACGTCATTTTGAAGTTGCTTAGCCTGGTTCAGCAGTCTCTGACTTTTCTGAAGGGCACCTTGAGCTGCTTCCTTTACGGGGACCTCTGGACCTAAAGCCTACACACACACACACACACACATACAAAATCTGTCACATAACTTGCCTTCACTATTAATGCTTTAATAATCATTTTAGATCCCACACATGAATGACATGTTTGGTGACACACAAAAAGGTGCAGTAATCTGCATACTACCTTTTTGTGAGATCAAAGCTCGGCTACTTTGCATTGCTAAATGATATTCTAAGAAAGGCATCCAGCTGACATAATGCCTCCTTATCAACCCTTCCTTTCCTAGCCTCCTTTCACTTTCTTTCTTACAGCCTTTTCTCCTTTTCTTATTCTACCCTCTTGCCAAAGGAAAAGAATATAAAAAAAAGCAAATGAGTTGAAAAGAAAAGAGTAAATTGTTGCCAAAAAAGGCAAAGAAGTGAATTGGAACAAAATAAAAACAAATAGAGAGGAGAAGAAATTATGGAATAAAGAGTAAAAGAAAATCAAAGACGAGGAAGGTAACCAAGACAAAAGCAAATAAACGGAAAATGAACTAAAAAGATTTTTTAAAAAGTGTGAAGCGAGAATGCGGAGGAAAGAAAATGAAAAATGAATAAATTCCAAAAATAAAAGGAGGTAAGAGCGAGGAAAAGGGAGATTTCAGGTGTGTGTGGTCACGATAATGAAAAGAGGGAGAGGGTAAAAAAAAAAATAAGGAAGAAGGACGGAGAAGTGCTTTGATCCCTCAGCCATGACTAATGGAGAGCCCAAGCTTACATTACTGTTACTGCATGCAAGACACACACAAACACACATACATACACACTCTTGTGGAGAGAGTACACTTTCATTGTCTGGATAGTTATAGTGCTTGTACTTGGTATTTACAGTACATATGCAGTACCTGAATGGGGGGTAGATTACATATAACATAAATACACCTGTACAGCTGCTGGGGAATATCTGCTGTTCACAATTATGTTGCAGTCAAAGTACTGAAGAACATGGAAATTGGGCTTGTGTATGCTCTCCTCATAATAAATTATACTCTACTTACACTTCAGGAAACATCTATTCTGAATAAGAGAATGACGTTGTGCTGTGAGTGCTCTTTCATGGGCTACGATGCTTATGTACTTGGCATTTACAGTATGTACACACTACATGGATGTGAGGTAGGTCACGTACTCCCCACCCACACACTCTGGGTGAAGAATATCTACTGTTTAAAATCATGGTATAGAGAAAATATGGAGAAGACGACTAATCAGGCACAGGGTGTTTTTCTCATAATGAATGATGCATAATAAGAAATAAAACGAATACTTCGAATAGGAATAAGAAATTGATATTTTTATTTCAAGTCAATCAGTGTGTGCATGTTTCTGTTTGTGTCGTGTCCTCTTACCAGAGCCAGTGCCTCACTCGCCCTCTGTTTGGCTGCCTTCGCTTCTTTCTCCGCTGCATCCACATTTGCTTTAATGTTGCTGTAGGCCTTGAAGGCAGCTGTTGCATTGAACGAGAGATTTTTAGCTTCGGCCAAAATACTGTGCGGGGAGAGAGGACAAAGGAGAGAAATGGATAAGTCTACATCATTTTTATTATTATTCTTTTTTTATTATTAGTTATTTTTGATTATGGTACACACACTTTGTTAAGTTCTGAACACTCCTGAGACACACACGTTATTGAACTCAGTGATTATAAAGTCTGTTTGTACTCAAATTTCTGCTGTGACAGCCTACAGTGGTTTTGCTTCTCGGGAGGCCATAACAATTATTTTCGTTGCTTAATTATTGCCTTTGAAATGTTTTTATTTTGTCACATTTATCATTCAATCTTTGAGGCTGTGAAATGTGAAATGGTTCAAAATAATCGATTACGTGTACTGATATGAAAAAGAAACAAGCAAATCTTCACAGCTGAGAAACCGTAACCAGCTCATGTTTGATGTCATTATCTATAAATCCACCCAATAATCATCTACTAGTTACAGCTGTGTCCAGACCCTTGTGCCGTACCATATACCTGAACAAACGTGTGGTGATGTGCTTATATTTACCCATCCAAAAGGGCAGCAGATTCATTCAGCTGCTTGGCGTGTTCCTCTGCATCGTGCACATGATTAGCCAGCCTGCCGTCACTTAAACCATCGGTGAGGCGACCGACTTTATTATCCAGCTGTTCATGAAGAGGACCCAGCTCTTTTCCCATCTCCTCCAAGTCCTACAGACAGAAAACAGAGGCTGAAGCTTACTTTGCCTGATGATGTGGAGACTGAAAAGAAAGGATTGACCCATTAAACTGAACAAATAGACAAAGTCAAAACAGAGAGATATTCTTCTACTCCTACAAAGTCTGAAACCAAAAGACACAGTTGACTTCAGGCAGAATACTGGACAGTACATGGAGGTCACAGGGAGCTCTACAGGTTGACTTCAGTACCTCTATCTCCTTGTTGATGTTGTCAGAAAGCTGGTTTGCTTCATTCAGTAGACGTTCTCCTTCTCCGAGGACCTCCTGTGCTTCCTGCTTCACTCCGCTCACTGCCGAGCGCTTCCTCTGCAAAAAAACAAAAACACAGGATCAAAAGCCGTACAAGACTATGACGTGGCAACACCAGCTGACTAATAAATGTATTGCCTGTTCTATAAAAATGTTACATTTTAGTGAAAAATTCCCATTCCAGTGTCCTAAAACTCTGTTTTTGGTCAGCTTTGCGTCAACACATCTGGGATGATTTCACACACAAGAATTCATGAAAAAAGCTTCTCTTCTGCAACAACTTAAACTACTGACCTGTGTGTTCACAGGAATCCTTTGTTTACAGACTGAAGTCTTTTTCAGTCAATAAACATAGCTCATAATTGAGCATGATTACTTCATTTCATGAAGGTTTTTTTTCCCCATAATGCATATGTGCTTCACAGGAGACTCACTGTCTGTCCGTAGAGATGCTGTGCTTTTGGTCTACACTTGAATCTAAAGAAAAACTAGAGCAATTTCCTTGAAATGATTTCCTTGAAATGTCATTATTTCAACGAAATTACTCTTTTCTGTACAGATCTACAAAGAACCTCTTTATGACAAAAATAGATATTTCAGTCCCTAAGAGGGCACTAGAGATTCTCAGTAATTTGATTAATTAACATAACATAACCCCAGTATGTCGTGTGTGTATTCCGATTTCTTCACTGCATAAAGTTTTTCTTGATGGAGACAAAGACTGATACAAAGAAAGCGTATACTCCGTGTGTGCACACTGCAGAATGCATCCTCCAGGACATGTATCATTATCTCCCCAATAAATGCCTGTTGATTTGCTCTGTTGGACATCAGTTGTGCCCGTGAGCTTTCCTTGATGATGAATCTTATGCAGAAGGCTTTTAAGGAAAAAAAGAATAGATGAGTCTGAGATGAAAAGATGGTTAGATGTTCCACTCTTTTACAGTTTAAATACTGTAAAATAACCAGTAAAATAGGCTTAATACCAAAAATACTAATCATTCACCAGACTAATGTCATAATGTCATCCAACCCACATGGATTATATTAATCTAACAATGCAGAGTATAGACAGTTAATGCTGAACGGTTGTCAGAGCTCCCAAGGCTTTTTTCTTTGATACAAAGATCAATTTGTTGGATGTGCGAGGCCACTATTCTCAGCTCCTTTGTGAGCCTTTCCGATATACGGTTACCCATGAGGGGTATAATTTCCACATTATGCCTGCGCCGAGTGACTTTGGAGGGCGACAAAGACGTGATTACCTGCACGTGAACTTGAATGTAAGGTTGATGAAACACTGTACGTGACTAGTGTAGCAGCAGCTCTGTAGGTGTACCGTGACAGCATAAATAGAGCGTCTTATTGCAAAGGGTGCGTTACATATACGTTGCAACAGGTAGAGTATGACACATTTGAGTTGCTTGAACTAGCTAGCTTGATTATTTATTACTGCTTGCAAGCTGCCTTTTGTTCAACATTTGTTCATTAGTTTTTACTGCCACCCAGCCCGGAAACCTCAGGGTCGTCTTTAATCCAGCTTTAAACTTTAAAAGCAAACTACCACCTCGAGATAAGAAATATCACCAAACTCAAACCGTTCCTCTCGTTTGACCTGAAGATTGACAAAAACGCCTTAATTTCCTCTTGGCTGGATTACTGCAATCCTCTTTAACACAGTCACCTTTGTCTCGCTTGCAGCTGGTGCAGAATGCGGCTGCTAGGCTGCTAACTGGTGCCAGGAAAAGGGACAACATCGCACCTGTACTAGCGTCCCTGCATTGCAGTGAAGTACAGGACCGAGTTTAAGGTTCTATTATTTGTTTTCAAAGCTTTACACCGCCTGGCACTCCAGTACACTCCTGAGCTCATATGCCCCCTTTTCAACCCGAGATACTTGGACCAGCTGCTCCTGGACATCAAGGCTAAAGGAGGGCGAGTATCCACGGTGATAGGTTACCATTTTAAGTGTTCCCCTTCTGTAAACACTTGTTTTCAAGGCCTTTGTGTGTCCTCGAGGTTTTATGTATCACTTTTTACTCTTTTATATTTTCCATCTGTCCCTTTACTTGTTTATTTACAAATGGAATAATATGTTATTTCTATCTGCACTTTGGGTTCATGATGTTATTTTATTTATGCTGGTTTATTGAACAGCACTGGCACTAACGAAAGCACTAAATGTGCTTTATAAATGAACTTGGTTTGATTTAACTTGATTTGATGTGTAGATCAGAGAAATCAGAGTGAATATTTTGACCCACAGAAATTGAATTTTGCCTTTCATCAAATAAGGCAGCTTATATTGAAAGGATGAAGTAATTATAATAATAGTATGAATGGAATAGTATACAGAAATATTTATATTTTGCTTGCCACAGTAAACATTAAAGAATTTAAATAGTAAATCCCAGCAGTAGTAGATATTTAGACTCTCTATGATTAACAAAACAGTGGCCATAAGAATAGAAATGATTTAGCATTCAAGCACACTGCTTTCTGGCTGTGTTTGTGTGTGCAGCCATGTATGGACGTGTGTGTGTGTATTTGTACCTCCAGGGCTGTGAGGTTAGCTTGGTTTTGTTCAGCCAGTGAACCAGCCTGCCTCGTCTTCCCCTGGGCAGTGTTGAGAAGGTCCTGGGCCTCCTGGAGTTTCCCCTCATGGTCCGAGAGCTTCTCTTTTATCTAGCGAAGCAGATGGGGACGCATTAAGTTCATGTCATTAATTCAGGGACACCAAAGACAAAGAAGTAAACATTAGAAGTTATAATTACCTCTGCTTTCAGGTCCTCTGTTGCCTGATGAGGGTCGCCGAATAATCTCTTCACTTTCTGATACAGCTCCTCTGCAAGGCTGGAAGAAGAGAGAGAATATTTATATGTATATTTTGGTCATTTAACAAACTGTTATGGCTCACAAAAGTATTACGTTAGCATATCTGAGAGCAACAATTCACAGAGGAGAGGTGAGAAGAGGAGAGTTATTGTGATGCGTGACCGAGCCTGTGCTCTGCAAAGACAATAATCACTCCGTATGACTGAACGTTGAAATGCTGGAATCGAATTGCCGATGTTCTTCTATTGACCCCTCCGGCTGAGCTGAATTGAACTGTGGCAGCGTAAAACTTTTCAAATATCGTCACACTAACGCGTTTGCACGTGACCGGGTGGGCGGGTGAAGCAACATGTGGTGAAGCACACTGCAGCACGGCGCGCTGGATCAGTAACAGCAGCTGATAAAACTGGCAGAGAACGAGACTCTGAGAAATAACTACAGACTAACTACTGCAGAGACGAGCCTCATCAGTTTGAGTGTCTGATGAAGATATTCTAAGTTAGAAATGTTGCATTACATCCACTGTTTATGTAGTTAAATGCAACAGAGAGCTGACAATACAACTACTGGGAGAGAACAGGAGCGACATAAAGGAGCTTCAGTCATTAGATTATATTAAAGTCGCACTTCATCAGTTTTTTACAGCTTTGCTGCTCAGTGAGCTGACTCATGTGGGATCAGTTATTATGAGACAATGTACAGCTTTGATATTTGACATCTTGACCCTGCCACTGTCTGCAAGTGAACACCTACAGTGACTGAGCTTTGTCACCTTGAGTACAACTGAGAGTCGACTGGAAAGTGTGCCGTTATCTTCAGACTAAATGATTATTATGCAGGATTTTCAAATGATACACTCAAATGAGGCCTTTCGTGTTATTGATTATTCGTATTCAAATGATGCCTTGCTTATGCCTTGTGAATGAAGTGCTGGGCTCGAGTTAATTGCCTGAACCAACTTCCAGCCTTTGCTTCATTTGATCCACCAAGATTAGCAGCCTTTAGTTTTTCTCAAATGACAATCATTTTTGAAAAGCCTTCCCATTTCAGACTATTTAATAACCATATGTTTTTCCATAGCGATCCTTATTTCCCCCCGTCAGCATTAATTAAGACAACAAGGATCTGTTGTCCTCCCGTTGACATCACTCAGAGGACAGTTTCACCCACCTCAGGTATATGAAAGGTAATGATCGGGTTCGATAAAACTCTAATGAATCCTGTGAGGAATAGCATGAAGACTATTGAATATAACTAGTTAAAAACAAATGGGAGGGTTGTTTAACCATTATCAAACTGACTGCTACAAAATTACAATCATAACAATTCACTGTGTGAATTAAAAATCTAATTTGCAGCATGTGTGCAAACTTTTCAGACTAACGACATTGAAAATAGGGAAAAATATGAAACTTATATAACTGTGCCAGCTTTATTCATTCTGCTCAAGCATCCCTTTAACATCTGTTGATGCTTGTGTTTTTCTCTGCTGCTCTGTTTGAAATCTCCCCTCAGGGTTCAGTCAAACAATCAACCGCAGACTGACAGACAAGTCATTCAGTGGCAGTGGCAATTTCTCTCGGCGTCTCTTATTCTAATACTCTCTCCCACAACAACTCTGTGTCCATCTGTCAGTTGTTCTGCTCTCCCTCTGTGACTTTCCTTCTCACTGCACGCTCTTTGTGTGCCTCTGTTTCTACCCCTACGGCCATACAATACTTTTAATTAACTCATCGACCTCGTCAACATTTACTGCTGAATGAGACAGGCGGAGAGAGAGAGGGGGAGAAACAAGGAATGAGGAGAGTAGATTACTAATTCCATCAAATGTCTCAGAGAGAGAGAGAGAGAGAGAGAGAGAGAGAGAGAGAGAGAGAGAGAGAGAGAGAGAGAGAGAGAGAGAGAGATTCATAGCTTTAGGATATGTGGCAGTCAGATATCTGCACAATGATATTTAATCCTGATGTCTCCTGTGTCAACAAAAAGAAAGGAAGAGATCAGAGAATAAGAAAATAAATTTAAATACAAGGCTTTGCATAATTTAACCCTGCAGGTTGCTGCTGGCTCTTTTCTACCACTCCAGCCTCCACGAGCGCGGAGCTCCATTCATTTCTGTTTGATATGAAAATCAATTAGACTCTAATTGACTCTTGAAACGTCTATAGCAGCGAGGACCAAGTCTGCGTTCATTGTTGTCAAAGGTAGATGATCAATAGGACATTAAACATTACATACTCAGTTACAGTTGACACTTGAGTAATAAGAGTACATTGCATAAAGTCAAGAAAATGACAAAAGTTGAATGTGGCAAACATCCAAACATCTAAAAATGTGTGACATTAATTTAAAATGTAAAGTTAATTCAGTTGCCTGCTTTTTTTAGCTTTCCTTAAGTCATTTTGCTCGTGAAAAAATGTTGCACATAATCCACTCACAATACTTTGATATATTTCTAAAGTACTGCGTGTTGATTTATTGAGTTGAATTGCAAATGCATATTCCACTTAAGTCTACTCCTCTTTCTCGCTCCCTCATTGTGCAAGTTGAGCGAAAGAGGAAGTCTAGTGGGGAAACGTGCAGAACAACAAGCGAGAACATGGCGTGGGATCGAATCCCAGCAGGGAAAAAAAGTCAGAGTCTGAGATACAAAAGGTGAACGCAACAGCACATGGGTACATGTGAACACATAGAAATTACATGAATCTCAAAAATAAAATGGGTAGGTGTGGTTCCATGCAAACAACAATGGGTGGAGTGAGAGTCCTGGTGAAATCAACCGAGCGGACATGAAGAGGAAGCACAAAAACAAAAGCAAAGATGCTCATTTTCTATCTCTCTCCAAACTCTTCCCTCTGCATATTTTTATCTTTGTTGATCAAGAAATGTAGCTGCTTCTCATGCGTGTGCTCACAGAAGTCTTTGTCTGAGAGAGAGGAATGGTCGATTTGCTAACTTTTCTCAAAAATCTGTATTTTTTCGTGTGTGGGAGAAAGATACATGACCTGCGTGTGTGTGTTTGCGAGTGTTCATGACATGTGTGTCCATACTCCATCTCCTCCTCAGCGATGCTCTTCTTCCCTCCCAGCTGTCGTTTTCTCATCTCGGCTAGCATGGCCTGGATCTCCTCCTTCATCTCCTTCAGGCTTTTGTCTGGAGTTCCATCTCTCCGCGAGAGAGTCTGGTTCAACTCGGCAGCCTTCAACTGGAGGTCTGGACACAGAAAGACTGCTGTGAGGATTCTACAGATGGACAGATTCAGTTCATGTTGGTGCAGTCAATCACTAAAAAAAAAAAATCTCTTCCAGCTTCTGTTCAGCATCTCTGGAAGAGAATGAAACTCCATTGCTATTCACAAACAGCAAAAACTATCATTTAATTTTGGTTGCACTATTTCCTAATTACACCTACTTTAGAAAACTTTTTGGCCACTCGGGGGCAGAAGAGCTTCTGACAAACCCTGAATCTCAACCTTTAACTGTCAGATAATTGACTTCCTCAGCTAGTCGCTACCTTTGTTCATCTGCTTGCTCGGTTGGGGCTGTGAAGGTGGTGTACAGCGTGATTTTGAGGGTTTTGCATCATTTGTGCACAGAGGAGCGAAATACAGATGCTAGAGGCAGAGCTCCAACGAAACACTTGCCAGCAAGCATGGGTCAAAAGTCCAAATGAAAAGGCAACGTCCACAAAAACAAACCAAAGATTCAAAACCACATGGAGTAAACATTAGGCTCTTGACACAGGGTATAACAATGAATTAACACTGAAACAAAGGAACACAGGCTAAATACACAAGTGAGGGCTGGATAACAAGGCACAGGTGAAAACTAATCAGGGACAGGTGAAACTAATCAGTGCAGAACAGACTATTAAATCTGGTGGGAAACACAACAAAGGCAGGAAGTGAAGC
This sequence comes from Nibea coibor, assembly GCA_023373845.1. Taxonomy (NCBI): domain Eukaryota; kingdom Metazoa; phylum Chordata; class Actinopteri; family Sciaenidae; genus Nibea; species Nibea coibor. The sequence continues at coordinate 16,513,443 of CM041730.1, forward strand.
TGCAGGCATGAGGAGCAGGGATTATTACAAAATAAAACAGGAAACAAGAAACCCAAATTAAATGCTGGGATTTGGCAGCAATTGACTGCTGTAATCAGGGTTGTGCAGGGGCAGCGTTTAGAGTAAACCATCCAGTAAAACCTTACATTAGACATACTGTGCATATGTACATATAGTTATTTTTTTAATTGTTAATAACAAGATTAAAAGTCTACGTTCATGCTAGGGCCTTGTGAGGCCAGTAGTTCTCAACTACTAATTTTAACAAAATAAAGCAAGCAGTATAGTATTACATTACTATTTACACAAAGAAATCATACACAGATAGCAATAGTACACAGATATAGTGTTTAATGATTATTATTCTGTCTGAGGGATCTACTACACACACACGCACACACACACAAACTGTTTTAACACCATTCAAAGGCAGTCTTTTTGGCAAACTTCATGTTTGCCCCGCTTTTATCAAATTAAAGGCAGTGAAATCTCAAACCAATCAATGATGAAACTGCACTAAAACACTCCAAAGCTCATTTAAATAATACTCAAACTGCTGGAATTTAATGAGCAGTGTGTGCGTGCGTGTGTGTGCAAGAGCAAAACAGAAAATGGTAAAGAGTGCGTTGTGTATCTGAGTAATGTGCAGCAAGCCGTTTGTGTGTGTTATGCGTCTACAGTGATGGCTTCTCTCTCATTTGAAATGTAAACGTGGTATGATTAAAGCAAGTTGAAACTTAAATAGTGTGTGTGAGGGACTGTTTGTAGGTGTGTGTGTGTGGGTGGGCTTTGTGTGTGTTTGTGGCAATGCAGAGTTTACTCTTATTTGAAATGTAAACATGATGTGATTAGAGCCAAGACAGAACTAAAGCCATCATGCTAATGAACAGCTGTACTGCGTGTGTGCGCGTGTGTGTGTCTGTGTGTGTGCGCCGCATTTGTATGCGTGTGCAGTGAGTGTGAGAGTGTGTGTGTCACAGCCATATAATTACATAGTGGGATTTAAAAGCCAATTAAACACTTAAAACGTGGATGGAATCATATTATGGTATCTAGTAAACACGGGCACACACACACTGAGGGAAGTGTGTACAGTACTTTCTTGCCTCATTATGCGTGTGCGTGTGTGTGCGCGGGCACATTTATATGAATGTGTGTACATCTATGCCAGTGTTTGTGTATGTACGGTGTGTGTGTGTGTGATAGCCACTAATTAAGTCTCTAATTGCTACTCTCAATCATCCAGTGAGCCACAACACACTCTCTTTTCCTCACACACACACACACACACGCACGCATACACAGCCATAATCACACTGTGATTAGGCGGAGGGCCAGAGAGCTAGGAGCAACAACGAGGAGAGGACAGTTTCATCACAGACAGACATCCACAATGTATTGGTTTTGTAACTTTTCTTTTCATCCCACAAGCCTCATCCCTCTTATGACTTTCACTTGCCTCCAGTTCTCTGCTTTTTCATGTCTCTCTATCCACCGTTTCAATGAGAATTTAGCATCTGTCCAATCTTTTTTTTTTTGCCTTCACTGCACAGATTACAGCAGAACATAGCAAGAGAAACTGTTTTTGATGAAAGTCCATTCTGTTTTAGAACTGATGCACTCCAGAAAATGTGCAATCATACTCACATACAGTACTTATTGTCTGGCAGTGTGTGTAATATGCACGCTTTTCAGTCTGTCAACACTAAAAGGAAAAAAGTCTTTATGTCTGGTAAGCTTTGTAAATTTCAGTAATCTCTAAGTCTGTTTCCAACTTCAAATCAATTAACCCTCGTAAATACCAGACACCTCAGACGTAATTACTATTTCCACGAACAACAACAGTCTGAAAGCAGCACCTATTGAAAGACTGGGTAAATACAGAGGATAACACACTGGACAACAGGTTGTGTAGACTATAATTTTGTACTAAAAAACAAAAACAGAATTGACTCTCATCAAACAAACAGTTTCCCTTGTTAAGTTGTGCTGTTATTTGCACAGTGTAGTCAAACAGAGTGGACAAATGCTACATTTTCAATCAAATGGTTCATAGAAAGATAGCAGACAACTGGACAGTTTGAACATGTGAGGAAGTGGATCTGGAGTGGAGACTGCGGTTTAAAAAGTCAAGAATGGACTACACTTTCTACTGACTGCACTTTTTTTGTTTTTTACATTAAGTTTGGTGCCACTCCTGGCCAAAGATTGCAAGAGGACGGCTTGAGGAAAAGAACTGCACAACCAACAAAACATTATTTCCCATGTGGGAGTAATCTGATGGCCTGGAATTACTGCACAAAGTGCTGAAGCTCCATTTAGACTCCAGTACCCTTCCTGACTGACATGTAACAGGAGGGGGAAGAAAAAACACATCACAAGCTGGTCACACAGCCATTGATACGGGGGCTGAGGGAGGAGACTCTGCAGCTGCACCGGCAAAAAGATACTGAAGCTGATGTGAACAACTATCTGCTAGTTGCACATGCAGGGAGAGAGCGAGCAGAGTCTGTATGGAGCCACTTCTGCCAGAGTGAACCATCTGGAGTGTTACCGCAAAGTTCTGCCTGCAAGAGGACGTTTGAAATCAGTGGGAACATCACATCCTGTGGACTGACATCCAATCTTTCTGACTTGTGGTTAAACACACTGTAAATTTACCCTGCAAACGTGTTTTGTAAGTGATTAACGAGGCAGACATTTCCTTCGGGAGTTGATGCAAAACAATACAGAGTTAGAAGGAGAGTGAATATTGGGCTCACATTCATCAGGTGGACACAAACATCACTCCAGTAAAACACTGAAGCCTGGCTGTATGCACTCATGCTAAAATCTGTGTTTCCCACTACTTGACTGCAGCACTGCGTGCCTCTGCTACCACACACACCCTCCTAAGGTACTAGCACAGTTAGCACAGTTACTAGCTGCTAACAAAATAGAACACACCGAGTCTCTGCGCCCTATTATCTTGGTGGGTGACTCTTTATCACTATGGTTAGTGACGCTGCAGCCTGCTGGATCCGTCTTTATTGTTCAGGGAAAGCTTTACACCAGCAGCTGGCATGGAGCGCCGGCAGCTGGCCGACGGCCCATCAGCCATTGTGTTTAAGCTAAGTTCCATTAGCGGGCTAACAAGGAGGCAGAGAGATGTTCTGGTTGCTTCACCTAGAAGGTGTCTCTCATTTAAACGTGAGCCTGACAGAACAGGATATAGTACAACAAAGTCTCTGCTTTCTCGCTACCGGGTCTGAAACCAGTCTAAATAGTAATGACACTTCTTATTGTAGCATTTCTTCTACATCCAATTTATATCCTACCTTTAAGTCTTTCTAAAATATGCTACATCTTTATTTAACTTCTGCTTTTTAATCAGTGTAATTATTCATTTCATTAGCTCTTTTTTCATCTTTCATATTATTATAAATATATATATCCCTCCTCCCTCCTCTAATATAATAAGCTAAATTTCCCACAGGGATCCCTTACATTTAATATAATGTAATATAATGCCATGTACTCTAATGACAAATGAAACTGGTGAGATAGCAGACAGATAAATCCAGAAATCCCAGTTGACAGGATACGGAGGCAGTTAATGGAAGGGAGGTGGTATTCGTTTCTGCTACCTTTAGCTCCCAGCAGTGTATCCCTGATGAACTGCTCCAGGTCCTCGGCTCGTTTATGAATCCTGTCAGCATCATCCTCAACCTGCTCTCCGTCAGCAGACACCTTAGTGGCCTATACACACACACACACACACACACACACACACATATAAAATAATAAACAAGTGTTAAATAAGTGAACATACTGACTTCTGTCTAACGAAAGAAGGGAAAAGACAGAGGGATGAGACCTTCAATAATGACAGAAGATGATGGCGATACACACACCCGATCGATATTAGTGACTGTGTGTGCAGTTCAGTCTGTTTACCTTCTTGTTCATGTGTGCACTCACATGCCACAACATACACAAACACAGAGAGGGATGAATTATTGACATAAAAAGAAAACACAAACTCACACATTAACACACACACACACACCACTAGCACTGGAGATGGATGAATCCTTGACAGACATGAAAACACTGCATCCAACACACACACACACCGAACGAAAGAACAGGTAATTATTGTTGTGACTTGACAAGACCATGCTATATCATTTTAGATAGTGGGTGTGAGTGAGTATGTGTGTGTGTGTGATGGGTTGTGGGTGATAGCATTGCTGTCAACAAATGTCAAGGCCCCGGTTTCTAAAAGGGTGTAGCTTGACAGCAAAAATGTGAATATTATTTTTCTCCACTTGGCACTGGAGCCCCTCAACTCGTCTTAGCAACATAACTGTAACTCTAAAGATTGTAAAGTTAAAAACACAAAGTTTAAATAGATGTGCGTGTTCTGTTTTAGGGCAGACATTTACTAAACATGTTTCAAGCATGCATGGATAAATAAATAACAGTCACAGGGCCAAGGGCCTGAGAGACCCCGGTGTAGTATGAAATGTATAAAACTATACGAGTTGATGACATGAAAACTGTTTTATTGCAAACCTGAACTAGATTCAAGTGCGTTCATATTCTGTTATTATAAAAGTATAATGAGATATACTATGAACTGACACTGAATTGTTAATCTCTGGAGTTTTTGACCACTTACATCTCACCGATGGTTATTCTGCTGATTTATTGTTGGTGGCATAAACAAGTAAATGTAAACAGATTTTGCTTACTAGCGAGAAAACTCTACAGGCCGCCTTTAAAGTGGTGACGGCTTTATTTCCTAATCCGGAGGCCGTCTCATGAGGAGGATCAACATGCCAAAACCTTGAACCTTTCATTAGATCATTTTTTTTCTTATATATTACATTTTGCTAAATTAATTTGTGTTGGATAAGATTACCATGCTACAAATGTGGGGCCAGGTAGTGCTGCATATTGCAAAAGGAACAGACGGGACCCATCAGTTTAATTTTAGCCCGAGGCTCCTGACAGATTAACCCAGGTCTGGTGCCCTGGGGGCCACTTTTTCTTAATTTGTCCATGATTAATTCTTCTGCAGACTAAACAATCCCAACGCATTTCATATTCTGTTTTTCACTTTTGCTAGTTAACCGATCACTCTGACAACATGTCGGAGTGTCTGAACTGGTTTCTGTACTGCTTTTTATGTCAGCATGCTGAAACTGGCTACTGGCACAATGGTTCCAATGCACAGCTTGCTAAAGAAGTTTGTGCCTTTGCTTTGTATATAAATGTTAAACTATGATCTCACTCCTTGCGACAGTCTGTATTTGCTCCATCTCGTTATGTTAGAGACAGGCAGAAAAACACGGGCGAACGGAGGATAAAGAGAGAAAAGAAGGCAGACAATGACACAGACTAAAGTCGAGCCAAAAGAAAAACAAGAGTCTGTACCCTGCTGTGCAGCTGGTCCATCTCAACGACCAGTGATCCCAGGTTGGAGTCGGCCAGCTGCAGTAATCTCTCTGGAGCTCTCTGAGGTGACAGCATGTGCTGCAGGAGAGAAACAGAGAGATGAAGGAATTACATAGAGAAATGTCTGACACATTTTGGCCCAGGGCTAGGCTTTTGAACTGCCTGGCTCTGTGCTGTAGAGCTGAAAGGAAGAGGATGAGCAAAGCAGAGCAGGAGGCAAAAAGGAAAGAAAGATTTAAGCAGAAAACATACCTGATAAAACCCAATAGATTTTAATAGTGTCACAGTAAACAGTAATAACGTAGTTCAATAGTGAGAACTAAGTTATGAAATGCTAATGAAACCACAGTTCATAACTACTCACAATATACTGGAAACCTGGTTAAATGTTAATCAAGTTTAACAACTCAGTGTGCATCATGTTGTTGACAATGCAGAACAGAAATGCTGACTTGTATTGGAGGAGGAGGTAATTAAAGAAAAATGAAGATGTGACTTTGAAAACACTTGAAAACAAGCTCGATACGAGATGTTAATAACAATGCTCCTCCAGCGAGTGCAGGCTGAGTGAGCTGAATCAAGAGTTTTGATTACACAGGGACTCTGAAGTTGATCGAACGCTAATGGTAACGTTAGCCTAATTGGCTACAGCTGATACTGACAGCTCGACAAGTAACCGTCACAAAATGGAAAAGCTGACAGCTGTAGCAACAGTAACTAAGGAGGCGGTGGTCAGTTAAAGACAAAGTGATGACTTGAAGGACCAATGTGAAGGATTTAGTGGCAACGAAAGACACAAATAATGTAAAAGGCTACAGGAAAACATGGCAGACTCTGCTGAAGAAGATCTGTGCTGTATTCTCAGATTGTCAGGTGATACACTAATGAATTCCTGATAACTAGTTATACATATTGTATTCCATTTCTGCCATATTCTGTAAATAAAGTGCTCTAGTCCTCTAAATTTACTGGAAGTATCAACATCGTTTTCAACCAGGCAGAAACTGGACGTAGAGCTTTTACCTTGAGTTCCTCCGTCATGTTCTCGAAGCGGTACAACACCTTATAAGGTGGTGGGAGGGGCGTGGTCAGAGTGACATCAGTGATGATGCGATACAGGCGGTCCATATCACTGATCAACAGACCCGAGCACTCATCATCACAGGCTAGAGGAACAGATAGAAACACGCAGTTAGACTCAGCTAGTGTGTAATAATGAGGCCAACTCAGTCAATGAGAGAGGTTTACAGATCTGTGTGTGTGTGTGTGTGTGTGTGTTTGACAGAAAGCGATGAGAGGAAAAAAAAAAAGAATTTGCGTGTTGTACTTTTTTTAATAGTGAATGTGTGTTTCTATGCTTTATTCGTGAGTACACACATCAGTGTGTGATCGCGGTGGCTGCTTGTGTTTTGTGTGTTTAAGTGACTCTGGCATCAGAGAGACAGGGCTGCCGATGCATGAAATTCAGCACAGAGAGGCAAAAGCACCTATTATGAGCACACACTGCAGGCTAAAAACACACACACTAAAGCAAGCACACGCCAGGGAATTCACTCAGACACAAGCATACACATTTTTCTGTATCCTGTGTGTGTGAATTTCTCTTCTCTCTTACAGCCCGAGGCTGATTTATTGCAGAAATTAAAATTCCTGACAAGGGAAATCAAAGATAAATTAAATAAAATAAAAACTGTTTCTACTCTATCAATCTCTGACAACACCAGAAACACACAAATACACCAAAGCATTCATGCAGGCACGTGCATACACAGTAACACACAGGTACAGTAAATGTACAGTGCATTGTATGTGAGAGTGAATAGCAGCTTGTCAAACTGAAGCCATTCAAGAATCCCAGTGACAAAGTATCCGCTGACTTCCACACAACTTGAAAACATCCTGTACTACACAGCTACAAGGTGTGACTACAGACAAAGAGCCTCACTTCCATCACTGTCAGCTCTCTGTGGCGCTGGTTGGTTTTCCGTCTCTACAATGTTTGGCAAAACAGGCCAAATTAGCTTCTGTCTCCCCTTCTGAGGAGTTTACACAAGATGGAGTGTTTCAGAATCTTTGCTGAGATGATTCGCACGTGTTGGAGTCCACTTTGTGGAAGTTTGAAAAGATGTTTCACTTCAAGGAGTTTGAGTTTTGCAGCCACACTCGTCACTGGCCTCTCTACTTCAACACAAAGTCCATAGACTCGTGGTCAGAGCTGTGACAAATTAACCTGTGGTGCCACCCGTGCCACAGTATTGTGTATTCCCAAAGAAGCGAGAAGCCCCGCAAAGGTCTGAAGTAAACCCCAGTGGATGTTACGGATTATCTTAGGCTCAGCTTATCACACCAGACATTCACACACACACACATGCACACATACAAGTTTAATAACACACACCTGTGTTCCGTATACGGTAACTTACAGCTGTTAAAAGTTTGGTTTAATCTTCAGGATCATGTAGGAAATAGTTTTTGAGTCCAGCTGCAGGTAGGGCTTCTCTCGTACTTTGTTTTTGGCATCATGATTGTTTCTATATCTTTTTATGTTTATCGTGCTCCAACCTGCATCATGAGTCTAGTAACTTTTGTCCAGGTAGGGTTGCTGACACCATGTGACTAATTCTGGCAAGGGGAAAGTAAATCTGCCTTTAGGTTGTACATAAAAAGCACATTTTGACTGAAATGTTAGCTTAATCATATCTAGACATAATGTAGATAGTCTCCTGTGAATGAGAGCACCCATGATAGTGCATCTTGAAATTTAGCTGTATCTCCATGCAAATGATGTTATATGGTAGACGGGAGAGCTACCTGCATTTCTCTCATTCAAGACCTCCGACTCCCAAACTGCTCGGCTGCGTCTAACAGAATGGGAGGAAGAGCAGAGGCAAAGCGCAGAGTGCAATCACTCCTCAACAAGTGAACAGCCGTCTGATGGCTCCACTCTATGTAAACCATCAGGACTTGTGATTACGTCTGGACATAGAGGCAACCGGTGTGGAGTCAGGGTGCACCGCAGCACTCGCACTGCCAATTTATGAACACACGTTTTGTGTCTGAACACATAAAGACCTGAACAAGCAATTTCCTCTCTGACCTGACAGCGGCAATTTCACATCAGCCTGCGTCTTACGACCTTTTCTTCTATATTCTCTTACCTCTAGACATGCTAATGGTACCGAATTGGCCCCGCCATTATGGTCATATTAAGTTTAAATTAGCTCCAAATGACACTGAAATTATTTTCTAAATGACTTGAATTTGACTTCTGCCACAATCCTCCCGTCTCCCTTGGCAACAGGAGGAAAGGGCTGCTCATTTGCATTTCCTTGCCAAAATAAAATAAAAGTCACAACATCAGGTACCAGGGTGATGGGCCACCAGAGAGAATGGAAGACAACAGAAGAAAGAGAGAGGGTGGTCTGTAGATTTACGTTGAATAAAGACTGAAATGATGATCTAGTAAAGTTTTGGTTCTTTTGCTGTAGCTTCTCGTGTTACTGATGAGTCAAAAAGTCTAAATTATCGGCACTAACACTCATTATTCTTTAGACGGCATGTCCAGTAAAACCTGCAGTTGTTTTAACACCCTGAACGAAGAGGATTAAATTATTAAATAAAGATTAGATTAAATAAAAGTGTTAGTCTTACAGATGATCCCAGCCGGTCCACACACATGCCTGTCCATGCACTGGTCACACGACGTCCCAGATGCCCCGACCCTGCAGCGGCATTGGCCTGTGACAGGGTCACATGGTCCAGGCCACGAGCCCCACGGGGAACACTTACACTCCTCGCAGCGACCGCCTGGCATCCGCGGGTTACCACGGTAACCGGTAGAACACCTGGACAGGGAGATCACGGGCAGGAGGAAAGAGTTTACTACTATCGTTGCAATTTCTGAATGAAGCATTTGTTGCTAAAACACTTCCCCGTTGTTTCAGTGTCTTGGGAACTTGATTTATTCAAAGTCTGTTAAAATGTCTTGATTAATTGATTTTATAGGAATATTCATGTGTGTCTCACCTGTCACAGTATTTACCCTCATACCCCTCAGGACAAGCGGTGCATCGGTAGTCATTGATTCCCTCCGCTACACAGGTTGGACTGAAACTGGAACGCAGACAAATTTACATAAATATATCATAGAGAACCACAACATGGTAGAAAGAAATAAACACAGAAACTTTACTTGTTCTCTGGGTTGGTAAGGGGACAGGCGCAGGGTTTACAGTCGTCATGGAAACCGCGGACCACACCGTAGAATCCCGGAGCGCAGCGTTCACAGCGATCACCCTCCGTGTTGTCTTGACAGTTCTGCCCACACGAAGACACACGCATAGAATTAACATTATGCTTGTGACTTCTGGGGCTTAAATATGTGTAAACGTGAGGAACTTCTCGTAGGATTATTACTGTAGATAAAAAAGAGAGGCGGCCAACCACACCGCAAATGAAAATGTAGAAATACTGTTTTTGATGATGACCCTACTATTAGTGTACAATGGGAGCACCTGAGAATTCACCTCCTTGTCAAACTAAATTAATTTCCTGTCAGTCCTGTCATCCTCTGTCGTTTTTATCCATCTTCTGAGAGTCTTCTGACATTTTCCTACAGTACAGACAGGAAAAGTCTGGACGCTATTGTTAAGATCTTTTCTAAGATCACCGGAGCGAAACAAAAAGATCTCAGTGTCCTCCATGAAGCAGTAAGTATTCTGGATTCTTTTGGATTTGTTCTTGTTCTTGTCGTTGTGCTTTACCTGCTTGTAAAACTACTCAAAGTCATTCATTCCTTCTGCTATCACACTGCTAAATGTAGTTTTTCTTCATCATTGGCACTGTCGGTCTATGATTTATCTGATCTTCTTCATTGTGCTTAGCGAGTTTCTTTATCAAATGATTTATAGGTTCTTCCACACTTAGCTCCGTCGTATCGTCTACTTGTTTGTATCTACAGTGTGTTATTGTGTTTTGTGTAGCATGTGAGAAGCTGCTGCGAACAAATTGCCCCCAGTGGGATTAATAAAGTTGCTCTGAATATGACTGCCATTCATTTTCAATTCACCAAACCACAACGCGACTCCAACCCTGATGTGGAGGTGTTAAATTCCCATCATCCACCAGCCAACTTGAGTTCTTGGTGCATGTGTGTGTGTGTGGCTTTTAAATGCAGAGTGTGATTATGTCAGCTAACGCACGCAGCTGTAACATAATTACAAAAAAAACAAAAAAAAAATGGTCCAGAAAGCTTTTCATCTTTTTAAAAAAGCAAACTAATTTTCAAATTAAATTAACAGCAGTTAAGCTACACTTTTATCTGCATGTTGTATTTGAATATTGCCAGTGGCACAATGAAAACGACACACCAGATTTGCTAGAGCAAGGTAATAAAAAAAAAGAAAAAGAAAAAGGTCTAAAAACATCCGTGGAATAAAATGAGTCTATTCTACTTCATGTATGCTCATATTTCTGAATATTTCAGATCTTCTATTTAAAGATCGGAGGACAATATTAGACACTATTGAGCTGTGTACAATCTCCTGTATGTGTCTACTTGTCTCGATTCGACAATGAGTAATTGAAAAGACGTCAGACGGGGTCACCCATCATCCCCTCCTTGATTACTGACAAAATGGCACCGGGGAGGCTTGTTTTTTGGTGAGTGTGATAATTATCCTGGCACCACTGGTTGATTTACACCAGACACCAGACGAAGAGTCTAAAAAATAATTAATGGCATGCTGCTATCATTACCCGCTGTCACATTTTTGGATAATAGCAACGCTTTTGATCAATGGTGTGTTTCGCTGTGAGGTGGTGGAATCAAAGTGTTTAACAACGTGTTGACAGAAAGGTAAATTCAGTTCAACTCTCTTCGCTGCTCGTCTCAGAGTCTTTTCTCATACTGAGACACAGAGATGAAACACAGTCATCACATGGCTTTTGTTGTCCAGGAAAATTTTGATTGAGCAGTTACAGTCTTAACATGCGTTCAGACTCACACATTCGGACACTCGCTGGGAGATGTGTGATTGCAGCTTCTTCTGCAGCGCTGAGCATCTCCGCCGGAGCGGTGGGGAAGTCATTACTCATTTCTTTTCACCACCCACAGTTTCTGAGGCGTTCTACGGCCTTCACATGCACAGAAATATCCAGACTGGACTATTTTCTGATAGGAAATGTAGTCGTCCACATACGGTAATGAATGGTTTTTTGGACCCAGTCCCACTCCTGCATGATGAGGTGCTGTGAGACCGTGCACAGCAGCGGCCAGCTAGCTGTTAGCTGACAGGTGCGATCTCACACGTCAAAGAGTTTAATAAGCTTCCTTCCTCAAGAGCCGGCCATCTAAAATACTCATTTACTTTGCAGGATTTCACTCACCTGTTGTTATGGGGAAAGCCACAACGGTACACTGACACACACAACCATAAATATATCCAAAATATTTTCATATCTAGAGGTGTTTGTGTTCATTTTCAGCTTATTTTTGGCTATGCTTATTATACAGCTTTAACACATTCACACACACACACAAACTGACAGATAATATGCCAAAATACAGTGTTTTTATATAAATACACAGTCAATTTCCACAATATAGACACACTCTACACACACACACACACACACAAACATACGATGTAAACTCACTCAGATATGTTACCTACTGTACGCAAACACAAAGCTCTGTCCTCTTCATATCCCCCAGGGTTCTGTCTTATGTGTTCATCTTGTTTGTTGAAAATGGGAACTTCAATCAGTGTAACAGGAAGTCGCCTCCTAACGAGGCAAGTCATTTCCATTAACTTCCTGTGTTCCTCGTTACTGCTAATTACCACAGAAACAAACTCGTTTAGCATTTTCAATTTAGCCGCTCGGTTAGAAAATGCTAATGACGCTGTTATGGAGAGCGAGATGGAAACGGGCGAGGGGAAAAAAATGGTTGGAGGCAGTCAGAGAGCGACAGAAATCAAAACACAAGAAAAGAGGGAGGGGAGCGGTAAAAAGAGAGGGACGCAAATTGGAAAAAAAAATAGAGAAATTAAGGTGAGGTGAGAACGAAAGAGGGGTTTGAACTAAAAGTAAAAGACAGAGAGACAGGCGGGTGATGAAAGAAGACAAAGGATGAGTAAATATATAATTGACGAGGGGGGGGAAGAGAATTTAGGGGATGAGAATAAGGAAGAGAAGAAGGAAGAAGGAAGGAAGTAGAAGAAAGGAGAGTGGATAAATGACAGAGGAGAGGAAGTGACTAGATAAAAAAGAGAAAATAAAACAATAAAAATAATTAGAAAGAAGAGAACACTGCAGGAGACATGACTCCACATTACAATTTAAATTGGAGCACAACTATTGTCGAGTATCTTTAAGCATTTAAGCATTTTTAACAATGGAGTCTGACTTTTTTTTTTAATTCTTAGAAGAATACAATGTTCAATTAAGTAAGCGACACATATGAAAGCTGACATGACACTAAATCTGGCGCTCCACCAATCTTTTGACAAAAAAATGAAGCTGCATTGGATGTTTGGCAGTATTATTGGTTTACAACTCCTCTTTCCAGAAAGGACAGTTGTAATATTGCTGCAGTTATTAAATGAAATGAAGTAACCGTCATATTTCATTATGTCCACGTGCAAAAAAAAAAAGGTCAATTTTCTGCAAAGGGACTCACGAAAAAGGAGCTGCCAGCATCTTTCAGAGTTTGTTAACACGAAGTGGCGTGGTATTCTAATCACATTGAGCCACGTAATTAAATGGCTCCTCATCAGATGTCCAAAATGACTCTCGGTTGATAGTTTTCTCTGCAAACAGTCATGTTGTCTCAATCTGCCAGGGTTTTTGTACAGATCAAATCTCAGTGATGACCTGTGGGCAGCATGTGACCCGCTGCTCTCTAAGGGTCAAAGTCTTCAGATGGGGGCTCACTACAGAACTGGCCAGATTGTGAAAAAGGCTGGAAGTGACTAACTGGTTACAGGATTCATCACACAGGTCACCAGCTGGATCTATAGAAGATGTGCAGGCAGAATATCCTGCAAACAAACACGATCACATCAACCGGTTCACCTCTGCATTAATCATTTGTCAGCTTACTTGAATCTACCTGTTGAATTTATTTGCTGTTAATGTAGGTGAGATTTCTTGACTTAGCGTGTTCCAGTTATAGATCTTAAGACCTTCTCCCCTCTTTTCTAAAAGTAAGGATGTAGTTTTGGGTCAGATCCAGGGGAGAGGAAATTACACGAAATATGAATAAGCCTGGGGTCGTTAATTATTGCAAAGCTAATTACAGCGCCTGACATTCCTCTCGACACACACATACACACACTTTTTTCTCTCTCTTCTCCAAAAGCTACCTGGCATATGGCTGTATGAGGGTCTCCAGCGGCAGAACACACACACACACACACACACTCATTTACCTGGCATATGGATGTCTCAGGGTCACAGGTGGAAGAGTGCCCACTGCATTGGCACTGAACACAGCTGCCCATACCGACAGCGGTGGGCACCCTGGACGCTGGAGCAGATGCCAGGGTACCGGCGCGAAGGCGGTAGAATCCAGCAGCACACTCCTGCACGCATGAACGGACAGACAGACAGACAGACAGACAGACAGACAGGCAGACAGACAGACAGACAGGCAGAGAGAATGAGACAGATAATAAAAGCAGTGATTTAGCAAAGGTGAAAGACATAAAGAGAAGATTGAGGTCCTGACAGCATTTGTTCCCACACTATGCATGATACTGGGACACACACATACACAGACAGATGCACACAAACACACACTCTCGCAACTATACACATGGACCCACATAATTATCCCTAATTGTTATTTCTCTGGGCAACTGTTGACCACTCTCTCTCTCTCTCTCTCTCTCTCTCTCTCTCTCTCTCACACACACACACACACACACACACACACACAATTAAGAGTTATTCCCTTCAGTAACTTTTGAACACACACATGCACACACCCGTACATACCCCCTCACTGCGCACACACACACGCGCACACAGAGACTAGCAAGGTAACTCTCTCTCCCTCTCTCTCCTGTTCAGTAATAATTAATGGAGTCCATTTAAAGAGCCATCTGTTCCCTCTGCTAGCGCTAAACGCCCGTTTAAAAATACTTTATTAACAACGACGGCAGCTACAAATAGAATGCCCATCTGTCAGCCAAGCCCTCTACGACCTGAACATTTCAGGTTTAGCTACCGTTTGCTTTTTGGCTTCCATTTGGCACTTTTTCAACAGTATCTGTAGCTCCTAAATTATGTACATGGATCTTTTTTTTTCAAGGCAATCTAGATGGCTGCTCCTCCGCACTCAAAGTAGCAGGCGACAAAGTGAAACAGAGGTTGAAAAATATAGTTAAAAGTTTGCTGGCAACTGGTATTCCACTGAGATTAACACAATAATACCTAAATGACTCTCAGGCGCCGCCATCCAACAGAATTGCCCAGAACTGTTTGCCTCTGTGTATCATAAGCTGTCTCTACAAAATCCTCATTAAACTAAAGATTGAGTCACCGCAATATGCTTTCTGTGGCTTAAGAGAAGGAGCTGGACGCAGCTGAAAGTCAATTGCTTTGACAAAATCACAGCTGAGTGGAAGAGACGCTCAGTGAGGCTTAATCCCGGCTAAGCAAAGCAGAAAAAATAAAAAAGTCTGAAAGGGGACACAGAGGCTTAAAACTCTGAAGTAAATGTAAATTGGAAACTTGTGAGATACTATTGAAGGCAGAGTGTGTGACCTCCATGTTTACATTCTGTCAGTGTGCAGGCGGCAGACAAAAAGCAGTGACAGAGTTCAGCTCACTCTGTAATTAATGTTTGTAGTGTTAGATTCAAAATGTTGGTTTCGGGGTTGAGCTCAGCGTGTCAATATTAATGCGGTTTCATTTTGTTTGTGTAATATTTTCAATATAATGTATTACTTGTATGAATATCAAAGACATTACAACAACAAAAATACATGTTCTACTTTTGATGTAGTCTGCC
The DNA here is from genome assembly GCA_023373845.1 of Nibea coibor. NCBI lineage: Eukaryota > Metazoa > Chordata > Actinopteri > Sciaenidae > Nibea > Nibea coibor. The sequence continues at coordinate 16,528,903 of CM041730.1, forward strand.
TGTGGCTGCTGCATTGAAGTTTTTTCACAACACAAACAGTCAGTTACATAAACTTAAGTGGTGCATTTTTATATTGATCTTCTTGATCTACTTTTCTTCAAGTTTCTACCAACATATTACATGTTTTTAACACCCACCCACCCATCCATCCATCCATCCATCCATCCATCCATTTATTTCAGGGGGGGGCAAGTCGCCATAAAGACAAACAACTATTCTCGCATTCACACCTACGAGCAATTTAGTCACCAATTAACCTGCATGTCTTTGGACTGTGGGAGAAGCAGGGGGAGAGAGCAAGGGGAGAACATGCAAACTCTACAGAAAGAGCCGGGGTTTGAACCAGGAACCTTCTTGTTTGTCCACCAGAACGCACTGACAAGTTATTTTCTCAACTGTGAAATGTCCTGCTTGGTTACAGTTCTTTTTCAATTACTGTAGACACTTTCTAAAGACACAAACAAAAGATTCATTCACTTGTAAATGCTGTGGAACTATGTACCTGCTGACTGCCACAACAACTGATTACCTACAACAAAGTTTCCAGAAACACCTTTTGGAAAAGTTACCGTGTGTGTACTCGTGTGTGCATGCATGTGTAGTGTAGCCGTGGCCTCACCTCACAGGAGAGTCCAGAGTATCCGATTGGGCAGTCGCACTTTTCTATCTGATGTGCTTTCTCGCTCTCTTTGGTTGGTCTGCCTTCCTCGGCCACCGTGAGACTGATTTCTGAAATACTAGGAGAGAGATAAGTCATGAATTTAAGATCATGTCAATGAGTATACACACATGTAAGTGCCACATACGACATCCAGAGTGAACTATAATCATTAGTTGCAGCAGGCTATAATGCTTCAGCTGTGGGAATGATATCTAATAAAGATTATACAGCATGAGATACAAATGAAAATGGAGGTTTTCCCACTGGTTATCCGTTATTCAGCTATCAAACTGCATATTTAATGTTGGACCACACTGTGTGGGGGTGCAGGCCACTGTGTGTGTGTGTGTGTGTGTGTGTGTGTGTGTGTGTGTGTGTGTGTGCTTTACCGGCTGTGTCTCATCAAGTTGCCGTGTGATGCCTTAATTAGGATGTAGTCCACATAGAACAAAATGTCCATGAAGTCCTCTCGAGTCATGGGCCGACCATCTGCGTACTTCCACTCATGCTGTACACACACACACACAGACACACACAGACACTAAATGCACTGACAAATCAATTTTACGACTGCAGTCTATTACCAATGTAATAAACAGAGCCTGTTTGTATTGACAGAAAGAGCTACAGTCTATATTTGTTGGTATCTATCAGAAGAAGTTATTTCTGAAAGTCATAGCACAAATATTTCTTCCATTATTTTTCAATATCCCACTTTCATCCAAAGCCTCACTGCACCTCTGTCATGTCGATCTCGTGGCGGGTCAGCTGACCAATCTGGAGTCCCTGTATGTGGCGTGTTATCAAGACGTTGCGGTTAGGACCACCCTTGATGATGACCTGAGGCTCATAGGAGGAAGGGCCGGTTTCATCTCTGGCCTCGTAGTACACTGCATACTTCAACTGCCCACCATAGGCTGTGATCTAAAGAAAGACGTAGAAGAATTGATTACCAAGGCTGTACATGACATCATATGACAAAATAACACAATCAGTCAAAGGAGGGAGAGTTCCTACCATAGAGCCTCTGAACTGCTCGGGCAGTTTCCAGTAGTACGGTTCAGAGAGAGTTGAGGTGATGAGCTCAGAGTGAGCGAGGATCTCGGGGTGCTGGAAGCTCACTCCTCTCCTCGTCTCCACGGTGTTGGATTTGTCCACCAGGGGGAGGACTGTCTGCTCCGGCTTCAGCGTTAACTAGGACACAAAACGGTCAAGACAATATTGATGTGATGGTGTGTTGATCCTGTTGATACTGTATATGCTGCTGCCCTAAACTTAACTGGGGTATTCACTGTATATAATGGGTGACTTGAGTACTATGACGTGGCCTCCTAATGAAGCTGAGTCAAACAACGCTCCACCCTAGCTATTCTCTCACTGTCACAGACTTCAATTCCACATTTTGTTACAGAAAATGTTCTTTCATCTTTCATCTACGGGCACAGAGGATTGAGCAATATCCTGACTAATGAGGATGGGTTTATGCTGCTCTCACAACTGGCACCTTTTATGCAAACATTTGATTGGAACATGACCAGATGCCTTCTTGTCTCCAAATACTGTCATGCCACATGTTTTACAAAAACATCTGTGCAGCCTTTCTATCATGAAAAATATAGTAAAGTACAGAAATTCTTGTCATTTCAAGTCTGAGGATAATTATCCGCTATTAAACAGTCAATGATCTTTACTCTTCAGCTCAATATGATGGCATTTAGTAACGATCCTGCTGCTGGAGTCACAGCGTGTCTTGTGTAACGAAACACCTTCACTCCCTCAGCTTTATTGTGTGAACAGCCTAATGTGTGATTATGCATTGCATGTACCTGCACATGTGTGACATTTCAGATATGGAATTAAAAGGCGTGAACAAAATAAATCAGCTTTTTATTCACTTTTTGCACACTGGGTCCAGTGCAGCACAAAGTGACCTATCTGCTATCTATTACTCGGTGCTGAGACTGAAGTAGCACCTTGTTTCAATAAGAGGTCACAGGTCAAGCTGTTAATAAGACGATCGCCAAGGCAGCGATTTCTAAAGTTGACACAGTTTTCATTTCTCTAATAGGTAACAACGCCAACGTTTGCTGCTTTTTTCATCTGCTTAGTGATTATTTTCCGTCTTCATGGTCAAAGTCAGTCCACGTTAACGTCTTTGCATTCGGAATATAACTTCAAACTGATGGTGTCACTCTCTCTCTCTTCCTCCCTGGTCTGTCAATCACATTTGAGTTATCGCTCAGACAGTCTGGAGAAAATCCAGCCCTTTCTTTCTCATTCTCCACCATCTCCTGCTTAATGTGTTGATATTTCAATATGATTTGAATGATATCAGGGATTATTATTGACTGTGGGTTGTGGCTGAGTGGACCAATTTAAAAATAGATTCATCTGCTCGTGTCTGGATCTTTCCCTCCCGCCTGTCGCTGTAGTCCAGCAGCGCTGATATGCTGATATTGTGTGAAAAATATCTGAGGCATTATGGAAGAGTGCTCTGTGGTTGAGTGGACAGAATCTGAAATCTATAAAGTAACTATAGCTCGGACGCACTGGCATTACTGGCTGCATATTGTAATTGTGCGGTGGGAAATTGCTAATTTCTGTCTCTTGAAATGAATTTACTTCTGAACATTTATACACTGCATGGAATGTTTTCTACTTCAGACTTCTGGGATTTATAGATTCTGAAGCATGTGTAGCATGCTAGCATCAACTATCAACCTCGAATTTCTGCTCCTATGTAAGGTCATTTGAGCAGTGTGTAAAGTAACCCCATTCAGACATGGAAGTCCTTGTTATGCAAATCAGATTGGAAGGTTGTTTGAAAACCATTTCCAAAAGATCTGACCACTCAAATCGGATTTGTCATTTGTGTTGCTTGAAACGTAACACGCATCCAGGAGTGGTGAAGTGTGTCAGAGCAGAGCAGAGCAGATTCTCTGCTGCTCATGTATGGATTATAGAAGCTCCTGTAATACGTCCATGATGCTGCCATGGAGTTGGCTCGATTGTTTGCAGGGTGAGGTAATAGACAAACATGTCTCACGCTTCTGCATCGGAAAGCTGGTTTGTGTTATTGACGCCTTCATCACTACACAGCGGCTCATGTAGATAGGTTAGTCTGAACACACCAATGTGATCTGATTACTTGCCAATAAGACTGCATGCAGTCTGATTTGAGAAACAAATCTGATTTACCTGCAGTCTGAACAAAGCTGAACATGTTTCAGGAAGTCCATATGCTATTTTTATTTATTTCTAGAGCTAAGAGTTACTACTGATCATTCAGCTCTGTCCTTTATCTCTCAGCTCAACACTGTTTGACTGCTGAAATCACTAATTAATTACCTAATAAGAAAACACTGACATTTGTCCGGGGCAAAACATTTCTCTTCTTTAAAAGTCGAGTCCTCTGGAAGGCATTTAACTTTCTTTCATATCATATCAGAGCCTTCATCTTATCTCAGTTCTTTATAGATTTCCCTGTATTATATTAATGCAGATCTTCAGAGCAATATTTAACAACCAGTAAATAGTCATTTAATCACACACACACACACACACACATTATTCTCCCATCAGAGATAAATACCACAAAAAAATGCTGTGTGTGTGTATGGCAGAATGTGTGTGTGTCCCTCTCCCCTAACCTCTGTGTAGTCCCATGTAGTGCAAGTTTGTGTATGTATGTTTGTGCACTGTGTATAGTGTCTTGCTGTGTGCATGGTGTCGAGACATAGTGTGTGTGTGTGTGTGTGTGTGTCCCACTCCACTCAGTGTAATCTCACGATTCAGTGGTTCAGAGAAAATCTCCCTCTTTCCAATAAACTCTATTTTTTCTGTCTGTCTCTCTCTCTGTCCAGCTCTCCCCCTCCCTCCCCATCTCTGTCTGTCTCTCTCTCTCTCTCTCTCTCTCTGTCTCTCCGTCAACAATAAATGAAGTGAATGTTTGTCGTTCAAATGAAGCCTCTCGCCACACTCCATCAGAAAACTCTACGGTTGCCACGGTAACGCCAGTTTATCGCAGATGGCAACCGTTTCTGAGACGAAGGGCTTTTTATTAAAAATGGGCTGCCACCCGACAATCGATTGTTAAGCTGCCGGCTGACTGTTTGAAGGTGTCTGATACACTTAAATACCTCTGTTTTCTTACAGCTGGTGTCCACTCTCATTTCGTTTGTTTGTATTGAGACATCGATACATGAGCCAAGCTAGCCAAAATTTACAGCCGGCTTCCACACTTTGCTACAACAACTCTGTCATCGAGAGCTTTTGCCATGGCAGGTTATGCATTTCACCTTTGACCAACAAGAAAAGTAGCAGTAGTTTACTAGACAGCATGACTCCGTAGATCACAATGCTGGTCTATCTATCTTGAAATATCTCAACAGCCACTACATGATTTGCCAGGAAACCAAACATTTACAGTTCCTGGAGGATGATGCCTACTGACTTTGATGGTCACCTGACCTTCCCTCGAGCCCCCTCAGCAGGTCAAAGCTTTAACTTATCCAGAGAAATATCTCATTATCTATTGGATGAATTGGCACAATGTTGTAAAGGCATTTATGGTTAAGATTTGTGGAGGTAAGCGAAAGGTATATGGCAATAGGGCTGCCACTTGTATTCAAAATTTCAACATTTGTTTGAACATGGTATAATCGAATATTCAAACTTTCATGACCTGGTTATATTAAAATTTATTCAGCTTATAAGCACAACGGAAGTTTTCCTTGTGATCAGGGGCTCCACTATCTATCACGTGCCCTACTGACCTATCAGTCAACTAATCATGTTATGATGTTTGCAACAAAAATGTGAGGACACCAGTAAGCGAAGCCGCCCTGATCTGACTACCAGCCCGTTCTCTTTCGGTTCCACATCATGGCGGACAAAGTAACTAACAAAGCTGTTTGTCGACACACTACAGTAAAGCCCAATTCGGACTGGATTTATTTCTCTAGGGGAGGTGGGGTTATTAGTGGGTAATTTTTCACCCCAACCTCAGTAATAATTACAGCTGCAATTATCTGCTGTTTTTCCGCAGACTGCCTGGTCCTCCTGTAATTTAAAGCCTGTCCAGAGCAGCAACCTTGTGTTTTAAAGTAGCTCCCTGCTGCTTATTCTTATGCACCAACAACATATAGGCCTATTTGGGAACTAGTGACTATGAGGACAGCTGGCCCGTTGTAATGTCAGCACTCCAACATTACTAGTCTCTTTTGAGCCACATTTTTAATCTACATTTGTTTACATCTTGCCAAATTGGCACTATTAAAAGTGTGCCGAATTAGCTATTGGCAGTTCCTGTTTGCAGTGTACCCATGGATGTACAGACGACTATCACTGGAGTAATTTGATCCTGAAGACAGAGAGACTTCTCAGGAATCTTCTCCTGAATCTATGATCTATAGAAATCATCACTTAATGTAGCCACACACACATACAATACATACAAATGGCTGAATAATAAAACCAGGTTTAGATCCTGCCTTGAACTATATATTGTGTAATAAACATATCAAGAGTGTGAGACAGTATTTCCACTATCTTTCATCATCTATCTTCCCACCTTTATATTTATATATTTGTAACCAACAAGCCATCAGATTGGCTGCAAAAAAAAAAAAAAAACTTCAGTAGCATCATTGATTTTCCACGGGGCAAAAATCAAGTCAAATTAGATTCATTAAACTTTAAATATTTGAAAACGCTCTGATTATACATAGATAATGATTAATGAAGAACATGAAGCTTACAACATTGGCATAATGCAGAGTCAGTTGTAGGCAGCCAGCTGTCAAATGTGTTGTCTCAGCAAGGAAGTTGGCGCAGAAAATACAGCTTACAGAAAACTACCGTTATCAGAGGTGAAGGTGGATGCAGACCGCAGACTACTCTTTAAAGTTATTGGTGACATCGCCTGTGTTTTGGACGATGGAAGACGGAGCAATATTTCATCCATCACTTTAGTTAATTAATATATTTAATGGCACATTTTGAATGAACCGATTTCAGATCAGATCAATGGAACTAGTAAAACAATTAAAGATACGTCTACTCACCCACATCCTGATGAGCCCTTGGGCCTCTGTGCACTGCTGCGTCAGTCCGTAACAGTAACACTTGCTGCAGCCGAGTGGGTTTCGTACCGACAACCCAAACATGTCTGGCTTACAGCGGTCACAGTTGTCTCCTTCCACGTTTATCTTGAATAACAAACAGAAGGAAACACACACAGGTGAGTATGTGACATTTTAATAACTAAACTGTTTCAGTAGACACACAGTGGAGAAATGAAGTCATGTGACGACACTGAAAGCGGCTAAATCGACCCGGCTGATCTGAAGACCTGAACAAACACGATGTAACCTTTCACCACCCTATATTACGTTAATAAAGTGATACTTTGTTGTCTTGTACGTTATTAACTTGGTCTGCACTGAGACGTCACATATTTTAGCTATTAAAATATAACATGGAAAATGCATTTTATTTCCTGGTTGCACTGGGATGGAAATAAACATCTCACCGCGCTGAATTGTTTACATTTGGAGTAAATAAGCAGAAAGCTGACTGGTCTAAAATGGGATTGTGGACAGGTCTGTGTATTAGGCCTTCTCTCTGCTAAGAAAAGGCTTACAGCGCTGTCAACAAAACATCATCCAATTAATGCTGAGTTCTGTCAAAAAGTCCTGCAGGTTAGTGAGAAAGGATCGAGAACAACAGAGGTATGTGAAGGTACAGTGAAGAAACTTGGAACATCAGCTTTATTATTAGTGCCTGTTTCATCAGGAGAAGATTATTATATTGATCACAGAGAAGAAAGTTACTGGACAAAGGATTCCTCACATTTGAGAAGCTGGAATTGGTGACTTGTAAGATTCTGTTTGTTAAGATCTAAAACACTGGGGCCACATTTTGATCTCGGGCATCTTGAATGTCGCATCTTTGATTTTAGTGAGGTCTGAGAATGAGATGAGAAAGTGCAGGTACATCGCATACTTACATAGATAGAGAGGTACACACACAGACAGGTAACCAGCATAACATGTCACAGACAGCAGAACTGACAGACAGACAGGTGAATGATTTGAGTGACAGGCAGTCAAACTCCTACTCGTTGAGAGTGACGATGACACCCGGTGATCTGAAGCCTCATTACAGGCTGTGTGTGTGTGTGTGTGTGCGTTTGTGTGCCCCCAACGTTTTGTCTTAGCATTTGTCGGTGGCGGTGGGATAATGTGCTCAGCAGTGACAGCAGATATGAAGGCTGTCTACGGCCTGGGCGTGTCATATATTGAACATGTGCATGCGTTCATGTGTATGTGCGCACGTGCACGAGTGCGAGCTGTGACAGCAAGCTGTCGATGAGAGGTGAGTGATAATGTGATCAGCTTGTCAAAGTGATCTTCACAGAGATGTGAAATCTGCTTTAAATGTGTTTCTATGTGCGAGTGTGTGAATTTGTTTGTGCGTGTGTGTCACTATATGACACATAAAAATGTGGTAATTATGCATTTAACTTATTTCTAGACATCACAGAAGAAAAAGCACAATATGTGGCATGTACTGTACGTATTTATCCATCTGTCTACCTTTGTGTGTGTACCAGCATATGGAGGCCACCACGCAGAGATGCCTGTCTTATTACTGTGACATTTACAGAACTAATTACACACTAACACAAATATAATATGAAAAAAGACACACATACATAAATAAAGAACAGAGAAACCATGAGCATTTACTTTGGTCTAAACTATCGTCTCCTGCTAGGATTCAAGACGACAGATAGCACAGACTTAATGAAAATTACAGCTGTTCAGCTGAATGTCATTGTATTGTATTGAAAACTGAGATAAGTTTACAGACTCACAAGCTCAGTAAATCTGGAAAACATCCACTGACAATCAACTGAGCCTGATCAGATTCTGTATGCGTTGTACCAATCAGCAAATTATGTGGTGTTCAGATGTTGATGTGACTTTTTAAGCTAGCCGTATAATTCCCACGCATGGCTTGATTTTGGTGGAAAGTTCTGCGGAAATTTTAAGATGTTTTCAGCCCAACTTCTTTCTTTGTCTCGTTGGAAACAAAAGCTAATGACAGCCCAGAGTTTATTCATATGCAAGAGTGATTCATGCTGAAGCAGAGACCTGTCATTAATCTAGTGCTTTAAGAAAATTCACTTTCGAGGGAAGAAGTGAATTAATGTTGTGTCGTAGGATGTGCATGCTTGAAAATCCTGCACAGTTTTCTTTGTAAATAAATCTGACAGGCAGAAAAGTGAATAAATAAAAGGATCAAAATTCATTTTTAGGTGTAAAAACATGTGTATTGTTGCGAGTGTACGCCGTACCTTGCAGCTACACTTTCCAGTTCGATCTGCGCAGGCACACACTTGTCTCTCCAGGTCGCAGGTCTGGCTGTCCGATCCTGAGATGTTACACTCGCACTGGGTGCACTGTGGGGAAATGTGGATGCAGACAACGCCAAGCTTCGGTTATCAACAGTATAACAGGCTGAGAGAGGAGCTAGCAGAGTGTGTCCTGGCTTTATGCTTCACCAAACCATTAAACTTGAAAATGAAAATGTTGCCATTATTCTCTCGCTCCCACATCAGCGGAAATATCACACAAGTTCAGACAAACAAAGTTGTCCAGTTTTGACTGTTCTGAACTGAAAAAACAGACCTTGAAAATTTCACTGACTTTACAACAGGAGAGTTGTTTTTATTCTGTTTCCAAACCCTTTCTCTACCCTGAAACTTCACAATCAAGCAAAAATTAAATAGGATATTTGATTGTGATTGTATGAACGTTCTTTTTGAAGTCTAATTAAAAGAAAACCTGCTGCCTTCAAACTGAGAAGACAAATCAAACTGATGACCATGTAAAATTCAAGGGTAAATAATGTCACTGCTCTGAGTTACTCCAGTTTCCTGTGCTGTTGAATTACACTCATATTGTCTCGATCTGGCAGATATATTATTTATATTTTATGTATGGCATGTTCTTCATCTACTCATTACAAGTGAGGACCCTCAGTTTACAGATATAAATATATATATACAAGCGGACGCGAAGTTTAGTTTTTGCAAGAAGATTTAAAGAAAGCCACTGGTGTGATGACACGATCAGGTTTCTATCACTCAGGCAGGGGACGCATCCTTTTATGAAGTCTTTTTATGCTTTATAAAATCCACAATAATAGCATTCTCATGTCTATGAAAGTCTCTCTCCCTTGTCCTAGCAGAGTCACACAGACCCTAAACCCCCGATCATCAAATCCCATCAGAGATTCCCCCGGTGCCTCCTCTCTTATCGCAATAACAATAAAAGCACACTTTATGACAATAATAGTAATATTAGCGCCGTTGATATGGATCATTCACCTGGGGAAAGTCTCTGTATCCAATCTGACATTCATTGCATTTCTCTCCTCTGAAGGAGTCTCGACAGAAGCAGCAGCCGGTGTTGACGTTGCACTGCTGGGTCACTGAGCCGATCACGCTGCAGCCACACTCCTGCAAACACACACATGGAGACGCAGGTTACGTTTGTTGGTCTAAACGCTTTATTCAGACAAGCAGGAGCTGGTTTCAGCTTCCAAGCTGCAGGTTGGAGCATATTCGTTACTGTAAGTGTGATTCAATAAAGAGCACTTATAATATTTCATTTGTTGATGTGTTTTTGGAGTATTTTGCTCAGGTCTGGTTTGTTATTGGTTCAGTTGCACTTCACTAACTGCTCTGTCCTGTGTTGCACCTCTCTGCTTTGCTGTGTTTTACGTTGGTCCATTTTCTTTGTTTGGTACCACTTGCCCTGATGTACTCCTCTGGCTCAATCTGTTGTTAAACGGAGACATACAGTACTTTCATGTTCACGCCTCTAATTGCTAATAGTCTACTGCTTCTTCTAATAGTTTACTGTTATTGCTGCCTCGCGGCTCTTTGGTGAGACAGTTTCAGTGCAAAACAATTACTTCTTAAACACTTCGAACAAAGTCGTGTTACAAAAGAGAGAAGGGAAGGAGATGGGGATGATAGTCACAGAAATAAAGGTGATAAAGAGGAGGGAATACAAAGAGAAGGCTGTGTAAACAGAGATAATAAAAGAACGTATGGGTGGAAACAGAAGGAGCACACAGAAACGAATGAAGAGAGGACAGTGAGAGCAGGTGAAATGAAGCTATAAAAGAAAATCAGACTGTGAAAACTGACTAAAACTTGAACACTGCTGATTTTATTTGCCAGTTTTTACAATGTTTACTTTGCAATAACAAATTACAGCAGGCATGGGTATAGTAAGCTTTTGTTTTCCATCATTTTTAATTATTATAATGTTTTCATTAGTAAGTATAATCACCTGAAAATAAGAATTGTGTATTTGTTACCTTAGAAAGACTGTAGGTGAGGCCTTTCGTGTAGGAGGAGTAAGAGGGTGAGGGTGAACAGCACCTGCATCGCTGCTACTAAGCCCTCTCAGTCCTCACTAAAGAGTAATTTTTGTGCAGTTGCTCTCTCCTGTCGTGTACCTTGCATCCGGTGACGATGTCGTGGCCCCAGTGGTTGGGAGCGCAGCGGTCACACCTCTCGCCGATAGTGTTTGGAGGACAGATACACTGTCCTGTGTTGGCATCGCAGTTATTCCCCACATGACTGCACTGACAGGCTGTAGGAGAGGAAAGAAAGTATGTTTTTAATAAACATAAACCTACAAACTGATTATTGCTTTTCAGGAACTCAGCAGTGACAGTTTTGCCTTCACAGTATGACATGCTGTCTAGCAGCTCAAACAATGTCTGAGGACATGAAAGCGAGCCGCGTTTTGTTGAAACTTAAACCTGAGGGGAAACGTTACGATGACAGTGTGTACTAGATGGACTGTTGTGGATTTCTAAAAGAGAGAAACATCATCTGTTAAGAGAAAGTAAAAGAGAAATGAGTATTAGATTGATAATGAGGTTAATGTTATGTGCATACTGAATTATGTGGACTGCAATAATACATTTAAACAGAGCAGCTTCAGTTATGGGAATTTGAAAGGGGAATTTATAGAGTTATTTATTGAAACACTCATAAAGCCTCTTATAGTATCATGTATTTAAATGCATTCACAACCAATTAACTTACTCCATCAATGCCATCTCCAAGAAAACACCACTGGCAATGCTGTAGTACTTCTCTTTCTCGCTAAGTGCACTGGTTGAATTGAAATGCTAATGCTCAATAAAGGTCATCTGTACAGGAGAGTTGTATTACTTTGTTAATATTTTAACTGATCTAATGACGTTTGCTGAGATTTAATGGAGTGACTGATTCATTCATGTTATTACAGTTATGTTTGTAAATATTTTTTCTCGTCTGTTACTCATGGGACATTTTGGAAACCACGTTGCCCACGGCCTGAATCACACTCACATTCTGACTCCCCTGCAGTAAATCCCCTGGAACATGAAACACAAGCCAGCGTATTATTTCTTTAACCTGACCGCTGCACTGTGGTAGTGATCTCAAGATGAATCAAAGCAAATAATTCCCAGTCTTATCTCGTCTTTCTGCCTCATGACTGGGCTTCTTGGCTAACGTGCTACTGTTCTCTCCTTGGCTGTCAATAGTGGTTAGCATCAATAATATATTGCATAAGGAGATATGCTATAAAAGCTATTCATAGTTGTGCTTGGGGTGCGTGGATGCTTAATCCTGCTTTTGGGCAGCACAAGTTTGCTGTACCTGCTGCATGGGTTGCCAAGTTGTAACGGATGTGATTTTATAATTTCAACATATTCCTTTATTAAAAAAAAAAAGACTGGTCTGACATAGAAATTTAAAAATGACAAAGTATTTCAGATGATGTAAGACACCCTCAGGTCTTGCAGCTCATAGCAGCTAGTTGCTTTAATGTGGACGTTTTCAGTTTCACCACTGATCAATACTCTGTTCCACAAGTTTATGAACATTAGCCGCCATAAGCTACTGCTCATACCAGACAAAGTAAGCCCCCAATAAACCATGTATGCAGATAGATGGCTGCTACAGGAAGAATAGTTTTCAGTATTACTGTGGAAATTATAGCAGCTGGAACATTGGTCATTCTATAGCGCTGATGATGATAAAGGGAGATATGCAAAGAAAGGTTAACACAATGTAAATAAATGAATAGATTTTCTGTCCGACAGGCAGCTGGACACAAAAACATGGACTTCCCTAAAAATGTGACTAAATTTGATTGAATTCTTTTAAATGATCACTTTAAACATTCTGCGCATATGGTTATTATCAGCTGTTTTGTTTTTTTCACCAACCAAAATGAATAATACATATTTTAGCTCCATAATTTATTGGTAATATCAATATTATTCTGTGTGTTCATATCAATCAGGACCTAGTTTCTCTTGGCAACACTTCATCTTCCAGTCATCTTGCAGACACAGTAGTTGGTCTTGATTTTCTAGACTTTATTACTTCCCTCCTTCAATCTTTCATTTGTTCCTTCTGTCATCCAAATATATGTATGTGCATACATGGATGGGTGCTTTGTTTGATGTAGCTACAGCTTTATATTATAATGTTATTCTTACGTGTGCAGCCGCCTTCCTGGAAGTTGAAGAACCCCCGTGAGCACCGGTCACATTTTGGTCCGGTGACGCCCGGCTGACAGCGACACTGACCATTTTCATCACAGTCGAACGACTTGGAGCCAAACGAGTTACAGTGACAGGGGACACACCCTCCAACGGTGGCAATGCCGTGAGTCTGAGGCTGAAGAGACACGGGCGAGACAAGGACAAAGGGGTTGTAAATGGTGTCGTGAGTAGGTTGGTGGAATTGGGGTCAAACACACTCAAGCAAGTCAGAAACAAGGAGGCTATAATGACATGAGACTTCCTTCACTTGATTCTGGGTCAGGAAAACCAGGAAAGATGAGGAAGAATTATTTTGTTTTTCTTTAGAATTTATTTGGAAGCTAAATAAAAACTGTTTGACTGATTTTGTGAGAATGCCTCCTTGTTGCTGCTCAGGAAAATAAAACAGAGTGCATGTTGGTTCATCAGACTGGACCCAGACATTCACAAACTGCCCCTTGAGAGAAAGTACGCCAGCCAAGAGAATTTTAACAAATCTTCAGAAATGTTGCCAGATAGAATAAATTTGAATAAAGTGAAGCACAGCAAAAAAATTAACAAAAATAAATCAGTCTCCTGAATGAAGAATGTGGCACCGTGCTTTGGAGAAACCAGCAACAAAAATGTGTTAAAGATTGCTCATTATGATCACACAGCAACAGCCATGCTGGTAAAACCCTTACAAAGAACACACATGATACACAGCTTCACTTCCATGCACAAACTTCAGACCATCACATCCATAATCACAAAGTGTGTGACACTTGATAATGTGTTATAAACCTGTAACTGTACGTCTATAACTTTTTTACACGCCACAACAGACCCATGCTACTTAAAACACACCACTGTCATCCACATGCAGTGTGTGTTACCCCTGTCTTAGGCCTGTACGCCCCCCTGGCACAACCCCCCGTGCGGGTCGACCCCCCCCATCTCTGCTGCACTGCCTCCATGGATATGCGCTCCACCGGCCTCCGTGTTTCCCGCCTCTCGTAACCCTGGCGACGCAAGTCACAGCGTCGGCCCACGAAACCGGGGCGACAGATGCAGCGGCCCTCGACGTCGCAGCGCTGAGAAATAGAGCCGTGAGGGCTGCAGCGACAGGGCATACACTCCTGACGCTCAGCGTCCCACCAGCAGTTAGGCTGGACCAATCACAGCGCACAGGGAGCGGAGGGGGTACAGACAGGGGACCAATGAGAACGAATGAGCAGGAAGAATAAAACCAACAATCTGAAAGTACAAGAGCTGAAGTAGTTTTTAAAGTAAGTTGATCATTACAATGATAGTTATTCTGACAATAAAACTGTGGATGACCTTTATATGAGTTTTACCATGTTGAGTGGAAATTTCAATACACTTCTACAAACAGAAACTATTCATGAGTGGCTTTACCTATTACAGGAAGATTGTGAAATATAAATAGCAGACTGAATTCTGCCAGATAGTGAAGAGTTACAAAGACATGGAGGTCTGTAAATTCATTTTTTATATCATGTATAGTGAAACAGTACTTGCACAGAAAGAGTTCAAATATAATATCAAATACCAATAAGGTGCAAATCCAAAATGTACACAGGTTAACAGTAAAGGTGATTCGTGGTAAGGTTCATATAGATATATATAGAAAGTTATCTACTGTATATACAACATTAAATCTGAAGTTTGAAGGAACATAAATCAACTCTGGACACATCAGGTGCCCACCACATCTGATGAGAAATATTAAGTGTAGATACAAAACTTATGATTGGAAGGACAAGAAGAACGGTAGAATTAGTGCCACAGATGGAATAGTAGTGTATCTGTATATGTGCACACAGTATATGTGGAGAAATAATGAGTGAAAAGGCAACACAAGAAAGGAGCCGACACATATTGGAAATGACTGTAAAGATTATTGGCAGATCTGTCAAAACACTTACCATGCACTCGTCGCACTGTCGTCCAACCACATTTTCTCTGCACTGGCACTCTCCAGTGTCCTTATTGCAGACCTCAGATACAGAGCCATTAGTATGGCACTGACAGGCTGCAAGAGAGGAGAGGAGAGGAGAGGAGAGGAGAGGAGAGGAGAGGAGAGGAGAGGAGAGGAGAGAAGAGGAGAGGAGAAGAGAGGAGTTAAGATTTGCTGATGGCAGAGTTATTTCTACATGAGTACATATAATAACAAATATTGGTTTAACAATAACACAAGTTGGTGACTGTTTACGTCACACTACAGTAGACTGGATAAGAGCTCAGATCCAGCTTAAGGTCTTCTTCAGGATTAGCTGTCGATATGCGCTTTAATATCCTGCTGGCTGCACCTTAGAGAAAATCTTCCCATCCCCAAATAGATTCTTCAGTCTAGTGGGCTGACTTAGTTTTACCAGATTATATTTTGGGTATGAAAAAAAAAACACACACACGCAGCTTAAGTGTGATTTTAAATGACAAAGCAAAGCAGAAACAGGTGACAACATCGCATTTTCATTTATTTGTGAATGTAGCGTTGAAACGTTGGCGCTGATGAAAATCTGGTGCGCAGGAAAAACAAAATGCAGCTAGTGTGACAAAGCTGCACTCACCAGGAGTGAGTCAACCTCCTCGCCGGCTTCAGTTCAGCCAAACACTGACAAGCTTTTAACATTTTAAAACAGTTAAAACAGACCATCTCTCTACTAAATAGTATTATAATACACTAAAACTGCAAAGCAGTTGACTGAAACTCTTCTCATTGCTGCCTCATGCTACATTTCTCTGGCACTGAAAATGATTGCATAACATTCGCTTGTTGGCCTTTGTCACGTGTGTGCAGTTCTGTGTGCTTCCTGAATGGTTTAGTTACAGAAAAATATCAAAACCTATCCCCATGTGTGACCTTTCAAATCCCCCTCTCGCTCTCTCCATCTGAGATACTTTGCATGACTTCATTATTACTCAACTTTATGTCATCAAAACCTACTAGGAAAAAAAAAAGATACACCCACACACGCCAATCAACCCATTAGATATACAATTAAAAGCCTGAACATCACAGCTCCCATCTGGTGGTTAGGCTGTCAGAAGCGCACACGCGTACGCACAAATGTCCACATAAAAACACATACACCTTCTGAAGAAATTTGTAGTACACGTCACACAGACACGCGCGCGTACTAGCTTGTTTTACCTCCTGCCATCACTACTGTTAGATGTGGAAGAGACAGAAGAACAGACACGAGTGTGGGACGGGATAGTGAGAGCGAGAGAGGTACAACAGATGTCCGTACGCAGAGAAACATACATTGATTTCTACTTCACACACAAATGCAGAGAGGCACGCATTCCCTCCCACACACACACATGCAGATGCACATGCACACGTCTGATTAAACATACAAGAAAACATGCACGTATACGTCTGACTATGTTTCACACACTCCCTCTCACACACAGTCTCTCACCCGCTAGCTTCACCCTTCGGGGACCATCTGGACTCCGTTCTGTCGGTTGCTACAATGCGAGCCTTGTTGTGGGATAAAATGTTGCTTTGTGTTGTTGTGGATTATTTATTTATTTATTTCAGTTCTAGCCTTGATGGTGGAAATAACTATTTTTCTCATCAATCTGTCACGTAAACAAACTGCAGGAGTAGCTAGTGTGTGTCTATTCAATATCATTAGCACTACAGTGGTGCCTTAGCGACCCATGCAGGTGTTATACAAGGTGCAAGGTTGTTTTATTTATCTGCATGTCAAGGTTGGATAACAAGATGATGCTGTAGTCTCTTTATGCTACTCACAAAACAAAAAAATCTGTAAATGCACGAAGAAATAAGAAGTAACACAGACATAAACTGTTGGTCTTCTGGTCTGGTGCTATGGCAGCAGTTATGTATACATACAGTACAGTATGTAAGGATCGCAAGCTGAGTCCAAGATCAAGGTAAACAATTAGACATCCTGCAAATACGGTGTTCAGGGGGAAAATGACACGAGAGCTTGAAAACGTCAATTATCTTTTAATATAACTTTCCTGTTTGTTTTCCTGTAATCAGAAATGCAAAAACTTCGACCCTCCGATATCTTGTTGTGGTGTCCTTGTTGCCCATAGCGTTCATCGCAGTTACAGTCCTGTAGCTGTTTTACAGATGTCACTCTCCACATCCTGCCCAGAGATTACTGATGTAACGGTACAGTTAAGAAACTGCACAATGTCACAGTCAAAAAAAAAAATTAAAATACAGGATAAAAGCAACAGCATGTGGACAAATCCAAAGCCTGACAGGCCTGCCGTGCTTGGTTATGGTTGCTAAGCAATGACAGGACGATCTCCGTTCAGCGGACGGGGTTAAAAAGAAGTCAAGTCGTTCAGTGTTTTGTCCCTGCGTCAGAATGTAAGATATGAAAATGTGTATTAAAAAGTGCCATCTGCTCATATGTAGGGCGTGTGCTTTACATGTAATATTCACCGAATGTTAAGTGTGAAAAAATACAAACATTTCATTTACTGTCAGCAATGACATGAAAAGTTGATGTTTTTTTAAGGTTGAGTGCAAAATGAATCTAAGATATGAGAAGCAGCTCGTACAGATTCACTTTATAATTGTTTATGACTGTAATGCTACATTTATCTGGGCTTGGGCTCAAATTAAAACAGTTTGTTTTGGTCTTTTAAATGTACTTTATTACTTTATGGGGGCTACCAGTCCCATAAAAAGCCAGGAGCTCAGCACAGAGGACTGTAGCAGACAGTCCATTAAGAGTGGTAAAATTAGAATTGTGAGATCCCCAAAGAGTTTATTGATCTACTGTATGAAGCATCTATGAAACATTCATTAAGTGTCAGACACACAGGAAGCATAATTACATATTGAATTACTGCACATCCACTTTGTTCCTAGCGACTGGACAAATGCGTGACAGTCCAATTCACAGATCTTTTCAACAACTTGTAAACGACTTTTCCCCCATGTGAGAAATGGTCAGAGGAGTTAATTGTCTTGAATTTATTCCTCAAACAAATTGCTTTGTGGTCAAGTTTGCCTGCAAAATCAAACTATTCTCCATTTCCCCCGGCTGAGTAAAACTGAACCGCTATTAGGAGGAGACACAAAATGGCTGCAGATGAGAACTCTGACATGAAAAGAAAAAAGTAAAGGATTTTTACAGTCTAATAGTGCACAAATGGACTCGGCCTGAACTCTCCTGCTCCACTCAATAAAATTCATTAAGACTGGGAGCGATAGGGAGAGAGCATGGCAGGCGGGGACAGAGAGACAGACTGACAGAGGCAGAGAAAGAGAGAGAGTTGTTGTGTTTTAATAATTCCTGGTGGTCATTCGTACAGGATCAATAACAACCCTCCAACTCCCAGGCGCGAGCGGCCGATCAGCACTGTAGGAGAGCAATAGATCAGGCTGATTAATCAATAACCATTTAGCTGGGTGGAGAAGGGAAACAACTACAGAACAATGAACTATCAAATACACATTAATACCGCCTGTCAGCCTGTCTACCGTCTGCGCTTGTCTGACGGTTTTATCTGTCTCTTCGTCGGCCTTGCCTGTCTGTCGCTCTGAGTGAGGTGTCTATCTGCTGAGCCGTCCTCGCTGCCAGTGCCGCAGTTTTTTCGTCAGGTTTTGATGAAGATTTTCACAAACAAGCGCCATCTGTACGCCTGCCTTCCCTGCCATCTCTCTTTTCCCTCTTGCTCAGTCTCTCGCACCTGTCTTCTTTACAGGTATAGTTTTTTATTCTCACTCTTAAACGCAGCTGGCAGTCAGTAGGCCGCTCCGACATCACACCTCCTACTAGCACAGCTGCTTGCCGATGTACAGTCATACGCACACACACACACACACACGCGCCACACACTCCAGATGGTGTACTATCTACTAAATGTTTTAGCGAGAGGATTAAAGGTATCATTTAGCTAAAATTGAGTTTCATCGAGGAAATACTACTCTTCAGTGTAACGCCCCTGCTGAGACACCGAAGCTGCATATTGGCTTTTTTAGAACGATTTTTTGGAGAAGTGGATGATGTTTTCCCTCTTTAAAGTCTCTGTGTAGAACTGGTTTTTAATCTGATTACAGCACCTTAAAGTCAATCTGATGGCATACTGTTCACAGACAATATCAGGACAGTCTAGTTGCTTTTAGAGTCCAACAGTCAGTCTGTTGCCAGAGTTATACATGTTCAGATCTTACAAATAGAGGCTTGAAAGTCAGAAGGTTCATACAGTGTGTGAGTTGTCCCCTAATCAAACTCATTAATTATGTTAAATAACATGATGATGCAGTAAAAAACGGTATTTTTGGAATATACTGTTAGGATGCGTATGTGTTTTATGTCCTGTGTATCAGTTTGACATGCAAACATCTGGTGTAAATGCTGGCAGAGGCCCAAGACAGATATATTACTGTTGTTCCTGTCATCCTAGCATAAGTAAAGGATCGGGGTCAGAAGGCGACCCTAAATGCTGATTAGAGTGACAATGGAGGCGGTCCAGAGAAATGTAAAGAGCTTCCAGATGTGGAGTTGGCCAAAGGTATGTTAAGGCTCTGTCTTTCCAACTTTGAGCTCAAACTGTAGCACCAAATCAAACCTACAGAAAGATCTGTAGTGTATGGATTAGTTGTCTGTCGGTCGGTTACTTACGTTGGCAGTTTTTAGCTGTGATGGCGTCTCCATAGTAACCCTCAGCGCAACTGTCACAAGATGCACCGCCATAACCTTGACGACAGCGCAGACACTGGCCTGTGATTGGATCACAGCTGCCAGGTACGGATAGGTCCAGGTTGCTGTGGCAATCGCAGGGTTGGCATGAACCGCCTGGCACAGTGGGCTGGCCGTAGTATCCGTTAGAACATCTAGGAGGCAGCAGGGAGACACAGAAACACTGAAACTGACTGCAACAGCTTTGTGTCCTATTCTACAAATAAATATTTAAGCTATCACCTGAAAGACGCTATAATTCAAGGATAATTCTACACATAGGGGGCAATAAAAATACATCAACAATAGATCACCGTCCCATCTGGTATGCTTTCAAGTTGTAACATCAAGATGTCCTCCTCTTATTGTCTTTCAGGGAATATAATTTTTGTACGAAGCAACGCTGCATCAAATCTCGAAAGAGCACATAGTGCAACAATATCTCTTGAAAATACAGTTTTGTTCTGCTTTCATGCACTAAATTACACCACAAAATGTTTTTTTTTCAGCTTTCAGGTCCTCAAGAAAGTGTGCAGTGATTCACCTCGTCTTCTTTCTTTTGTTTCTAACAACTACAGAAAATGAAAATAAAAAAAAACTAATTATGGCACATCTCATACCACAAGAACTGAAAACCAATATCCAATCACAAAATAAACAAGCGATAGAGATAATCGAGCTGAATCCATGGGAATGATCAACATTATTACTGCGTGTCTTTGACCAGTGTGACTACATGGCTGAAGGTACAGATCAGTATGTATAATACACATACTGTACACACAGATATATGCTCAAAGAGCTTGAGGGCAGCAGAGCCAAACCAAACATCAATATGGACATGAAATAAGTTTATGAAATAAACTAGACAAGTTTAATTGAATATAGCTAATAAACCTGAAGCAAGAAATTATCTAAAAGCGACTAACAATAATCCTAAATCAACGTGATGAAGCAATATAGATGTTTTTAGAGGCGACTATTTTTTTGTGGTGTCCTATATTTTTTGCCTTTCAAGGAAGTGGAATTAGGATGGTAAATATATATATTTTTCATCTTTTCATGAGAGAAAAAATATGTGCAAAAAGGTGGCAAAAAAAGAAACGTCCTCTTGATTGGTATCATTCATGGAAAAGAAAAGATTACAAATGGTTGTTAACATCCTTTCACCAAGCAAGCAAGGACAAAGGTACCCAAATGTCACACCAAACTAAAGGTTTTTATTTCTCCTTTTCAGCTGCTTTCACTTGATTAATAATAAAAGGAAGTTCAGATGCTGCAAAATATATTAACCTGAGACTGCTGCGGCGTGTCAAAAGCCACTGAAACCAAATAAAACAGGCCTAAGCTGAAATAAAGCTCTACAGGCCGAAAAAGGGAACTGAGATGCAAAAAGGGGAGGAGAGGAGAGGAGAGGAGAGGAGGTGGGAGGATTTCAGATTGAAAGAGAATTGAATTTAAAGAAGGAGGGAAACGAAAGGACAGAGGGAGGGAGAGAGTCAAGAGCTGCCTGCCATTATTACCACTGACCCTCCTTGGTACTCAATAGAACTGGTTTATTAGCTTGTGTGTGAGCATGTCGCTGAAGTGTGTGTGTTTGTGTGTGTGTGCGTGTGTACTGCTACAAGTGCATTCTTCTGGTCAAGTGGAGAATCGCATTGGCAGCAATCTCACTTCTTGGTAAGAGAGAAGAGAGGAGTGTGCATTTGTATTTAGCTTTATTTGCAAGATGAATTCACACTTTGAAGCATCTTTTATAGTCTTTTCTGTCAGCACACTGTCAGAGTGTGTGTGTGTGTGTGTGTGTGTGTAGTTACTTGGGCCTCAAGAGGAAAAGAAGGTATTTATAGTAGAGAGTGTTTGAAGGAGATATATTGGGGGGGTAAGACACCTGGTCAAAACCTTCAGTGTGTACAGGAAGTGGACGGTGAGCACAACTGGTAGAGAGTTCCAGAGAGAAAGAGAAGAGCTGGGATCATAAAAGTTATGTTCTTTTACTTTTAGTGTTATAAATAGGGAGTCTGCACCGGGGGACAACAAGCTCTGCTCCTCCCTTGTACATTTTTCCCAACATCTTTTAAAGCCTCGCTCTCTGTGAAGGCTACTGTATACATCCTGTTAAAAGTAGAAATTGGGCCAGCTTGTTTTTATGAAGTAAAATGTATTTTGAATAAACGTCTTGTGGTTACTTTGCAATTTATTTTAATTTTTTGCCTATTACGGCAGGGAAATATGATCAAATCAGGTCTTGTTTTTGTTTCACCAAAACCAGCTTTCACAATTTCCAATAATCAACCTTGCTGCCACTTGAGGCTGCCAAAGCATAAAGTTCAGTCATGCAGTTTTAAATCACTTCAAATAATAATTACGGCTTGCTGTCAGTGAGTGGAGCAGTGGAAGTCTCAGCACTTTTCTCAGAAAACAGCCGTTTAAACGCTCTGCCTCTCTCTGTGTTAACTCACAAAATTAGCTACCTACTGTACCCGGCTTTGCTAACATGGAAGAAAGTCGATTTTTAAATGCCTTTTTTTGTCATAACATTGCTAACTATGAGCAAAGAACACAAAATAATCTGCAAGAGATTTGGACTGTTACTGATTTAGTCATGCATATTTAATACTACAGAGAAATACTCAAGTTTCCAAAGTAGGTTTTTCAGGAGCTTTAAATATTGTTATTTAACTGTCCTGTTAAAATATTAAAATTTAATTCAAAAAGCGTTTATTTTAAAAAGTTTGATTGCCACCTTTGTTTCTGCAGATGTCTCTGTGTTGTACTGAATATTTAAAAAAAGACAGGCAGGAAGGGTGAGGAAGACTGTGGCAGAGAAGTACAAGTGTAAATCTAAATATATATAAGTGTTCACACTTAGTCATTTATCTTTCCTACACAGCAGCAACAATCTTCTCTCCAAAAATAAATAAATGAATACCATTGTGAAAACTTAAAAAAAAAAAAAGAATGTCTTTAATTTTATGATTTCAGTCACCATATTGCTACAGTATATATCGAGTATTTGCACAATACTGCTACTGCATGATTCAATCAAGGCTGAACTGAAAATTATATTCAGTGTTTTGTAAATGAACTTTGATCATGAGAAAATAACAATCACTACTACTGTATTTCCTCTAGTCCGGCTGCAACACTAACACTAACTAACTTCATCCAGTTTGTTCTGAATTCCTGATCAAACTGTTGACCCAACTTGAGTAAAAACTAAGTACTTCAGTTAAAATTTGTCATGCTGTCCACCCCACCTGCCTCGAAAGGGAGTGCCGTGTCATGTGACT
Source organism: Nibea coibor (assembly GCA_023373845.1). Taxonomy (NCBI): domain Eukaryota; kingdom Metazoa; phylum Chordata; class Actinopteri; family Sciaenidae; genus Nibea; species Nibea coibor. The sequence continues at coordinate 16,552,173 of CM041730.1, forward strand.
CCTCACTGTGCTTCCTGTTGAAGGAGCGTCCTATCAGTCAGACATGGCACGTCATTGTTAAGGCCGTTGACATAAATACGCCTGTAAAAGTAAGATGATCCCCTCCAGACAGAAGAGCGATCGATCAAGTGCCTACATACAGTATTCACTAAAATCCAGTTGAATGTGTAAAATCTGGAGCAGCCATTAAAAGACCGATGATGCACTGGCAGAGCCCGGATAGCACTAAATGGCAGCTTACAGCTCAAAGTGTTTTAGTGGACGTATTTGTTAGGCAGCTGCATTTAACAGCTTTCAGCGAAATTCTAAATGGTTCTTTATGGACAGGAAATTGAAAAGCAGAATCACTTAGCAGTGAGTGGATAGTCTATTAGCATGGGAGGAATAGAGTAGCTTATTCTGTTAAAGCCCATAATACAGACAAATTGGCACATTACAATTAATTACCACTAACAACAACAAAAGCACTGTAGATAATGAAGTGTAATGGCAGGTAGTGCATAGCAGGTATCAATTAGACTAATAAAACAAGAAAGAACCAACTGCTGCTTACCTCCTTAATACTGTCATTTGTAATATAAAATATTATTTCACATTATTTCAGCTCCTATGCGCTCCCGCAACCAACAGTGCCTCTTTCTTTCGCCTCTCTGTTTACCAGCTGTCCTCTCTCACTGACTTGAGGCACCATATGGCATCACAACAGCACAGACACGACCACAAGCACACGCACAGATGTATCCTGTATATTCAATGACAGACGCATACATTTCTATGCACAGAGATATCTGTATACATTTGGCAATCGCCCCAAAAACATCATTATTGAGTCTTTTAGTTGCAACAAAAAAAACATCTGCACATTTGGATGGACATCAGGCGTACTTTAGAAAGAGAGGTGTTAAACTTGTTGGTCCTTGGCCGGGCCGCCGGGTAGAGACAGACAAGGTTAGAAAATGGAGTGACAATGAGTCAGTTTGCTTTCTGGTGGCAAATGAGGTTTATAAAAAGACTAAAAGGCAGACAGAGATTCTGCTGTGGACAGCATGGCGAGGCATGTGGACTATGCATGGCAGCGAGCGGAGGCCCTGTGTCCACCAGCAGCTCTATTTTAACTGGCAACACGCAGCAAAGGCCTGGATGAAGTGCAACGGAACACCTATTTAAAGTTGTGCTAATAATTATGAATGGAAATACCCACATAAACATGATACAGCAAGATAGAAATTCAACGTGTAACCAGCTGATCGAAGCGTTTTCATTTGTTAAACCAGGAAGGAGACCCTGCGCAGGAAGTGATGCACAATCTGCAGAAAAACTTAAAATCCACCATGATAGGTGGAAACATCCATGAAGTATGCTAGATCTATCTAACACTTGTCTCTCATAAACGAGCAAGCTAAAAGAGGAGCAGCCAAGACTTCCCGTACAGTTATTTTAAATTGTAGGTCAGGGGCCTCGTCTTCTTCGCCTGAACAGATCATCGTCTTGTCTCAGTTTAGAAGGACATTTAGGATTTTTGGTATTACAGACACATTTTTCCTGACTTTACTGAGAAAAAGAAATTTTTATCTCATCTTAGGATAGAAATGTAGCTATTACAGAACTATTCAAACTGAAGAATTTCCTAATTTAGAAATAAATGAAGACAGAATAGACCCTGCTCTGACTGCCAAAAATGGAAGCACCACAGTTGTTAGGTCTGTGTGGCAATGACAGTAAAGATGGGGACAATATGAACACTGAAATGTTAAATTTATTTAAGTCTACTCTACCACATGATGTAATACGATGACACTTTAAATTTCCCAGACCACGTTCGCTACGTCTGCAGTCCTAAAAACTATGACATGATGGCATGCACCACCTCTCGGCACTTCAAATCTTTATCCTGAGCCGGAAACTGGGAAGAAAACTTCCCAAAAACGTTGAAGCTAAAACTGACCTGGCTATGATGGACAAGAAAACACAGGCTTTCTGATCTGTAGCAAGCTGGCCAGTTACAAGTGTACAGGCCAGGATACAGACAGTCTCATGTACATCTTAAACACAGATACAGGCATGATGAGAGGAGCACCGACTGAAGCAATGAGTTAGGATTTCGATACGAGGTCTGAGTTAGGAAACAGCCACAGCCATGAGTTTAGTTTTTAGATAGAGTTGAGCTAGTATTTTTCCTATCTCTGAAACTTTCTGTAATGAGATCTCAGGAGCATGAAGACTTGTTTCCATTCAGTCACCAGCAGTTCTAGCTTTCTATAGTTGAGTCATTACCAATATGTTGGCCATATATGAATTTACTTGATATGTGGACATCAGTTTCTAATAAGGCATCCTTTGTACACCCTGTACAAACGATTTATTAAAGAAATAAATATGTCTGTTACTGAGAAAAAAACATTTGACTGGTTGGACAGTTTGGTCACTCACCTGAACCAAAATTTATCCATTAATGACATATTATCATTAATAACTACAGGCCTGGTTAATAAATAAGTTTCTTACTGACTTACCAACATTTATAAATACATTATTACCAAATAGAAAGCCAACACAGCTGCCAAAGTATGTGCAACAACCTGCCAACCGAAACATTGTTCTTATTAATAGTTTATACTAAAACAATAAACCAATATTTACAACCTATAAACCCTTAATAATACAGAGCGATCCACCTGAACGTAGAACAGTTAATGTTTCTGGTAGAAAGTGTACCGTATGTGAGATTCTTTCTGAGGCTGCTGATGTTAGACTTTCTGACAAACCTGTCACTGAAGACCTTCACATAGTGCTGCAGAAACAGGACAAAGCATTCCTTTCACCACAGGAGAAATATGAAAAGTACAAGGCTGCATACTCATTTATGAAATAACATGAATACATATTAATTCAGCTTCATCAAGCACTCTGACCTCATTGCATACCTCAGCTCACACATGAGATATTCAGTGCGTTCGACATTCAGTCGACTGCCATCCGACAGAACTGAGCACAAGGATTTGGGTGCAGTTTCTTCAGAGCTATAAGGTTTACCTTGACTGCTGCATTAATTACAACAACACTTTTGTTATTCATCAGTGAAAAGCTTAAAATGACTGAATACTAACTCATAATTTCAGCTGTGGCCAGTTCCAGTTCAACACAAAACAGCCAAAATGTTCTGGATTTCAGCGAGTCGCCTGGATGGTGAAAGGACTATATTTACTCGGGCTTCGTCACCACATGACAGTACAGCCTGAAGTTTTAACAAGACTAGCATCCAGAGAGACTTCTCATTAGTCCTGGGCTGGTAAAGAAGCTCACAGCTAATGGAACAAGAATGTCAGTCCACTAATAAATGTGCTGTGGACAGAAAGCTAGATGGACAATGAGACATGAGAGTAGAGTGCTCAGAAAACGGTTAATGAGCAGCAGATTCTGTCTTCAATTGGGAACGGCTGACTGCAGACCTGATTTATTGTCCAAATAGTCATTTTTAGGAACAACGGCTTTACTTTCAAGACTGCAATTAGGTCATCAAAGAAACAAACAGTTACTTAAATACTCATAAACTGTCAAAACAGATTTCTACATTCAGATAAACAATGATGAATTGAGTCATTTCCACTTCCATGTGTAGTCATAATGAACTTAACTACACACAATTTAAAAAATATATATCCTTTCAACATAATGTCATAAAGTTTGAGCATAATTGTGTTTTCATGAGTGTGTTTTTCTTCCTCTGTGTGTGTGTGTTTGTGTGTGTTACCTGTCACATCGCGGCCCTGTGTATCCAGGCTGACACCGGTCGCACAGCAACTCCCCTTCTTCACCTAGGTGGCAGGTGGGGCTGAAACTATTGTAGTTGCCATGACGACGTTGTTGTTGTTGTTGTTGTTGTTGTTGTTGTTGATGAACACGATAGCGTTGTCCCAGTGTGGAGAGCGGAAGGAGGAAGAAGAGGAAGAGGAGAGAACAGAGGCGAGTTAAGGCCATCGTTTGTCTCCCCGTGCCCACCCACACACACACACACACACACCTGCGTCCTTACTTTCACTTTTCAATCCTCACATTCGCACACACACACTTAATTTCCTCACTCTCACACACACACACACACACCCCTGAATTTGAAAACACTCTTCCTGCCTACGAACTGTAACCTAAATGAACTGAGGGAGAGAGACAGACGGAGTAAAGTGAGAGTCTCTTTCCTTCGTTCTGTCACCCTCCCACTTCCATAAACTATAGATAGTTCTGCTAGCTCGGGTTCCAGGCCCCAGACTGACTGACTGACTGACTGACTGAGTCACTAACTGCAAGCCGGCACGGTCACAAGCAAGCTTGCTTGGCCAGTGCATGTAAACAACACAGAATGTGTAGAATATGTGTATGTGTAATGGGGAGCGTAATGTGTAAAGTCAAGGTGCTGTGCAGTTCACATATACAAACAAAAACCTGAACTGCAATGAACTATACATATTAGTCATATACAGCACTTGCAGATATAAAATCACTCTAAAGCACATACAATTCTCTAATATAAGCAGACATATAAAGAGTAAAATCTAAGGCTTAAATATATGGCAGTAAAACTAAAATTGGTGACTATGCGATTGTGAAAAGTGGTAATTGAGGTAACTGTACTGCTCAATCTCAACTCATCAAAAAAAGTTGGTTGCTTGGTCGAATCCTGATCAGGTCACGCCCAGCAACGCAATACCAACCTACGCGATATCAAATGTTTCCAAAGACTTCGTTCAACAACAGCCACACGAGCAGAAAGCATTTGGAAAGCATCTCCGCCAAGGCGCGATCATCCAAATGAGTTACTCTAATAATAGAACGCGTTTAAATCTTTTAATCTGCATCTGATCGAGATCTACATCGAAATACAAATAGTGATAGACAATCATGCAGATTGTTTGGAGTATATCTAAATCCTGGGTATGTTAGGGCTGTTTATGAGGATTAATTGTGCAAATTTCAAGTGACTCAGACTCTAGAGCTGAGTCATATGCGCGTATATATTTGGTTACGACTGCACAATTTATAAAGAAACATGGCAAACGTGGTAGATTTTTGTAAGGACAGTAGTGGAAATCAATTTTTTAAATATAAATCGGGGAAACTTTAACTACATTTCCCTGATATCTGTTAAGTTGATTTAGATCCCAATGACTGAAACCTCCTTGGCAGTGAGGTAATTAAGCTTGGATGGAACTAAAGAGGAACAGGATTCATTGAAAATCAGCACCCCGCTTCCTGTGCTGAAACTAATATGTACATCACTTTATTGGATGTTCATAAGAGCTCAGAAATTACTGCTAGCTGGAACAGAGTGCAGAGGCTGGCTGGCTGGCTGGCTGACTATTTGAGTGATTGGCTTCAGCGACCCTAAGGGACGAGATGGCTATTCTGAGGGACTGAAAGGCGCAGCACCTTCAAGCTATTATTACTGCAGGGGTTAGAGGGAGGTAGAGGAGTGGAGTGCTGAGAGACAGAGAGAGAGAGTTGTATCTTTCTTTAGCTCTGAGAGTTTTGGCCATGACGTGTCACGAGTGCATGAAGATTCTCAGCTGCTACTGCCTGTGTGTGTGTGTGAGTGTGAGTGTGTGTGTCCACATTAGTGACATTCGTGTACCTAACATACAGCATCTCTCTCTGGTCATTTGGAGAAACTGCAGATCCAAAATCACAGACATACAGTAAACTTTAATTATGCTTCTGGATAGTTTGTTCTTATGATTATATATTTTGTACACATTCAGCGTCTGTCAGAAAGTCTCCAAAAAACAAGACATACTCGACATCAACACTTGGTTTCAGTTGAAAATTGTTACTAGTAGCAACAACCGTTGGCTTGAGTTTCAAAGTAGTATTAAATCCGCCGTTTTGTCAAATTTCAGCGTGATTACATATTTGTAATCTAATCTTAACTCTCTGTCGATTAATTTGTTGACCAACTGTTTCCAGGAAACTATTTTGTCCTTTAATAACAGTGTTTTTAGCTTACTGACAGTGGACAGAGCTTCCAGATTTGATTTTGATTTATCTTAAACCTGCATTATTTCTAATGGCCGCCAGGGGGCAGTCCACTGGCTGCAACAGTGAGGTCAGTTATGTCTTTATGGGGAAATAAACCTGCTTCCCCCCATTGATGTATTAACTCAGCAAACAGTTTTATCATGAGTTTGTGGTCTCCGTTGCTTGGTTCAAGTCTTCTTACATATTTTAAAAATATGCAGGTTCACACTTTGTCTAGCTCATTGCATAGCTTTGCACATACATGCATGTTGGAAGAAGAAGAGAGGCCACAACAGCTACTAAACTCACCCAGTAGTGAGGCGGTTTGTTAACTACTGTTTCTAACTTGATCAGGGCCAACAATGACCATCTTCCAAGCCAACAAACGGGACCGGTATCCCGAGATGTTACAGCAGGGCCAGACAGGATGAGCAATAAACATGAATGAATGAACAAAAGACATTTTCTTTAACTTGTTTCAAGAATGATTAAATCTAGGACAACTTGACTTGATAGATCAACTTCAGAGCCAAAGACAACCTCTTGGGTGAGACGCGAAATGCCTTCAATGATCTACAACCAAGTTCAGTTGCCCCAGATTTAAGCCTTCTTGAAGAAAGTTAACCTGGATGAATCTTGACGGACTGATTTAACTTGAACAATCGTGATTGACTTGATGTGCAGTTTCTCGTACAAATGGAATGTGATATACGATAAAGTTTTTAAATAACTTAATGACTTGTGGGAGGTTTGAGCTTTCTAGCCACAATTATGTTGATTCTGTCAACAGTGATGACATTTCCACCCACAGGGATGATGTTTCTCTACTTTTATTGACGCCTCTACCTGTGGTGATGATATTTCTTCTCATGTCATTGCAATTATATTCCTTCCCACAGTGATGAACCCTCTATTTTGTTAAAGACAAAAAAAAAAACTATGTAGTCTTGTCAGGAGAGGAGTGGAATACATAATGAAGAGACGGTTAAAAAAAAGGGGTCTAGGAGCAGTGACTGATTGAAGCGTTGATTAAATTGTGTGGTCATGGCAGCGTTCGCCTCAGTGTCTTCACCACCTACTTGTTGCTAGGAATATTGAGCGGGCAGGTGCAGGGCTGACAGTCCGCAGGTGACCCACGGGTGGCGTTGCCATAGTAACCAGGTAGGCAGGTGTCGCAGTGGGGGCCTGTGGTGTGGTGGGAGCAGTCCTGGAGGAGACGCGGGCAGGTTAAAGTTCATTTATACAAGGTTTATACCACGTGATCAGTTAACTCAGGCAGTTTCTGCAACAATAAAAATCTTTCCTCACACTCCGTTGTGTTAATATTGTCGTTAATAATGCTGCTGGAAAGAAACAAAATACAAGTAAATGAGTTGTCTTCCATAACAGTTAATTTAGTGTACTGAAGCCATCGTTCCTTTTTTAATATATCACAGAAAGAATTAGGTGTTAATACCAAGCTAAGTCTGTACAAAGAACAACAGACCTAATTAGCATCACACTTTGCTTCTACAGGTTAAATGTTAGAATGGTGAAAACAGACAGCACTGCAACAAGAAGAGCCGACATTTGTTGATGCATTTTTACAAAATGAGAATGGTTATTAAAGAAAGATATCGCAGCAGCAGCAGCAGCAGGGGGAACAATCTCAAGGAGGTCAAGGTTAATTATATTTTTCAGGATTACCATCATATTTTGTTACCATACTGTAGAAACCAAACAGATGGGATTATTATTACTTGATTGTTGCTTCTCTTGCAAACTACAAAGGGTGTAATGACACACTCAGCTCGTGGTTCGTGGTATGGGCGTAAAGGACAAAACTGTTGTTTACTGCGTGGCTCTGAAATAATTTGATTTATTTTCAGTATTATTTGTTGACATATTCAGAATATTTCTTCTTTCTTTTGTGATTGTCTTATTGCCAACACACAGTGCCACATAAATGTTTTGCCAGTAACTAACGTCAACATGGAAACGTGTGAGATGACCTCCAACAACATGACATCTAGTGCGAATCTGTCCACGATGTGAAAATAAAACCGTCGCGACCCTACAAGTCCAGTTCAAATCCTCCTTTGCCTTTTCTTACAGCTCTGCCTCGGCTAACAGTAATAATTCCTTAATGACTAATTCCAAAGCTGCCGAAAAAATGAAGTTAATTAAAAACACTTCTTCAGCATGACATTTCTTTGGTGTGATGCTGAATAAAAATAGTAATTTTGTATTCAGTTTGAGATTCGGGGGGGTCATATTACAAATTACAGTGGGATGAAATTGTGTTCAGTCCCCTGGAGAAAAAAATAGGCTGTATATTTTCTTTTTCTGGACCAACACATCCCTGTTTTTATACATCCAACTGCAACAACACTAGCAGTGTCATCATTGCTACTGTCTGTGTATAAACATGTCAGTTATGTCCCAAATCATTTCCTCCTCAGATCAGATGTGTATTCACACCCTGACACATGCACACTGTGTGTTAACCTATAGGACCACGGCATCATTCAGTCATTCAGCTGTAGCCAGCAAACCCAATCCTGAGGGGAGGAGGTGTGTGTCCACCTGTCTGTCTGTCTGACAGTGTGTATGAATATATACAGGAGGTGTCGTCTGTGTGGTTGTTTGTGCGCACGTCTGTGAGTGATTTTATGTCAAGCTGTCTTTCTCTGCGTGGATGTATGCATGCGTGTGCGTCTGCTTGTCTGTCTGTCTTTTTATGGCTCAGTGTGTGTGTGTGTGTGTGTGTGTGTGTGTGTATGTGTACTGAGGTGTGTATATTAGTGTGTGTGTGTGTTCATCCCTCTGACATCTCGTTGCATCCTCCTCATCTATGATAAAACATAACATGGTAATACAAAACCCACAGCTCTGTGTGTGTGTGTGTGTGTGTGTGTGTGTGTGTACTTAGTTTGATGCTAACTGACAGCTTAAGCCTGAGGCAATGTGTAGACTGGGGAGTGACGGTGTGTGTGTGTGCGTGCAGTTCAGCAGGTTGCTGCATGCGTGTGTGTTTGTACATCGTGGACATATGTAAATGTGTTTGTGTATATGAATGTTTGTGCGTTAAGCTGCAGCGCCTCTGAATGGCCACTAGATGGCGACACAAAGAAAAAGTAATTTAATGTTTTTAAACAAAAAAGACAAGTTGACTATTTTAGATGTCAGCTCATGTACTGGTGACAGGCAGGTTACTAATTATGTTACCTTAACGATGATAAATCGAGTGACAGATATATGAGCAATCGAAGTTATGAGTGGATGATGTGAACTGTGAACTTTTGCTCCTCTCAGCATAAAAAGTTACTTCATCTTGGCTTCTTTGGATCATTTTTGAGTAATCAAACGTCAACTCATCTGCTCATCTTACCAGGCAGTGCCCTGTGACCTCGTGGCACTGTGTAGCGTGTCCGTGGCAATGACAAGCTTCACAAAAACCATTATACAGAATCCCGTTGACCCGCCGAAAACCAGGAATGCATGTCTGAAACACACACACACACACACAGTTAGAAAGACAGGAAGACAGACACAGTTGTCTGTCTTTAAGCTGCTGTAGTGTGGAGTAATTATCTTGTGATCCTCTAATTAGCACCTCAAGTGTGTGTGTGCAACTGTTCGTGGTGCACTCAGTGTTGCAGTGTGTGATTCTGTCTGTTTGTATGCTTGAGTTTGAAAAACAACGTGTGTGTGTGTGAGTGAGCTTGGAGTATAGCAGTAAGTCAGCTGTATTCTGAAACTAAACACTGGCGTGACCTTGTTCTTTCAGTTTTGCTTCTGAGGCTCCAAAAGAAAACTGAGAAGAACCTTTTAAAGGCAGCGCTATGAGTAACACATTTAAGAATCAGGTATTCTACAAGCAAAATACAATAAAACCACGCTTTAGGGATCTCACTGATGTGTTTGATGTTGCTCATTTACTATAAATTACACAGGAATCCTGCTGACGCTGCTCAAAGTGTACCACAGGTTTTTATTTCCAAAAACTAATTTCCTTCCAGGGAGCCATCAGATCTGTTTTCACCGTGGGATGAAAAACTTGCAAAGACTTAAATTGTGCTTGAGATATTGCAGGTTATGTTATACCTGATAGCTCTGTGTTATTAATGGCTTCATGTAGGGTTCACTGTTTTTGCAAGCTCTGAAGTATTAACACTTTGCAGCAATGACTGAAAACAGGTTAGGAATTTTGCAGAACTTGCACAGGCGATGATTGCTGAGTTCATTTTGAAGAGTATTAATAAGTCGATTTGACCTAATCTGCATATTTTGTCGACATCTTACATTTTCAGTAGCTTCACAGTGCTTTTATTTACATATTATTATTATTGTTTCTGATTCCTGTTAATTATTATTAACAATCATCAGTAGATGTGTCTCTGTGTGCTTGTGTGTTTACCTCACAGGAGGTTCCAGCATATCCAGGAGGACAAGAGCAGATTTCCACAGCTGATGCTCTGCTCTCTCCCCTGGCAGAGGGATCAGCTATCTGCATTGAGAATGACTGAAGTCTACGGACATACATACAACGGATACACACACACACACAAATATCAAGCATAAACAAGTAGTACATTGACAGTCCAAAGTGCATACGTGTGTGTCTCTCTACCTGTACACAGCACTCGTTTCTGTGCTGTAAGAGGCCCGGACCATCAGGCTGGTGATGTTGGCTAACACAGACAAGAAGTCCCTCCGACTAATCGACTGGCCGCTCTCCGAAAGCTGGAAGTTCTCTGGAAGGAGAACTATGTGATTGGTGCTTGGTGAAGACGGGTACACCTGCTGGCCAAACCTTCTGTCAACGATCTTGATCCCGCCTCCCTGACAGAGAAAATAGAAACATTTTTAATTTGCTGTTTTTCTGTCTTCTTCTGTGGTGCAGTTCATCTTTAATTTCAGAAATCTAAAGTGGATATTCCCCAAAACATAAATACTGTAGGAAAACCTCTTAAAGCACACAAAAAACAACAAGAGTGAAATATGAGTCATTAGGTAATGAGCTGCGCTTTCTATTGACATTCTGAATAGACTGAATGCAAAGTGAATTGAGCCCAGGCTTGGTATCTGACTATCTCTTGTTGAGTACAGATCAATGGCATGTAGCAGCTAACGCAGAGTGACAACTACTGATGGAAGGAGAGAGAGACAGAGAGACAGAGAGACAGAGAGAGAGAGAGTGCTTACCCTGCCAATAAACCATTAAATAAAAGCTAATTGAAAGAGAGGACATGGAGGGATAGACTGACAGAGAGGAGTAGCAGGGCCGAGAGATGCAGAGATAAAAATGGAAAGAAAGAGAAGAAGGAGATGGACAAAAAAAAAGACAAAGCCACCTCAGTTTTGTATTAAATTTCTCAAAGGGAGGCTTTTACTCCCTTTTATTGTCTCTCACTTCAATTTAGCACACCTGAAAAAAATCTAACTCAGTTAGTTAAGCATAAGGTTGGCACCTATACTTTTATATTTCTTACTGTGCAAAAAATCCCATGAAGACACCAAAGAATTAGTCTGTCAATACTTCACATCCTCCCCTGAGGTGTCCGCTCCTTCAGATATGCTTGACAGAGAAATGAGCTTCAGCAGGAGTTTCAATGTGGGAACCAGTAAGCTGGCAAAGAGTGGCGGTACTCCACATTTCAACATCACTTCCTCCTGCCAAATTGTTGATTTATAAATGTAAATTGTAAGGGAGGTAAGTCATACCTCGATCTCTACAAGTTGTTTACATGATAAAGAATAATAAAAATCTCTGTTGTTAAGTTCTAAATTCGACCAAAAGCTAAAACTGGTCCAGTCCACTTGATATCAAATTGGGCTCTCTGTGGCATATTAAACAAAATCAGTTTGATTCCTCTGTTATGGATTTAACATCTTGTTTTACTGGTAGAAAAATCCAAGATATATCTGCATCTGCATGAGCATTAAACTGTAACCTGTAAACAAATTAAAGTCAATCAGGTTTTCATCTTGTTGTTTCGCGCTAAATGAGAAACAGATGAACATATTCACAGCACACTGTTGCTGTTATTATTCTCATGAAAGGCTCGGTATTTACTTTGCTTTTGGATCTGTGCTGATGGAGGCTGATAAAGTAGGCAGGAAAAACATGGAAATCAACAAAGCCATACACACAAAGACAGACAGATTATTGTCTATTCAGATCCCACAAAGTTACAACCCAGGCACGAGCTTCTTCCTGCGCCTCACAAAGACCAACGCAACAAACAATATCACAACTTGATGTAGATATGCGGAGAGTAAACAGTGCGGGGAAGAGAGCGAGAAACAAAACGAGACAAAGGCTGAAGGAGAGACAGTGAAGAGGGAGAGAGACGGTTGACAGTGTGTAGGTGGCTCATTATCGTCATCATTTGGAGAGGCTTTTTGTTGACAACAAGGCCGACACTTGTCCTCCTCTCCTCCTCCTCCTCCTCCCATCTCCTCCCTGTCTGTCGATCTCACAGACACGTCTTTAAATAACACAAGCTCATTGGCCTGTGACTAGCCATCGCTCAGTTCGTTCCTCATTCTTCACTCCTTGTCCCTTCCCTTCATTCTCTCCTTCTTTCCTTTCATTATTTTTCCTCTCTTCCTCTGTGTTTATTTCCTGTTTCTTTCCTTCTTTCCTCTTTGTTTCCTACCGTTTTCATTTTTGTCTTTCTTCCTTTGTTTCTCCTCCTTCCCACACTTTTGTCTTCTTTTCTTCCCTCCTTTCGTTTTCGTCTACTTCCTCTCTTTGCATTTTGATGGCACGTTCAGTAAATGAAAGCCACACAGTTTAAAGTTTGCTTCTTCTGGGATTGTATTTCCACAGGATGAAACTTTTTAATGTATCTTTTACTTCTTTTCCAGCCAGTGCCTGAGAAGTTCCACAGGTTATTGCAGCGTATTACAGACGCAGGATTTGACGTGTCTTTATTCTAAATAAAACTTCCTCTTCTTTAACGCGTCATTGGTAGAAAGTTGTTGGTGGATCATTTCTGCTGCTCTTGCACAGTGCGAACATGCAGAAACACAAACACACACACACACACCAGCCTGCTTATGTGCCTGTTTGTGTTTGCGTGCGTACTTCACACCCACACACACACACACACACACAAACACACAACGTTGTTTAGTGATATAGGAGATATAAACAGCTAACTAATAGTGTTGCTGCTTTGCTTATTGCTGCCATACATCATATCACAACCTGCTCATTATGAAGACGGAAAGAGAGAGAGAGAGAGAGGAGGGAGACTCTCTATCTGCATTTTTTATTGCTAAGTTCAGCACTTCTCTGCCAGCTGTAGCTACTCGGTGTGTGCGAGAGTGTGTGTGTCTGTTTTTAACAGCTTTTATTTGCTACTTCATTTAGTGGTTTTCACTGGTGCAAAAGTCAATGGCTTGTGGGAAAAGATAAATAATGCTGCCGACACAAATAAACACATAACGCACACATTCACACTCGTGTTCCTGTGGGTTTTCTTCTGCTTGTGAACATTTCTTCCCAGTCCAAAAATAAAAAAACATGCATGTGTTAAGTGTTAGCAACACTCCTGGTCGATGCCCTTGACCAAGGTGCTGCCCACAGAACTGGGAGCTTGTTTGATGGCTCTGCACTGCCCACTGCTCCGAAGGAATCTCCCAAATTTAATGTTTAATAAAGCACAACTTTAAAAATCACCACCTATTACACACACCATATAAAACGGAGCATGCAGATAAAGGCTGTTAAACAGCCCTTCATTAGACTTTATTAGAAATGCCAAAGCTGTGTGATGTCTTTATCTCTGTGAGTGTTAACTTACCTCTATGATTAGGTCACGCTCCGAGGTGACTCTGACGGCCCTTTGCTCTTGTTGGTCTGTAGTATAGGACACAGTGTAGACCACGCTCCCTCCATACGCTGAAAGCTGAAGACAGAGAAACAGTTATTGAGTTTATGTTATTTGACAAACTCTTTATTACAGCAACACAAGTAGAGCACACATCAAGTACAAGTCATACCAGACCAAAAAACTGTAGGAGTGAATTGAAAAGACAAAGCGTGTTTTATTATTTTTGCTTTTTGTAAGAGGAAGTACGTGTTAGTTAGTCCATCAATATTTGAAAATTAATAAGGCAAATAAAACCGAAACTATGAACCAACAAGGATGCACATTTATGAAAGCATGACCCACCCTACTCTGCCTAAGGTAGGTTTACCCTACCCAATCTCACTCCTCATGCCTAAACCAACCAAACCGACGACCAGCCAATCTGAGGCATAGAGGTGGTCATCCTAGAAAAATATATATCACACGCTGGACCGAGGTAGTGGCTAAGATGGCTACAACCGAAGACTTACAAACAGTTTTACTTTAAAGATATGCTGTGGCGTGGGTGACCTTTACTAGTGTCACAGCAGTTTTCCAGGAGTAGATCTCCATCAAGAACACAGCTTGAGGACGTGCTGTCAATGGTTTCACATTTTTCCAGTGATCTAGAGGTCGCAGTAATGTGCCGATATACACTTAAACGTACTTTGAAGAAAAAATGTGTTTAAAGTGTTAAAAAATTTAAAAAATAAAAGACTGATGAAGTCAATGAAGAAGAGGGGAAGAAGAAGAAGAAGAAGAATGGAACTAGTCATAATCAATTATGCAAGATATTACCTGCAGTAACTTTATTAACAATCACAAGATGGGAACTAAATGTGCAAAATAAAGTTGACCTCCTGTGCACACACGCTGTCTTTAGGTCATCAGTGTGTCTGACTTGTTTTTAAAGAATCTGTTGAAAATTATTTCTGCAGAAAACACAGTGCAGAAATCTGATGTAGTCAAATGAAGTCTGAAAAGTCTCATTATACTGTAGCATAACACTCACTGAATATTTTGTTGACAAATCTTGGAGATTTTAAAGAGTTTAAGAGCTGTTTGACGTGAACAATGAATACCGAGCACGCCACCACGATTTCAACAGCAACACAACAAATCCACCACAAATACGGCTTCCTCCTACTAATAACAGTGTTTTTCTGAAAATAAATAAATAAACTGTTATTAATGTTTAAAAAAGTAAGCAGAACAAGAATATGCCACAATCTTTGTTGTCTTGCGCGTTTCGGTGCAGAGTTTCTGTCGAGTCCACAGAATGAGCTTTAGGTGGAGAAACGCTGCGTCGGCATGATCCTGAAATTTATTATTCCGCTCCAACCTGAACAGTAATGGGTGGGAGAGCGAGATAATAATGCCACCATAAAAACAGAGAGAGGGGGACATTGAGGAAGAGGGGGAGAGAGACGAAGAAATAGAGCCGGAGTCAGAGAGAGATAGAGAGGGTGTAAGAGGTGGGCTTAATGCCTCTATAAACCTCTTCCATTCTACATCATTACTCTCAGTTCTTAAAGCGAGAGGAGGAATCACCCATTTCACAGCTGACTGAAAATACACACACACACATACACACTAGCGGGCATGGAGGTGTACTTGGGTGGACGTTTTATTGACTAACACTTATTCTCCATCTAACCTCATTTGCTGATTTGGAGTCCAGAAGACAGTAAAATCATAGTTTAAACCCACACCACACAGCCTACACACATCAGGCACTTGTGCCGCTCAGCCTCCCTCACCATTAGCTTATCTGCACCCCTGTAGGGACACCGCGCAGTCACACTGAAGTCTCTTATACAGGCAGAATTCAAGCTTGTTCCGCCGCAACCAAAAAAGTGGCATGATGAAAGTCGAAGACACCACCGAAGAAGAGGTTTGACACAATGTGACATGTAATGTGACAGTGGAAACAGAGTATATGAGCACACTGTGCTCCTCAAAACGTATACATTTTAAAAGTATATTAGTGTTACAGTGAATGCATTCAACGCTCGTTGCTGCTCTCATTTTTTTCTTACAACTGAGTTTCAGAAGCAGGACCACGCCACTTATTCCTATGAATACCCTCCTAACCCTCTCCTCCTTCCACCCACGAGGGTCCTGAGGTTCAGTCAGGTACTACAGAAATCTTCCCCACAGCGCAGCAACAGGCCGGAGAAGTTTGAGAGTTCACACTTCACTCAGAGCATCGCATCTTGATGTCTGTGTAGTCTTTGTTAGTGAAGCTGAAGTCAAAGATCAGAGACTTTTATGCACACAAAATATAAATCAATGTTACTGAACACGAGCAAAGATAATCCGTGACACAGGTGTGCCTTGGACTGCTCACAATCAAAGATCACAGTTTTATTTTGATGATTGGATGCTTCTATGAAATGTCTTTTGACCTAAAATGAAACCTGCATAATTCATTTTCTGGCCACTCTGGGTTTCTTTTCTAGTTTATATCTCCTGATCACTTATTACAGGGCTGAAGAGGAAAATCTCTGGATTTCACAAGCTATGAAGCTAATATGAAGAAAAAAGTCATGTGATGTTCTTTCCTTTCCATAAAACACCTAATGATATCAAACACCAAATGACTGCAAATGTCTCTAAGCGCTTTAACTCTCCTGCTTGTATTAAAAAGTGATTTGTTGTTGCGCTCAGTAACCACTCGAAGAGTAAAAGTATATATCTTCTGTGTATTCTCACTGACACCTTTACTCTGGTGGCACCTGTGCATTGTGGATGATTCTCTGAACACTTAAGCACACCTGAATTTAGCAGTTTAGCTCCTTTGAAATCACTGACATTTCTCAGAAAACAAATTTCTCTGACGTTATCCACTCCGCCCGGACAACAATCAAAGCTTTTTGTCATGGCAACCTGATGACCCATCTCTACCCTGTGGGGAGGAAATAAAAGAAACGAAGTGCAGGAAAGAGAAAAGAAACAGAACAGAACAGCACAGCAGGAGAGAGAAATTATGGAGAGGGAGAGGGGAATTATGGGGACTGGAAACGAAGGAACAATACACATACACACACACACACATCAGCCGGATCCCCCTGAGAGCTCAATAAGCCTGTTATCAGCTCCATTAGTGGCCAGAATAAGAAAAAAACATAATCCTCGATCCTCAAGCCTTGATTAAAAAACTGATACAATCTTCATTGAGGTCAAAGAAAGTCTCAGCGTGGCCAAGAGTATATCAGTTTACGCGCGTCATTCAGCTTAATGCAAAGCAAAATCTGAACAGGAATATTCACAGAAAAAAAGAGAACACTGACTAAACAGAGAGAGCGATTTTGTGAATTACCGGTTCTGTTGCAGTGATATAATACAAACTCCTTTTAAGAAAAATCCACCTAAAATGCTGTTTAAAGTTTCACAGACATACAATACAAATTTACATCCTCTTTGCTACTGCTGTTTATCTGAGTGAAAAGAAAGTGGACACAGAGGAGGGGAGAGGAAGAGAAGCGAGAGAGAGCGATAAGAGAATTGCAAAGGACGGAGGAGGCGGAAAGAAATGAGAAGGGTGAGACAAAAGGATGGGATAAAATGCAGCGGGACCAGTAGGAGAGAGACACAAAACAAGGATAAAACAGAGAGGGAGGAAAGGAGAGAGGAGAGTAAATGAGGGGAGTAAAGTTATGAGATTTAATTTGCTGCCCATGCTAAGGAGTGGGTTCGGCATGGAACGAGAAGAGGTGTGAAAATGAGTCACTATCGACCTCAGTCCTCCTCCAGGGTTCCCACCAGAGCCCTGATGTAATAAGACTTTTCCAAAAACTTTAAAATAACCGAGTCAGACCATTTTAATGACCTACAAGTGTTAGTCGATCCTGATTTTAATACTGTTGTTATTCTAAAGGGCAGATTTCTGCAACTTTCTGGAGCTATTAATAAATTCAATCATCCCCAGTATCCCATGATTTGGTTTCCACATGATGAGTTTTCTTGCATGGCAAAGTTTTCTGATGTTAGCCAACAAAAAGTAACATACGTCAACACTGTCTGGGTCCTAACTTGTATATGTGCAAAAGTACAGTAACAAATTACTGATTGTACAGAGTAATAGCAGTCCTTAAATTGAAATAAGCTATCAGTATGCAACTTTCTTTTGTGCCGGCCACATGCTAGTTTCTTCAAAGAAATATGTTTGCCAATCTGCATTCGTACGCCTCAATTTCTGGAGTACAAAAGCAGACGGTGGCAACGGGCGCTCTCTTCAGGAGATTGGGCAGAGAGAGAAAAGAGGGTGGGTGGGTGCATGAGGGGGGCGACGACAAAGGAAATCATCCTTCAGGAAATGAAAACCAGATTGTCACCAAAGCTTCAGAAAACAAACTCCCCTAAAATGACACAGACACACACAAGAGCACACACACAAATACCCAGCGAAACAAAGACATACACACACAGACACATAAAAATATAAATAAACACACACACACACACACACACACCTGGGTCGCCTTTCTGATGCCTGTGGTTATTTGCAATTGGTATCGAGAGTTTTCACTCTGTTTATCTACCGGTTTCATGCACACATACAGACACACAGATGAACACACAGACTGTTGTTTTTCCTAGCAGTAGGGTCAGATTGGCTCCAGATGGACCAATAGATGGTGCAACGCTGAACAACATACAACCAAACTGACCTTCTGTGTGTGTGTGTGTGTGTGTGTGTGTGTGTGTGTGTGTGTGTGTGTGTGTGGGACTGATATATGTTGGCAAAGAAAGAAGAAAAGTCGCTGCTGAAAAGCACCAACAAAAAAGTGTTCAAACGCCGTCTTATTCGGTTCTGTATCTTTGCGGGGAGCCTCTGCTGAGATGGTGGTGCCACATCATGACTTGCTAAATCATTTCTGTATCAGACTTACACGCATGTGGCAAACCTATTAAAACTCTTAAAAATAAATTCAAAAATAAACCATCAAGAAAGAAGAATTTCAGCCAAATGAACAAAAACCATAAAAATGGAAATGAAACATGGTTTGGGGTCATCCTGCATGCTGCACAAGTGTGTAGGAGGCACTCATTACACTGCAATCATTTCGAAGAGTGTCCTTAGTTATAATGCTTTTGAAAAATACATCTTAAGCTCACGAGAACGTTCACAAGACGGATTTTACAATCAACTTAGCCTCAAGATTTGAGAAATGGGGGCCTGGTTGCTTTGAACCAGGACACTGTGAGCAGGAATAATGGTTTTTCACATGGTGGATTGTAGGTTGACTTGTTACTCCCCTGCAGTTTCTCCTGGCTGGGGGAATGTTTTGGCAGCTGCAGGATGGTCCTGCTTTCACGCTGCAGAAGTACTTGCTTTGGACTCCATGCCTCCAGAGCAGTAACCCCCTTTTGTGGTCTGCAGTGTGTTTGGTTGGGGGTCAGTTCGGGGCTATGAACCCTGAGCGGGTGCTGGCAGATAGGAATGAAGTGGATCAGTTGTCAACTGGTCGTTTAAGGTGCTCTGCATGGGGTTTGTCCTCAGATGTTTGGGGTTACAGGCAGTCTTTTTTACTTTCGTCCCTCGAAATACAGGAGGCAAGGGAGGTGAAGCTTGGTTCAAAATATTCGGTTAAGATCAGGCAAATGTAGGTTACGAATTTTTTGCACATATGCTTCAAATAACAGATGTTTCACTCCATAAAACGTCACGGCAAACACACATTTTCTACATGCTGTGTTTGTTTTCACGTGTGCTGCAGCAGAAATGGCCCAGAAACTTGACGGTGCCACTTGAAGAACAGAAAGAACCAACATTATTGAATTTTGCGGTGAGGTTGTGTGCAAGACTGTGACACGATAATTATCACTGCTGGTGGCAGAGGAGAGAAGGTTAGATGGACTCTAACTTAGTATGCACATCTCATCCAGGAAGATGACTAAGAGCAGCTCACTCATTTGCTCCCAGCCTCTTAGAGCCAATCAATTATTGTTCTGCACTCCCACGGCTCGCTGACTCTTGAAAGTCAACTCGAGCGGCCTGCTGTGTATCAGACTTGAAGTAACAAACAACGGCAAGATGACACCCTTTATTCAATACAGTCGGTGCAGATCCATTTCTGAGGCCGGGACGAAGCTTGTGCGTTCAGGCAGGCATCGTAGCATCAGCATCATGGTGATTATGTGATAATTATATGAATATGTAAACACCATCAGCATCCACACTGCCTTAAACAGGTTGGATTCGTCAGGAAATGAGATTGATTACATTACGACCGATTACTTCACGCCGTTATCGAGAGCTGTTCGCAACTTTTTATGCCCTTTCATGCTCTCAAGATAACACACAGTAATGAAGGGGATCAAAAAGTAACATCCTCTAGGATGAAGGCAGTCACGTTGTTGTAGTTCTGCTGAGGAAGGTTCCTAACTGACCCGGAAGGAGCAGTGATGACGAGAGCTGAACGAATTCTCTACTTTTTAAGGTTCCTTTTTTATCTCCTTCAGCCTAGGATACACTGGTCCATCCTTTATGAAAGGAGAGGCAAGACTGATGTACCACTGCAGTTTCATAACAATGCGGACTGTAGAAATCCTTTCATGATGAACTTTCTATTCTAGTTATGAGTATTTTTGAAGGACATGCATAAAAAGTTAGAAGTACCAATACCAGGAAGCTCTATACACGTGTATTTTCCATGTTATTGTATTATCAATGTTGCAGTTCTGTTTGTTTTTCTTTAGTATCTATTGTGTTGTTACTTCCTATGAGTAATTGTTGGTTAAATGTACCCTGCGTCTATAGATGGTTTGGACAGTAAACCTCACTTGAATTGTTATTTGTACTTATCTTCCATGTGCCCGGTTGAAGTGCAGTTTGATTCTTTTGTTGATGTTTCTATAGTCATGAATGGTCAGTCTATCCAAAAAGGATTTATCAATGTTTGTCATGGTACGATGCGGCCTCATTTCTGAAGCTGTCCCCTCTAGCCGGTCTATATGCTCTCAGGATAGTGCCACAGCTACTCTATGTCCATAAATTGTCATACAGTATAAGGTAGTTGCCATTTGGTTGATAGTCAACAAGGAAATGCTCTTACCCTAGTATAAGCTACAAGTCAGAGAGTTTCCGTTCAGGTCAGCACATCCTGACCATGGTCACGGTTATCTGACTCTTTTGTATGTTATTTCCCGATCTGTTATGTCTAGGGAGTGAGACAGCCATGTCATCTAACCTTGGTTACTATAATAATGATCAGACCGGCGCCTAAACACAAACATACAGTTACAGTCTGCTTCTCAAGAAGAGAAGTCAACATCTCGTACAACCTCACCCTGTGTAACCCCGTATGTGGCATCCTGAAAGAGAAAAATCTTTCACACTTAACTTAGCTGTAGCTAACTGAATGCTGGCATGCACTGAGCGGTATATTCTGATTGACATTAACTGTTTCTGTAATAAACCACACTGGTCATTTATGTTTTAATACATGAAATGATAAGCAGGTGTAATGATTTTCTTTCGGTTTCTTGGCCGTGGGATTGCTTGTGAAGCTTTTGCGCACACAAATGTGTGTGACGCCAAATTATTTGGTTGACGCAAACTGGAACAAATCCACTGTGATTGATGTAAAGGCACTTTCAGCCATGTAAGAGGAGAAAAAAAAATAAGAACGAGGAGGGAGAGGGAGGAAAAGTGAAGAAATGGGAGGGCAAATCCATCACATGCAATCTAGACCAGATTAGGAGTGGCACTATACACAGACTCCTCTACACATATACAGTATATCTCTCTCATAAGTCATAGCTCAGCAGCTTGGTAAAAGCTGATGTCCCTGATGCAGGAAAAAGGAGAATTTTCTTCCACCAAAAAGTATTTTACAGAAACACTTTAAAGACAGCTTTTATTCGTCACAGCTGAGGTGTCAACCTATATAACCAAGGTGAAGCCGGAGCATTTTTCTAAACACTTTCCCGCCTCAGGGTTGCACCTGTAGCAGGTTTTCCTCTTAAAAGCATTATTATTTTGTATTACTTCTTTTTTATAGGACAATAGAGGACAGGGATGACAAGAAAGATAAAAAAAAAATGGGTAGAAAAAGTTGGGGTGGGTAGAGGCAGAGTTAGAGGAGGAGCTAGGGTGAAATGTAATACAAGCTGAGCTCTGTGTTTGTGCGTTTCTGTCAAGTTTCAACAGATTTTGAGTTTTCTTTCATCAGCTGTCAGGAAAGGATGTGTTTCCTCCTCTCCATGTTCATCCATCACCCCCTTTATCTCTCTGCTTCAATCTCCCAGTACACTCTCGTTCTGTCCATCTCTGTAACTCCTTTTCTCCAAATGATCAGCATTTCCTGTTTTTGCACTTTTTATCTGTCTCGGCTGTGAATCTGTTAGTAAATCTGGGTACAAGATGGATACAAGGAGGTTGGGATGCGACTGCTTCGGAAAGTCTCAGATATTTACTTTGGATATTACTTTTCTTTACTTTTGATCAGTTTACCGCTCAAACAAACATTCTCAGTTAAGACACTCAGCATTTCATTTCAGAACTCTATTCTATCTGTGGAAGAAGATCATTTGAGAAGCTGCTAAAAGCTCGCATCTACTATTTGCAAGGTCTTGAATGAACTCAAGGAAAGTTTAACTTTTAAGCCAACATAAACAAGAAGTCACTCCTCAAATCAATCATAACCTCCAGAAGAGCTACTTAATGGACCTTGAGGTGATATTTTTCTGTGAAATAGTATTTTTGAGTCTCATGTTTTCACATTCCATTACATTCATTTTTTAAGGCGGACACCAACTTTATAACATTTTTTTATTATATTATAAATACAGCACATCTGTGAACATTCACAAAAAGAAATGCATATTTTTAATATAAAACTTTTTTGAACACTCGGGTCCTCAGAGAACCAGCTAAACATCCAGCAGACGCAGAGAAACATTATCATTCCTTTGGCGTAGTGTTTTTGGCCACCTCATTTTAGCTCACTAAGGTTCATATTCAACCGCATCTATTGAAAAACAATTTATTTTTATTCCTTCAGTTTATTGACATGAGGAGGCTGATATTAAACCTGCATTACCTGATTTTTTTTTTCCTGGGCATAGAGGGGCAGTGAAAACAAGTTGCAAACACAATATCAATACTTCACAAGCTCATGAAGTTGACTTTTTAGTTAGCGAGTTAAGAGTTAAGAGTGGCAACATTAGCATTAATTTCAAGTGAGTTTGGTCTCAACTTTCTCCTGAGGGAAATATCTTTTTCTTTTTTTTTTTTTTTTTAGCTACTAATTGTTGCATTATGTTCACCAGCTGGTTGCTAACCTTGTGGGTCTGCTGTTTGGTGCTGAGCAGGTTACGTATTTTCGGCTTATTAGAGCTTTTTAGCTGAAAACAGCTGCCTGCTGTAACTAGGGAATGCGGTCGATACGAGCCAGGAACAATGAGCTGAAAGATGTGAAAACCACCATAACTGGGAGGAGTCGGGTGGTAATATTCTGTAGGTTCAGCACGAGCAACCGGTGTCATACATATATTAATTTATAGCATTGTTAATATAAAATGGGCCAGCTTTATATATTTTTAAATTTTTAAATGTGGAGGCGGTTATAGGTAAAATTGCCTCCTCCAGCCTTTAAAAAGTAGAAATGCCACAAAACTTCTTAAAAACAAGTTTTGAACACGCAGAACACTTCATTAAAATAATACTTCACTCTCATACTTGCAACACCGCGAGTTTATATTTAGCTCTTCACGCTGATCCCTACTTATCTCCACTCCACTGCCAAATAAACCAGAAACACTGCAAAAAAATATTTTAAACAGAGCAAACTTTAACGATAGTCATGGCTATCCTTAAGAATGAGCGACCCTTTAATCTACACAGCCGATAAAACACCCAATGAGCATCAGTGGAACTTGCTTCTGGACCAATGAGCAGCCACAGAGCGCACTAAAGGGCCAATGAGCATCCTCTGCATTAATGATACAGGAAGTCATGTGTGAGAATGAAGACCACACACACACACGCATTTGTACTCTTATATATTCCCCGCTAGCTTGTCATTACACACACAGCCTGTCACTTCAAATGATACACACTAACATGATAGACAGTGTGTATGTGTGTGTGTGTGTGTGTGTGTGAAAGAGCTGCGTAGTCAAGTCACATAGCATCTATCTCTGTAACACGAGCAGAGATTGAAGCAAAGAATCGCTTTTTCATACAGTACTCACACACAGCTCCGAGCAATCGCACACACACATGCATGCGCGCACACACACATACACAGTGGTAATTTGTTTGTTTCCCATGTTTGGAGGCATTCGGTTCTGCTCCGCTGTCCCTAATGCCTCCAAAACACATCATTATCTGACTTATATAGGCCTGGGAGTGTGCGAGAGTGTTTGTGTGTGAGAGGATGTGTTTGAATAAGAATGTGTTTCTGTTTGCGTGTGTGCATGTGTGTGAGCGTGTGTGTGTGTGCATGCAATGAAAAAAAAAAAAAAACGTTGATTATCGAGTTCAACAGGCGAAACACTGTTTACCCTGAAAGACACAAAGCCAGCGAGAGGCACGCAGAAAGAGAGCGAGGGAGAGGGAGAGAGGCTTGGGGGAAGTAGAGGGAGATGATTTAGGAACAGGGAGGTGAAAAAAAAGGGGGGGAATCCTGGAGAGATGGAGTGAGAATTGGAGGAGCAGACCAATGAAAAGAAGCAGGGATGGAGGGATGGTTAAAGGGAGCGAGGGAGGGAGGGAAGGATAGAGGTTCAGACAAAGAAGTGAGATGACAAGCCAGGCCTGCAGGGTGTGAAGTAATGAAATTCTGTGGTATATTCCTCTAAGCCATGACACCCAGACTAACATCACAGTCAGTCTGTTGTTGTAGTAGGGCAACAACTCGACTTCAGAAACATGGACTGCAGCTATTTGCCAGCTGGAGTGATAAAGTCTAATCATGGCCGCATGAAAACCACAGCACAAATTCAAACTGTCGGAGCCGGAGCAGACACAGGAGGAGCACGGCTGGGAGGGAGGTGAACATCCCAGCAGGATACGATCTCACCAGAGTCACAACCAGGGGATATACTTTTAGATCATAAACTGGATCTGTTTATATATTCAGGCCTGTCCTAATGATGTCAGCCTTTACACGTTTGCCTGTCAACTCTATCATTAGACGGTAAAACGGTGAGAGCTGTTAACGCTGCGAGGCAAACAGACAGTTTAAAGTAACCCGACAGTCAGATCACACATTAGACTGAAGCTCCCCTTTATGTTATTTATTATTATAGTATAGTTTATTATCTGTGACCTTGAGGGGTCTGACTGTTTGTGTAACACCTTCAGAATAACAAGAGAAACTTGTTCTCTCTCACCATCTTAGCATCTCTTGAGATGTGCGTGTATTATAAAGTATTTGGAAATCAGAAAGTCCAGTGCAATGTCTCTAAAAACATTTTGTTTGAGAGGTGTTATTCAACTCTAATAACTCTTAAAGCAGCAGTCCGTCAGTCATTTTAAATCGCTGAATCCAGAGAAGTAAAACTGTACCCTAGCTTTAGTGGAAATAGTCATAACTTCACCAAGAACAGATATAATTACAATAATTACAGGTATAATTAACTGATCTTTGAATGAGATTTGCTGCGTCTCCTCATATACCCTAGCAGTCAGTCTCAACTTCAAACTTCATTACTGCGCCACAAAGTGAAAAACAAGTAAAAACATTAACACATGGTTATTGTAAGCGCAGCGTAGGAGGACAGAAGCTTTGCTCAGCGGTAAATTGAAAGCACCGTTCACTCCAAACAAAAATTTAAACCATTTCATTTTTCTGATTTGGAGAAAAACAAATTCTGAGTGTATGAACAGTATGTGTGAACATATATGTGTGTGTGTGTCAGCATCTAACCTTGTTTCCCAGGTACAGTCCAGGCGCGTTCCAGTAATAGGCTGAGCCAAGATCATTCACAACGTCCGAGTGTCGGACACTCAGATATGGAGGTGTCTGTCTGTGAACAGTCCACACTCTTCCTCCTGTTTCTCCAACCAGGTGCCAACCTGTCAGAGTGGACTCCTGCAAAACAAGATTCAGGCTCAGTTAAAGATTTTCTTTCAGCTCCATCAACTGAGAAACCTTTTTTTTTTTAGACTTATATTGACACGTGAAGGCTGGTATTCAGTTTAGACCTAACCATAGTTCACCATGTTTCATTTCAAAGTAGACAAAGAAACTTTGTGTGCAGCCATTTCAAATTTAACACCAGGAAATTGTGCAACGTAATGGAGGATAATTACACAAAGCTCTGGCCATTCGGTGACTTTATTCTCTGCTGCAGCAACTTGCAGGCTTCAACAAAGAGATAGCTCTCGGTGCGCTCTTTGTACGCTAACGTTTTTCACCTCACTTTAACTGCGGGTTGCGCAGAGACGTGAAATGTTAAAATATAATAATCAAGAGAGCAATATAAATGTTTGAAAAGACTTCAGTGTGAATTTTAAAAGGTGTATTCAGAGAGAGAACTGACCTTTCTTCTTAAATAAGAAATGAGATTAAACCATGTCAAGCGCTGACGCCACGCTCAGATCATCTGACAGCAAACATATTAAAGCAAGTCACCAGTCATGTTCAGTGTAGATGGACAAGCTTTACCCATAACGGGGGGGATAATGGGGATAATGTGCCGCTGCTGCCGACTACATGTACTGGCTGTGTCTCCGTTATGTATGTCCCTCCTGTTCAACAGCAACAACTTGGCAGCTCTTAGTTTGTGCACTTTGTGTATCCAAGCTCTAAACGATGACTGGACTCTGGTTCTGTAAAACCCTCGAGGTTTGTTGTACTCCCTACAGGCTGGATCCTGCAAAACTGCTTGGGTTCACTGAGCAGCACCCTCAGGAGCAGAGCCTACTCTGCCAAATAAGTAAATAAACATTTAAACAATAAATGGTCCCCTAGCCACAGAGCATCTCAAACAGAAAAAAAGTAATGCATTTTTTTTTCCAGATTTCAATATTTTAAGCATTTGTTCAGTCAGGTTTCTCTGAGTTAAGTCAAATTGATCTATCCTCTTTCCAAGTGTAACAATCTGCGTTCTGAGAACAGACTGAAGGCTCTTTAGTTTCCATAAACCAAAAATTTCTGACTTTTTGAAGCATCACAAAAACATCAATGATGAGAAATATCAACATCTATCCGTGTTTTGTTATGCTAGTGCCCCTGTGGCATATGCATTCTTAAAATATAACATTTTAGGATATTTTAAGGCCCTATACGATCAGAAAATGTAAAACTCAAGGCAGGTTTAAAGGTTTTATACATCTGTCACATGTCAGGCAAAAAGTCTTGCAACTGACACCTAGAAAGAGTTTCTTTTTTCCCCCTCAACTCCTAAAGGAGTGCCTGTGTGTGTGTGTGTGTGAGAGAGAGAGAGAAATAGACAGCCAGACACACACACACACACACACACACACACACACACACATCTGTCGGTGCAATTAACCTGACCTTGGTTTCCCCTTTTGAACACAAACACGCGTGCGTGCACACACACACTATCGGTGTCTAAATCAGAGCTGTCATCCTGTCAACGTCTCCTCTCCCGCTCCTCTTCCACCCCGCCTGTCAGTCAAAAACTGTTTTCCTTTTTCCACCTCTCTCCTCCTTCTTGCCTCTTGTCTTGTCTCCACCCTTCGTCTTTCCTCCGTTTTGTCCCCTCTCCTTTTTCTTCTCCTTCTCACCCCTCTCCTCTCACCTCCATTGTGCTCCATCCACAGACACCGTTCTGTGGAGTGTGAGTTAAGTGTGCATTTGATAGATTTGTCTTTACTCTTACACCTGTTAACTCATTGACACTCAGTACTGCACGTTAATGCAACAGTGACCCCATTTTGCCTTTAACTTTTGTTATTCTATAAACTAGATTTATGTATTATTCTGCACTTTGTTTTGGATGTGTTCTGCATCTGAATGAACTGTTAACCTATAAACTTTTGGATAATTAGTGAACAGGCATGCATATGTATGTTCGAGAAAATCATGTAAATAAGCAATTAAACAATTAAATGTGCATCCTACTGAGGCCCGAGGCTGTCCACCAATAAAAATCAGGTATTAAGTTTAACTGACTGAGGAAATTTGTTTTAAGCTGCAGAGAAGCCACTAATGGACTAATGGAGTTCTATCTGCTGAGGAAGATCATGTGATGTTCACACACATAAGCGACATAAAGACTACTGGCAGTGGTTTACTGTAGATGGATATCTAACGCGCCAACGCGTGTTTGTTTGGTGCTTTGGACGCTAACTGAACGATGACTTTGTGCAGTTTATGCAAAAAACATATTTGTACAATCGATTCCTGTCTCTGTTGTGGAAGAGTTCATACTCCAGCAGAGAAAGGTTGTGTAACACTACAGCAGAAGACCACGATCGGCTCTTTAGGCTGTCCAGCTCTCCGTTTCCTGAGAAAGGTCACCACTGTCATGTAATTTATTAATAATCAGTCAAAGGTAAACATCTATGTGTCAAAGTTCAAACAGTCTTACTTCACCACATGAAGCTCATCTGCTAATTGCTCTGAAATGTCTCTGTTTTCAACGCCTTTATGACCATAGGGCCATAAGGCTAAAGTAATCTGTGTCATGTCTGTGTAGCTGATGTTCTTTCAGGGGAAATATTCTGCAGTGGAAGGAAATAATGCAATTGAAAATTACATTTCTAGGAGCGACAGTGGATTTGTTTAGATTAAAAACAAGTTGGTACTGTAGCTACAAGCAACAAAACACATTTACATAATCTCACAAATAATTATCCAAGTAAAACCTTTGTGTCAATGTTTACATGTAAAACACATAAAGGGACATCCTGACTGGCTGACAGAAGAAGTTTTGTGTGTGTGTAACATTGCCTACATTCTGATAGCTCCATGTAGAAGCAAAGCAGTGACTGGAAACGCCCATACAGGAGCATTTTTCGCAGCCACGTCGATTGTCACGTTGAAGGTTGTAGAATCCCAATTTACATCGGTCGCAATTTTCTCCCTCCACGTTTTCCTGCAGGAGAGAAAGGCAGGAAGAGAAACTGATAAGAAAGAAGCAGCAAAGTTTATAGTCTGCCCTCGAACCGACGTTATGAGCACAAGGCATGTTATTGCAGTGTTAATGTGGTGAACATAATGATGACAGGGTTAGAAAGGTTAGCGCAGAGTGGCCTTGTGTGTGTGTAAGTGTGTGTACCTTGCACACGCAGGGTGTTATACACGGGTCTTCGTTGACGCTTCCTTCCACGGTGCAGTTACAGCGCTGACAGGACGGGTAGCCCATATAACCGACAGCACACCTGGAGACAAATGAGTTTAATAACAATAATAAAGATGGCAGTGAGGAGCGTAACAGAGGCCTCCCCATCATCAGAAGGTCACACAGTCAATTCCACTAACAATCGCTGCATCCATCCTGCTCAGATTGTCTCTGAGTCAGACACTGATGGTTTGCAACACACTGCTTACTTTGCACCACAGGCGACGTGCATATATGTACGATCTCAGAGGAAATCTACTGAATACAAAACTAATAAAAACAAAGCCGGCCTGATCTGAGGTCAGGTCATTAAAAAAAGTTTGGGGGAAAGGTTGTATGAGGTTTTAGGTTAGATTAGATCAAACCTGAATTATACCCACAGGAAAGTTGAGCTGTTGAAGTGGCAAAGAGGATAATACAAGCTAATACAGCAATAAGCTGTAATGATAATACAATAGGATGCAATTTAAGATGAAGCACCTTGTTGACAGATTTAAAAAGGTCAGACTGAAAGCTCGTATTTGTTTTGATTCACAGGTTGTGATTTATAACCTGGAATTTGGGATGAGAAGATTTATTAATTATTTTATGTGTTCAGGTCAATTAGAGATGAGGAAGGAGAGAGCATGAGCGTGTGCCAGATGTTATCAAAGAGATAAAAGCAAGAGAAAAGGCAATCTGGTGTTTAATGTGTCATTTATCCAGCGACTTCTGTACAAAACCAAGTGTGTGTGTGTGCGTGTGTGTGTGTGATAATAAAAATCAAAGATCTTAATGAAAACTTTCTGCCAATTTTCAAACACTAATTGGAACAGACAACAGCTGAAAGGTTCCACTCACCTGTCACAATGTGTCTCTGTCTCTTATATGTGTGTGTGTGTGTGTGTGTGTGTATGTCTCTCACCTGTCACATCGCAGACCCCCGAAACCCTCCTTACACCGGCATGACCCTGCTGGCTGGCCTGCCAATCAAAACACGCACACAAAGACACACAAACACACACCGTGAAAAAAAAAAAACAAGCAGCAGTGAAACTGAACGTCTTTGAAGTGGCTGTGCCTAAAATAGTTCCTATCTGTAGACATAAAAACAGTAAAATAACAAAGAGGAGTAAAATTATCTCTAATATAAATAGCTGTTCTGTTCTGTCATAGGTCATTTTTTTAAGTAACAGGAGCCCATAGGAAATCAAGCAGGAATGAATTAATGAAATGTTGGAGTTGTTGGTGATGCATGTGAACTGAGGTGCTGAAATTATTTATATTTCAAGGCATGACTGATATCTGTAAAATTATGGGCAGAAAAAGTATATTTTCATACTGGGCGTAGCCTGGCTTGAATCTGCGACGCATGATTGGCTGATAGAACCGTGAGAGTCACATGAGCAAGGGACGCAAGGGTTCTCCGCCTCAGCGTTCACCTGTCCAGGTGAAGAAAGCAAACATTTTTTTTTACATATTTACACAGTTAATATTCAGCGTGATGAGAAACATGTGCGTGCGCGCGTGCGCGACGTACACCCGCAGGTCTGTAGAATCCAGCCAAGCACGACTGACAGTTGATTCCAGCTGTGTTGTCACGGCAACCAACACAGACTCCACCCCCTCTGCGTTGACCGTGGGTGTCCAGGCTGAGTGAAAGGTCCGCTACCGTCTGATTAAAGTAGCACTCGTCTGACTTGCCGTGGCAGTTACACTCTGAAAACACACACACGTAAACACCAAGTTGTTACGTCAGTACTGTAATTTGCTGCTTCTTTTTTTTTTTTTTTTAATCCATTTACTTCTTCCTTATAGGGAGTTTAGAAAAACATCAAATCCTGTTTTGAACACAGCACCCTGCGGTTTACACGTTAACCATGAGCTGTGTGTTATCTCCAGGGTCCAGAGAGAAAAACTGGGTCTTTCATTTCACTTCACCATTTCCTACATCTACACATTTACAAATCAGAGGAAACTGCAGTGTGATTGTAGACGTGATTTTAAAAAAAGGGGGGAAAGGATACACAGCGTATCTGACCTGTACGTTTTTTTTTTTTAGCACTGTCAGACGATGAAATAAGATCCAGGATGGCCTGTGAGTAATAGATCCATTAATGTGAAGCTTAGCAAAATGCCAAAACATTGCACAGCGTTTTAGAAGATTTATAATACTACGAGGAAGAATTTCACTCCTCTGGAAAGAAACAATGAATCGCAACAATCATCAGGTTGAGATGACATTACTGTCCAATGTTATCTACCAGAAACGTGCGCTTTTACATATTTACACATTACAAGGAGAATAACAGTTCTGAATAACAGTGGTGGAAATCTGTGAAGGTCAAAACACACCAAGAATGATCTCAAGTACTACAACACCTGCCGCTGGGCTTCCCCCTATTTTACTATCACGCCAGTCAGGACATCTAACGTCTCGTCACCTTGGTCTTGTTTTGTCAGTGTCAAGGCAGAAGCAGCACTTATCAGGCCGCTGAGACTACACAGCCTGTTAGGAGGTGTAGCCTGTGTGAAATAAAATGAAGATTACATGTTGTAACCAGTTTTATGATGACAGGTGGAAGCCTCTAACCTCGTCGCTTTGCTGCTACATAGCTGATGAAGGTTAATGGATGCAAAGGTGGCTTTTGATGGTTATATACAGTCTTATATGAAAGGCTGATCCAGATTGCCCCGGCAACAAAGTTCAAATCTGTAAAGACTGAATTCATATAAGCTGCAGGAATGTTTCAGCCGTGGGTTCATATGCCTCAGTACCATGGGAACACCGGTGAAATGTGATAAGTGGCTGTTGGTTTCTGGGTAATGTAGGATTTGTGTTGTGGATAGCTGTGTGTAATTTGTTGTTGTGTTATGTCCTTACTCTCGCAGATATGTCGAGTGTGGAAGGTTCCAGCCATCCAGGCCTGCTGGTGGTAACCAGGGCAACAATGATCACAGCTCTCCCCGCATGTGTTGTGTTCACATTCACAGCTAAACTTCTACACACACACAAACACAGGAAAAACACACATTATTAGTGCAGAAGTTTCACAAAGTTGTCAATTTAACACTCATGAGTAACCGTGTTTAAATAAATCGATGGTCTGCGAGCCGATTTCAAAAAGAGGAAGCTAAACATGGTAACAATCTGAGTCATCGTTGGATTTGAATTCCAGTGGAGCCACTTTTTCTCCGCAATCTGTCAAGTGCCTGGTGAAGGAAAAATATCTAAATCTCAAAATGTTGGACCTTGGCTTGACACTGATTCAGATCAATCCTGTTTGGAGGATGCACTGCTTTCTTAACCACAAGCTAGCACACTGGATGACAGGAAAAAGTGCAGGTTACCAACTGGCTCACTTCAACTTTGCAAAGCACTTTGACATAATTCAAGTATCACAGCCTTCTCAACTTGCAATTTTGAGAGTTTGTCGTCTGTGACATGTGTAACCACATCTACCAGTGATGTTAGGTTGGTACTGGACACACTCTCTTATCAGATGGTGTGAGGCTACCCTTCAAAACATCCATATATTTATATGAACAGAAAGATGTTTAACTGTGGGAGCATAAGCTAAAAAAAGTATTTTTTTAAAACATCAAAATGTTCACACAAATGTGGGCTGCAAGCAGGTAATTACCAATATACATGATCTATTCAAAGCTTATCAAACAACAGGAGAGCCAACTGCAATAAAAGAACCTGGTCCACTTTCCAGATTGACAGACAGCGGGCAAATGGGTTGACTATTACTCTCCCCGGAGAGAAATAAATTCAAAACTAAAGACAGTCAAAGCAGAATGTAGCAGGAAATTTGCCAGCTTCGAGGTTCAGTAATTCAATTTAGGACTTTCTGTAAATTGGTTGATGTGGAGAGGGTGCCAGATTAACTGAGAGGAGAGCAGTACAATAGCACAGCGAGAGCCAAGTTTGGATTTGTTGGCTCGAGTGAATTTGCCCCCTTTATCTGAGACACAACGCTAAAGCTCTGGCTTTAGGCTGTCTTTTTTTTACTGAGCATGCATTTGAATAAATGTTTTGTAGACGATCAACAAATCATCTCAGAGGCCTTCACCTTTCCTGCTTCCCGAGAGTCTGCCCAGGACTTTACTGCATGGACGGACAAACGTGTATCGAAGTCATGGAGGGAAATGTCTTGCGGAAAAAGTGGTGGAGATAAAAACTAAAGAAAGTAAAATGCCGATGATAATGTGTGATATTTATGCTACAGCCAGTGTGGTTACATTTAAAACACCTCTTCTGAGATGGGAAGAAGAAGAAACTGGAGCTCTTTACACATCAGTGACATCACTTATTGTCAATGACATCATCACCAAGGGAACAGACACCGGTGTCACATCTGAGTTAGTCCTTGTGGTTCAGCCCCAGGACATGTAAAGGACACAAGACTCTGTGTGTGTGTGTGTGTGTGTGTGTGTGTGTGTGTGTGTGCGTGTGTGTGTGGGGAGCGAGACTGAGAGAAAGATCAGGTGTCTGGTATCAAACACTCGACTGTTTGAAGTGACATGGGAGACGATGCTTCCCCGTGTCACCTGTGTCCCCTGCAGACGGGCTCACACACACACACACACACACACAGAAAGTTTGATATAAGGCGGCAGATTAAAAAGCCGGTGCCTGAGGGCGCTCTATGCTCCTATTCACCAGCATGCATGGGCTCCATTACCTTGATGGTATTGTTCAGTAGTAGAGTTAAGTATTTTACCTTTGTAACCTTGTTGAGTGGGCAGGCTTTGGCGTGGCCATAACAGATACACATGCCTCCGACTGAGATGTCCTTAATGGAATAGTAGTACTGGACAGAGAGAGAAAACACATTACAGTGAGTATGACAGCGCTAATGAGCATATTCACAGTTTAACAGGCAGCATTAGAACAAGTCTCTGCTCTTTTATCTCAATGGTGATTACACTTGAAAAGTAATGCTCTGACCTAACCACCATCATGATGTTGAAGCTAACACCACTCCTGGTGAGATGTTTAACAACAGCACTGGTAAATGGCTGCATTTGTATGGTGCTCTCCTCCCGCTCAACCTTCTGAGATGCCGTCGCCCACCTCGATGGGGCTCTGCTTCTTCACACATGAAATAGTCCTAATCACAACACCTCCGTCACAATTACTGATGCCTCCATTTCGGCTGATTTAGTTTGACTGTTAATGAATAAAATAACACGGCAAGGTTGAAGAGAAGAGAAGAGAAGAGAAGAGAAGAGAAGAGAAGAGAAGAGAAGAGAAGAGAAGAGAAGAGAAGAGAAGAGAAGAGAAGAGAAGAGAAGAGAAGAGAAGAGAAGAGAAGAGTGCATGTGCATCGAGTCTCACCCGTCTTGTCACAATGGTGTCGATATCTTCATGGTGATGGAGTGTCATAAGGTCGGCGTTCAGCGTCCTGATTCGCTGGAACACAAACCTGATGTAACGGGCGGAGGTGAAGTTCAGCAGGGTCGGGGAGGGGTCATCTACACTGGGACGGCCATTGATCAAAGATGTGTGGATCTATAGATGGACAGACAGGTAAATACAGACAGGTAACAGCACAGTTAAACTGAGACAAACATTAAAAGGTGCTTTTAATTGTTAAAAGTTGTAGCAATGTTAAAAGTAAAGCTGTGGAAGTTTGGGGTGTTTGATGGACGTGTAGGACGTCAGCAAGCGAGGCTTTCATGGAGGAGATCACAATTTGCATCCCGCCGCTGCAATTAATGTTCATCATTTGATTAACCGTAACGTTTCCAAACCATAGTCAGAAGGCTTTGGTTAACAGTATCATAGTTCATTTGCCTCAGACCTTAACCACGCTGTCATTGTCGTGCAGAGAGTGTATAAAGCAAGAATTTAGAAAATGTTGATATCTAACATAAGCCGTGGTTTACAGGATCGGTTTCGGGCTGTTTGTGCGGTGGTATTAATCCCATCCAGAGCAGATATGTGTGCGATCTTTCACACCCCTGCCAAGCCCTGGATTTCTTTCCTGTAAGTCTGCAAAATCATGTCAACATGATTCAACAAATCAGCAGACAGCAGCACTACCCTAACACTGCTGGAAATATAGTTAAACCAGTAGCATGACTACATTTTTCCATCAGGACACCGCATAACATGGACCCCCGGTAGATATTTTAATTTTGTCTACCAAAGAAATTGACATTTTGTGTTGCATCTATGCTGCTCTAGCCTGAAATCACTGTAGAAGAAGACTGAGCATGAATTCAAATTCTGCAATAATCAACAAGCATCCACATAACGAGGAGTGTGAGGTTCTGTCTGCCTGCCTGCCTGTCTGTCCATCTGTCTGTCTCACTAATGTGGCCAAAAGCAACATTTGGCATCTGCAAAAAAAAAAGTCTTACAGAGTGGGCTGACCGTGTGTGTGTGTGTGTGTGTGCGTGTGTGTTGAATGTGTGTGTGTCAAGGGGGAACACTTGATGGGTGCAAGCTGCACACTTGGAAGTAGTGAAGGAGATGGTTGTGTGTGTGTGTGTGTGTGTGTGTGTGTGTGTGTGCGTGTGATGAGTGGTGGGGTGACATTGTGAATGTGTGTGTGCGATGCTGTGACACACCGCCTACGACTCATTATGGTTTCACTGTGATCAGACGGCTAGGGAGCTGTCAACCCCACACACACACACACACACACACACACACACACACAAAGGCGCGTGCACACACGTGTACGCACACACATTCAGACACCTCCGTCGTTACTTGCAGCTCTTGACATCTCCCTGCTCGCACCCCCTCTAGCGCTCCCCCGCAGGACACAGACACACATACAGTACAAAAAAACACAAGAAGACACACACCAAACACATGTGCATGCAGGCGTGCGCGCGCACACACACCAGCGCTCTTGTAAATGCATACACACATTCAGACAGACATCTACAATTAGTCTCTGTGTGGGAGATGTAGTTGTGTGATTAGTGCGTGTGTGTGTGTGTGTGTGTGTGTTCCTCTTTCTCTTCATTACTGTCAGTTATAGCAGGCTTGCCCTCTCTGTTCTTACAGGGTGCAATCACACACACAGCTGATCAAAGCAACATAACAGTAAACAGTGGTGTGCACATGTGCGTGTCAGTGTGGGTGTGTGTGTTTCCAATAAATCTGAATCCAATCAGCAATTAAAATTATATTAAGCACATATGAAAAGACATATACCCATTCTTTTAGAAAACAAGCTCTGATCTGCTTATTAACTTGAAAACTGTCCTGCTCAGGCTATTAGACTGATGCTTTAACGAGAGTTTACATAAAGGTTTGACTTTCTTTTCTCCCTTTCGTCTGACTTTTGTGTTCGTTTCATACAGTTTGAACCGGTGTCACGAGTTGAGCTTCTTTTTAATGCATTTTCACATTCCCTGCCTTTATTTATGTCCACTACTGTAGCACTGCAGCAGCTTCTCTTCTCTTTCAGTCGCTCAGTCCACAAGCCCACACTCTCTTTCCTGGATTACTGTATGCACCTCAGAGCCACAGAGTTCCAGCCTTTGCCCTGCCCATTTGAATGTTACTGACC
Organism: Nibea coibor; assembly: GCA_023373845.1. Lineage (NCBI taxonomy): Eukaryota > Metazoa > Chordata > Actinopteri > Sciaenidae > Nibea > Nibea coibor. The sequence continues at coordinate 16,588,816 of CM041730.1, forward strand.
CTGTTGTTGAATAAAGTCCAAAATAAACTGACTTTTACCTTACCTGTTCTGTCTGTGGGTCCAGTTTTGACCCAAATAAGAAGAATTACAATTAGATAAATGAAATATTTGTAACTTACTATACTAACTATACTTAACTATAACTAACTATACTTTTATAACTACTTTTAGAAAAGCCCAAGGCGCCTCACAAAGGTAAAATGCATGCCACGTGCACAATACTCTACTATAAACAGATCGTTTTAAGCAACCTAAGTCAGCAATTCTAACCCAGTTTAACTAAACTCAATTCAACCCAACTCAATTTAACCATCCAACAGAGACCAGAGCAAACCCCAGTCATCCTGCATCTACCCAAATCAAAACTCAGTCCAGTCTAAATAGTAGACCGAGCACAATCCAACTCATGTTACTCATTGTAATTTTCCAAACCTTATACACCCTCAACCCACTCCTTGACAACCCTAGTCAACCCAGCTGACTGGCACCATCCTAAATCAATCCGAAACTAAACACAACTAACACCTTCTATAGCTGTTACCTCTCCATTCTCCAGAGGGTGAATCTTTGAGTAGAAAGTCGTGCAGATAACTTCATCATCTCTGGTGTAGGATGGAGGTCCTCTCCGTGGAGTAATGTTAAATCTTGTCAGGCACTCTGTCTCTGAAATGGCGTAGTACTGCCAGGGTTCAAATGTCACGCCGTCTATCGAGCGCTCTAAGATCCAGTTACCTGTGGACGAAAATATTGGTGAAAAATACGATGATGAAATGCTTCAAACGTGGGATGTGGGGAGGAGAAAAGATCAATACAAATAATGATGGCCATGCAAGACTGTGTTTAGGTCAGCCTATTTAAAATACATAGAAAATTGACAGAAGATTCAATTCTATATATTTCACGATAGCTTAGGCTAAAACTGTGGTATTCCACCTTCTGAATTGATTAAGCGTGACGTGAAGAGAGTCCAGTTAATGGAAAAATCAAATAAGCTAATTAAGTGGCACTACACACAGCTACCAACACTATGAAACACAATTCAGCTATCAAGATGTGTGTATGGAACACAACATCAATCGACACAATCTGGCCATCTTCATGCATTTTAAGATAATATTAATCCCATGTGGACAGTTCGCAGTGTGTTTCTTCAGTTGCAAAGGATTATTATTATTATATTATAGTTTTTAATTGGTTAAAATCATTGTTAATGTCAAACATGATCGGAGCAGACAGGTAGGGGCAGGTGGACAATCTGACACGTGGAGCGACAGGTGGGCATGATCCTGACCTGATTTACTTGCTGCTGAATTGAGGCACTGACCACCATGACCTGAACACTGAACACCACAAACTGTTTGCTATATAACAGTTATGAGGACATCGCACAACTAAACTAGGCTATAAAGTTCTGACTACTTCAGCTATCAACGACAGTCTGCGGTTGGCTTCGTGTCAACACATCAACCTGTGATATCACCACAGTCGACTAACTTATTATTTCATTTAACATTCCCCATTTAACACTCGCCGATATTTATATCAGTGCCGTTTCCACGGTTACCACACATAGAGCAGTTGTTTTCCTGCAGTCAGATTACCGCTAACCAAGCTAGTCATTATGCCATCTGCCTGAGGCACGAGTACCTTTTCTTTCCTTGTTACTTTATTTATATGTTTTTACAATAACTCTATTTTTTCTGACTTGTAATCACAATAATTGAATCTGGTAGTAATGTCCAGTAATGTTTTCACAGTTTCACAGCGGCCTCCTGTAATTAACCTCAAAGGTCAGCTGCTGTCATCAACGTTCATTGAAAGAGTGTTACGCTTGCTGCAAAAGCTGTGCACCCACACATGCATTCTGAAAACAGAAGACGGTTACTTCGAGCAAAGCAGAGTAACATTTACAGACGATAAACGATCGGGCTTGATGATGTTCTGCGTGCTGTGGTTTAACCTCAAAGAAACGTGCACATCAAGAACATGAAAGGCTAAAGACTTCTTTATTGAATGCAATCTTGATCTTTTAAATTACTGGATTCTCTGTGGGAGGATTGTGCGTTCAAAAGGCTGTGATTACTGTATTTAGCCATTCATTCAACACAAATACCGAAAAAAGTCAGTAGCTGGCACTTTAATCACACAGTCAATGTTTCGTTTTATAACCAAAATACGAATGTCACAACCTGAAACAGTGTGTGGCTGCCTAAACACAAGTTATGAGGCAGAATGCTTACCTGGGCGAGGTGAGTTGGCTGCCTTTAAGATCACATAGGCGATCTGGAAAACCTGGAAACCACAGAGAGGATAGAACTAATGAGATTTTGGACATTTATGAATCATTTTGGATCATCACTGTTACTGTTAATGTCACTGTTTCACCCATAAAATGCAGCAGAGACTGCAGAAAGCACCCAGAGTGGAAACAATGGTAAATATGAGGACTTCATACGCTGTGTTTATTATCTTATTTTCATCTACATATTTAAATGATTCGTGTTTTTCCATCAACGCCAAAATGATCAGATTGTTTTTTTAATACACCACAATCATCTTCATTCAGACTGACATTCCTTCAGTTTGGTCACCAACTAGACGGTAGGGCTGCAATTAATGGTTATTTACATTATCAATTAATGTGTCGACCATTTTCTCAATTAAGCAATTAGTTGTTTGGTCCTTAAAATGTCAAAAAATTGTTGACCACTGTCTCCCAAACCAGAAGATAGCGTCTGCAAGTCAAAGATATTTACTTTACTGTCAAAGACTAAATGAACTGGAAAAATTCACACAAGATGAATTTAAAGATTTTTGACATTTTTTCTTTAGAAAATGATCCAAAATAATTTACAGATTATCAAAATAGTGGCGATTAATTTATTAGTTGACAACTAATCGATTATTTGACTAATCGCTGCAGCTCGACTAGACAGACAGACTGGATGTAGGTCAAATACTGACTCCCTGTCTCTCTTCACCACCCCGTCTTTCACCCCGTCCTTTCTCTCTGTGAGTCTATCTCTCTTTCTTCTCGTGATGTGGGAAGCAGTGTCACATTGCAGCAATTAGAATAGGGAGAAAGCTACCAAGTGTGTGTGTGTGAGAAAGTGTATTTCAGGGTAACCTTATAGCAGTCATTCAAACCCACTACAAAGAGTCAATGTTACCTGTATTCACACTGAGGACGGGGTGGTGTGTCTTTATGTGTGTGTGTGTGTGTGTGTGTGTGTGTGTGTGTGTGTGTGTGTGTGTGTGTGTAAGAGAGCTCTCAGCAGTAGCTTGTAATATGGTGACAGCTTTGGGACAGCTAGGCAGCTCCAGCAGCTAAACATAGATGAACACAGCTAACTAATGCAGTGTGTGTGTATGTGTGTGGGGTTGCAGTGTGTCATATTCTGTTTTGATCAAATGCGGATCAGACGGGGGATTTTTATTTTTATTTTTTATTTTATTTTTTGCCTCAAAAGCTCAACACAGCATCAACAAATAAACACACCAGTAACTGTCCTCCAAGAAATCACACGGCTGCTAAATAAATGTTTATCTTCCATCCGTGACGCTTCACGTCGGGTTGGTACATTCACGGCGAGTTCGCGTCATGAACAGATCATAAGCTTTCAGTATAAAATTTAATTGGCTCTTTTCTCTCAATCTGATTTCTATTTATTTATTTTATTTCTTGTAGTGTAGCCTGTTTTTGGCAATTTTGAGTTTAAACCAGCTCAAACCAGCAGGATGTCTGCAAGTTTCATCAGGTTACACTTGAGACCTTGTTAATGGAAGTTAGAATGAGGCAAACAAAGCGTTATCTCACTCGATATAAAAGGCATACTATGGTAAATAAATGAATAAAAGAACATTTAAATCTCTAAAACTTAATTTGCATAATAATACAGGATTATTACTGTGGCAAAGACTTTTCAAGTCCAGCCTTGGTCGTCTCCCTTTTACGATTAAATTTAAATTCCCTTTTTGTAGTCAAAAATAATGTGAAAGTTCTTTTTTTTAAATCTATTATTAATATTTTTATTATTAAATTAATCTTTGGAGATATATCAGAAATGCTCCTTAAGCCTTCAGCCTGAAGTGGGTGTGTTATTATATGTTTAAGACTGACAACTGAGCTGACGGGCACAATGTCAATAAACTCGTGCTAATAACTAAAGCTTATAAGTTGTTGCAAACGCAGCTAAAACGCCTCCTGTGTAAACCCGCCACGAGGCTGTGTCTGCGTGGCTGTGACAGTCATCATCAGCTATCACTTTATGCCGATCAACAGAGTGTAAAATGACTTGATTGGTGAAGGTATATGCAAAGAAGTTCTCTGTCTGCACAGGGAAAAAAAAAAAGACTAATTAGTGCACAAACTCAGGGTGCCGTCATAACAGCAACAAAGGATCAAAGATTAATTTCTCTCTTTGGAGCATTGGTTTTCATCTCAAAGGAGAACACAAAGGAGATCTGCATGTTCTAAAAAAAATTTAGTTGGACTTTAAAGTGGTGAAGTTAAAGCATGAAACAATCAGTGACTCATTTATCCCCCAGATGACATGATGTAGACTCTTATCTGCACTGATGAATAATTCTGTGGTTCTGAAACAAACAACCGACTGAACTTGCTTATTTTTATATGCACATAACTTCAGATAGAAGTGTGACATTGCAGAGGAGTGGAGGCAAGTTATTCACCAAGTCTATAAAGGCTACAGATTTGCGTACATCTCCAGATTTGACGAGGTTCTCCTATTTTTACACAATAAATTTGAATCCTCCAACGATACAAAATCATTTTCACATGTTTTCACTGCAGGAATCTTACATATTTGACAGTAAATGATGATGGATAGGCCAAGAAATGGCTTTTGGCAGATATTTGAGCACAAAGGCCAAGTGAGCACTTAAAATGTTTATTTAAATGCCCAGTCACCCCCTTTAAGCCCTGTGTCCAGCCTGCCTACTATTAAACGGGCTGTGAAGAATCCATTTTGTCTCTGTGTGATTTGGACACACAGTGACAGCGGTTTTACTGAACAGCTGGTGTTTACGGGCCATTCACATGGAAACACGTTAAAATCTCTCTGGTCTGATAAACTGGCATCAAAATTCCAGTTTGGACTTCAGTTAATTACAGCGAGATTTGCACACAAAGGTGCAAAAGACTGATGAGAAACAAAGTGGAATAAGAAGAAAGAATGATTAATGTTTTGTGATTAATTTAATCATAAAAACACAGAAAGACGTGGACGCACACAGTTGGATATGTCATCAGACGAAGTGTTAACATCTCGCTGGACTAATAAAGTAACTTTTGGCCCAGTTTGAAATAGTGTGAATCATCAAGCATCCATGGCTGCCAAAACTTAGTGCAGGCAAACAAGCGGAAGTTATTCACCACAGTCACAAAGTCATCTCATGCTGGGATCGTTCTGCTTTTCTACTTAGCTGCCACTAAAAACAATTTGTGGAGATGTTTTTGAATGCTGCAGCATTTTGAATGACAGTTTCCAGGCAGCTCTGCAGCAAATAAATTAAAAGGGAGTTCAGCATTTAACAGGAGAAATAATAAATATTTTTTAAAAACTACAAATTATCGTGTTTTCACATTGGCTTAAAAGAGTGGAGAGGCTACAGTGGAGTGCAGGATATAAAGATAACGGCCTCTGGATGACAGTCTGGTGTCTAACAGCCAATTGAAATCCATTCTCTTTAAGTTCATCTCTGTCTGAACTGCCAAAAACACACTTGCACACAAATAAAACACCCGAATACACAAACAAGCTTGCCCACAGACTTGGTCATAATTTGGCCTTAAGCTTTTTAAATAGGCTTCAGTGTGCATAACACACCAGATGCTGCAATCTCTCCCACATTCTTGCTTTGGCTGAAGCTACTGTCAAACATAGATGAACAAAGTTTCATTGGGTACAGCAGATGTTTAATTTAGGCCCTCTCTGTTATGAATAAAGATATTCTTCTGGTGTTAAAAGTCCTTACCGCTTATTCTTTCGTTTCTAATTTTCATATAAAGTAAAAAGTTAAGAAAAAGTTCTCATTTAGTCAGTCGTTAGGCCATGTTTGAGTTATGTCTCTGATGACCATTTTCAGGAAATACAGCTCATCAGACCCAGAGCACAAAGATACATAACTCAAGAACAGACTCATGGAGCGCGGAGTGGGAATGACAGGAGCAGCATTTACCTGATTATAAGTAAATTATTTATGTTAGAGAACACACAGTGAAACATAATGAACGTATGCAGGGAAAAGATTATTTCAAATTGCATGTGAACAAGTTCCTGGTAAACTCAAGGTAGTCATTTCCCATGTGACATTTATGCACTCGTGGTAGTCTTTGAGAGTGTTTGTGCGCGCCTGCATGTCGAGGTATTTAAGAGCTGCGAATAATGAAAGGACTTTGACTGACAGCTTCTTTCAGGATCCAATCCCTCTGCCACGTCGTCCTCCCGCCCCCCAAAAAGCTAATATGATTTGACCACATCGAACAAAGTATCCATCAATCAAACTGGCCGATGGATTCCCATAGTAACTGCAATTTAAATGACTCCCGTCTGAAGCTGACGAAAGATCGCTGCTACGGGGAGACCCAATACTCCCAATACTAGTAATTTCTTGATCTATATGCATACTAATAGCTAAGACTATGGCAACACCAGACTGCACACATTGCTGATAAACTTTTAGTTTGACACGGAAGTGAAAAAGAAAATGTTTAGACCTCAAAAAAATGACCAGAACTTAGAAACTCAGTGCCCATGAAGTGGTTCTCTGGAGAGGACTCGTACTTTGATTGTCAAGTCAGATGGATCTACATGCAAAATTACAATTCAAGAATTCATTGAAAAGTGATGAAGAACATCATCAACCCTCTCTCTCTTTCACACACGCACACACACACTAACACACACGGACCCTCAGCTCCCACTCTTTCTCATTATTTAGTCGTTCTATCCAGAGAGAGGAGGCTGAACAATAACAAGAGAGGAAATGAGGGTTGTGATGTCACAGGCGATGACCAGGCACACACACACACACACACACACACACACACACACACACCTGCTCCCAACCCACTGTCATTTTCTGAGTGAGATGAGTGAGGGCGCAGGGGAAATTCAGAGCACTGGAGAGTAAATAGCTTTCCGTTGGACTGATCGGCACTCACACGTATGTACCCATTGAAGAATGCACATGTTCACACATACACACACCGGCATTCATGATATTGCATATACAGTACAGTCAATCACCGCAAATCAAACGTGGTTGAAATGAAATTATAAAGATGACGTCTTTAATAAAATCTATATATAAATATATCTGCAGAAAGCACCCTATAGAGGAGGTCAGGGTGGATGGATGAGAGACACAACCATGACCACAGCTGTTCCACGACCTTGTAACCATGGTGCTCTTTGTATGGCACAATGAATGTATATTAAGAGATGCTGAATATAAGCTTTTTAATTCCATTGTACTTGGAGATAATTGGGTCTTATCATCTTATAATGGTGTCTAAAGTGTCTTGTATTATGCATATTACCACTGAGGTACCACTGTCGGTGCTCCACATGTTTTCAAAATGGACTCAGCACAACTGAGGACCAAGGTTCAAGTGGACCAAGGTCCAAGTGGACGAAATCTTGACTTGAGCAGTACATAAAGACACGTTTCTCCATCCCTCATCTCAGAGTCATACACTATAGGTGACTTTTCACTTGCTTTAAACAGTAAACTTTGTAAGTTATTATCCTAAACTGAAGATTCTTGAAATAGCAATTACGGCAGCGGACAATAAGAGAGGGGCGTTTAGTCGAATGAAAACCTTGATGGACAGCTTTTTACTGAAAAGAATACACGTAACACAACGTGTGTGGACACCTCAAACACAGCCATTATATGAGGATGCCTGTTAACGCTGCATCAGCCCGGTGGGTGGTCACTGAGAAGAAAGTACACTGGTATTAAAAAGCTTTTAAAGAAGCTGTTTGTGACAAATGGAGCAAGAGGGACATTTTTTTTTCCATTCTTTCATTCTTCAGGTTTTTCTTTAACCACCCGTCAGTGATTATTTCATTCAGCTGCTGTACATCTCAATGTAAGTTTGAGCAACGTGAGTGTGTGTGTGTCAGTCTCCTGCACACACTAATATTAAGTTCAGAAATGAGTGATTGAGAAAGTGTGTATGTGGCCACGTAACTCCAGTGAGAGGTGTGAAAATGTGTAGATCTGGGGCGTGTGTGTGGGGGGGGTGGGACTCCATTTAGGAATGTATATACAGTCAGCTACACCAGAGTGGTGAAAGGTGTGATTGATGGGCCTGAAGCCATTAATGTGTCAAGATGGCTGCTGCTCCACCTCCTGTCCAGAGATAATTATATTCCTCGTATGTGATGGCGAAAAGAAAAATATATGTACATAAAGCTTCCCTCAGTCTGGCCTCTTACATTACTCTCTCTCTGCCTCTAAATTCAATTTTAATAATAGGAGACTGACCTGTAATATTCAAATATTCACCTGTTATATTAGTATTCAAATCTCAAAGGCAGAATTGAAAGCCTTATTTGTTTTATTATAATTTTGTCTTGTTTTGTTTACTCCAGTGCATTGCACTGACTGCTAATGTCTGTGACATCCAACATGTCTGATTGCCAGTGAGCTGCTTTGACTGTGTTTAACTTATTAACACAGTATGGATGGATTATAATATGGAAAGACATCTTAATATTCTGGGAGATTCTGCTCACACAGGGGGAAAAATGTTGAGTCACTTCACATTTGCTTGCTGGTTTGTCATTTTAAGGAGCTTCTCCCGGTGCCTCGACAATGTAGAGAGAAAGTGAGGGAAAGTTTCAATGTTAGAATATTGGATTCAGGTTTGTGGTTTAAACTTTTAGGTAATATTAAGTGATATACTTATTTTGAGACATCTGAAGTGCTTGGCTACAATTTGCCATCTTTGTTAGCCTTGATGAACTCTCTTCACTGTCTCTTCACTGTTGCTTCATATCCTGTTTATTTATGTAGCTGGATTTAGTGTTATCATGGCCTCATGTTTTCATTTCTCTGTATGTCTCTTCCATTATCCCTCATTGTTGTTTCATCTTCAGTTTTTTTTCTCCAAATTCGTTTTATAACTCTCCACTGTTTTGATAAATCTAAGCCATCTCTGCAGTGCATTGTGAACAGAGATGGAAAAGATAGGAGAGCAACAAAGTTCTTGACCCAGATTCGATCTCACAACGCTCCACACAACATTAAAGTATGAATTTCAGTCCACTGACAAAAATGCACCTAAAACTGACAAAATAGCCAAATGTGAATGGCACATTCAGCTTAAGCAATATGATTTATATGAGGTGACTCAGTAGTTACTGCTAATTTGTTAAATTGGTGATTCTTTGCTTTCATATCATGGCATTTCTGTCTACAATATTGGCTTCTAAATTGAATCTGTTTTTAACATTTTGATGGCTTCTCTTAATGGGCTGAGGCCTTCGCATGAACTAAAGTCTCTCAGCCTCATTAGATTTATTCTCATGACATCTAAATAATTATAATCCGGCAGTCTAATCTGTTTAATCACGCTTCTAAACGAAACTTGATGTCCTAAATCATCCCATGCCAGTACACAGCCCCTCCATCATCAAGATTGCTGCCAAGCTTTCCAAATCAAAAATGGAAACCCAATTATTTAAAGAGTGACACCCATACTTATGAAATGATTGATAGCAAAGTTGGTTAATAACTAATTCCAGCGCTGCTGAAATAATAGCTTAATTTCCTTGGATGATAAAGCACGAGACGACGAGACACATCCTTTGAAAAGCTGCACATTGTACCTTTACATGATGAACTAATTGCTCTAATTGTATATACAGTGAAATTTGAGATGACAACATGCTCGGTTTGTGTAAATCTGAGATGACGGTGGTTATCGAGCAGCACACCAACAGAGAAAAGCAACATGACCAAAAATAACATCTTTTATCTTATTAGTCTTGTGAAATCTTGCTATAGAAATGTGATAATAACCAATGGAAGTTTGCTTGATGCGATGGTGCTTGGATCCAAATATTCAACGATTTGGATTTTCATTTGTTGTGTAGTAGTTGTTTTCAGTTTTGGGATTTGCATATTCGGACAGATATGTACCGCTTGGCCTGCCGCTTTCTTTTTCAGACAGACACATAAAGGCTGCATTTGCCTGCTCTTCTCACTTTCTATATCAGAATGTTTTATAAAGTCAAACCCCAAGAAAAACACAACTCACGTTTTCATCATGACAAGAGTCCAAATGTATGTCCACTTCCAAGTTGTCAAAGTTAAAACTTTACAAATAATTTTTGGCTACAGCCCAAACCATATCATTACATTATCACTGTATTATCTCACAGAAGGTCCTGGGTTCAAATCCACCAGCCATCTGCTGGATTTTTTTTCTCCCGATTGTGTCACAAATTACCATATGGAGCATGTTTTTATTAGTTTGCTCTGACACAAAATATTAACTCCATGAATGAAAAGAATGGTGTTGCAGCAACTTTCTGAATTTCAAGTTGTTTAATACACACACACAGACTAAAACTGCACAACAACTTAATTTGAATTATGATGTTTCTGATGCTGCTAAATGAGCCTTAATAAATGGAACAGGGTTTGTAGTTTGACTCTTCGCAGAGAGTGGAGGCTGTGGTCAGGTTTGATTCATGGCAGTCACAGCGGATTCCAATTATGACGAGTCACCATTAAAATCCTTTGCGGCCAACATAAATCCGAGCCGACCACAGCTGTCATTGTTTGTGAAGAAGGCCTTCCATACAGGCACCTTTCAGTGCTGCAGAGAGTGAGTGTTTGAAACTCAGACCAGACAAATTTCAAAAAGTTTGGGGAAGTCAATACAATATCCTCAAGTATGTTATTACAAGTACAACCTACCTGTTTCAGGTCCAGTGTGATTGTCACGTAGTGGTACTCCATTCCATTCTTGATGGAGGGACTCTGCCACCAACGGTTGGTGCCGTCTATGGCATATTCGATGGGATGACGCTCTGTTACAGACAAACGAACACCACACAGAGTAAGAGAGAGAGAGAGAGATGGCATGCCAGTTATCCTATTCAAATTTTAAATATCTAAAACATTTAGTCTTGAACCCAGCATTGTTCTGAAGGGAAAATGTCCCTCTCCACTTTTTTTCTGAAATTATGGCAATTCAACCATTCAAGGCCAAATATTCAAAGTCACATTTTTCTACCTTGTAAAAGAAATAAAAATGCATTTACCTTCAATTTCAGGTGATTTTATTTCACTTCTAAATCCAAAAAATGTCACCCTATTTCCACAATCTAATCGTGGCTGTTTTACTAGTCCACACAATAGTTTTAATGGAACAGGCTGGTATTAATTTATTATATATAAAAGGTCACTATTTTATTCTATGCGCGCTGTGTGTGGGGGATTGTTTGGGTGTTTATCTGTGTGGCAGAGTATTTTTAAGTGAAGATGTGGTGTTTCAGGTTGATTTGCAGCTGTCAGTCACTGGGCTACTTGTGTGTGACATTTCTGTTAAAAACCATGGAAACTATCACTAGCAGAGTAGAAGGTGCTATATATCTGTTATCTGCTATAACAGCTTCCTTCCTCGCCCCTCTTTTTTGAGTCTTACTTACCCGTGAGGCTGAGAAAGAAAACAAAGTACAGATTTCTTACACTGCAGGTGAATAAAGACTGTCCAAAATACTGAAAGCCTATAAAAAGAGGTAATTCATAAGTTAGTCTGTCTGTCAGAAATCTGTCATGCAAATGTAAATTGGAAAGGAACAATTCAACATTTTTGGAAATACCTACTAGAGGAAATATACAGTACAGTCGTATATCTGTCCATTAAATATGAAGCTAGGTCTTGGAAACAGCGGCTAACAGCTCGTCTGGCTCTGTCCAAAAGTAAAAACGACAGGTTATGGTTTATGAGTTGAGCTATTTCTTGGAGTGGTGACAACAAGACTCAGTCATCACGCTGGCCAAGAAATGGTGCACATAACTCATAGCTTTCTACACTTTGCTTTTTGTACGGATGTACTGGATTAAAGATTAATTATTGAGCTTTGAAGCTCCTGGTAGGCAGACTCTGAGACTCTTAGACTATGCTAAGTTCTATGCTCTTTTATTTGTCGCTTCATTCTTTTCAAACCTTTCTTCTCTCATTTCTCATTCCATTTCTCCAGCTGCACATCCAATCATTGTTTTTCTCCCATCCTGATTGACTAGCTGTCTGTCTGATAAGCTAACCAACCCAAGCTGCTGCAAGCATAGTCTAATTAATACTCACTAGCTGGCTGATGATTGTTACGTGGTCAGATGACTGGCTAATCACTGGTTACTAGCTGAATGACGGACTGCTTCACTGACTTACTGATTGCTCGTATGACTTGTATGGCTCAGCCATTAACTGCTTCATTGATTGACTAAACATCTGATTGTCTAGTTAGCAGTTTGAATTATGATCACAGGCTAATTCTGTATTGTCGTCTTGTCATGTTGCGATTGATTCCTCCGTTCATTTGGTAATTATCACTTCAGACAAAATGATTGGTTAACATCTGGCCAATCGGGCTCTAATTAACTAATCTAGCATGATGAATTATTGTAATCATCAAGCCTTGTGTGTGTGTGTGTGTGTGCGTGTGTGAATATTTCTTACCGAATGGCTTTGTACTCTTTTGGTTGCAGGTTCGACACTGAGGGTTTCTAACAGGCTGCCCTGGTACATGTTCCACCAGCTTACAGAACATCTCCGGACCCGTTGAACCACAGGTAGCATTAGCTGTTATATCTGCCATAGAGGCCAGGTTCAACACAGCGGGGAACAGCCCTGCAAAAAAAACACACAGGCAATTACATAAAGGAAGAGACGATGATACATGAACTGCTGTATTATTAGTACTGACGTCTGTTAGACGTATAAATGCAGCTTTTCTCTCTGGAAGCAAACAAAAAGGATGTTAAAGGTCTGAAATCTGGGAAAACATACGCAGAGGAAGTTTATATCAATCTTCTCTTTTGGCTTCAAGTTTGACAACAACATTTCCAAAAATCATACAACTTTACGACTTACTGAGGTCGCATCCTTATATGGTACGATATTGCCAGCTGTGTTTGTGCATAAGAATGCCAGAATAAACAGCCGAGCTTTCCCTAACACTGTAAGACTTTTTTACAAAGCACCTCAGCCTAACGAACAGAAGCTTTGCTGCCATTTTTGGACACGCTGACGCTGCTTCCGACCTCTCATCGTCTGCTCTCTGTGTCGAAATTTCGCTGTGGGTGGGAATCAAGGAGCTTAAACATTCGTCGCTGTTCATGTACTTGCATTATTGTACAATTATATCAGTGGTGTAAAGTTTAGTGCAACTGTTTTTATTAGTTATTCTGACAGGGTGGGATGACACAATCACAAGGCCGACTCCTTTCAGAGCAGCTCAAATGATGTGTTAAATTTCCGACGTTCATTTCAGTAGGAGTCATTAAGAACATCCAACACGTCCTGCTTTGCATGCAGGTTTTGTTTTTCAAATCATTAAAACAATGTCGGTTGCTCGGTGTAGTCTTCTCGCGACTGTATGTCTGTTGAGCTGAGGTTTTGAGTAATTAGCATGGATCATGAGGGGGAGGGCAGGTTTTTTTAGACCGTCCAAGTTCGTTAATCTGGGTTTATTTTCGGTGCAGTCTGATGCAGTTAACATCATTTACCCCCCACAGATAGCGGGAGCTCTATCCACTTTATCTTTGGATAAAAGAAGCATACACAGAACATTTTTTTGGCTTGTTTTCAAACTGTGCAGACTTTGGGTAGTGTAATGCTACTACATCAAAGGACTATTCATTTGCATTATGTTGCTCAAGCAAATTTTTTTTTCATTCCTGTCTGTGGATATTTTTCACTGCCGGAACAGAGTGTAAACCTGGAGCGAACATATATTATGGAAAACAGAAAGATACATATTTTTTCCAGGATATTGTTGGAAGCCATCAATAAAGTTATACTATGCAAACATTACTTTTTTTCCCTCCCTTGTGCCCTCATGGTTAGTCTGGAATTAAACAAAAAACAAATCTCCTAGAAGGCATGAAAGTGGAGCTCCAGATCTCAAAATCTCCATAAGAAAACTACTCAATTATATTAAACTCTTCGAGCCATAAGACTGCAGCTGAAGGGAGTTTGCTCCAACTATGAGGGACTCACTAATGTAGTAAACATGGGGAGAACCTCCTACCATCTCCCACCATCCTGGGAAAACCTTATTTTCTAACTCACAATGGCTGTACTTGCTATTAGGATGACAACTTTCATCATTTTCCACTTGTGTTTCTCAATCAATCAAATTACCTTTAACATGAGAAGCTAACAAAAACTGGGATTTATTGAGCTCAAATCGTGCAGAACGTTATTGGACCATAATCTGCAGATGCTCAAGTTCAAATTGACACCAACGTCAAAAGCCAAAATGTAGCCTTCAACGGGGCAGGTAATCCTCGTGGCCTCATGGTTGCTGATCACTGGCAGTTCCTACTGGTCGGCATAAAAAGAGCAGTCAGAGGCCAATCACAAAGACAAATTTCCAGCCATGGCCGAATGTATAATTGTACACCACCTCTGTGTGGTGCACATGCATGCATACATAAAATGTCTGACTGCTAACAGCCACATGCTCCAAACAAGAATAAAGAAAACTGATCTCCTCATGAGAGCTCTAGATAAACTGATCATTATTTACATCCACATGTCATCACCACATAAATGCACCATGACAATAGTTTTTTTTTTTTTCGAGGCGTGTGTGTGTCTGTGTCATTCCCATAGTAAAAGCACATTAGTCTCAGAGTTAATGGAAAGCTTGTTGGACTTAAAGTACTGGAATTCTCAACATACTGCTCACATGGTTCACATTTCCTGTCTGGAAAACACATGCACGTACCATGTGTTATGTCACATCTCCTGGTCCTGGTTTAAGGTCAGCAGCTTTCATAGTTAAACAACATTCGGACTGATGTACAAACATAAACACGGAGGCATATACATGTACAGTAAATGTACACAAAGGAGACGAGACAGGAAGAGAAGATCTGATGGGAAGAGAGACATGCGGACAAGAAGCACTTGTGAAAATGTGTGTGTGTGTGTGTGTGTTCAGACGAGTCCAGCTGTTTGGCCAGGTGTCAACACTGATGAACTGTGAAGAACATCTGAGATACCCAAAGTCTCTCTCACACATGTGTACACATTCTCACTCAAATACTCACCGCATATCGTATGCACACACACACACACACACACTTCCAAACCTCTTAGTGATAATATCTGGAAATCCACACCACTGAGGAAGCCCAGATTTCCATAACATCGCTTCCATAAAGGAAAAGTTCTCACTGTGTAACGATATGTAGCAATTCTACTTACTGTTATGTCTAACTAAATTAACACCAAATTCTGCAGCCCTGTGCAGCTTTTAGCATTTTTTTTAGCTCCTTATTTTGTTAAATTTACTTCCAAACGCTTCTTAATTAAACAGTGTAAGAGTACACTACAAATCCAGCATGTAATGACAGACTAAAGACATGTGCAGTGGCAGTAACACACAGATCACAGAGACTTTAAAACTCTGAGTGCTCGATTGCCACAACGTGCCTCAAGAATCGCACTCCTCCTCTGAGTGGTAACTAAGTCGAATCTGAACACACAGATAGGACACACAGATTTTTAGACTCACAGTGACGCACCCTTTCTGGGGACATCAGAGTCTCCTGATAACTCAAGACCCTTTCTGAGAAACATCATGTTTTTAAGCTGTCTTCGGTATCAAATTGAAGCGGTGATGGCTGTTGGTGCACTGTAAACAAGAACTGTCACCAGCTAAATCCTCATACTTTATACTTTTATGGTGCCACATTGACAAAATGTAAACAAATACAGACTAAAAATAGCAACTTGTTTCCAGGGGGGACATCTGAGCTGTCAAAATTCACTTAATGCAGCTTTAAGAACATACATAACACACTGATTAAGTGTTTTCTGTTTATGTGTTGCACACATGTTCACATACAATACAAATAAGGCTACAGTCACACATAAACCACAATAATCTTTATCTTAAAATCAAATAGTCTAATCGAAAGAACTCTTTCTGTCCCTGAGCATGAGCACTATAATGATAATAAAGCTGCTTTTATTCGTGTCGTATCAATCATCTTTTCAGCTCCATCTTTTCACTGTGGAACAGTTTTTGGATGCCTCAAGATTTTAAGTCTGATATTTGGACCACACATCTCAAAGACTCCAGTCAGTGGAGATCAGGTTGAATTGTTCATTTTATTCCCAATTTGAACAACGACAGCGGGCAAAAGATAACGCTCTAAAGGAAAGCATGCGTGTACCATACATAATAATGCCCACTGGGATCTGTTCGACCATTCAGCCATCACAAGAGCAAAAAAGAGTGTGTACCATGTTGTTGTCATGCCGCCAACACAAGAAATCCTGTAACCAGACTTAAGACCTTAATACAAGATCAAAACAGTGGCTTTGATTAACATATTTTTCGTAGTCCTTCATCACACCATTACTAACTGCAGCCTCCTGCCTCTGCCAGGAGGTCAAGCCAACATCCTGCTTATTCCTGGGTCTTGATCCACAACCTGGACGAGTCTCCAACCAGATTCAAATGTGTGTGGGAAACTGTGCGATCTCTAATAGTGTCATTTTTACCTTGATTTGTGACCGTTAATAAATTGAGCTTCATATCAGTTCAGCGTGTCTGATTTACACAATCACACAGGATTCAAACTTAATTTGTTCCAAGTGTAACCACATGTTTTGGTTCGCACCAGTTCCATCTCATTTCAAGATGGCTGAGAGATTTCAGACTTCACAAGTTTAACACACATTTCATTTCCTGAAACATCGTCAACAGGACTTGGCTCTAGTGATGACAATGTATGTCTGCCAGACCACAACTTCACGTCAAGACTGACATATCTAACGATGAGGTTTGTGCAGACATTCATGGCAGTCCAGAGGACGTTGGTAATCCGACGTTTTGGTTGATATTTTTTTGGTTTTCAGTAAAATGTCTCAAGAACTATTGGATAAATCTGCGAGGGATTGAGGGAATATAAAGGAAAGAGAGCAGCAATAAGGAGAAGTCCGGTGAATAATAAAAAGTTATTTTCTGCTTGTTTCACAGCGCTTACGCTCATCCCAAATAATCGCACCCAAACCGCTGCACAACCCTGCAGCTTATTCGCCACAATGCCCGATTCGGTCTGAATACGGCCTAAGCGTTTTCACTCAGACTCCTTCCTACCATCTGAATAATTTCTTGGGAGAATCTGATCTTGTGTATGACTCCGACTTTGGCTAAAGATAACACATTTTCTCTCTTTTGCCTTTTATGTTGAACAATAGCGTGAGATAACGGCAGAGAAACGGAGAGGGCTGCCTAAAGACAGATTCAGGTTCAGATTTCAGATTCACTGAATGACAAGGACACAATGACTGTCTGCCTACGGCTCTATGGCTACCATACACACACACACACACACATCTACTCAGGTTCATCACCTTCCATTCTTCTCTCTCTGCTCTGATAACCATGGTAACCTGTCTGTCTGTGTGTCTGTCTGTCTGTCTGTTGGCCTCTCTATCCTGCGTATACGCTCTGTTAACCAGATGTCTCAGAGGATTTACTGCCATACAGCCTCTAAATTATAATACTGTCAAAAATTATGAGTGCACCCAATGACAGCCGGGCAATGTCATCGCCGAAGAAGTTGTTCAACACCCCAACGCTGAAAACATGATGGCAACATACCTGAGAAAGTTTTGTTGAGGTGAAGATATAGTGTGTGTTTTCCAAGGATTAAAGGCTGCTGAGGCATCATATCTAAATTACTACAGACTGTCTTTTAAAATACATCAATATTTAAGGGGAAGACCATGCTGGGAGGGTCAACCTTGGTTCACTGAGTTGGTTGGTTTGGTGCTCTCTGTCAGCGCATGGACAGCGTGTGGGTGACATCACCCACATGTTTCTGGAGAGCCGTCATGAAGCTCGCGGACGTGGATCATCTGTGGACCTGAGGCACGCTGAATGACGCCTGGGTGCTCAAACATGCCACCTGTAACGGCAACCACTCGTCAATTAGAGCGGCCGCGCTGTTCATTACGCATGAATTGAAGTTGTCATGAACGGGGAAATTAACCATTGAGACTGACTTGTTCTGTAGCCGGCCCCAAGTGGCTGCTTGAGGAACTGCAGTTTGGCATTGAGCTCGCTTCGCAGTCACAGAGGTTGTCAGGTGATAAGCTAAACCATCTCTATGGCAACTAGGCAAACTCCATCTGCTGATGGGAAATGTGGCTGGAAACTCAGAAACAGACGACGTGTGAGTCTCCCTCCTGTGTTTGCACGTTTATGTGACATGTAACACATGTCATATGCTTCTCATCAGCGTGGTAAGAGGACAATAAGATATCAATATGGAAGTTAAATCTCCACTTAAAGGGAAAATGTCCAGATATGAGTGAATTTCCACAAGATTCAGGGTGGCAGCTAATTCTTTTTATCATATAAAGGCTTCTTATTACATTATGAATAAAACTTTATTTGCTTTTTCTGTTATGGTAGATGATGACTCTGCACTGCCTGCCCCGCTGTGTATGTGTGTGCTTATGTGTGTATGTGTGATGGATGTGTTATTGTTGAGTTTTGAGGCTAGATGTATGCTTGATGGAATAAGAAGAAGGTTGAAAAAGACAGGATCATCTCTCTCTGGATCTCTCGCTCTCTATCTCTCCCTCCGTCCTGACTAGTTGGGGATGAGGGGGGGCAAAAAAAAAGGGAGAGAGCGAGAGATGGATAGAGAAAACGATAGAAAGATTGATGGAGATGGATGGAGGGATTCCCAGAGAAAGATAGAGTGTTGTTTAAAAGGGTCAGGGCCAGGAGAGGAATGAGGGATGAGACTGTGATAATCCTGTATATGTATACTCTCTCTCTAACACACACAGCCTTTACATAAAGATATCTACATAAACGAGTGTGTGCTTCAAAACACAGATGCAAACTAGTCAGACACACACGCAAACAAACATCTGTAAATATTAGTTATAAATATTAAGACAATGAATCTACAACCAGCATCTTGACTCTTACTGACCAATGAAAAGATGTTTTGTTCCATCATGTCTGTATGATAGAAGCAGGATGTCTTTGGGTGAATAATGTTTTGAGTTTTGCTCTGAAGCACAGACATCAGAGTCTGATGACTATTGCCCACATGAACCCATTTAAAATATGAAACAGTGATGGCTGTGTAAACATAGAATTTCATTTCTGGCCCTAAGTGTGTCTCATTACAGTGTCGTAAGCTAGTTTCTGAGAGTTTTTTCATCCTCCTGAAACAAAATTTGATATTTGGACGTACGCGGTGTTCATCAGAGTATTCATATCAGACACAATAGATACGTTGTTCTTTTTTCATATAGAGGTCCAAAATACAACCACACACACACACACACAAAGGTCTCATAGACATTCATCGGTCTTTGGTCCACTCTAAACTTGAACCAGACACCCTCTGATGCCCAAGCCTATCAGACCCTTGTGATGAAGATGTAATGGAGGCAGGATATTTTACAGTATAACAGTACACTTTATTGCCCAAACTGATAGCCCTAAATAGCTACACATAAAAAAACACAAATTTAACATAATTAATGGATCTAAATGATCTTTTTCTGCATTATGTCCTGTAAACATTTCACGTCGTTACATATCAGACAGCACCAGATATATCTGTGACAGACTAATATCCGCCTACCAATATATGCTCTAATACACACACACATCCCACCTTCAAATGTGTTTCCAGGCTAATACATCAAACAAACAATATGAACACTAATCAGTCCTGGGCTCATCCTCAGCTTTGTGAGGGCCTCTCCTGAAACTCATCTGCTTTGTTAGCTCAGATGAGCTCTAACCACCTGAAATATGATTTCTCTTCTACCTCTGAGCTTCACAAACAAGACAACACAGGAAATTAGATTTTAACAGCTAGGATAGGAGAAGAATTTGTCTCTACATTATGGCTTAATTACGTTGTTTTATCTGCCTATATCAAACTTCTAATGATAATTAACCATTTTCTTGACAATCTGCCTGTGTCTGACCATGACCACAGAAAACGTCTACTTTGGCTACATTATGTTGAGCTTGTTTGTCACCAGGGCAACAGTAAAAAGTTCTGAATCACACACAGAAATAGTTGTAAAGTGATCGTTTGTGTTTTTATCCCGAGGTCTTGCGATCGGAGCATAATTATCCTGTCATCTCGATACTGCGTATTAAATTAAAAATAAATAAATAAATCGTTTCTCAAGTCTTAATTTGGCAGCAAAGGGACAAAAATAATTTTCTGGCTCAAGATAACAAGAGAATTATCTCAAGATATTGAGATAACACAGTGCACGTAGAGCTCAAGTACAGTACAGCATTTTCCTGATAAAGAGTCTGATCACTGAGTGCGACTTCACCACAACAGTTCAAGACCTTAGTAAAATTATTTAGCAAAGTGTTTAATTAAATCATAATCTTTACAAAACAATGTTTTGTTATGGCGTGGCAGAGATAATCAAATCATGATAAGAGAAAAGTGGGTTTGGTTTAACAAGATAATTAAGTTGGAACACTAAATAAATTGGATTAATACAATTTGAACACCCAGGGCTGCCCCCAGCATCCAGCTGTACCATTTATTATTACATTAAATATATGAACACAATGTGTTCGGTTCTTTATAGGTAGTTTTATTCAGGTAATCTGAATTTAATCAGCTAATAAACACAAGGAGTAATTCCTCACCTGAAGATAGATATTCTTAAATATCTCCTAAAAGTGTCCTGACAAAGTTTTTTTCAGTGATTGAACGTCAAATCTGAATGTTTTTCTTGAGTGAAATGGACTCAGGCGTCACCTTGAAAACATCATAAATGAAAGGTTTAAATATAGCGTGTGATCAGTCTCAAACTATCAAATCAAAAACAGCAACACCTCGCCGCTGACTGTCCTGATTGCTGCCCGTCATAACATTTACTGATGACTGCAGCTCAGCAAAGCTCACGTCTAACACAGAGGTTTAATATTAACGTGTGCACGCACACACAGACACGCACGCGGCTGTCTTCCCATGTTGTTTCTATGGTAACATAGTTCGTGCTGACATGTTGGATAAATGACTGACTTGTCTAATAGATGGTAAATTACATTTGCTGAACATCGACGGGCTCTCTTCTGTTGTGTCACGTTCTGCTTTATATGTTACAAAGTGGTTACCACTGATGGTAACCAAATTTGACAGTTTCAAAAAGGGTACATCATCTGGGAATCATGAATGTCTAACGATTATGGCGACTCGCCCAATGGTTGTTGAGATATTTCAAAGTAGTGAGCTGACTAGCCTACATTGCTCTCTGCTGAGCCAAGGAAAGACCAGACGCACCACTCCTTGGTTTATACTTTACTCACTCTGGAGCTTTGTAGCTAATATACTACATAATGTGTAGCTTTTGTTGTAAGGCGATATTACATCTACAGACTTTTTTGTCATATAAAAAGGAGTTTTGTGAAACTGACACCCTTGAATGGGCCTCAGAAATGGTTTCAAAGATGTTGAAGGTTTTTAACATTTTCAGAGATATTACCCTCAAATGTCAGGCTGAGAAAAGACATGGACAGACTCTACTTGTCTGTGTGTATAGCTCCAGTAATGACACTGAACATTGACGTGGTGAGCGCTCTGATTCTTGAATTCCCGAAGCGTCCACACCACTACAGTATATGAATATGTACTTTTAGTTTGCATGTGCAGTGGGATAAAAGTTAGAAAAATGTGCATTAATCTATACTTCTGTTTCCCTGCCAGTATCTCCAGCTTTACATCTGTTGGCCGCTCTTCTATCATCCTCCAGGGGTTACAAGGGAAAGCTGTAATGAAAACTAAGTCAACATCCTGCTCTCTAAAGGACTTCCTGCTCTGGGAGTGTGTGTGTGTGTGTTCCCATAAGGAATGAAGCTCCAAAGGAAAACGCAAGCAGTCAGTCGGTCACACGGCTTTGAGAGGCAGCAATGAATGCCTTATTATACAAAGAAAATAAAGGCGGAAAGTGCCTGTAAAAGAAGAGAATGTGGACTGATGAGGAGGGTCAGGACATCGCCCCGTCTCATTTCCCTCATCTCTCAATTAAATTTCATTTCATTGACTTACACCAGCATGACAAGATCTCCGCTTCTCTCCCGTTATTGCTCAATCCCACATACCACACACACAGTCTGCTACCGGGCTGATCTTCGTGAATTGCTGTAATAATAATGCAATGAAGAGCGAAGCAGGCATACTGATGACAGCAAAGACTCTATGATCGCTTGTTATTATATCTTAATGTACATTATATTGACTACAACTACAAGCAATGTTCAGTCTGATTTGATTTGCACTGTTTTCATCTATAAGTCATGATAATCACTGTGATTAGTACTTTCAGTGTAAGAGCTCGCACACTACCAGTTACACTTTTCATATTCTCATACTGAAATCGGGCCCCATTTCGTGAAATTAGACCCAAATGTTGTCTTTTTCCAGATGGCCACACAGTCATCACAAAAAAAGAAGAGGGAGTGACATGCGGGCTTAAGTGCGTTTGTGTGTTTGTGTGTCTGTATGGTTGATCTTCGCAAATGCTGTCCTCTTCCAGACGCTCATAAAAGTCAGACTAAACAAGAAAACCACCAAGTTGTAGACAGTTAATCCCCCCACTTACACACACACAAACGCAGTTTCAATGAACTGACCGTGTCTGCTGGAGGCTACGGTGATCGCTGTGCTCCAGACTGAGGGGGGTGTCTCAGTCTAAACGGTCTCCCAGGAGGCCGACTGGTTCTCTCAGCACTTTTATTAATTTTGCAGACTACAATGTAGGCGGAATTACGACGTATACCATCTTACAGTGCAGGAACGTGGGAGGGCTTTGGCATCATATTATTGCCTTTATGTTCTCAAGTGAATAGTATTTCACAATCAAACCCTTCATTTGACAAATGGCTGTTTGCCAAGTCTCCTGTCCCCTTTTAACTGTCAAGCTTTGCAATCTGTGATCAGAACTGTCATCTAAAATTCAAAGTAATATTTCAAACAATGGGTGTTTGATTTAATAGAAGTACACAAAGCAGGCTTCTCATTTTTAAGCCAGCGACGTCAGTTTTGTCATGTAATACAGCCTCATTTGGATGCCTGACAAGAAGCAGAAAGGTGAAATATTTTTTTCTTTCAGATTCAAACAATGCAGTGCAATCTTTAACCAGAGAAAAGGCTTTGACAGTTTGCCAAATCATTTTAGAAAAACTTCCCCAAATTCACAGGAGCAGGTAAAAGCCACTACCCCAAATTGCTAACATTGTTGTAGAAATTGGCACCAGCCCCTGCACCCACACTGGTTTGCCGCTTCCATTCACCCTTTTTAACTTACCGCGTTATGCTGCAAACTCACTTTCATTCACGGATCTCACTGTATTTCACTCGGGAGCTGCTGAGTTATTTGCGCCACATAAATTTGGCATTACCAGGTCAGCCTGGTCCTATTATCAAACCGGTTTGAAAACCTGTTTTACATCAACCAAAGCTAACTCATGGCCTTAGGTTTCTGTTAGGGAGGTAGCAAACTTGCAACCAGGGATGCCTATGTTAAACATCTTATCTACTTCATTTAATCCAGCTCTTGAACTTTTGGTAAGGTGTAAAATATGACACAGGTCTACAAACATTTGAACTCTGGATATTGGATATCTCGATATCGATATCTACGCTCTTATTGCAGGTTCCCATGCACACATCAACAAAGCTTGGTCTGAGTGTTTTCTTGCTAAACTCTTTTTGGATGATCTCAGTTTGAACTATCTCATCTCAGTTACCCATTTGTGCTTCTCCTCTTTCTCTGTTTGCTGTGACACTCACCGGCGATGAAGAATATGGATGTAAAGTAAGTTTAAAACCTATTCACATCCATTAACCATGAACACTATCGGGATACTAATGCCAGACTTCAGGGAACTGAAAGCTGCACTGCATAAAAACTTAAACTTGGACATGAATTGTGAAAAAAAAAAGAAATCAAATAAAAATACAGGGAACACAGGGGCACGGAGAGGAAATGTTTATGCGCAATAACTCCTGGATAAGTGGTCGAAGTGATTTAGCTAAGCTCAGACCAGCCAGCAGTAAATCTATCCTGCAATGGACCAACTGCTCCCTCACGCAGACGCACACACCCGGTCCATACCTGATGAGGCAGTGATGAGGACCTTGTTAAATCATCCACAAGCACCTCGGTGACACCACTGTGCGAGTGTGTGTGTGTGTGTGTGTGGGGAGATGTATGATTTAAGTAGAAACTCATCGATGCTAGCCTTGGTTAGTACTTACAGTCCAGCATACAGCCAAGGCCACTACAAACACACACACACGCTGTCTAGGGGATATGGAGGATATGTTGGTGTTGGTAATGAAAACATGCCAGTGAGTAGATTTACAGGAGAGAGCAACTTGACCTCTGGCCCCAGAGAGATTTATCACTGGAAGAGGATCTAATCTTCTCATAGCTACAAACACTACGTTCTGCTCACAGCCGCAACAACAGTACAGAAGAGAAGAGAATAGAAGAGAACAGCAAACGACAGATTTTCCTGAATTAGTTTGGACATTTATCTTTAGCTCAGCGATTATTCCTCCTCACACTGCTGACTGCTCCCTCTCTAAGTCCGAAGCACTTCCCGGAGACAAAGTCAGGGTTCAGTGACTGCTCAGGCTTTTACAGCATGTGTGTGACATTTAAGTTCAAGTAAAGCCAAATGCTAAAAACAACTCGACCACACGGAAGCTTCTTTCAACACCTACATGTACAAAACAGGGGTCACAAAAGTGGCCTTTGCAGAAATGACTGCATAGTTGCACAGTGGCAATTCACTTTAATGGGTATGATTCAGAGGGAGTTCACTTTTTTAGCACTGGGGGGGGGGGAATTGAAGTTCCAGATGCTAACTGAACATGAAATTTAATCATTCATTTAATCATTTAAAAAGACAAAATAATCAGCTTAAATTGACATACTACAAATAAACAAATGAAGATACTTATGCGTAAAGCTTTGATTACAATTAAACATGAAGACCACCACGAATTTAAACTTAAACGACTTTTATGATTATGAGTGACTATGGCTGTAAAACATCCATATAATACGACAGTCTCTCTCACTTATGTGTGTCTGACATCACGATTAACTGCCTTATAAAAATATTCAATATGTCAAGTAATGTCAGATTTTTATGAGCAAAAAAAAAGTGATTTTGTTGGAATAAATGCTTATCAAATTACCTTTTTCCAAATGACCTATTGAAAGTCATTATATGATTGGTCATACATGAGGAAAATCGATGTCCTCTCATGTTGGAAATTTATGCAAATGTTGCACAAGGAGGGGAAACCGGGTGGACAGTGTGACTGTGGGGTGACTAAAGGTCGTACTATGTGTGTAGGACTTGTGTGAGTATTTTGCACGTGTTGATGCGCATGTATATTGAGAGCGTGCACATCTGCCCATCTGCGAGCGTGTTTTATATTTGTCAGGTCAGGAAATAACATCATTCTCTAGATGCGGCCCCGATGGGGTCACAAGGGATTGTGGGTAATTGGAGATCCAGATGGACGTGCATGAGCTTCCAGGAAGACACGGTTACCACGGAAATCAAAACTGAACACACGCCGCCACGTTAATGTTACTCATCTCCGTCTGTGCACCTTCTCTTCTTCTTTTACTTTTCCTATTCTGGTCTCATTTTCCTCATCATTCCTGGTCTCATGACCACCTCCTCCTCCTCCTCCTCCTCCTCCTCCTCCTCCTTTCTCCATTCAGCTGTCTCATGAATGATGCTGGGAGACACGGGACACAGTATTAAGCGACTGGCTTAAGAGTTGAGTGGGTGTGTCTACGGGGACCAATCAGCAAAGTATGTACAAAAGCACCAGCCAATTGTCATGAGTAATATTCACCGTACACTCACACACAATTAATCCCACTTGTCCTCTTTGAGCAACAACTCCTTGACACTACTGAAGAGAATGTGGCTAGCTAGCCATCACAGAGACTGATGGAGGCTTTAGCTGCTGCCATTAGTCTCCGTTAGAGATGTAGTTGGCGGAGCTTAGATTAGTTCTAGCACTTTTACAGTCTGCTGACAGCAGACTCTGCCAACAATTTGAAAGTCGACATGGATAACGTCATTAGAGGCCAACAGAAATACAAAACAGATGTTTAGACCTCTCTTTCAGGATTTGTACATTAATCTGACAGAAAGAACTGTGACCCAGTGGGGTTACACTTACGCTTGTAAAATAGGTATTTTATGGGTGTCACTTTGTCACATTAAAATTACGTGTTCTGCTTTTTGTAAGAACATCATCATCATGTGTTGATGTTGTGGTAATAATCGCAGAAATTCAAAGGGTGTTTTGATCTGTAGCTATTCAGTCCAGATTCCTTCAAAATGCACTCATGGGCATCCGCTTGTGCACACACTGTCTTGGTCACAGAAAATGTCACATCACAACCAAGCAGCAACCTCCGTGGCAGTGAAATGAAGCCACTGCTGACGTGCCGAAAACTGCAGTTCCTCAAACGTCCACTTGAGGCTGGCTACAGACAACTGTACTGAGGTGATTTTTTATAGAACTCACCTGTTCAAATTATATTAAGGATTAAAGTTATGCAGAATTAACGTGGTTGCTTTGATTGGCAGGCCGTTACAGATGCTTGTTAGTCGGGAGGCGTAAGAGGCAGTACTAACAACATGGCGGTGGTCAGAGCCACAGATTTTGAGCTTCAAAACTGCTCTTCAGAAACCTGTGGGTGACGTCACAGATACGCTGTCCATCTCAACAGGAAACTGTATTTGATCCCCCAAATCATATTCCTGACTACTTTTCCCTTCTCAGAGGGAGATCAGATGTCAGGGTCAGCTACAGTACAGCAGTGGCAGAGGATCATAAAGAAAGTTTAATGTCCTCTTGTTTCGAATTGCCACGTCATCACTTTTAACAGTTCCCTGGTGAAACAGGTGAAACTCGTAACATTAACTCTGAACATCATGACCATGCAGCACGCAAAAGTGAAGCAGGAATAAAATTCAGAATCAAATGGTTGAAACAGACATGAGCTAACCGGGAGTTCTCGCACACACCATTAAATGATGGCTATGGATTTTGACAGAGCAGAACTACAGGTTGCTGACTCATCGTTTCTGACCGGCACTGATGACTACACATCTACTATTAGCTGGCCCCGGGCTACCGCTAACTGCTCTGGCACAGGAAATGTTCAGGTTAGATTGAGTGTAGCTGAAATGTGTGTTTGACAATATAGAATCCATTACAGTGTGTGTGAGGGCTTTACAGACAG
This sequence comes from Nibea coibor, assembly GCA_023373845.1. NCBI lineage: Eukaryota > Metazoa > Chordata > Actinopteri > Sciaenidae > Nibea > Nibea coibor. The sequence continues at coordinate 16,616,405 of CM041730.1, forward strand.
TGTGTGTGTGTGTGTGTGTCTACAGTACTTTACAAACGTATTCAATCTTTTATGCTTAATGACACTGGGGATGTAAATTTTGGAGTTTTTGTAAGTGATCAGCACAGTAAGTAAATCATTTTGAGTTGATAAACATTCAGCTTCTCTGTATACCTGTCCACATGAGAGATTAATAAGAAAGGGCGACATTGAAAAACAGAAGCAGATAAAACTATGCGAGAGCGATGAGGGGGAATAGTTTCAACGGGAGGAAAACTATGGATGAGTGAGCATTGACTGCGACGCTTATTCATGTTGCGCCGTGTTTGTTTTCGCTGAAGTTCAGATGTATGGCTGACTATCCGTTACAGTGACGCCAGGATGCTCAGTCTGCACCTGTGTGTGTGTGTGTGTGTGTGTGTGTGTGTGAGTGTGTGTGTTTTGAGAGTGTGTGAGTGTGAAAGAGATCGAGAGAGCTGTGTGTGTTGGAGTATATAGCATTCATTACAGTGGCGCTACAGACAAACTGCTCCCTGGATAGACATTGATTTTCACCCAATGGATCTCACTGTTAGCAAACCTAATAGCTTGGTGGGTAATGGGTAGATGTTATGAATGAGCCCCTACGGGCAGGAAAGGAAAGGAAAGGAAAGGAAAGGAAAGGAAATGAAAGGAAAGGAAAGGAAAGAGATGGCAAAAAGAGGAAGACAAGAGGAGGTGTGAATGTATCTCACAAAGGAAATAGCGCTTTAAAGAAAATCGATCTGCAAATATTTTTCTAATCAAACAATTGTTTGAGTCACTTTTTAATTTAAAATGCTGCTTTTCTTTCTCATGCATGATTGTAAACTGAATCTCTTTGGGTTCTTCTCACTATTTAATCGTTCCATCAAGACGATAATCTGCAGATTACTGATTAATCATCATGAAAATAATTGTTATTTGCAGGCCTGAAAGGAAACGTGGTGCGATAAAAGCTAAAGTGTGTGGAGAGGTGATGGGATTAAGAAAGGATAGAGCGATGAAAAAGAGCAGCCAGGGACGCAATTGAAAAGGAAAGAGAGAGAAGAATGAAAGATGAAGTGAGGAGGACAAACAGTGGCGAAGAGAAATGGAATAGATTAGATGCGAGTTGAAAGGGGAGCTGCTATTTACCATTACTGCTAATAGGTTTCAAAAGGAAGCAAGTCGTTAGCTAAATGGATAGGCCCTAAATGACACATTACCATGTTAAAGGCTGATTCCGCTCATTATTGGAGCTCTGATTCCTCCATGCATCACCAGCTAGGGCTGTGAGCTCGCCGCTTGTACACAGACCTGCTGCCTCAGCAAACACACACACACACGCACACACACACACACCAGCAAAGAAGGACTAGGGAAAAGGTCATGGTCAGTGCTGGGTTCTGAATCAGTATGTAAATCAGAGAAACAATAAAAAAGAAATGGTTTTCCCATCAGAACACACATCCGATTTTATTCTCGGATTATGAAACATTTTCCCCCCACATGGAAAGTAAATGTCAACTGGGAAGTGACTCAGCCCCTAATGGCATTAGAATAAAGCACAGACAGTACCAGAAGAGAGGCAGAATAGAGTACAATAGAACAGAATAAAGTGCTCCTACAGTATCGCTTTCAATTAGTGGACAGCTGTTGAGTCTATGACACACAGCACATGCATGTCTGCTGGAAAACAGATGGAATTTCTGCATTAGACACACTATCGTATCGAGTCCCACATCAAAAAAAAAAAAAAAAAAAAGACTAAGAAGATGAAGTAAGAAGTGTTATTAAATGTCAACCACAGAAAAATGTTAGCCACTGCTGTGACTATGACCCAAGAACAAGTCAGTCCATCTCTAACGACAGTGAACATTCATACTGTGTGTGTGGCAGTTCAGTGGCAAACAGACACAGAGCTGATTTGAAATTGTGCCCGAAGCTACCATGTTCTTCCATCACACCCTCCACATATGCTTACACGTATGCTTCCACCGGTCAGGAATCTCCAGCAGTTAAACTGTGATTAGGTATTGTAATCATTATTATCTCCTTCCCCCTCATCAACCTTGCCTACTGACTTACATTCCATTCGGTAGCTTTCTACATTTCCCAGAGAGCGTAGACTTGTTTTACTCGGAGGTTGGTTATGCAGAGCAGCCTGCCAATAATTTGATGTGGGCCAGCTGGAAATTAGCTCCGCCATGGTTCCACTATACCTTCAAAAGTTTGTTGAATGTGGTTTCAGACTGAAGTTTTACAGGCGTATGATACACGGCTAGAACTACACCAAAGCACTAAATGTAGGTAATTTGGGGGAGGGTCCAACATGAGACAGACTGGGTTCCAACCATAGACTGTACAAACATCCCTCACCCACAGGTTTCTGAAGAGCTGTTTTGAAGCTCACAGTTTGGTGGCTTGGACCATCACGATCTCGGAAACCCTGTCTCCACCACCTCCTGACTACAGGTTGGACCAGTTTCCCCTCCAGAAGATAAAATTGAAAGTCCCAGCTGGTATTGTTTGCTTGACTGGGACTGGAGTTTTGTATTTGGTTGTCCATCCTCGTTGAAGCTTTTTCTCTTTTTAGGCAGAAACCATGATCACATTAGCTAAACAGCATCCCATACACTTGTGTTCGGGCTCTGCAGTAGTGGTAGTAAGGGACTCTGGATAGCATTGGCACTGACATCCAAGCATTTCCCAGGCGACAGAGATTGACTCACATTTCAGACACACATATACCCACAAACATGTTGATTTCTGGAAGAACGGATATTTGGTGTTACTTCTGGCATAATAAAAAACAAATAAAAAACATTTTCGTTGGCCTGGCGGGGGTTCCTGCCGGCCTTGGCTTGGACTATTAGAAACACTCGGGACACGACTACATGTGTAAGAGGAGAGACCATGACGACAGAATACAGCACTGCAGGCCTTGCTCCCTATTCAAAAACAACCTGTTTTCGTGTTTTGCATTGCACTCCTGGCATTCTTTCTCCTTGTTTTTTTCAGTGATTGATTGCTTCCTGTATGACTGCTGCACATCACTACAAAATGGTCAAAGAGACCTTGACATTTACATATTAGAAATATGTTTGTTTTGGTATTATACTGCACACGATAGACTCTGAAATAAATGCACACGATGTTCAACATCTGGCCGGTATTCTACAAAAATCCAACAGTGGATTCAAGAATGCACGTGCATAGCCAAAAGTCACGCACAATGTTAATTTGTTTCATGTTTGATCAAAGGCAACTTCATCAGATAAAGAAAAGTTTCCATGAGTTAGCTCCAAAATAAAAATCTGAATCAAACCTGAGCTGAACTTGGACGGGGATGTTACACTGGTTAGAAGAAGCTAAATCAGATTTGGCTGGTAAATAAAAAACAGCAAGTAAACAGGAGGGGGAAAAAATGTATGTCCCACAGCAGAGCAGAGCCGAGCGAGTCGAACTAACAGAAGTCTTTGTTAACAGGGTCCAAGCCAGCAGAGGACAATGAGATGGTTGAGTTGCTAGAACAGCAGTGGGCTCCTCTAGGAATAAAAGTGCTGACGGACCACCCACCTCCCACCCACCGTCAGAACAAGCCTTGGGCTTGGCTGAATGCTTAGGTTGGCTATCCTCTGCGGGGCCAAACAAGGTCAGCAGAAGAAAAATAAAGTATGAGTCTAAAAAGATATTAAAAACTGGAATATACAAGGTTTGATAGACATGAAATGTTTTCTCAGGAGTCTTAAAACCTTTCCTCCCAGATGTGCTGCCTATTGTTTTACAATACTGAGTTTAGCATTTGCTTCTGAATTTAGCATACATGATGTTTGTTTCTTGATTGATCCCAACAGGGGAGCCTCTCATTAACAGGGAAGGTCAGGAGGTCAAAAATCACCCCTCCTTTCATGCATTCAGTGTTCCCTCACTTTACTGTACTGCGAGCAGCAAAATTACACTTTGGACGCATCAATCATCACGTCGAAATTTAAACTTTTAACAACCAGAGTATCATTTACTTTTAGGCAACTGTTCATGCTTAATTAAAAAGAAATAAAAGGGATAAAGAATTTTTCAAGTTCAATGGAGGCTATAACATTTGAAAATGGTCGCCCTGCCCTGATTGGTCCCAGCTGAAGGAGGCGGGGCCACCTGTTGTGTTAGAAAATAGTTAGAGAGTTCTCTTTTGTTACTTTTATTTTAACAGCATCTGCCTAAATAAATGCACCTATGATTCTTCAACCAGTCAGATTTCCAGAGATATGTGGCCATTGCAGATAATAACAAAAAACGACACAGTGACGCTGGCAGTCTCAGAGACGCTCAACAACAAGAGGAGTCATTCATCCAAACGTCATCAAATTGAGCTTATCTCAGTTTTGGCACTTGGGTGTTTGTTTGTGTTTGGCCTCAATACTTTCCTCCATAAAGCCAACCATTGTGACGTTATTTAAGCAGAAAACACATAACTACCCAGCTACATCTCTGCCAACCTCATTGTGCCCTGAACAGGATATGACTTTGTGGAATAATTCACTCCGTACCAGCCTTGTCCAATCACAGACCAGTGCGCAAAATTCCCGAGTGTCACTGGTCTATTATTGCAGGGCTGCGAAGGCTCTGTGGCCGCCGTCCATACTCTCTCTCTCTCTCTCTCTCTCTCTCTCACACACACACACACACACACACACACACACACACACACACACACACACACACACACACAACACACCATTTTTCACATATTTCATCTCGTGTCAGATGTGAACATTTGCTCTGCATTAGGCTCTCTGTGGGTTTGCCTTGGACCAGAATAATGGAAATACAAAAAATATAATGGAAATGTGAAATTACATACAGAATATGTCCCCCTCTCGCTCTCTGTGCAGGCACACACACACACACACATAATATTGATGAGAAAAGCAACTGGAATAATGGAAAAGCAAAAATGTATACACAACACATACCTCTTTCTTCCCCCTTCACTCTACTTTTGCCTCTGCCAGTGTTTTTCGGTCTCTTTGTCTCACACACACACACACACACACACACACACACACACACACACACACACTCAGAGGTGTGTATAAATGTTAAATCCATAGCTAACCAGGCCAGTCTAATAGACTCGTATTCCTCTGATGCTTTATCAGCTCAATCACACAAACATTCAGCCCCAAAATAATGGCCTTTCTGTTTGCTGCCTCTTTCTGTGTGTGCGTGTGTGTGTGTGTGTGTGTGTGTGTGTGTGTATGCTTCTATCTAGGAGCTGTGCTGCAAAGAGTGTGTGTGCACTGCATACAGATCTGTCAGTAAAGCCAGAAACTGCAATTGTTGGGATAGGAAGCCCTCGACTTTCACTCATTTATCCAGCTGTCAGTCAGGCCGGCTGTACGTATTTGATTTTAATTAAAAGTTACAAATGAGCAACACACCGCAAACTGCCAGGTACTGAAGGAACATGCACAAGTTTTCGCAGTTAAAAGCGAGTCAACTGAGTTCGTAACTCAAGAGTGTATCTTGAATTTTGTGTTGCTCAAGGCAGGCTGCGTTCATTTCTTTTCCTCTTTAGCCACGGTAGTTATTAATGATCAGTCTTGATGATTTGAAATTAAATAAGAACATATAGGCTGCTGGAGCCCTTTTTGGATTGGGTTTACTTATATGCACGGTATAAGGCACAGGTGTCAAACTGTTCCACAAAACGGCCGGTGTGGCTGCAGGTTTTTGTTCCAACCAACCAAGAGCACACAGTCTGACCAATCAGAGGCTGTAGAGGAAAAGTGTGCATCTTTTGGCAAACATACCTGCTCTGTGATCAGAGCTTCACCTGCCTGTACTGGAAAAAAAAAAACATACACTAGTTCATATACAAATATAAAAATGGCTCCAACGCAGGTCATGCAAGAACTCTGAGCTTTTACACTCCAGTTATGCCTCACAACGTCAAACTTGAGTTTTGTGGATGAACTCCACAAAAGGTCACAAGTGTGTACAGCCTGTTGAGCTCTGCACTTGAGCTGTATGTACACTCCTCTGAGCATCTACAAATCTAGATCAAACTGTCTGAACTCTGCAGCTCAAGCACTAGTACGAAGCTCCGGAACAATCTCAGGCACTCAGACATGGACCACACACCAGGCTGAGGTGGTGATAGTCTATGGTAGAGGACGGTGACCCTGAGAGGTCAGGAGTGTGAGAGGTTAGAGGTCGATTTCATTTTGGAGGTTCATTCCAAAATCATCGCAGCGAGACGACAACACATGCACCAACAACCATTCACATTCTCCAACAGTGTCTCTCTGTGTGTTTCTTACGCACACACACATTTTGAAAACCATGTTGCGACCATGTGTCGAACAAGGATGTCATGGTTGAGGTAATTGGTAATTTCTAGCAGCCACTAAAACCAGCCGGCATCAATCTATACACGACTTCAGAGAAACACCAGTCCAACAAAAGCCTCAGCTCAGACGTGCTGACCACAGAGACCCGCAGCAAACTCGCAAACAAAAGTGTAAAAAAAAAAAAAATCAGCTTTTGAGACATTATCCACAAACCATTTCCATGTCTGTGGGAGCCTGGTACTGGGTTTTCTGTAAAGCTTTTTGAGTTATAACTTCTTTCAATAAAAAAAGAGAAAAATAAATGGTAGAAACTGTAAATGGCATAAAAATGTACAATATTTCAAGCTGTGTCACCAGGAATGTTTTAATAAACTAGCTTGAATATGACTGAGTTTTGAATGATTTGTTTGGGAGTGAAAACAGCATTATGAAGCCAAAACAAAGCCAAAGAATCAAAGACTGTATGCAGACAGAAAGCTGACCACGTTAACATGTGTGGGCCATGTGTGTCATGGTGAATGAACTGCACAAGCGGTTCATGTTGTCTTGTGTTCTTGAGAGAGATTACATTTGAACTGAATGTGATGATTGCATTTACAGCTTCTCATTCTCTGCCTACAGGCTACAAGCTGACCTCTTCTGGTCCGCTAACGAAGGCTGCTTCATCATCATCCTTTTTAGTGCTACCTCACTGTCTGTTTGCCCACACTGAGACTCTTCATTAACCCACAGAAATATGTGAAATGGAAACCCTGAAGTGAAGGTAATTTTAATTACCCAGCTAATAATTAAGCCAAAACAGCAAAGCGAAGGTGGTAATAACAACACTGTGGGAGATCTGAGGGGAACACTGTGTCACACACATAACTAGTTAAGCAGTGATTTTTGATGTTACACCGCTATTAGAAAAAGCTATTTCAAAACTGCTGTAAACATGCACACGACATGCAATGGTTAAGGTCTCGAATAAGTCTATACATCTGAAAGAATATAACTTTAGATCTTTCCTGATAATCATAATGTCACAAGTGGTAACTTTCAGCATGACTTCTGTGCATGACAGCATTAATCAGAAGGTATGGAATGAACAAGTTTCTTTCTGGGATGATAATTTACAGAAAATACTCTAGAGGGATAAACTACAGTTAGCAGTGTTTAACCTTGGTCAAGAGTGAAACTGTCAAAACTCTCAGTCTGAATGCATCAAATTCATGCTTTGACTCCGACTGGAGCCCACGACTTATACATCATAGCACAGATTCATGTAAATGTAGGATTACTGATGTTAAAGTCAAAGATATGATGAAACTGATTATCACCTGAGTCATCCAAAAACCTGATCTGCTTCTCTGATTCAAAGAAACCATCTTGGTGCACCCCGCTGAGCTACACATGCTAGATGAAACATCATGAGATCTGAGACAGGAACCACCCCAGACCAAAATCAACAAACCGAGAACTCGTTCCCAAAGTTTGCCTCGTAAAAAAACATACACAAACCAAAACCAACGTACGAAAAAATCCAAAATACAGCCCGGGGGGCGTCTGTCTTGTTTTATGGCTGTCTTTGAACTGAGTGTGTCAGACAGATTTCTCCAGTAAAAGACAGCTCGCTCTCAATGTGCTCGCCGCGGATAAACAGAGGTTTTGAACTGAAATGATACGAGCTGGAGCAAAACAATAAGACCTCCAGAAATCGACGGTGAAGGAGCGGCAAGACAAACAAACTGAGGCCAGACACTGGACTCAGCTTAGCTATGGCCGCAGAGGTTGTCAGCGGTACTCCTACATGGGATGAAAGACTGATAGTGGAGAGGGGGTGGAGGAGGCGGAGATGAGGGGGGGGGGGCTGTGCAAAGGGGCACAGAGGAGAGGGGGAAGGATGTGAAATAGAGAGACAGCAAAGCAGTGAATGCTTTTGAAAGGCTGAGGTTTGCTCAACAGTTCATCACCCGGCAAAATGAATCCATTTATATAATACAGAGCAAAGAATACAACAAATATTTATGTGAATAACAACTATGGATTACAAATATTCCAACTTTTGTTGATTTGATATTTAACAGTATACAGGATGTCTCATCCGAGTCTATTGAACCAAATAACGTCTGCAAAAGGAGTGAACGAGAGGAGAGAGAAGAGGTGAAGGAACAAAAAAAGAAAAAAAAATACAAGAATACAGTGACGAGAAGAGGAGAAGTAATTGGGGAGACAAAGGGAGGAAGAAGGAGATGATCAGGAGTCCAAGGGATGAAAGGAGAGAAGGAAAGAAAGAGCAGACAGGGGACAGGAAAGAAAGAAGTAGGCGAGAGGGGATGTAGGATTATGAATAGCGGAGGAGGGGAAAGTGTCTGCATTTGTGAGTGTGTGTGTGTGTGTGTGTGTGTGTGTGTGTGTGTGTGTCGGAGGGGGCTCATTATTGACACCATGTGTTACCACAGGAAGCTCCTTGGGAAAATATAAGCACCCAGAGAGATCAGAGAGCGAGACGGAGATGAGAGAGCGGCATAGAGAAAAGAAAGATGAAGAAACGGAGGTCATCTCATCTCTTTGCAGCTGCAGATGTGTGTGTGTGTGTGTGTGTGTGTGTGTGTGTGTGTGTGTGTGTGTGTGTGTGTATAAGGGTCAGTAGCGTCTGTTGTAGCAGTTGTACATCTGTATGTCAGGCGTGCAGTGCTTTAGCCACAAGGTCACAGTGTCAAATCTCATAGCAAACATACACTCATGACTCAGATCAACCTATCAGACAGACGCAAGAAGATTCCTCGTAAAAACGCGTGGAGTGTGCCAGCCGCCCGCGCAGATGTGTAGTGAAATCGCATTATTTCAGATAATCAAAAATCTAAAACCATCAATTAAAACGAGTGCGGATGAAGTTGGTTGTCACACATCATGCAGTGACAAACGCTTTATGTTGGCCGACTCAATTTGGGCTGAGATCACCATAGAAAGCAGTACCGGTGATAATATTTGTGGCACTCTCAGAATAGTCTCTCAGCTCCAAAACTACAAGTCATAAATTAAAGTCGTAATTAAACCCCTTGTTCCACTTTGAGCTGAACGAGGCTTCACTGAAGACTGATATATTATACATAATACGTTTATGTAGTCTTTAAATTATAGGAGCTGTTGCAGTTTAAGAACTCCTATCATATCATCCCTGCAGCTGAACTTTTTACACACAGACAAGGCCGTGGCTCCGATCCCCCAAATAAAGATATGAGCAGAAGCGAGAAGGTCTGCAGAACGCGCTGATGTTTGTGGTGTTACAAATGTGGAAACTACAGCGAGTCCAAAGGGAGAGGAGAGATTTCCTGGAAGCGCTGTGTGCCAAAAGTATAAGTCCAGCTGACATTCACATGCCTGTGAGGGCAACAAGTTTTCCTATGTCTGTGATGTATGTAGAGTGTAAACTGAGGGAGTCAGAGTTTAAGACTATTTCCTAAGCAGAGTTTACAGCTGCTCACTGTTTTACTTGATATTCAGAGTACTGGTAAGGTTGTAAAGTTCAGCGTCTTAAACACATTTGAATACTGTGTTTGAGTTTGATGCAGTATAAAACAATCTGATTAATCTACGATCAAGAAAATGTCAAAACATTAGCTCCAGCCTCTCCAGTGTGACGATTATGTGTTCATAAACTGATTGTTCATCATGAAATGTCTTTTTTTTCCACCTCATTCTGATATTTTATACACCAAACAATTAATCGATTAATCACATTAATTACGGTCGTTAGCTGACGCCCTGGGTGTCTGAGGCACATTTGCATGAGGAAACTGAGTGTTGTTTTTCAGCTGTTTCCAGTAAAATAACCGAGTGCTCGCTCAATTTAATGACCGGTTAATACGAGCTTTGTAGTGAAACTCTGCAGGGGTAAACTACATTCGTCTCTTTTTGAAGTTATCGACCTGGTAGGCTAAAAGTAAAATGTTACTGGAGAGGAATTACCCACACAGCTGCAGCTGATATGTGAGAAAATCTAAAAAGGGGTCAGAGGATTGAAACCATCACACTGCACTGGACTCGTCAGAGTGAAGATTAGTCATTTAAGTGGTCATTTATGCTGAAATCAACGGAGTACACAGGACTTACTCCTTTATATTTTCTCGACGTGGAGCCGTGATGCTCTTCAACACATTTATTTGAATTAATTTCCATTATTTTTCATATATATGCAAACACATGGGATTATTTCTGTGCTGAATGTTTGCCTAAAATAAGAAATGGATTCAAACTCGCTGGGAGTTGTGTTCCAGCAGAAAAAGTTTGTCATCCAACCAACAATTCTTATGTTCTCTCCTGCAATAGCAGCCTTGCTTATTTTCTGAGGCACAGTAAATAGTCTGGGGTGCAGTAGCTTGTGCACATGCACACCTTGTATGAACTCACATGTGCACACACACACACAGGCACACACTTACCAATTCATCAACTCATGCCCTGTTTCTTTCTGTGTCTAAGCCCGCACCAGAATGGAGCTGGGCAGAGCAGCTATTGTGTCCCTGGTAGAATTAACTATTGATTTTCTCCTCAGCATTATCAATGCTGTTCTGACAACAAAACAGCGAGGAAACACTCGCACACATGGGCGCACGCACGCACACATGCACACACCGAGGCTTTGCGAGATGCGAGATGTGCTTTGTGTGAGGAAGCAAAGCCCCACAGGGAAAAGCACAAGTCAAATATTAACACGCTACTGTAATAGGAACACACTACACTCATACACAGATACACAATGATACATGCAACAATAATCAAATATGCAAGACAAACTGAAGCTATTATTGATATTTGGAGTCTCACACATGCATTAGGATAAACGCTGTCCCATGAAACATTAAGCGCTGTTTATGAATCACATGTTTATGCATTGCTTGTGCAATCATAACGTAACCTTTGTAAACATATGTAGACCTATATTATCCTCAGATTAATTGGGATATATTAGTAGAATAACCAAAAGCAAATGTCACCATGTTTTCAAACTGGAGACTCTAAACACCATTTCTCTCCATAGGGAAGAGAAAGATGCCGCTCCCCACCGTGTGTTTCTTTCCCCTTTTGCTGAAATCAAATCATCTTTCATCCACTTTTCTCTCACACACTGTGCTGTTAGAAGAAACTCTGAAAGCTTCAGTGTCATCTCTGTCTGGAAGAACTCTCCTCTCTTCCCTCTTTCTGTCTTATGTCTTGTGCCGTAGAGCAATCTAGCCAATTTCCCACCAAAACTGAACAAATGATTGGCTTCGGGAGCTGTCAGTCAATTATTCACAGTGTTTCAAAATTAATTGTGGTGATGATACATTTATATCCGGACGTATTCAGAATCCTGTGCTGTGGCGAGAATGTTTTTTTCCATTAATTTGAGTGGGGTGGTCTGTTTTGGCTGCTGCGGTGCATGCCGTAGGGGCGTCCGCCAAAAAAGAAGTTGAGCTGGATCCAACTTTTGGAAAAACGCAGCCTGACATCACGCTGCGGTCGCCAATCAGACGTTCAAACCGGTCAAACCTCCACAGATTGAAACTGAGACTATCCGGGTGGATTCATGGACTAAACTGTTGTTTATTTCATATACCCAGTTACTAAATCTGTGTCTGGCTCACAATTTACGCTGCAAAATAGTGACAGAAAGAATTTTAATTTGATTTACGTCAGGTGGCTGGAGAAAAAGAGAAATCAGCAGGTATCACTTCATCCTCACTTACTTCTACACGATGGCAATCGAGTCCCTCTCTTTCTCAACTCTCCTCCAGCTGCCTGCCTTCCTTATTGACAGGAAGGACACACCACCGTTCCAACTTAGCACCTGCCTAATTTTAGCTCCCAGAGGATTCCTCTAAAGTACACACAGACACACACCTGTTGGTGGTTATGTGATCTGTGTCTTTGGCACAATGTCATTGATTAATTCTTAGTTGCCTTGAAGACAGTGACAGCTTCACAAACACAGTATGACAGTAAGCTACGAACATATAGAGAAACGTACGGGCGCTGCGATGAGTCTAATCACATCAGATCGGACTAAATACAATTACTCATGAACGGGTTACATTTATTTTATCCAAAATAATAAGATAAAAAAACGAGAATTTAATTTCCGGACACTTCTGCACTGACACTGACAGTTCACTGTCAGTTCAAATGGATGAAGATATAAAACTCTGTGTCCTTGTACTTATAGTACAGCACTAAACAACACTTTTCCTGTCTCAGATTTGGCAACACATTTGTCCAAATTCACTTATATGTTTTTTCCCCACAGTTCAGTGTCTCGCTCAAGGACTTCCTGACTAAAGCCTTAACAACACTGGCTTTCTAGGTTTAAAAAAGCTGCTAACAATATACTGGCATAAGAAGATACATACTTTTGCAGTTTCCACGCTGTTTCTAAATGACCTTTCATGTTACTTATCAGCCGTCAAACAGATCATAAAGCCTTCAATTAGCCTTTCAGGAGCTGAGCGACAGATCGTGTCACAAGCCGTTCTGGAGCAATTACTTAATGGATTGATTAGCTGATTGACAACAACGTCAATTTGCTCGATAAACCACATATCCTCGTGGGGGGGCTGGAGTCAATCCCTGCTAACATTGGGCAAGACGCAGGGTATTCTCTGGACAAGATGCCAGTTCATCACAGGACCAACACATCCCCAACTAACCTGCATGTTTTTGTGGGAGGAAGTAATTGCAATGTTAAGGTGTGTTTTACTTGAATATTTCCATGTTGTACTTCCTTTATACTATGTTTTTTTTGGTAGCAGTAGTTACCCAGGTTGCAGACCAAGTTATGAGATACAAACTTAAGGAGACATACTTTTCGACTTTTCACATACCTTTTATTGCACTACATTTGTCTAACAGCTTTAGTTAATAGTTACTTTTTAGATTACAGTTTCATGGACTATGTAATGGAGTATTTTTACACTCTTGGATTGGCACTTCATATGTAAGTACTTCTTCCTCTAATACAGTGTGAATGAACTCCAGGAGTAACAAATACAGTAAGTGTGTAATGTTTGTATTTTACCCCTCAGCACTCATGTCTTTCATTCTGCATGTTTTAACAAACTACATATCATTTTGCCAAGTTATTACCACACAAAGCATCCTTTCAATATTCCTCATTTCCTTCCTTTCCACCCTCCTTCCTCTCCTTCATATTTTCTAGGACACATTGATTATATTCACTGAATTTGGGTCCCGGGCTGAGAGAGTCTGAGAGGTTTTCCTCTGGTGTATTCCATCAAATCCATTCAGCTAAGCTCGGCTGCTTTCACATTAACATAGCAGACTGACATCAACATATTTTTCAAAAATTATGACATTGGGATGAATTCACCTCATAAAAATGTTGATTTCTCTGATGGGCAGAAAAACCCACTCTGCAATACCTCTGGTGAGTTCACATCACATCATATTCAGCCCGGCTTGGTTAGATCCACATTACCATAAACTTATAAACACATCTGTAGCTGCTCTGTGGAGACCTTTTATCAACAAATTAACCATCTTTTTATGTTTTCAGCATAAATCCTTCAAAGAAGAAAATATTTCATCAGGATCAGGCCGCACCTTTGATTATGCCAGAGTCAGATAAACATCAACAGGGAAATCAATCGTTTTCTTCACCCGTCCTGATGTGTTTGCCTTTTTTAAAGATGCAGCGAGGTTTCTGCAGGACAGCGATAATATAAATAAGTCACATGGTTTTAGCTAAATAAAATGTTGATTTCTCTGTTGGTTTACAAGCCTTGTCTGGGTTTTATTCCACACCGGTGTCTCCTGTGCATTGTGAGTTCATATCCATTCATGCAAATCAGGCTGCTCACTTTCACATTAACACACACGTAACTCCAATGAGTCAACTTTTCTGGCAACTTCTGAGAACTTTTAAAATGTTCCCCAGGTGACAGCCACACATTCTTGACATTTTACTATCTTTTATCGATAGAGTTGTTTGGCTTGGCTTCAGAGTCTCATGCATCACACTGACTCTAATCTGATACAAAGTCAAGAGTTCAAATCTTAAATTGCAACAATAATCATATTGACGTACAGTATATGAAAAAAGGTCTTCACGGGAGTAAAGTAATTCACGCTGTCCGAGCTATGTTGCAGTTTGATTTGTTTGCTGCTGGTTACACTGGATTTTTGTGCCCTCATGGTGATGCAGTGGAATTAGTATTCGACTGAACATTTATTGACCGATACTGGCAGCAAACCAATATGAAAACTCAGTTCAAGGCTGCAGCTAATGATAACTGTAACTACCAATTAAGCTGCTGTTTATTTCTCAATCAACCAGTCTAAAAATGTCAGAAAACAGGAAAAGCACAAGATCCAAAAGCCCAAAATGACATCTTTAAATAATCTGTTTTCTCTTACTAACAGTCTGACACACAAAGATGTTTAATTCACAGTGACATGAAGCAGCTAATCCTCACATTTGGAGGCTTTAAGTCACAGTTGTACAAAAATGTGGTATATTACATTTCAACACTTCAAACCAGTAAAAGCACAGACATCACAAATTATTAAAACATGCCATCTCATGTGAACAAACCAAAACTGAAATGCACAGCTCAGTGGAGAAACTTTTAAACTATAATTTAATAATTAAAACTATCAATTTATTTTCCTGCTTCAGCATCAGTCAGTTCAGCAGTGTCTGGTAAGTCGCCTGCAGGGTGTACGATACTGAACAATCTCTCTGCTCAACTCTTCTTGCAAATTTACTTTAATTTTTGTAATGTTACCAAAGTATCTTTTTATTTTTAAAAAAATCCATCGCTCTCCTCCAACAAGCACAAACAGTCTTTAAACTGTCTCAGAAACTTCCACTTCCATTCAACTTTTCATTCCTAGTGTATACTTCAACTAACTCTATCTTCCTGCTCCAACCTCCTCCTCTCTCTCGTCCTCTGAACCATCCGTCTACCTGTTTCACTCATCCTTTCTCAATCATTGATGTCTCCTCCGATGCCTAATAACTCTTGAACGCACCCTCCTTCCTCTCTCCTCACTATATCAGCCGCCCTCCTCCTCCTCCTCCCTCTCCTCCTCCTCCTCCCTTTCTGATTATCTCCCGGTGTCTCTCTGAGCTCTGTCGCTGATAGAGAGCATGCCTGGTTGACACGCCTGGTAATGAGGCTCTTAATGCAGATGGCCTCTCCCGCCCTCCTCTACTCACTTTCTCTCTGTCACACACACATACACACTGTATGCAGAAACACACAAATCCTGACGCAGCGCTCCCCTCCTATTCTTCCTCCTCCTCCTCCTCTGCAGGAGGTCCAAAGCACTCCTGGGTTAAACAGTAGTTGGAGATGTTTTGAAGAGAATAAAAGAAATAAGCATGACGAGCGCTAGATTTGCCTCATCTCTCAATCGACAGTCACCAACGTTAAAAATCCTTGTTTTCACAGACACACACTTGCAAACAGACCCTACACACACTCATGTGTTCAGACAGCTTTCTGATCGTCGTCATGCATTGGAGGAATTTGTTTTCATCCTCTAAGAATGTCCAAATTTACGGCCTCTTTGTTATCAAGTGGTGGAATTTGGCTAACAATAATAATAACCTGTGCTTTGCATGAATATTTTGACTCCTATTGTATGCCATGTTTTATTGATTTTCTCCCAGCTGTTAATCCCCATCTCTGCCGAGGGCATTGTTGTTCATTTTTCATTGTTGACTATGTCACGACCCTTACACACAAAGCACATGATTGATCTTTGAAATAGTTGATCTAAAAAACATTTATTTTCTCATGCTAGTGGTATGCAGATATGCAGATTGATGTGGTTTTATTCTTTTGAGATTTCTTCCTGCACAGCAGTGCGCGGTGGATACAGGGCTCGGCATCAGCAGATGTTTGGAGGAACCGGCAAACAATTCTTGGCCTTTGTTTGCGTTCAGTGGTACTGCGGTACTCTGAATAATCCACAACAGTTTCCACAGGGATCATTTCTTTGACAGAGAACAGTTCCACAGAAAACCGTTGACCACGAGGTTTGCAGATTATTCATGGACACGGGGACACTGTTTCGTGACGCTGTTTTTTCAAATGTCATTTTCAATACTCTGAGCACCACACAGAACAAAAACAGTTCATCTTCAGTGCATTTTGTTAGAGGAAAAAACTTAGAGATCGATACCTTAAAACCAAAACTATCTGCATAGCTAGATCCCCGTGAGTTTGAGTGAACTGACCCTGTAAGACATGCCACTGGTGGTACATGACCTCCTTGTACTGGTACTTCAAGGAGATATTTTTAAAAAAAACATATACTATTATAACACCTATGCATGTAGCATGCATATATAGGAGCTCAAATGTGACAACAAGGTTATGAGCGGAGGTAAAATGGCTGGTTCCAAATGGGAAGTATCAGGTAGAGAAGTGAGGATTAGGAATACTGCTTTCCAACAAATTAACTCCGCTTGTTGGACCAGTTCCATTAAGGATTCAGCTGTAAACAATGAATAATCTTCCTATTAGTGATAAACACGCCTCCTGTGCAAACTAATCATGACGGTGGTACTTGGAGATATTTTCTGAGGTGGGACGTGGTGTAGAAAGTCTGAGAAGCCATCTGAGCCATATGGCCTGTATATCTGCGTGCAGGCTACACTGCGAGTGTTCAGTAACACACTGGAACTATGGGAAAAGTTGAAAAACAAGACTCCCTGTGGGGTACGCATGATCACAGACGAAATGACATACAGCACAGTCCACGCTGGATAATCATTACATCTGCTGGCTAAGCAGTAACTGCAACAGAGCCATCTCAATGACCTGTTATGTATTAGTACACTCTTCACTCACTTGATTTGTGGGGTCTAAAATGAACAACAAATCCAGCTGAGACATGTATTATCATCTCTCTGTGTTTTCGAATCACAAAAAAACAAGCAGACGCATCTCCAAACTAACTCACGAGCATCTCTTGTCACCGCAGTTGCTTTTCTTACTCATTCATACACGTGTGTGTTATTATAATGTTAGTTATAATGGATATTTTTCACAGTAGCCATTTTTTAGGGTCAACACAGGTGTTTCCAATGATGCTAATTAAGGCTGTGTTCCATTTATTGAAGCAGAGACTCCCCAGTGAGCCCATGGCATCACCCTGACTCTGTCTGACCTGAATGGAACTGGACCTTAATTAGCATCATTGCTAACACCTGTGTTTACCTACCATTTCACGTCAAAATGGCTACTGTGAGGTGTATTTGGGTGTCATTTAAGGGGGGTTTTAAAATAATTTGGCCTCTTGTAAAAGTAAAGACACAGTCAACAAAGCCGAGAGTTTCAAAATACGGCGATAAAGAACATTATGGTGAAGTTTAGGAGTTGTTTAGGTCTTCATTTACCTAGCTAGGGTCAGGCAAAAGTAAGTTAGCCTGGCTAGCGGCACACACGCAAACACGCAACAGCCCCCGGCTGACACTGCACTCAATTCTGCGGTGAATAACTCCCGCAGCGTCCCGGTGCCGGTGTATTGATCGGGTACGTTGACGGTAGGAGGAGGTAAGCGGGGACTCACCTCTCTGTTGGCCGTGGCAGCATTGCCATAGCAACGCGGTCAGAAGCACGAGCCGCAGCCGCTCCATGTCGTCCCGTGTTGATAGTGTGATATCGCACCGCGCGCGCCGACTGCACTCTCGCGCGGCTCTGCTGTGAGTTGAATGTCAAAGAGGAAAAAAAAAGTTTCACACAAGTTGATCCAAACTCTCTCTCCTCCTCCTCCTCCTCTCTACTCCTCCTCCTCCTCTCCAGGTTTAAGCCTGGGACAGAGGGAGGGGGGCACTGATGGAAAACATATGTTTAGTTATTTCACAGAAATGTTCTATTTCACTAGATACAGCTGCAGATCTATTATGTTATATTGTTGTTTTGATATGTTGTGATGCATTAAAGGACCAGTGTGTAGTGGCTGTTTGCCTCACACTCTCCTAAAAACTATAAAACTACAGCACCACTTCTTGAAAATATTCAATTGAGGAATGTGAGAAGTAAAAGCAAGCAGTTGAGATATACATATGGAACATGTAAGAGAGAGAGAGAGTTTCAACCATAGACTGTATAAAACATGAATGCAGTATCTATGATGATGATGATGATATAGTATCTATATGATGTTTTCTCAGAGTGTGGAGGTTCTGGCAGCCGTCATCTTGGCAGTCCTGCTTCTGCCGCCTCCTGATTAATCTAAAATGGACAAATGGATCATCAGTGGAAGAATGATGCCTGGTTTTTCAAACAAGCCAATTGTAATGGCACCCACCTGTCAATCAAAGCGACCATGCTTGTAACTACATAACTTTAAGTCAGGTGAGTTCTATATAAATTCACCCTCAGTACAGTTGTCATGAATGTGGAAATTAGCTATAGAGACCAAACCTGTTTTTTGGACCAGGCTGTAAACATGTTTAGTGAAGTTGGACATTTGAACATGGGGACTTATGGAAACTGACTTGCTCTGTAGCCAGCCTCAAGTTGTCCATCCTCGTTGAAGCTTTTTCTCTTTTTAGGCAGCACCATGATCACATCAGCTAAACAGCATCCCATACACTTGTGTTCGGGCTCTGCGGTAGTGGTAGTAAGGGACTCTGGATAGCAGTGGCACTGGCCACTGCTCCCAGGCGACATAGATTGACTTACATGTCAGACTGATGCTTAAAAGTTGCTCTATATGTGTCAAATAAATATAGGATGGATGCAACATTTGCCTCTGAAATGGATTAGAAGTAAAAAGTTGGATAAAACTGGAAAACTAATGTGAAGTACTTTAAATTGTATAAATGTATATTTTTTTCCTAGTTTACATCCTGAGGTTTTCGCAAGCATATGGCAACCCTAAATTAGTGTAATCTGATTACCTTTTATGGCAGTCAATCAAGCTTGTGAGCAATATTATAGATTACATCATAAACTTTCCACAGCTGGTAAAAACAAGAGCATGTGAAGGTGTGTGAGTGTGGGGCAGGTGCTAAAACATTGAATCTTTAAAATGTGTTTAAGGCATACAAGCAATCCAATGTGCTGCAAGTTTTGGGAAATAAAAACTTCATATGCTACGAAGCAAATGAAACATTGTATCAGCGCAGCTTTTTCTACTACAAACAAAGAACAGAAGAGTTAAAAAAAAAAAGAGCTAAGCGGATCCATGAATACTTGAGAAGTGAAGAGAGGGGGAGTTGGACAGAAGTTTGTGTGTCCACAAAGTTGCACGATTGTTCTAGGGCTCCTCCTGGTGCTCTGCACAACTCACCACACTCTGGGGGCAAAACTGAAGCACCCAGGCTGGAATGAGCATTCATACACGCACAGCTAAATGTACATACAGAGACATGAAATAAAGGAAAACTGTGAATGTTTGATTCAGTTTGTTTGAATCTTCCAAAAGTTTTTCTAAAGTTAATTTCTAATAGTTATATAATGTTAATATCATATTTTATTCTGCACAAACAATAAAAGAATTCAAAGTTCTTCCCTCCACTATATGCCTGAGTGTACTCATCTACTGTGCAGGCCATTGCGCCTGTTTACTCCGTCACTGTTGAGATCGCTGGTATATTATAATGTTACAGCTCACCAACTTGTCAATCACTTCATGACACACCAGTGTATAGTTTATGTGTGTGTGTGGTTTTGGTGGTTTGCACACATTGTGGGGGGATGTATCTGATATGTCCAGTGTCAGCCAAGACCTCCACAGGCAGGAAGGTCTAAGGGAGGATTACTCTGCAGACAGTAAGGCTGAAGATGGGCTCTCCTCACTGGGTTCGGAGCTCTGGGCAGCCCCAGAGTGCTGCTGGATCTCTGTGGGGCTGGGCAGTGTCAAGGCTACACCTGGACTGGACAATCAGGTGAGTCACATTTATTTATGGATAAAGCAGATCAAGGATTAACATATTTAAATATTTATGCAATAAATACATGAATGTAAGTAAGTAAATTATCGGGAATATAGCTGAGAACTTCAGATAAAATATGCTTTTTTGGTAAAGCCAACACAGAAACATGAACAAACTATAACAAAGTGGTTTTGATCATCAGGTTCTTTCAGGAGGATGAGGAGACGCTGATTCTAACCCACAGTGATGAGTTGAACAGAACCTATCGGGAGGACAACAGATTACCTTTTGACAACATCCCAAACAAAAATAACACAAGCCCGGACGACATCAGAAAAAACAGGTCGACTCTGACTGAGCAAGATATTCCCAGTATGAGGGAGAGACCAGCTCTTAACCTGATGGGGTCCACCAGCACCTCATGGCAGGAGAGTCCAGCTTTTAAAGACACCAGAGCTACTGTAATCTCCTCTGGACCCAGTACCATCACCATAACATCTGCAGTCCCCACTGCAGACTCCCTTTGGTTCAAAAACACCAGAGGTTATGGCAAAGGGAGACGATCTTCTGGGATGCGGGCTGATAAAGAGAAGAACGTGAGTTTCAACCAGAACCAGGGTAACGTGAGAAGATCCAAGATGTTCAGAGTGAGCACGCAAAAACATAGACTTTCCGAAGATGGAGAGGAGAATGAGGAAGGAGAGGAGACTGTGGCTGGGACTTCTGAGTTCTTTAAAAGCCTCGAAGAAGAGAGGGCAACGAGGAGTTTGGCTAGTCCAGTTCAGATCCACAATACAGACACCAGAGGTCTGAATCCTACTGCCACCATCACCGCCTGGGAGGCTGGCTGGAATGTCACAAATGCTATACAGGTACATTTAGTATCTTAATTTACTCTTCAGGTTCCCATATTTCAGATGAGCCCCAAAGAAAGACAAAAATATGATGATTTTAGGGAGAGGTTAAAGTTAATCATGTAATATCAGTCCAGCTGCTGAACAGCAGTTCTCTTGATTCTCTGACAGCTATTCCTCACAGCTCATGTTTATTGCAGCTCCAAATATTTTCTTCAGTTTATACACTTTATCCCTCATTTTTCTGCAAAACCTTATGTCTCCCCCTCTCTCCTTCCTCTTGTAGAAGATGAATGCAAAATGTAAAAGCCGAGCTGCCCACTAAAAAACACATCAAACCTGCAGACTATTTAATCCGCCGCCGTTGTTTTTTAATTTTACCGAACAATGCTTTGTGGTCTCACAGGCTGTTTGTCAGACACTCTACAGTCTTCATAATCAAATAAAGGGCGAATCAAATCGTCACAGTCTGTCCTCGTGGCCGCAATGCTAATAGCTTATTACGCAGTAAATGCTGGGCAGTATTCATCTCCTGTGCTCATGTAAATGTGTTCTTTCACTGAATAACTGTAGTGTAATTGAAAGGCGTCTCTGGCTCTGTAAAGAACATTATGACATTAGGGCATCAATACAGCGCATGCATACACAGGCACACACATGCTCACAAATGAAAGCGTGCATGCAAACATGTTCCTTCGGGAGTAGAGGTGAATTTGCATCAAATGCTTTGGCGTCAAATTGCTGTAAACACACTGTTCATCAGCACATAAATGCACATATCAACACATGATATTTAGTAGGTAAACACGTGCTTTATGTGCCTGGTTTATTGATGCTAGTCTGTCTATCTGAGTGCCAGACAGAGTTCCAGTTTTCATTAGAGACCAAGTTTCTGTGCCTCGTTTGGCACAGAAACTCTGTCTCTAATGAATCATATTTCTGATTTAAATTTCTGATTCAAATCTATAATTTTCTGTAACCTCAATACTTCCAGCTGTATTTGAATCCATTTGTCCTTAAAACCACGGCGTGTGTGGGGATAGCTCCCATTTTGAGTGTTTTTGTAACCCTCCTAAAACAGTATCAGCTTCTTTCTTTCTGCGGGTGTCGGGTTGGTTAATGTTTTGTAGGTCATTCATTACCTGCAGCGTACTGTAATGGGGAGCCTGTAATCCCTTCTGGTTGAGGTTACAGACAGGTTAAGTTCACTGGATGCTGGCAGGGTCTGAAATGTCAGACAGTGATGGATCACCACTTAGTAAAAATAAAAGACACGGAATGATAATGTGATATATAAACATCAATCAGCGCAATAATAGCAGATCCATTTGCAAAGGGGCAGATCTATTAACGATGGAAAAAGAACAGCAGCTTTATCTCCCATCAAGGCTAAAAAGAAAATATGTATTTTCCGGTGGTGGTTTATTTATGCCAATATAACCGACTGTCTGCCAGCTTAATAAAGTTTTTATTAGAAAGCAAATTTGCTGCCAAAATGCTAAAAAACACACACAAAAAGCACTCAAGGCTCCCGGCTTGGGAATATCATGAAACTCGCTTTAATTCCAAGCTGATGGTTAATGAGGCATCTCCGGTTTGTGCCTGTCTTCATCACGGATTAGAAATGTGGACCTTTTGTTTCTGACAAGCAGAAAAACTGATTTCTAAGTGACTCTGATTATCTGTTTTCGAGCGGATTGAAAATCCAAGATCCAAGTTTCACATCCAAACAGGAGCCGTAGGGAAATGAAGGATGCCTCCATTTTGTTTTGGAACAACTGCTGTCAAAAGTTATTTGGTTCATCATGCTGCCAAATACATCCCAACACCCTGCAAGGCAAGTGAGGCTGAATAAACGCTGCAGGTTAGTGCATAAAAAAAATACATTTTTGCAGTTTTAGTGTCACCAGTTATTTTGCAGCACCGCCTTTATCGTTTAACCGATTAATCACCAAGCTAAGGTGACGTCTTCAATTTGTTTAACAGCTGTATTGAAATCCAGTTAAGCAGAGGATTGTAGTAATTTTCATGATTTTCATGATTAATATATTGCTTTTTCTTTTTGATTAACTAAAGGGACCCTTTTCTACGGTCCATGCAAAGTCAAAAAAGTCATCAAGGTTCACATGGTCATCGTGCTATTCAGTTGCGATCATCAGTTTTCTGATTTTCTTTCCTATTAAACTTCGACTTTACATCATCGTTTTCGACCGCACAATGCTATTACAGCTTTGATGATCAAAAATCATGTGAAAATTACATTTGGACACCGTTTCGAGAGTTTTTTCTCTCATTTGAACAAATGAAGTAACTTACTGTAGGATTACAACACTTCTGCTCTTTGTTTTTTAAAAATCGGCACTCCTGGTTATTTAAATGTCAAACCTGTCTGTTTACGGTCCCATCTGTTCAAATGTATCCCCCCATGCTGAGAAGAGATCACTTTTTTTCTGCATGCGGCATGCGCTTGCATGAAATATCATATATAACCAGCAATTGAAATCTTGCACCTGGGAAGTCCAGACAGGAGCAGCGAATGTGCAATAATCTTTATTTTTTCAGCATAGGTCCCATGCTGCTGCTAGCTTGGTGGTTCAATATCGAATAAATGTAAGCTATGAAAAAGAGCATACGTGCTTGCTCAACACTCCTTGAATAAACAGATTTTAAAGGTGTCTTGGGCGTCAGATGGAGCTGAGAAGAACAATCCTCTTCAGACCCAATCAGGGGTGTGTGTTTTCTTCTCTCTCTTCCCTTATTGTGGAGCTTTGTGATTGGGAGCCGCTTCAGTTTGTGCTCAGAGTGACCAATAACGAATTAGCTGGCAGAAGCACAGAGAGAAGGAGCGGTGGAAGGAGAAAGAGGGGAGATGAAATCAGATACTTGAGCGTCAGATTTCTCCTCAAACTGCTTTCATCCCCAGCAGCTCCATTTGAACATCAAAGCTCTATCAGCATATGCCTAACAGACACCAGTCACAAAATAGTAACTTGAAAGAGAGAGAATGTGCGCTTGTCTGTTTATACATCCACAATGTGTGTGTCTGCGGTGATGATGTGCTGTGATGTGTTTCCATAACTCTCTCAGTGAGTCTCCATGTTCCAACACTCAGAGCACAGCAGCTCCTCTGATCTCCTCCTCTTCCTCCTTCAACCTCCTGCTCTTTATAGCCGTGAGGTCGCACCTCTCCTTCCTCCTTCTCTCACTTATCCTCTTATTTCCTTGCCACCTCTGAGTCCCTTTCCTTCTTTCTCCTCTCTCTGGCAGGCAGGTCCGTTTTCTTTTTTACCTTGGTGGTGGGTTTGACACTCCTCTCCCTTCTGCTCCTGCTGGTCTCCTGCATCCACAAACTCTCCAGGCATCAGGCCAGACCTCTCCTCTCGCCTCCTCGTCTTCTAGTCCTTTATTCTCTTTTCTTTTCATGTCCTCTTCAACGGTCTTCCTTGTTCTTTCTCTTCCTCTTTTCTTGCAAAAAAGTTTTAGTATTTTCATATTTTAATCATCTTCTTTTTTACGGAGATTATATTATTGTCAGGATGAAATGATATACATTTAAGAATTTTAACACCTATATGTCTCTTTTCTTGCCTTTAAGCAGCTGCAAAATCTGTGATCTGATCCAGTAATAAGAGATCTAGTGGAAAGAAGTTAGAAGAAAGATTTTTAGTGCATTTCTTTTTATCGTCTTTTTTATTGTGCTTTTATTTTGAAAGTTTAGACAGTATGGCAACAGGAGAGGTACAAAGATGCTCAGTCACAGTCAAACCATCTTCTCATGGTCTTTTTCTCAACCACTAGCAGTGCGCTCCATGATGTGGTCTTCTCATTTCCCCTCACAAACATTTAACGTTCTTTCTTTCTTCTCTTCCTCAGGGTATCTTTGTGTTGGGTTTACCCTTCGCTCTGGTCCGGTCTGGTTATGTGGGCCTTGTTCTTCTGGTTGTGTCGGCCTGGGTCTGCAACCACACGGGGAGGATCCTGGTGGCCTGTCTATATGAAGAGGAACAAAAGTAGGTAAAATCACTTTATAATTAGGTTACATCACTTTTATTACACTGCTTTCTATTTTCCTGATGATGAACTAAGCAACTTATATAACTTTCTTTCTCGGAGTCATTGTTGACTAAGCGTCCGCAGATGGTGCTTTCTTCTCTATTTTCAGCAAGGGCGACTAGCATTTCTGACAGCAGAGTCGCTCTCATATGTATTCCCTCTATTCTGTTCAGACTCCTCGGGGGAATCTAAAGGCAATTGTGGTATGAACACAGAGTAGAGCGTGTTTAGAGTCCAAATACACGTGCTATTCTCCTCATTCGGCTGTGGTGAGCCGCAGAAATACACGGCTCCTGCCACAGCAAAAAGAAATGTGAGTGTGTGTGTATATATATATATATATATATATATATATATATATATATATATATATATATATATAAAGAAAACCCCACCTCACTGTGTTCTATTAAAAACCGGGAACACAAGCTTCCGAACAACGAATGAAAAACGAAACATACTGCTGCTTTGAAAAACAGCCACAGTGGTCTGAAATATGAATTTGCATCAGATACATTTGATCACAATAAGAAGATGTTTGTATCTTTCAGTGGAGCTGCTGCCCCGGTGTCAAAGGTCAGAGTCCGTCACAGCTACCAGGACATCGTGGAGGCCTGCTGCAAAGGACTGTGGCCCAACTGGCCTGGATTAGGGGGGTGGATGGTTAATGTAGCTCAGGTAACAAATAGGGAAGGTAATGAATAGGTAATATAAATGAATAAGTGAAAAGAAATACAGTAGTATCAATGTAAAATCTTGTCTTTGGCCCCGTTTTTCTTCCAGGTCATTGAACTCTTAATGACCTGCACCCTGTATCTAGTCGTCTCCACCAGCTTGCTGTCGGACAGTCTGTCAGGGATGACTGTTCCCAGATCAGTGTGCTCTTTGATGTCTCTGATGTTCCTGCTGCCCTGCCTGCTGCTGACTGATCTCAGACCTGTCTCCACCCTCAGCCTGCTGTGCTCCCTGGCTCACATACTGATCAGGTGACTGAGCAAGTAGTAGCGCCACGATCGTTTTGACAGAGCGTCGCTGTCAGCTGATCAGAACCAGCTCACCAATCGTATTAAATCAAGACAACGAGGCGGTTTTTATGATCACGATCATGTCGCAGCTGCTGCTGGTTATGCTGCCTGCATCCACCTGCTGCACACTTCTGTTACTGCTTGTTTGATTTATTTCTCATGCCAGATGAGAAAAGGGAAATGGAGATGGTTCTTGTAGTTCTCCGGTCTCCAGTTCTCCTGTGAACTCAGATCTTTATATTATGAAGCTCTAGAATCAGACGAAGATATATTCAGGCAGAAATCACCTTTCATTAACTGCGTTTGGCCTTCAATCAATTTATGGCAGGTGAAAATGCCTTCAATCAATTTTTGGCAGGTGAAAATGCCCATTTTGTGTTGTAATGGTCCTTTACAAGAATTCTAAGCTGTCCTGTGAGCTCAGATCTTTATATTATGAAGCTCTAGAATCAGACGAAGATATATTCAGGCAGAAATCACCTTTCATTAACTGCATTTGGCCTTCAATCAATTTATGGCAGGTGAAAATGCCCATTTTGTGTTGTAATGGTCCTTTACAAGAATTCCAAACTGTCCTGTGAGTTCAGATCTTTATATTATGAAGCTCTAGAATCAGACCAAGTCATATTTAGGCAGAAATCACCTTTCATTAACTGCGTTTGGCCTTCAATCAATTTATGGCAGGTGAAAATGCCTTCAATCAATTTTTGGCAAGTGAAAATGCCCATTTTGTGTTGTAATGGTCCTTTACAAGAATTCCAAGCTGTCCTGTGAGCTCAGATCTTTATATTATGAAGCTCTAGAATCAGACCAAGTCACATTTAGGCAGAAATCACCTTTCATTAACTGCGTTTGGCCTTCAATCAATTTATGGCAGGTGAAAATGCCTTCAATCAATTTTTGGCAGGTGAAAATGCCCATTTTGTGTTGTAATGGTCCTTTACAAGAATTCTAAGCTGTCCTGTGAGCTCAGATCTTTATATTATGAAGCTCTAGAATCAGACGAAGATATATTCAGGCAGAAATCACCTTTCATTAACTGCATTTGGCCTTCAATCAATTTATGGCAGGTGAAAATGCCCATTTTGTGTTGTAATGGTCCTTTACAAGAATTCCAAACTGTCCTGTGAGTTCAGATCTTTATATTATGAAGCTCTAGAATCAGACCAAGTCATATTTAGGCAGAAATCACCTTTCATTAACTGCGTTTGGCCTTCAATCAATTTATGGCAGGTGAAAATGCCTTCAATCAATTTTTGGCAAGTGAAAATGCCCATTTTGTGTTGTAATGGTCCTTTACAAGAATTCCAAGCTGTCCTGTGAGCTCAGATCTTTATATTATGAAGCTCTAGAATCAGACCAAGTCACATTTAGGCAGAAATCACCTTTCATTAACTGCGTTTGGCCTTCAATCAATTTATGGCAGGTGAAAATGCCTTCAATCAATTTTTGGCAGGTGAAAATGCCCATTTTGTGTTGTAACGGTCCTTTACAAGAATTCCAAGCTGTCCTGTGAGCTCAGATCTTTATATTATGAAGCTCTAGAATCAGACGAAGATATATTCAGGCAGAAATCACCTTTCATTAACTGCATTTGGCCTTCAATCAATTTATGGCAAGCGAAAATGCCTTCAATCAATTTTTGGCAGGTGAAAATACCCATTTTGTGTTGTCATGGTCATTTACAAGAATTCCAAGCTGTCCTGTGAGATCAGATCTTTATATTATGAAGCTCTAGAATCAGACCAAGTCATATTTAGGCAGAAATCACCTTTCATTAACTGCGTTTGGCCTTCAATCAATTTATGGCAGGTGAAAATGCCTTCAATCAATTTTTGGCAAGTGAAAATGCCCATTTTGTGTTGTAATGGTCCTTTACAAGAATTCCAAGCTGTCCTGTGAGCTCAGATCTTTATATTATGAAGCTCTAGAATCAGACGAAGATATATTCAGGCAGAAATCACCTTTCATTAACTGCATTTGGCCTTCAATCAATTTATGGCAGGTGAAAATGCCCATTTTGTGTTGTAATGGTCCTTTACAAGAATTCCAAGCTGTCCTGTGAGCTCAGATCTTTATATTATGAAGCTCTAGAATCAGACCAAGTCACATTTAGGCAGAAATCACCTTTCATTAACTGCGTTTGGCCTTCAATCAATTTATGGCAGTTGAAAATGCCTTCAATCAATTTTTGGCAGGTGAAAATGCCCATTTTGTGTTGTAATGGTCCTTTACAAGAATTCCAAGCTGTCCTGTGAGCTCAGATCTTTATATTATGAAGCTCTAGAATCAGACCAAGTCACATTTAGGCAGAAATCACCTTTCATTAACTGCGTTTGGCCTTCAATCAATTTATGGCAGTTGAAAATGCCTTCAATCAATTTTTGGCAGGTGAAAATGCCCATTTTGTGTTGTAATGGTCCTTTACAAGAATTCCAAGCTGTCCTGTGAGCTCAGATCTTTATATTATGAAGCTCTAGAATCAGACGAAGATATATTCAGGCAGAAATCACCTTTCATTAACTGCATTTGGCCTTCAATCAATTTATGGCAGGTGAAAATGCCCATTTTCAGCAGGTGAAAATGCCCATTTTGTGTTGTAATGGTCCTTTACAAGAATTCCAAGCTGTCCTGTGAGCTCAGATCTTTATATTATGAAGCTCTAGAATCAGACCAAGTCACATTTAGGCAGAAATCACCTTTCATTAACTGCGTTTGGCCTTCAATCAATTTATGGCAGTTGAAAATGCCTTCAATCAATTTTTGGCAGGTGAAAATGCCCATTTTGTGTTGTAATGGTCCTTTACAAGAATTCCAAGCTGTCCTGTGAGCTCAGATCTTTATATTATGAAGCTCTAGAATCAGACCAAGTCACATTTAGGCAGAAATCACCTTTCATTAACTGCGTTTGGCCTTCAATCAATTTATGGCAGTTGAAAATGCCTTCAATCAATTTTTGGCAGGTGAAAATGCCCATTTTGTGTTGTAATGGTCCTTTACAAGAATTCCAAGCTGTCCTGTGAGCTCAGATCTTTATATTATGAAGCTCTAGAATCGGATCAAGTCACATTTAGGCAGAAATCACCTTTCATTAACTGCATATGGCCTTCAATCAATTTATGGCAGGCGAAAATGCCTTCAATCAATTTTTGGCAGGTGAAAATGCCCATTTTGTGTTGTAATGGTCCTTTACAAGAATTCCAAGCTGTCCTGTGAGCTCAGATCTTTATATTATGAAGCTCTAGAATCGGATCAAGTCACATTTAGGCAGAAATCACCTTTCATTAACTGCATATGGCCTTCAATCAATTTATGGCAGGCGAAAATGCCTTCAATCAATTTTTGGCAGGTGAAAATGCCCATTTTGTGTTGTAATGGTCCTTTACAAGAATTCCAAGCTGTCCTGTGAGCTCAGATCTTTATATTATGAAGCTCTAGAATCAGACGAAGATATATTCAGGCAGAAATCACCTTTCATTAACTGCATTTGGCCTTCAATCAATTTATGGCAGTTGAAAATGCCTTCAATCAATTTTTGGCAGGTGAAAATGCCCATTTTGTGTTGTAATGGTCCTTTACAAGAATTCCAAGCTGTCCTGTGAGCTCAGATCTTTATATTATGAAGCTCTAGAATCAGACCAAGTCACATTTAGGCAGAAATCAGCTTTCATTAACTGCGTTTGGCCTTCAATCAATTTATGGCAGTTGAAAATGCCTTCAATCAATTTTTGGCAGGTGAAAATGCCCATTTTGTGTTGTAATGGTCCTTTACAAGAATTCCAAGCTGTCCTGTGAGCTCAGATCTTTATATTATGAAGCTCTAGAATCAGACGAAGATATATTCAGGCAGAAATCACCTTTCATTAACTGCATTTGGCCTTCAATCAATTTATGGCAGGTGAAAATGCCCATTTTCAGCAGGTGAAAATGCCCATTTTGTGTTGTAATGGTCCTTTACAAGAATTCCAAGCTGTCCTGTGAGCTCAGATCTTTATATTATGAAGCTCTAGAATCAGACGAAGATATATTCAGGCAGAAATCACCTTTCATTAACTGCATTTGGCCTTCAATCAATTTATGGCAGGTGAAAATGCCCATTTTCAGCAGGTGAAAATGCCCATTTTGTGTTGTAATGGTCCTTTACAAGAATTCCAAGCTGTCCTGTGAGCTCAGATCTTTATATTATGAAGCTCTAGAATCAGACGAAGATATATTCAGGCAGAAATGACCTTTCATTAACTGCATTTGGCCTTCAATCAATTTATGGCAGGTGAAAATGCCCATTTTCAGTAGGTGAAAATGCCCATTTTGTGTTGTAATGGTCCTTTACAAGAATTCCAAGCTGTCCTGTGAGCTCAGATCTTTATATTATGAAGCTCTAGAATCAGACGAAGATATATTCAGGCAGAAATCACCTTTCATTAACTGTGTTTGGCCTTCAGTCAATTTATGGCAGGTGAAAATTCCCATTTTGTGTTGTAATGATCCTTTACAAGAATTCCAAGCTGTCCTGTGAGCTCAGATCTTTATATTATGAAGCTCTAGAATCGGATCAAGTCACATTTAGGCAGAAATCACCTTTCATTAACTGCATATGGCCTTCAATCAATTTATGGCAGGCGAAAATGCCTTCAATCAATTTTTGGCAGGTGAAAATGCCCATTTTGTGTTGTAATGGTCCTTTACAAGAATTCCAAGCTGTCCTGTGAGCTCAGATCTTTATATTATGAAGCTCTAGAATCAGACCAAGTCACATTTAGGCAGAAATCACCTTTCATTAACTGCGTTTGGCCTTCAATCAATTTATGGCAGTTGAAAATGCCTTCAATCAATTTTTGGCAGGTGAAAATGCCCATTTTGTGTTGTAATGGTCCTTTACAAGAATTCCAAGCTGTCCTGTGAGCTCAGATCTTTATATTATGAAGCTCTAGAATCAGACCAAGTCACATTTAGGCAGAAATCACCTTTCATTAACTGCGTTTGGCCTTCAATCAATTTATGGGAGTTGAAAATGCCTTCAATCAATTTTTGGCAGGTGAAAATGCCCATTTTGTGTTGTAATGGTCCTTTACAAGAATTCCAAGCTGTCCTGTGAGCTCAGATCTTTATATTATGAAGCTCTAGAATCGGATCAAGTCACATTTAGGCAGAAATCACCTTTCATTAACTGCATATGGCCTTCAATCAATTTATGGCAGGCGAAAATGCCTTCAATCAATTTTTGGCAGGTGAAAATGCCCATTTTGTGTTGTAATGGTCCTTTACAAGAATTCCAAGCTGTCCTGTGAGCTCAGATCTTTATATTATGAAGCTCTAGAATCGGATCAAGTCACATTTAGGCAGAAATCACCTTTCATTAACTGCATATGGCCTTCAATCAATTTATGGCAGGCGAAAATGCCTTCAATCAATTTTTGGCAGGTGAAAATGCCCATTTTGTGTTGTAATGGTCCTTTACAAGAATTCCAAGCTGTCCTGTGAGCTCAGATCTTTATATTATGAAGCTCTAGAATCAGACGAAGATATATTCAGGCAGAAATCACCTTTCATTAACTGCATTTGGCCTTCAATCAATTTATGGCAGTTGAAAATGCCTTCAATCAATTTTTGGCAGGTGAAAATGCCCATTTTGTGTTGTAATGGTCCTTTACAAGAATTCCAAGCTGTCCTGTGAGCTCAGATCTTTATATTATGAAGCTCTAGAATCAGACGAAGATATATTCAGGCAGAAATCACCTTTCATTAACTGCATTTGGCCTTCAATCAATTTATGGCAGGTGAAAATGCCCATTTTCAGCAGGTGAAAATGCCCATTTTGTGTTGTAATGGTCCTTTACAAGAATTCCAAGCTGTCCTGTGAGCTCAGATCTTTATATTATGAAGCTCTAGAATCAGACCAAGTCACATTTAGGCAGAAATCACCTTTCATTAACTGCGTTTAGCCTTCAAACAATTTATGGCAGTTGAAAATGCCTTCAATTAATTTTTGGCAGGTGAAAATGCCCATTTTGTGTTGTAATGGTCCTTTACAAGAATTCCAAACTGTCCTGTGAGCTCAGATCTTTATATTATGAAGCTCTGGAATCAGACGAAGATATATTCAGGCAGAAATCACCTTTCATTAACTGCATTTGGCCTTCAATCAATTCATGGCAGGTGAAAATGCCCATTTTCAGCAGGTGAAAATGCCCATTTTGTGTTGTAATGGTCCTTTACAAGAATTCCAAGCTGTCCTGTGAGCTCAGATCTTTATATTATGAAGCTCTAGAATCAGACCAAGTCACATTTAGGCAGAAATCACCTTTCATTAACTGCGTTTGGCCTTCAATCAATTTATGGCAGTTGAAAATGCCTTCAATCAATTTTTGGCAGGTGAAAATGCCCATTTTGTGTTGTAATGGTCCTTTACAAGAATTCCAAGCTGTCCTGTGAGCTCAGATATTTATATTATGAAGCTCTAGAATCAGACCAAGTCACATTTAGGCAGAAATCACCTTTCATTAACTGCGTTTGGCCTTCAATCAATTTATGGCAGTTGAAAATGCCTTCAATTAATTTTTGGCAGGTGAAAATGCCTTCAATCAATTTTTGGCAGGTGAAAATGCCCATTTTGTGTTGTAATGGTCCTTTACAAGAATTCCAAGCTGTCCTGTGAGCTCAGATCTTTATATTATGAAGCTCTAGAATCAGACGAAGATATATTCAGGCAGAAATCACCTTTCATTAACTGCATTTGGCCTTCAATCAATTTATGGCAGGTGAAAATGCCCATTTTCAGCAGGTGAAAATGCCCATTTTGTGTTGTAATGGTCCTTTACAAGAATTCCAAGCTGTCCTGTGAGCTCAGATCTTTATATTATGAAGCTCTAGAATCAGACCAAGTCACATTTAGGCAGAAATCACCTTTCATTAACTGCGTTTGGCCTTCAATCAATTTATGGCAGTTGAAAATGCCTTCAATCAATTTTTGGCAGGTGAAAATGCCCATTTTGTGTTGTAATGGTCCTTTACAAGAATTCCAAGCTGTCCTGTGAGCTCAGATCTTTATATTATGAAGCTCTAGAATCAGACGAAGATATATTCAGGCAGAAATCACCTTTCATTAACTGCATTTGGCCTTCAATCAATTTATGGCAGGTGAAAATGCCCATTTTCAGCAGGTGAAAATGCCCATTTTGTGTTGTAATGGTCCTTTACAAGAATTCCAAGCTGTCCTGTGAGCTCAGATCTTTATATTATGAAGCTCTAGAATCAGACCAAGTCACATTTAGGCAGAAATCACCTTTCATTAACTGCGTTTGGCCTTCAATCAATTTATGGCAGTTGAAAATGCCTTCAATTAATTTTTGGCAGGTGAAAATGCCCATTTTGTGTTGTAATGGTCCTTTACAAGAATTCCAAGCTGTCCTGTGAGCTCAGATCTTTATATTATGAAGCTCTAGAATCAGACGAAGATATATTCAGGCAGAAATCACCTTTCATTAACTGCATTTGGCCTTCAATCAATTTATGGCAGGTGAAAATGCCCATTTTCAGCAGGTGAAAATGCCCATTTTGTGTTGTAATGGTCCTTTACAAGAATTCCAAGCTGTCCTGTGAGCTCAGATCTTTATATTATGAAGCTTTAGAATCAGACCAAGTCATATTTAGGCAGAAATCACCTTTCATTAACTGCGTTTGGCCTTCAATCAATTTATGGCAGGTGAAAATGCCTTCAATCAATTTTTGGCAGGTGAAAATGCCCATTTTGTGTTGTAACGGTCCTTTACAAGAATTCCAAGCTGTCCTGTGAGCTCAGATCTTTATATTATGAAGCTCTAGAATCAGACGAAGATATATTCAGGCAGAAATCACCTTTCATTAACTGCATTTGGCCTTCAATCAATTTATGGCAGGTGAAAATGCCCATTTTCAGCAGGTGAAAATGCCCATTTTGTGTTGTAATGGTCCTTTACAAGAATTCCAAGCTGTCCTGTGAGCTCAGATCTTTATATTGTGAAGCTCTAGAATCGGATCAAGTCACATTTAGGCAGAAATCACCTTTCATTAACTGCATATGGCCTTCAATCAATTTATGGCAGGCGAAAATGCCCATTTTCAGCAGGTGAAAATTCCCATTTTGTGTTGTAATGGTCCTTTACAAGAATTCCAAGCTGTCCTGTGAGCTCAGATCTTTATATTATGAAGCTCTAGAATCAGACGAAGATATATTCAGGCAGAAATCACCTTTCATTAACTGCATTTGGCCTTCAATCAATTTATGGCAGTTGAAAATGCCTTCAATCAATTTTTGGCAGGTGAAAATGCCCATTTTGTGTTGTAATGGTCCTTTACAAGAATTCCAAGCTGTCCTGTGAGCTCAGATCTTTATATTATGAAGCTCTAGAATCAGACCAAGTCACATTTAGGCAGAAATCAGCTTTCATTAACTGCGTTTGGCCTTCAATCAATTTATGGCAGTTGAAAATGCCTTCAATCAATTTTTGGCAGGTGAAAATGCCCATTTTGTGTTGTAATGGTCCTTTACAAGAATTCCAAGCTGTCCTGTGAGCTCAGATCTTTATATTATGAAGCTCTAGAATCAGACGAAGATATATTCAGGCAGAAATCACCTTTCATTAACTGCATTTGGCCTTCAATCAATTTATGGCAGGTGAAAATGCCCATTTTCAGCAGGTGAAAATGCCCATTTTGTGTTGTAATGGTCCTTTACAAGAATTCCAAGCTGTCCTGTGAGCTCAGATCTTTATATTATGAAGCTCTAGAATCAGACGAAGATATATTCAGGCAGAAATCACCTTTCATTAACTGCATTTGGCCTTCAATCAATTTATGGCAGGTGAAAATGCCCATTTTCAGCAGGTGAAAATGCCCATTTTGTGTTGTAATGGTCCTTTACAAGAATTCCAAGCTGTCCTGTGAGCTCAGATCTTTATATTATGAAGCTCTAGAATCAGACGAAGATATATTCAGGCAGAAATGACCTTTCATTAACTGCATTTGGCCTTCAATCAATTTATGGCAGGTGAAAATGCCCATTTTCAGTAGGTGAAAATGCCCATTTTGTGTTGTAATGGTCCTTTACAAGAATTCCAAGCTGTCCTGTGAGCTCAGATCTTTATATTATGAAGCTCTAGAATCAGACGAAGATATATTCAGGCAGAAAATCACCTTTCATTAACTGTGTTTGGCCTTCAGTCAATTTATGGCAGGTGAAAATTCCCATTTTGTGTTGTAATGATCCTTTACAAGAATTCCAAGCTGTCCTGTGAGCTCAGATCTTTATATTATGAAGCTCTAGAATCGGATCAAGTCACATTTAGGCAGAAATCACCTTTCATTAACTGCATATGGCCTTCAATCAATTTATGGCAGGCGAAAATGCCTTCAATCAATTTTGGCAGGTGAAAATGCCCATTTTGTGTTGTAATGGTCCTTTACAAGAATTCCAAGCTGTCCTGTGAGCTCAGATCTTATATTATGAAGCTCTAGAATCAGACCAAGTCACATTTAGGCAGAAATCACCTTTCATTAACTGCGTTTGGCCTTCAATCAATTTATGGCAGTTGAAAATGCCTTCAATCAATTTTTGGCAGGTGAAAATGCCCATTTTGTGTTGTAATGGTCCTTTACAAGAATTCCAAGCTGTCCTGTGAGCTCAGATCTTTATATTATGAAGCTCTAGAATCAGACGAAGATATATTCAGGCAGAAATCACCTTTCATTAACTGCATTTGGCCTTCAATCAATTTATGGCAGGTGAAAATGCCCATTTTCAGCAGGTGAAAATGCCCATTTTGTGTTGTAATGGTCCTTTACAAGAATTCCAAGCTGTCCTGTGAGCTCAGATCTTTATATTATGAAGCTCTAGAATCAGACCAAGTCACATTTAGGCAGACATCACCTTTCATTAACTGCGTTTGGCCTTCAATCAATTTATGGCAGTTGAAAATGCCTTCAATCAATTTTTGGCAGGTGAAAATGCCCATTTTGTGTTGTAATGGTCCTTTACAAGAATTCCAAGCTGTCCTGTGAGCTCAGATCTTTATATTATGAAGCTCTGAATCAGACCAAGTCACATTTAGGCAGAAATCACCTTTCATTAACTGCGTTTGGCCTTCAATCAATTTATGGCAGTTGAAAATGCCTTCAATCAATTTTTGGCAGGTGAAAATGCCCATTTTGTGTTGTAATGGTCCTTTACAAGAATTCCAAGCTGTCCTGTGAGCTCAGATCTTTATATTATGAAGCTCTAGAATCGGATCAAGTCACATTTAGGCAGAAATCACCTTTCATTAACTGCATATGGCCTTCAATCAATTTATGGCAGGTGAAAATGCCTTCAATCAATTTTTGGCAGGTGAAAATGCCCATTTTGTGTTGTAATGGTCCTTTACAAGAATTCCAAGCTGTCC
This sequence comes from Nibea coibor, assembly GCA_023373845.1. Lineage (NCBI taxonomy): Eukaryota > Metazoa > Chordata > Actinopteri > Sciaenidae > Nibea > Nibea coibor. Next base: position 16,652,960 of record CM041730.1, read on the forward strand.
TGTGAGCTCAGATCTTTATATTATGAAGCTCTAGATCGGATCAAGTCACATTTAGGCAGAAATCACCTTTCATTAACTGCATATGGCCTTCAATCAATTTATGGCAGGCGAAAATGCCTTCAATCAATTTTTGGCAGGTGAAAATGCCCATTTTGTGTTGTAATGGTCCTTTACAAGAATTCCAAGCTGTCCTGTGAGCTCAGATCTTTATATTATGAAGCTCTAGAATCAGACGAAGATATATTCAGGCAGAAATCACCTTCATTAACTGCATTTGGCCTTCAATCAATTTATGGCAGTTGAAAATGCCTTCAATCAATTTTTGGCAGGTGAAAATGCCCATTTTGTGTTGTAATGGTCCTTTACAAGAATTCCAAGCTGTCCTGTGAGCTCAGATCTTTATATTATGAAGCTCTAGAATCAGACGAAGATATATTCAGGCAGAAATCACCTTTCATTAACTGCATTTGGCCTTCAATCAATTTATGGCAGGTGAAAATGCCCATTTTCAGCAGGTGAAAATGCCCATTTTGTGTTGTAATGGTCCTTTACAAGAATTCCAAGCTGTCCTGTGAGCTCAGATCTTTATATTATGAAGCTCTAGAATCAGACCAAGTCACATTTAGGCAGAAATCACCTTTCATTAACTGCGTTTAGCCTTCAAACAATTTATGGCAGTTGAAAATGCCTTCAATTAATTTTTGGCAGGTGAAAATGCCCATTTTGTGTTGTAATGGTCCTTTACAAGAATTCCAAACTGTCCTGTGAGCTCAGATCTTTATATTGTGAAGCTCTGGAATCAGACGAAGATATATTCAGGCAGAAATCACCTTTCATTAACTGCATTTGGCCTTCAATCAATTCATGGCAGGTGAAAATGCCCATTTTCAGCAGGTGAAAATGCCCATTTTGTGTTGTAATGGTCCTTTACAAGAATTCCAAGCTGTCCTGTGAGCTCAGATCTTTATATTATGAAGCTCTAGAATCAGACCAAGTCACATTTAGGCAGAAATCACCTTTCATTAACTGCGTTTGGCCTTCAATCAATTTATGGCAGTTGAAAATGCCTTCAATCAATTTTTGGCAGGTGAAAATGCCCATTTTGTGTTGTAATGGTCCTTTACAAGAATTCCAAGCTGTCCTGTGAGCTCAGATCTTTATATTATGAAGCTCTAGAATCAGACCAAGTCACATTTAGGCAGAAATCACCTTTCATTAACTGCGTTTGGCCTTCAATCAATTTATGGCAGTTGAAAATGCCTTCAATTAATTTTTGGCAGGTGAAAATGCCTTCAATCAATTTTTGGCAGGTGAAAATGCCCATTTTGTGTTGTAATGGTCCTTTACAAGAATTCCAAGCTGTCCTGTGAGCTCAGATCTTTATATTATGAAGCTCTAGAATCAGACGAAGATATATTCAGGCAGAAATCACCTTTCATTAACTGCATTTGGCCTTCAATCAATTTATGGCAGGTGAAAATGCCCATTTTCAGCAGGTGAAAATGCCCATTTTGTGTTGTAATGGTCCTTTACAAGAATTCCAAGCTGTCCTGTGAGCTCAGATCTTTATATTATGAAGCTCTAGAATCAGACCAAGTCACATTTAGGCAGAAATCACCTTTCATTAACTGCGTTTGGCCTTCAATCAATTTATGGCAGTTGAAAATGCCTTCAATCAATTTTTGGCAGGTGAAAATGCCCATTTTGTGTTGTAATGGTCCTTTACAAGAATTCCAAGCTGTCCTGTGAGCTCAGATCTTTATATTATGAAGCTCTAGAATCAGACGAAGATATATTCAGGCAGAAATCACCTTTCATTAACTGCATTTGGCCTTCAATCAATTTATGGCAGGTGAAAATGCCCATTTTCAGCAGGTGAAAATGCCCATTTTGTGTTGTAATGGTCCTTTACAAGAATTCCAAGCTGTCCTGTGAGCTCAGATCTTTATATTATGAAGCTCTAGAATCAGACCAAGTCACATTTAGGCAGAAATCACCTTTCATTAACTGCGTTTGGCCTTCAATCAATTTATGGCAGTTGAAAATGCCTTCAATTAATTTTTGGCAGGTGAAAATGCCCATTTTGTGTTGTAATGGTCCTTTACAAGAATTCCAAGCTGTCCTGTGAGCTCAGATCTTTATATTATGAAGCTCTGGAATCAGACGAAGATATATTCAGGCAGAAATCACCTTTCATTAACTGCATTTGGCCTTCAATCAATTTATGGCAGGTGAAAATGCCCATTTTCAGCAGGTGAAAATGCCCATTTTGTGTTGTACTGGTCCTTTACAAGAATTCCAAGCTGTCCTGTGAGCTCAGATCTTTATATTATGAAGCTCTAGAATCAGACCAAGTCACATTTAGGCAGAAATCACCTTTCATTAACTGCGTTTGGCCTTCAATCAATTTATGGCAGTTGAAAATGCCTTCAATCAATTTTTGGCAGGTGAAAATACCCATTTTGTGTTGTAATGGTCCTTTACAAGAATTCCAAGCTGTCCTGTGAGCTCAGATCTTTATATTATGAAGCTCTAGAATCAGACGAAGATATATTCAGGCAGAAATCACCTTTCATTAACTGCATTTGGCCTTCAATCAATTTATGGCAGGTGAAAATGCCCATTTTCAGCAGGTGAAAATGCCCATTTTGTGTTGTAATGGTCCTTTACAAGAATTCCAAGCTGTCCTGTGAGCTCAGATCTTTATATTATGAAGCTCTAGAATCAGACCAAGTCACATTTAGGCAGAAATCACCTTTCATTAACTGCGTTTGGCCTTCAATCAATTTATGGCAGTTGAAAATGCCTTCAATCAATTTTTGGCAGGTGAAAATGCCCATTTTGTGTTGTAATGGTCCTTTACAAGAATTCCAAGCTGTCCTGTGAGCTCAGATCTTTATATTATGAAGCTCTAGAATCAGACGAAGATATATTCAGGCAGAAATCACCTTTCATTAACTGCATTTGGCCTTCAATCAATTTATGGCAGGTGAAAATGCCCATTTTCAGCAGGTGAAAATGCCCATTTTGTGTTGTAATGGTCCTTTACAAGAATTCCAAGCTGTCCTGTGAGCTCAGATCTTTATATTATGAAGCTCTAGAATCAGACCAAGTCATATTTAGGCAGAAATCACCTTTCATTAACTGCGTTTGGCGTTCAATCAATTTATGGCAGGTGAAAATGCCTTCAATCAATTTTTGGCAGGTGAAAATGCCCATTTTGTGTTGTAATGGTCCTTTACAAGAATTCCAAGCTGTCCTGTGAGCTCAGATCTTTATATTATGAAGCTCTAGAATCAGACGAAGATATATTCAGGCAGAAATCACCTTTCATTAACTGCATTTGGCCTTCAATCAATTTATGGCAGGTGAAAATGCCCATTTTCAGCAGGTGAAAATGCCCATTTTGTGTTGTAATGGTCCTTTACAAGAATTCCAAGCTGTCCTGTGAGCTCAGATCTTTATATTATGAAGCTTTAGAATCAGACCAAGTCATATTTAGGCAGAAATCACCTTTCATTAACTGCGTTTGGCCTTCAATCAATTTATGGCAGGTGAAAATGCCTTCAATCAATTTTTGGCAGGTGAAAATGCCCATTTTGTGTTGTAACGGTCCTTTACAAGAATTCCAAGCTGTCCTGTGAGCTCAGATCTTTATATTATGAAGCTCTAGAATCAGACGAAGATATATTCAGGCAGAAATCACCTTTCATTAACTGCATATGGCCTTCAATCAATTTATGGCAGGCGAAAATGCCCATTTTCAGCAGGTGAAAATTCCCATTTTGTGTTGTAATGGTCCTTTACAAGAATTCCAAGCTGTCCTGTGAGCTCAGATCTTTATATTATGAAGCTCTAGAATCAGACGAAGATATATTCAGGCAGAAATGACCTTTCATTAACTGCATTTGGCCTTCAATCAATTTATGGCAGGTGAAAATGCCCATTTTCAGCAGGTGAAAATGCCCATTTTGTGTTGTAATGGTCCTTTACAAGAATTCCAAGCTGTCCTGTGAGCTCAGATCTTTATATTATGAAGCTCTAGAATCAGACGAAGATATATTCAGGCAGAAATCACCTTTCATTAACTGTGTTTGGCCTTCAGTCAATTTATGGCAGGTGAAAATTCCCATTTTGTGTTGTAATGATCCTTTACAAGAATTCCAAGCTGTCCTGTGAGCTCAGAGCTTTATATTATGAAGCTCTAGAATCGGATCAAGTCACATTTAGGCAGAAATCACCTTTCATTAACTGCATATGGCCTTCAATCAATTTATGGCAGGCGAAAATGCACATTTTCAGCAGGTGAAAATGCCCATTTTGTGTTGTAAGGGTCCTTTACAAGAATTCCAAGCTGTCCTGTGAGCTCAGATCTTTATGTTATGAAGCTCTAGAATCAGACGAAGATATATTCAGGCAGAAATCACCTTTCATTAACTGTGTTTGGCCTTCAATCAATTTATGGCAGGTGAAAATTCCCATTTTGTGTTGTAATGATCCTTTACAAGAATTCCAAGCTGTCCTGTGAGCTCAGATCTTTATATTATGAAGCTCTAGAATCAGACGAAGATATATTCAGGCAGAAATCACCTTTCATTAACTACATTTGGCCTTCAATCAATTTATGGCAGTTGAAAATGCCTTCAATCAATTTTTGGCAAGTGAAAATGCCCATTTTGTGTTGTAATGGTCCTTTACAAGAATTCCAAGCTGTCCTGTGAGCTCAGATCTTTATATTATGAAGCTCTAGAATCAGACCAAGTCACATTTAGGCAGAAATCACCTTTCATTAACTGCGTTTGGCCTTCAATCAATTTATGGCAGTTGAAAATGCCTTCAATCAATTTTTGGCAGGTGAAAATGCCCATTTTGTGTTGTAATGGTCCTTTACAAGAATTCCAAGCTGTCCTGTGAGCTCAGATCTTTATATTATGAAGCTCTAGAATCAGACGAAGATATATTCAGGCAGAAATCACCTTTCATTAACTGCATTTGGCCTTCAATCAATTTATGGCAGGTGAAAATGCCCATTTTCAGCAGGTGAAAATGCCCATTTTGTGTTGTAATGGTCCTTTACAAGAATTCCAAGCTGTCCTGTGAGCTCAGATCTTTATATTATGAAGCTCTAGAATCAGACCAAGTCACATTTAGGCAGAAATCACCTTTCATTAACTGCGTTTGGCCTTCAATCAATTTATGGCAGTTGAAAATGCCTTCAATCAATTTTTGGCAGGTGAAAATGCCCATTTTGTGTTGTAATGGTCCTTTACAAGAATTCCAAGCTGTCCTGTGAGCTCAGATCTTTATATTATGAAGCTCTAGAATCAGACCAAGTCACATTTAGGCAGAAATCACCTTTCATTAACTGCGTTTGGCCTTCAATCAATTCATGGCAGTTGAAAATGCCTTCAATCAATTTTTGGCAGGTGAAAATGCCCATTTTGTGTTGTAATGGTCCTTTACAAGAATTCCAAGCTGTCCTGTGAGCTCAGATCTTTATATTATGAAGCTCTAGAATCAGACGAAGATATATTCAGGCAGAAATCACCTTTCATTAACTGCATTTGGCCTTCAATCAATTTATGGCAGGTGAAAATGCCCATTTTCAGCAGGTGAAAATGCCCATTTTGTGTTGTAATGGTCCTTTACAAGAATTCCAAGCTGTCCTGTGAGCTCAGATCTTTATATTATGAAGCTCTAGAATCAGACCAAGTCACATTTAGGCAGAAATCACCTTTCATTAACTGCGTTTGGCCTTCAATCAATTTATGGCAGTTGAAAATGCCTTCAATCAATTTTTGGCAGGTGAAAATGCCCATTTTGTGTTGTAATGGTCCTTTACAAGAATTCCAAGCTGTCCTGTGAGCTCAGATCTTTATATTATGAAGCTCTAGAATCAGACGAAGATATATTCAGGCAGAAATCACCTTTCATTAACTGCATTTGGCCTTCAATCAATTTATGGCAGGTGAAAATGCCCATTTTCAGCAGGTGAAAATGCCCATTTTGTGTTGTAATGGTCCTTTACAAGAATTCCAAGCTGTCCTGTGAGCTCAGATCTTTATATTATGAAGCTCTAGAATCAGACCAAGTCACATTTAGGCAGAAATCACCTTTCATTAACTGCGTTTGGCCTTCAATCAATTTATGGCAGTTGAAAATGCCTTCAATCAATTTTTGGCAGGTGAAAATGCCCATTTTGTGTTGTAATGGTCCTTTACAAGAATTCCAAGCTGTCCTGTGAGCTCAGATCTTTATATTATGAAGCTCTAGAATCAGACGAAGATATATTCAGGCAGAAATCACCTTTCATTAACTGCATTTGGCCTTCAATCAATTTATGGCAGGTGAAAATGCCCATTTTCAGCAGGTGAAAATGCCCATTTTGTGTTGTAATGGTCCTTTACAAGAATTCCAAGCTGTCCTGTGAGCTCAGATCTTTATATTATGAAGCTCTAGAATCAGACCAAGTCACATTTAGGCAGAAATCACCTTTCATTAACTGCGTTTGGCCTTCAATCAATTTATGGCAGTTGAAAATGCCTTCAATCAATTTTTGGCAGGTGAAAATGCCCATTTTGTGTTGTAATGGTCCTTTACAAGAATTCCAAGCTGTCCTGTGAGCTCAGATCTTTATATTATGAAGCTCTAGAATCAGACCAAGTCACATTTAGGCAGAAATCACCTTTCATTAACTGTGTTTGGCCTTCAATCAATTTATGGCAGTTGAAAATGCCTTCAATCAATTTTTGGCAGGTGAAAATGCCCATTTTGTGTTGTAATGGTCCTTTACAAGAATTCCAAGCTGTCCTGTGAGCTCAGATCTTTATATTATGAAGCTCTAGAATCAGACGAAGATATATTCAGGCAGAAATCACCTTTCATTAACTGCATTTGGCCTTCAATCAATTTATGGCAGGTGAAAATGCCTTCAATCAATTTTTGGCAGGTGAAAATGCCCATTTTGTGTTGTAATGGTCCTTTACAAGAATTCCAAGCTGTCCTGTGAGCTCAGATCTTTATATTATGAAGCTCTAGAATCGGATCAAGTCACATTTAGGCAGAAATCACCTTTCATTAACTGCATATGGCCTTCAATCAATTTATGGCAGGCGAAAATGCCTTCAATCAATTTTTGGCAGGTGAAAATGCCCATTTTGTGTTGTAATGGTCCTTTACAAGAATTCCAAGCTGTCCTGTGAGCTCAGATCTTTATATTATGAAGCTCTAGAATCAGACGAAGATATATTCAGGCAGAAATCACCTTTCATTAACTGCATTTGGCCTTCAATCAATTTATGGCAGTTGAAAATGCCTTCAATCAATTTTTGGCAAGTGAAAATGCCCATTTTGTGTTGTAATGGTCCTTTACAAGAATTCCAAGCTGTCCTGTGAGCTCAGATCTTTATATTATGAAGCTCTAGAATCAGACCAAGTCACATTTAGGCAGAAATCACCTTTCATTAACTGCGTTTGGCCTTCAATCAATTTATGGCAGTTGAAAATGCCTTCAATCAATTTTTGGCAGGTGAAAATGCCCATTTTGTGTTGTAATGGTCCTTTACAAGAATTCCAAGCTGTCCTGTGAGCTCAGATCTTTATATTATGAAGCTCTAGAATCAGACGAAGATATATTCAGGCAGAAATCACCTTTCATTAACTGCATTTGGCCTTCAATCAATTTATGGCAGGTGAAAATGCCCATTTTCAGCAGGTGAAAATGCCCATTTTGTGTTGTAATGGTCCTTTACAAGAATTCCAAGCTGTCCTGTGAGCTCAGATCTTTATATTATGAAGCTCTAGAATCAGACCAAGTCATATTTAGGCAGAAATCACCTTTCATTAACTGCGTTTGGCCTTCAATCAATTTATGGCAGTTGAAAATGCCTTCAATTAATTTTTGGCAGGTGAAAATGCCTTCAATCAATTTTTGGCTGGTGAAAATGCCCATTTTGTGTTGTAATGGTCCTTTACAAGAATTCCAAGCTGTCCTGTGAGCTCAGATCTTTATATTATGAAGCTCTAGAATCAGACGAAGATATATTCAGGCAGAAATCACCTTTCATTAACTGCATTTGGCCTTCAATCAATTTATGGCAGTTGAAAATGCCCATTTTGTGTTGTAACGGTCCTTTACAAGAATTCCAAGCTGTCCTGTGAGCTCAGATCTTTATATTATGAAGCTCTAGAATCAGACGAAGATATATTCAGGCAGAAATCATCTTTCATTAACTGCGTTTGGCCTTCAATCAATTTATGGCAGGTGAAAATGCCCATTTGGATGCCCATTGGATTCTAATCAGTATTATCTTCTTTCATTTTATTTTGTCTCTGACTCTCTGTCTGTCAGTCTCTCCGTCATGTTGTACTGTCTAAGTCGAGCCAGCAGCTGGTCCTGGTCCTCTCTGCGTCTGTCCGTGGACCCGGAGGAGTTCCTCGTCTCTGTGGGCGTCATCATCTTCTCCTACACCTCGCAGATCTTCCTCCCTCCTTTAGAGGGCAGCATGGAGGACAGAGGGCAGTTTGATGCCATGCTGGGGTGGACCCATGGTGCCGCCTGTGTCATGAAAACTATTTTCTCATTACTGGTGAGTGGAATTGCGACACTGCTGAGTTGATTGCTTGACCCTCAAAAGGTTGAGATGGAAATAAAATGTATTATTGGCCTGACGTTGCGCTGACAACAGCAGGCCGGAAGAAGGGACACACAAATGGAGTGATTGATTGACTGATTGCTTTGATTGCTTCCTCCATTAGGCCGTGTTGACCTGGGGGGCAGCGACCAGCGAGGTCATCACGGACAACCTGCCCTCTGACCTCCGACCTCTCGTCAACCTGTGTCTGCTGGCCAAAGCCCTTCTGTCCTACCCTCTGCCATTCTACTCTGCTGCGGAAATACTACAAGCCTGCCTGCTTGGAGGTTGAACACTAATGACAGATCTATTTTACATTCAAAGCACTGACTTTGCCTCAAAGTATACGTGAAATAAGAGATCCTCCAGGCCATCTATTAAAATAAATGTACTTTATACCCATGAAACGTGTAATAGACAATGACTGATTTGTAGATGAGATCAGGCATGACACGAGGAAGCTGTTGTTTCCGTTACATATTTCTAAATACTCTGTGGAGCAGCAGACGCGTGGAGAAACAGGCTCGTGGCTGGAGGTTTGCCTGTTAAAATCCCAGGATGAACAATAAAAATAGCACTGAAGACAGTGACATTTCTCCTCCCTCGTACGACTCACTCTCTTGAGAATGCTCTCTCGAGATTTCATTGCTCTGAAGGTCACCGGTACTAAACTGTGGTTATACTGGGCAGCTTCCAGGTGTTTCAGTGTAAAAAAAAAAAAAAGTCTCGCTGGAAGTATTTTGTTTTGATTCAGTTGAGATCTTTAAGTCCTGGACACTCGACAAGATCAAGAAATCCCTTTAATTCAAATTAGATTAGATAAGTTTATGAATCCCCACAGGGGGAAGCTGGTTTAATTGCCCATGCACAGTGATAAATAAGAAAAACAGGCATAAATAAAACAGATCACAGCAGAAGACGAAATATACAGCTACGACACTGGTAACATGCAAACTAACACATATTCTGAGACGTTCGTGTAGCTCAGAAGTCATCCTAGCCACTAGAAACAGGGTAAATATAATAAATCATTTAATAAGGCTCATCGTGAGGCGTGCACCTAAAAACACATGACATGAAACTTAAAAAAAAAAGCAAATATCACACGCCATTTATTTCCATTTAAGAGCTGAGTGATCAGGGAAACTTTGCTAATGTGTTGACTGTCAACACATTTGTCATCATGGCTGAACTTTTCCTAATTATTGACTGTCAACAGTCATGAAGTCATTAGATTATGATGCTCCCGAGTGAGTTTCATGATGTATATTTTCACCGGGCAAATGCAGAATTAATCCAAAGATGACATAGGTCATTGAAACTTAAAGCTCACAGTAAATAATGTTAGTTAACTGGTTACTTGTACTACCTCATTAAACTGACGTCATGCTTTAAATAAGGCCGATGACGCCTCCGCACAAAACAATGAGTCAGAACAGAGCGACTCATAAATAAAAGTTGCTTGCAGGCTCAAAACAAACACTCTGTTTTCCCTTTCAACTTCTCCGCTTCGATCTTTCCCCAGATGCCGTTGTCTCATCCAAACACGGAGGTCGAGGTGTGTCACGTCCAGCCCTGCTGCTCCGCGCCGCCTTGCTGATGACATCATACCTACTGGCCCTGCTGGTCCCCAGGTTCTCCCTGTTGATGGGTTTGACAGGCAGCGTGACCGGGTCGGCCATGACGCTCATACTGCCATGCCTGTTTCACCTCAGGCTGCAGTGGGGTCGCATCACTGTGAGGGAGCGGCTGATAGATGTGTGGATACTGAGTCTAGGGGTCATTTGTAGTATGTCTGGCGTGATTTGTTCAGTGAAAAGATTGGTGGAAGGGCTGTAGGAGAGGTGGATGATGGTTTGATGGATGGACAGTGAATAGAAAGGGAGATACGTGGACAGGTTCAAGATGGTCAGTGGCAGGTTCTCCTTTGTAATATAGCCTTAACTTAACTTAACTTAGTAACTTAGACTTAAATCAATGGAGCTAATGTCCAACACTGCAGTTTCCCTTTTAGCACCCTTTAGCTCTTTGTTTTGGCTCATTGAGTCCACAGTTTTACAGTTTTGTTCACCTCACCGCTCTCCTCAGCTTCGTTTTCAGTAGGCAGCTGCTCTTTAATGCGTTCATATGAAATACTAGTGTGTGCTAAGCTCATTTCCAACTCCTCCAAGTGGCCAAAAATGTGTTAATGCAGGTTTAAGCATCCCTAAATGTCTTTTTAAAAAATATTATTTGGCCTTTTTGAACCTGTATTCTATAGTTACAGCTGGAGAGTGACAGGATGACGGAACAACGTGCAGGAGTCAGGTCTGAGCCTCCAGGTGAGCTCACCAGCGCCCCTTAAAAAGGCTTTTTAAAGTAAAACATCCAATTTGTGCCAGCTGTTTTACTCCTTATTCCTTAATTGGTGTTTCGTTTCAGATGTAGATGTGTTTGTGCACATCAGTAGTTTTCAGACTGTGCCTCTTCGTCCCGCTGGTGATGAGGAATGAATGATCAGCAGAAAAATATGGAGTGATACTAAGTGGAATAAATCGGACTTTTGAAGACTTTCATGAATGCTATTCTGCTGACCTTTATTTCACTAAAATTCAACGTGGGCCCTTTTTTTTTATTAGACGCTTCCTCCATCATTGTTAATAATTGATAAAAAATTCTGGGGTGGTAGTGAACTTTTTTTTTTCTGCTTTTGAAGTGGGGCATGCCAGGAAAAGTTTGAGAACCACTGATGTGCCGTCTGGAATATGTATCCAGATATTGGATTTTGTCTATGCTTAGACTGTAGATGAGAAAATCCTGCCATTACATTGATAATAAGATTTACTTTTAAAACACAATTTAACGCTTAAATGAGTAAATTTAAAGTGACACTGTGCGACTGGTCGGGGAACAACGCTCAACATAAACTGAAAAAGTAGAATAATGTGATTACTTCTAGGTTAGAGATTTAGATATTATCTGTATACAGTGAAAAAATGTTTAGTCTATTGTCTAAATTAGTAGTGAGTTAGTCAAAGCATAAAAGATCCATGTGTCTGACTATCTGATTGAAATGAACCCTCAAAGAGTTCACTACTGGAAACATAAAACAAGGAGTGAATCAATGAGATAGGACAGGGAGGACGGACATCAAATACTTTTTCATTGGAGAAAAATAATAGAGGATGCTGATATGTACAGACATCAGTGTAAGCTTTAAATAGACTTTGTATGTTGTGATCATCCGTGTTTGTTTTATTATTCAATTTTACCATGAATGAATTGGACATTAAAATGGAAAAATTCATCTTTTGAACAAAAGGGCATTTTCAGTCTTTGAGAAAACAAACTCGAGCACACATCAGTTCTGGTGCAGTGGTTAGCACACAGTGGTCGCTTCACAGAAAGAAGGTTACTGGTTTGAACCTCGGCTGGCTGGAGACACCTAACAGGTTCATCTAAATTGGACGTAGGTGTGAATGTGAGTGTGAATGGTTGTTGGTCTCTTTGTGGCCTGTGATGAACTGGTGACTCGTCCAGGGTGTACCACACCTCTCGCTGGGAGGGGTTACAGAAGATGCATGTATGGATATCAACCGATGAAGACAGCAAAAGCTAGTGAGTCAATTTAAAGTTGAGACTGTTTATCAAACTACATCTTCCAAAGTCAAGAGGAACAAACTTTCATGCTTCATTCGAATACTTTCTATATAATTAAAGAATATAATCTAGTCAGAATTTCCATTATGTTATTAGGTAATGATCTTCAGGTGTTTCTTTTTTTAAACGACCTTTTCCATCTATGTAACGCGCATAGTGATCGTATGGAAGAGGACATACATAGTTACCATGGTGAAATGTTATACACGGTGCCATGTGAACTGGGTGATGAAAATTGATCAGCAGTATAAAAAAGTAATTATTTTGCAGCCACGTGTTTCACATGCACGTCACCACAAATTATGTTTAAATTATGTTTAAATTACATCATATAATTATATTATTATTATTATTATTATTATTGTTATTGTTATTATTATTATTATATAACAAAACATCCAAACTTTAAAACCTAATTTCTTAGAAATAATACAACACCAGGAACGTTCCAGCAGGCTGTGAAGTTTTGTTACAGACTGAAGTAAAGTGCAAACTTTGTTCCAGTCTGTGATGCTGCTATAAGGAGACAAGGTAATTATGGTCATTAGTGGAACAAGTCTAGTAAGAAGACACTTTATTCTATTTTTGAAGATTCATGATTCATTATTGTTGTGCAGCTCTTTTGTAAAAATGTTCTGTGATATAAAATGTGTGAACTTTATCTTTGTTGTGAATTAATTAGCCTACGAGGGTAATAAACATGACAAACTATTTATTTTATTCTCCTTTGGGCTGGAGAAGATTGATGTTTGTCTGATCTTATGTCTGAATTTATCAGGTTAAAATATGTATGGAGGGAATGTGTGTGTGTGTGTGTATCTTGGCAGGTGGGAGTAAGTTTGGCTTTGGTTCTGCTTCTGTTTATGTGCTTCCAACGCACTGTGGAAGTGGGTTGAACCAAACTGAGAAATAAAGGAGGAAAAAAAAGAAAAGTAAAGTAAAGAAACGGGGGGGAAAAAAGAGAAAGCTTCAGAGATGGTTTCATTTTTCACACTGTTAAAAATATCTACTGAAAATGTGAAAAGTGAGAGGAAAGAAAAATGAGCAGGAAAAAGATAAGACTGAGAAAGGGCGAGAACAAGAGAACTGAATCAAAGTTGAATTAAAGAAGGTCAACAGAAAGAGAAAGTGGGAGAGAAGAAATTAAAGTTTTCAGTTTCTCCTGTGTGGGTTTCATGAGTATGGATGATTCAGGCTTCTGTGGGAACGCTGTATTCCTACTAGTCACTAGTTAGACATGTAAACACACACACACACAAACATGCACCTACACACATATCCACAACAATAACCTCACAAAATGAAGTCACGCTAAAACATGAACTGGGATGATTGTTTCTGATTTGCATTGCTCATCTCAGCTCAATAAAACTAAAGAATAATGAGAGGCAGAAAGAGAGTTAATAGACAGTGAACACAAGGCAGAAATTGTTAGAAAAACACAACATAGAGAGATCAGCTAGATCATTTAAAGGTCCAGTGTGTCAGATTTAGAGGTCTATATTTACAGATTATGACAGAAATGGAATATAAAATACATAAATATGTTTTTATTTGTGTATAATAAACTCAAAATATAAATGTTTATGTGTTTGACACCTTAGAGTCAGCCATGTTTCTACAGTAGCTCAGAACAGACAAACTAGATCTAGATTACACCTTTTGTTTTGAACGTGTTTCATACAAGTGGCAACCTCTGTGTCTGTGAAGTGAAGTTGAAGTGCCAAAAACTGCAGTTCCTCAAACGTCCACTTGAGGCTGGCTGCAGAGTGAGTCAGTCTCCATAAGTCCCTATGTTAAAATGTCCAACTTCACAGCAGAAATAAACATGTTTACAGCCTGGTACAAAAAACAGTTTTGGTCTCTATAGCTAATTTTAAACTGTACTGAGGGTGAATTTATATAGAACACATTAACAGTGTGGACGATTTGATTGACAGGTGAGTGCTGGTACAGATGGCTTGTCCGGAGGTATAAAACATTAGCAAAAAAAAAAAAAAAAAGACTCTTAGTATCACCAGACATGATGAACATGTGATTTGTAGTCAAATTTGATACAGGGTTGTGATGTTAAAGTGTCTCTTTCTATTCTTCTTTCCCTCCTTTTCTTCTTAGTGTTTTTCTGCTGTTTTCAGGTTTTCTTGTTTGGGTTCATCTTACAAACTGTCTGTCTTCTCATGTTACAACCTCTTTCAAATTTAAAACTCACACACACACACGCTTTCTCACACACAAACACACAAACGCAGACCTACACACACACACGGCTGACAGAGTGACAAAGTCTTCAAGCCAAGACACCTGTCAGCTCCTTACAGACATCATTATAAGTCATGCGTGAGTGCATGTGTGTGTGTGTGTGTGTGAGAGAAACCGAGGTCAGTTTCATATCATGATGTGGCATGTACACAGCATGTCAGTCTGTCAGCTATCCATCGCTTTCTCTCTCTCATACACACACACTTGCACACGCACACAAACACACCTTAAAATGGCCTTCCAAACAAGCTGCCAGCTCAGGCACCCTTCACACTCCAGCAAACATTTTTTGGGTGAGTTGACGGTGAAATGAAGTCTGGGATTCTGCTACAAAACCAGCATATATAAATACACACACACACACACACACATATATATATATATACTATTTTAGATGCATGTATGCAGCAAGGTTACATTTAACTCTTTTTTAACCCACACATGTGACAAACTGGGGAAAATAGGCATTGTGGTGAGACCGTTTCCACCCCAGCTTAACAGAGTAAGATCAGTTTTCACCGGCTGTGCAGCAGTAACACGGGGATAAGCGAAGGGACATGTATCACATTACGTATGAGAGGAAATACTGCAACACATGCAGGCTACTTTTATTTCTGCAAAGCAAGTATTGCAGTAAGTAATGTTATCAACACTGCTGTAATTTGTAAAACCTTCAGGACAGATTTATTTAAACACGCTGGGGCTTCAGCGTAAAGTAACCTCGCAGTGTCGACGCCGATCCGGTCAGACAAGATAATTCAGAGTCTGGAGTCTGAACGACATTTGTCAGTCTGAGCCCCTTCATTGTGAAGCCGTGGCAGCAGTGACCCGCAGGTCAAATCTCACCCAAATCAAATTCCAACAAGGTTGCAGTTTTAGGGTCAGCGTGACCTCGAAACTGTCGCTCAACATCGTTGCATGACTGGATTTCTGCAGTAGCACACTGTCCTTGCAAAGAAAAATATTTCCAGCACATTTACACGTCCTGTTCTGAAATACAAATCAACAGAGCATCGCATCTATTGTACGGAGGCAGAGAGAAATAGACACAGATCAGCCAACATTTTGACCACCTTTCTAATATTGTGTACAACCACCAAAACAGCCCTGACCCATCGAGGCATGGACTCCGCTCTCCACCTCTAAAGGTGTGCTGTGGTACCCTGCATGAAGACACTGGCGGCAGATCCTCTAAGTCCTCTAAGCTGTGAGGTGGGGGCGCACTTGTTTGTCCAGCATATCCCACAGATGCTGGACTGGGTTGAGATCTGTGGACTTTGGAGGCCAAATCAACACCTTGAACTCGTCGTTGTGCTCCTCAAACCATCCCTGAGCTATTTTTACTCTGTGGTCGGGCGCATTGTTCTGCTGAAAGAGGCTACTGCCATCAGGTTGCAGATCATGTACACCCTTTCCATGAAAGGGACCTGCTGGTTCACCGCTTTTCCTCCTTTTGATAGGTACTGACCACTGCAGACAGAGAACACCCGGCAAGAGCTGCTGTTCTGGAGATGTTCTGACCCAGTCATACCTATCACAACTAAGCTATTGTCAGAGTTGTTCAAATCTGTATGCTTGCACATTTTTACTTCTTATAACATCAAACTTTTCTAGTATAAGGTAAGGTAACAAAATAACCAGTGTTATTCACTTCACCTGTCAATGAAGGACTGAGGACCAGTAGTTGATCTTTAGAAAGACCGCTGACCATAAAACAGTACATGAGGTTCAAATTTGATTGAATGAAAACCCAGCAGTGACAGAAGAGAGATGTACTTTCAAAGCAGCTCTAGCGGTGCCTACAAAACACTGATATCCGTGCACAGAAGTTATTTATTTAGCTTTCTCTTACTGTACTGCATGCAGCATTAAACTACAAGCAAAATAAGCACAAGCAATTCTTCTGGAAGCCATACAAAAAAAAAAAACCAATGTTCCCTCTGTGCTGATAGTGTCGTGACCTCTGGGCCAAATGATTTATCACAAAGGAGATCTAATATATTGTTATTCGTCATTGCTACAGTTGTCCCCAAAATTGTATTCAATATACCTGGAGCTGTACTTTTCAGTGATAAATGATACTATTTATATGCTGGGCTATTGCCATACCTTTTGGTTTAGTGAATTACAGTAGGCAAATAGTGCTTAACATGTGCCCTTTTTGAAAAATCGTCTGAGTGTCCAGCGTAGGTTCACGCTTTGCCACCTCAGCTCTGAGATCTTACACAGGTACAGTATTTTTAGACCTCACCGGCTCTGATTTAGCCGGAGCGTGGGTTGGGTTGTGCCATGTCGTCGTCTGGGGTCAGGTTGGAAGGTTGTTTCAGTCAGTCCCAGCGGAGTTAATTATGCACAAGATGTATGCACTCACCCCACTGTGAGCCGCTCTGGATAAAAGCATCAACTGTTGTGACATGTGCCAATAACGGGGGCTGTCCTTCAGCTGGGTGACCCTGGTTTACACCTCTGTGAAGGCAAACGTATCCAAAGCTTAGGCCACAGCAACTTTTATTTGGTATTTTGGGGAAGCATGCTTTGTTTTGCTTGGAGATGAATGTCTTATATTTGTATTATAGGTATACCAATATTGACAATAATAATGATATTTATAGAGATACTGTATATATATGATAATAGTGTGTACATTTTCCATATAAAAGTATATTAGCTTAGAGAGTCACCCCCTTCAGTGAATGAAATGAGAATGAAATACCAGAGGGGAAGCTTGTGAAGCTAGTCTGTGTTTACCAGGGTGAATCTAAACCTGTGACCGGGTTTGAAAAATCATAATAGCTTCAAATACGTTGGACCCTTATCTGCACGGGGCTTCTACCGCTGGAGGCATGGAGCCAGGGTCCAGAATTAGCACCATCATTTAGCCAACCGCTGGCAAGTGGCTAGTAGATTTGATTCACTCAACAGCCAAAAAACAAATCGATTGAGCGGCTAGTTAAATCTGAGCATTCAGTAAGCATTTAGGCAGTGAGGGGGGGAAAAAAAGCTTAATTTTACAACCTGCATGAAACGCTATCCAAGACAAGAACACCTGCCTGACAAAGCAAATCAAAGGATCCCGCTGTAAGTGAAAGCAGCAGAGGGGATGATGAGGACGGGGAGAGCGAGGGGATGAGAAGGAAGGCAGATAGGATTGAAGATAGGAGGACAGAAAAGAAGGAAAGGAGAGATCACAAGGCGAAGACGGAGACAAAGATCAGCGTAGTAAAGTGAATTAGCTCCAGTGGATAAAGAGCTCCGTGCTCTCTGCCAACTTTGCTAATCCTCCTCACATCTGGCTGGCACAGACCCTGTGTACATACAGCACGTATATGTGTGTGTGTGTGTGTGTGTGTGTATGAATGTGTAAGTGGGAGTGCCATTGTAGAGTAGCGTGCATCATGTGTGTATGGTTGAATTTGTGTGTGTGAAAGTCTGCATGCCAATTCAACTCACAGCCATGCGTGTGCCCATATATTCCGCGTAGGTGTGTGTGTATATGAAAGTATACAATTATACTGGCCTATATGTGTGTGTGTGAGTGAGTCAGCCTCCCACTTCTTTAGTCATTGCAACCTTTTTGTCAATGTTGGACAAAAAGGTTGCAAAAAAAAGCAGAACAAATGTCCTTTTGGCACAAAGGAGTGTGTAATGTTTGAGTCCAAATAAGGAAAAGCTGAAAAGTTTTAAAGGTGTTAATGCAGAAACTACAACATATGTCAAGTAAAGTTTAATTAATGTGAATTATCACAACCAATGCCTCATGGACATAAAAAAAAAATCAACCAATATGTCAATTTCAAATCACGTAGTGATAATAGAGCTGGGGAACTATTCCAAATACCAAATAAAAGGTTGTTCTGTAGGAGAAAAACATCTTTTGTGTTTGTTCTCCCAGTAGTCTGCAGCTCTGTATCACGGGTTCAGACATTCAGATGGTGCAAGTCCATGTAATGTTATGTCAGCTGGAGTACCATGAAATTGGAACAAATGCAGGGTCAGGCCAAGGCTAGTGTAGTCATATTTTTCAATCCAGGTTCACGTTTTAGCTTCTGCAGTTCAGGAGAGATACACTTGATCCAAAGCTACATTTTGGCAGGAACGTGTTAAGAGCAACTGACAAGAAAGATGAATTAATTTAATGTGACCTGTACTGTATGTGAAGATCCGCACTTAGCTTGTCTAAGCGTATACATGCAGGCTTTGCTAGTTAGCGTTATCACTGATTTTGCCTGTAACAAACAATAAACAATAGATCTAAAATGATTTTCTTCTTCCTTATATGAAATGTCTTTCTGTAAATCATTCCTCCAAACTCAGTGTAACCGGGCTCGGCAGCCTCTACGGACAAAATGACAGAAGAGAAAAGACCAAAGGTGGCTAAGAAGAAAGAAGGAGAGAGTGACCAAACAAGACGCCGCCAGACAAGAGTAAATCTGGGACTGGCTTTTAGCCGTTGGCGAGAGCTTGGTGAAATAAAAGGCTGAAAGACAGACGCCGAGCTGGGCTGACTGCTGTTGGACTAGTCAGTAATATTATCTGGAAGGTCAGCAGTCTTTGTAATACTGGTTACAAAGACTTACATCCTTGTGTTTTTATTAGATTGTGGCCTTTGTTTTATTTTACGCTTTAATCCTCTTCGTCATTCTCATCACCTTAAAGTTTATTCTTATTTTATGGTATGTAAGTGTGTTAAACCTGCTGGTTCGGAGGGAATATATTAAACTAAAGGGGTCTAGTGGAGCATGCTAGGTGGGGCTGTGAGCACTCAACTTTGCCTGCACATTATAATAAAACCACTTTGGTCAGCGGCCGCTGTCATAAATATTAACGAGTTATGGGCAGTCCTACAAGTCTATCAGCGCTGTACCCGCTCATTCATCAGACCAACTCATCTGCAAATCCATCCCTGGCAAGACTCCGCTTTATCTGAGCTCACCAGTCCACATCCCCACCACCACCGCCACCACCACCCTCCTCTTCCTCTTCCTCTCCTCCTCCCTGAAGCTCACACCTCCTTTGGCTGTAACCCACTCCACTGTGCGTCTGCCAGCGACTGCAATGAGTTCCAAAATCCCTAAAATTGATCTTTTCATCCCAGCCATATCCTTTAAAAATAGGCTAGTCAAAACACTTTCTGGTTCCTGCACCTGCTGCTTTTCTTACATTTCCAAACCACGCAGGCCTTTTCTTTTCCCCCACATCTTCACGTGCTTTGATAGTGATCTGCTTCCTTTACTGCACACTAGACTGTATTTGGTTTGGACCCCGTCATCAGTCTGTCCCTATTTTGTCCTGAGCCCTGCCCCGAGCTCGACTGTCACTGCAAATAAGAACTCATGCCCAGCTAACCCACGAGGTCAAACAAACATAAATAATGAAATAATAATATTGCACATCACTGGCGGTTGCATCATAATGAGAGCATTATGATAATTAAAGGTCCTAATAAGCCTGGGTCATATTTAATCTCCCTGAGCTTGAGGTCAACAGATGTGGAGGATGCCCCATCACAGAAAGATCATCAGCACAACAGAATCAGTTTAATCGCTCCTCTAATCGTTTTTTTGAGCTTTTAAATTTAATTCAACAGTTCTAGTTTGTAACGACTCCTGATCCCTCCTGAAAGTCATTAATCAACCTTTTAATTTCCTGGATGGTCTCAATATTCTGGCAGTTAGATAAAAATCGCGTCGTCAGGCTGGTGACAATCAGTTCTGTCATGCCAAAGGCCGAGGAAGGAGACCAGAGCTAACACTTTGGTTGTTGACTCATTTTCTGGAAAGAACGAAGTATTAATAAAGATTTGAAAATGATGGGTTTGAGGAAGAGAAGGTGAAATGTCACTCTTCTCGGTTGTCAGTCGTTTACAGTGTACAGGATGTGTCGTTTCCATTTCAAATGTGAACGCAAGCAGGAATTATACCAAGATGTGCTGCTGAAATTGCTTGGACGCCATACATACATCCTCCACAACGCAGTAAGAGAACATATTTGGCCAAAGCAGGAGGGTTTATATGACTGTAATTCACAGGAAGTGAGTGTTATATTTAAGTCACTTAAAAACGTTCACTCATGGAGGTGAATCATTTTATGTAACGTGTTATACAGTGCAGGTTAGAGCTCAAAGCACACGAGCCCAAAGAAAACACACAGCGACTGAGGAAAACAAAGAAACGTCTCCACTTTGTCAACACATACGTCACATTTAGAAGAAAATGGTGCGAATACATAAAACACGAGCCAATTAAACGGCTTCTGGGGACACAGACACACAATTAACTGCGTCAGAAAGAGCCAACAATGTTTATTTTAGTTTTAACACTTGATTCTGATATTACGGCAGATATACACGAACACTGGCCTTTTGTTTGTCTTTCTTCACTGAGACAAAAACAGAGACGCAAATAGAAACAAAGAATACAAAAAAAATCGATGCAATAATAACTTGTAATCACAACTTGTATCCTCCGACATAAAGCGAGGTACGCCGGGCTTCCATCCTTCTCCGAGCAGAGGAGCGCATCAATCATGTCCGAATTCACTCCGCTGACCCAGTGAGCTATTCAGGTCTGTGTGTCAGGATAATTAATAAAAAGGCACGACATTTTTTAAAATAGCTCATTTCTCATAAAGGTCCAGTCTAAGCGTATACATGCAGGCAGGTCTTTTCATCATTTACCTATACTTAACTCATCCATTCATTTCCTTCTGCTTATCAGGGGTGGGGTTGTGGTGGCAGCAGGTTTCACAGATGTCCCTCTCAACCAGCAGCGCATTCCAGCTCCTCCTGAGGGATCCCAAGGCGTTCCCAGGCCAGATGGGTTACACAGTCCATCCAGTGAGTTCTGGGTCTGCCCCACGCTGTCCTACCAGTTGTATTTGCTGGGGACAGGAGGAGCTCCTCACCCTATGCAAGGCTGAGCCCAGACACCCAGCCGGGGTAACTCATTTTGACTGCTTGTATCTGCAATCTTATTCGTTACCTAAAGATCATGCACTCTACATGATCACGATCAGCTCTTGTCTTCAGCCGTGCACAAGCGACAACCAGTGAACCCTGGCCAGAAAACCTAGGTGACCTTCTGGTGATATAAGGATGAAGCCGATCCAAGATGCTGTTTGTACCAGCGGCGATTTGCACCCCCAGGAAGTGGAGGTTCTCACGTCCAGTGCATGGGCGAATGCTCACGGGGGAGTGGAGCCGAAGCCATGCTAGAACCGGAGCAGGATAAGGAAGCTAAGAAGAAAAGAGAGTGACGGAGCAAGAAGCCACCAAAAGCATGAGCAAGAGCTTCATGATCAATAATTAAAAGTACAACTGTCCATATTAACAATATTGCACGCTACTCTAAAAACACAATGTTGCTTTAATGGCCATGAACACGACTGCAAATGATTCGTATTGCTGGGTGAACAAGCCATTGTTTGCCGACAAGTTCACCTCATCAACTTAAAGGTGATGACATGTCAATGTTTTGTTCAAAAGTTTCCAAGAAATCACATTTTTTCTGTGGGAAGGTTGCATTATATTGTACACTGCATCGGGTAGAGTGAATTGCCTTCCTTTGCTATATTTGTTTTCCCCACAGCTAGATTAATAATGTAGCTATTCATAATATTATTCATACTATTCAACCATAATCATGAAGCTCTACTACCTGCCCTGACTCTTGCCTGACCCCAAACTCCCCATCAGTGTGTGCTTTGGTCTTTGTGTTGCTCCAGCGAGCTTTGCAGCACAATACACTGTGTGTGTGTGTAAAAATTACACATTCTCAACCACAGCAACCCAGTTGAAACCTACTTAAGAAGCACTGTAGTACTCATTAGTCATGGCTGGCTACTGGAAGCATACGTTCACCCTCCCCTGATTCTCCGCTCGCTTTTATTGATTTGCGAAAACACTTGTGTAAAATGCATGTCCTCATTTTAACCTCCTTCCAGAGTGTGTGTGTGTGTGTGTTTTTTTTTTCCTCTCAAATGTAATTCATGTTTTCACCGGTGCCACAACACACCCGGCCAATTACTGAATTACTGTTATTACATTACCAACAGGTACATTTGGAAATCTAGTTTTTCCAGTTCTGTGCCGCGGCAGCTGCGGTGTCGACAGACAGATGATGATTAAAATTAATATCATCAGACATAGATACACGACGACCCACATCTCACACACACTCACACTGACACACCACGCGCACTGATTAAGTCTAAGTGTGTGTCGGTGTGTGTGTGTGTGTGTGTGCGTTTTTTGTGTATTATGAGGTCAGTCATTAGTGATATTACTTCCCAGCAGCTGTGGGTCTGTTCTGTTTTAACAGCAGGATACGGGATGATCCGTGTGTGTTAGCGTGTGAATGAAATGAAAATAAGGAACGTCCTGAATTGGACCCCTTTTGCTTAATTGCGGCTGCATTTTACGCCGATAAAATTCCAGCGTCACATTGAATTATCTGCGTGCAATATGTAATTTCGGCAACGAGGCTGTCTCTCACATCAACACGATGACAAAGGACATAGTTTGAGGGCGTCGTGAAGCCGCGTGGGATCATTTGTGTTGTCTTTGTTGTTAATCAATCGCCGTTGCTGATGAAAAGTCTGTGAATGTGACGTGAATCAGGCAGAAATCGTTAAAGGAGCAGTGTGTCGGATTTAGTGCCATCTAGTGGTGAAGCTGTTGATTGCAACCAACTGAATACTTACATCGTCTGTAGGAATCGTCAAGGAATTGAAGGACGGCCCGGTGTATCCTCTGCTAAAGCAAAGGAAGCATGGAAGAAAGATTTGACGCAAATACTTCCAGGTCATCGCACTCAGTTAGGATCCTTACTAGTTTATGACATTTACAAAAGTAGTAGCAGGTTTTATTACATACACTTTGTGACTTTTGCCCTTTGTGAAGTCATTGTGTATAAAAAAATGAAATGAATTGTGGTATATAGGGGAAGCATTAACAATATACATCCCCAGTGAAGTACCTCTATATCAATTAATGTAAATTATTGCTGCTCTCAGCTGCCTGGTTGAGCTGAATGTGAAATGTTCATGGGGGTTATAACCTTTGAAGTGGGTTTGTCTGTGATTGGACCTTCATATTTTTGCTGCCGGGCAAAAGAAAAGAACTCATTCAGGATTAAAGAGGAACAATCCCATATTTAGATTTTAAAGAATGAAGTCCAAAAAAGTCTTCACGGAGGCATAAATGAGTTTCTTGGGTCCGGGGTTCTCACAGGGGTCACAGGATTTATTTAGCACACAAAGGCCTATGTAAGTTTTCAATTAAACTTTTATTTTCTGAAAATGAAAAGCCACAATGGGAATATAGTCCACATCCGAGTGCTTCAGTGGAAATAGCTCTGTATATTGTAGTTTCTTCTGGAGATAAGGCTAATGTGGTCATTCTTGGGGGGAAGTAAAGACTCTATGGTAATTTCCTGTAGAAATAGCAGCTTCCACGGGATGTAACAGTTAGTGAGATAGATGGTCCAGGAGAGAGGTGGGAAAACTACAACTCAGCATTTTTTACTTTATCTATTAGAGCGGTAATATAGCATGATCAAGTGTGGGACACATTCACTCACACTCTCTCTATGTCTTCCTCCTTCTTCCCCCTCTCTCTCTCCGTCTGTCCATTATGTTGAGTAATGAGTGCAGAGTTTCCCGTCCATCCAATACCCACCGTCCCTCTTAAAGGGACACACCGAGCGCCAGGTGATTCATCCTGATGGTGTCTTTGACGTAACGCGAAGAGGACAAAGACACCAAAATTGGTCTGCAGGGTGCAACAATGAGTTATATATACACTGTACTGTACAATCATCACCCAACACTGAGCGTTAGCTTTGATGCAGCTCCTATGAGCTGCAGAGTTTTCAGACATGATGTGACTTCTCGTGACTTAACGAACACGCGACCTGCGCATTGAACGGACGTGTTCTCGAGAGCGGCACTGAAACTCAAATCTTGTGTGGTTGTGGTGACACTTCCTATGAAGACGTCTATACGTCTGTGGTGCGTCATATAGTGAATTATATACATTCATAATGTTTTATGACTGCACTCGTGAACACACATGATACTTTCTGGTGCATAAAACATTACAGATGTGACTTATGATGACTTCAGTGTCTTATGGATGTTCTTGACTTCACTGAGGTTCACTGATTGTGACACATTATGACTACCGTTATTCTCCTCGACAATAAACTGTGGCAAAGCCTCATAGCATACTATAACAGTCCACGCTGTGTCGTAGGTTATTGTTATTGTATTAAGTCAACAGAGCTGATGTAACCGAGCTCGTCTCTGCAGCAAATTTCCTAAGAGCTAACATGTACTGTATTGATCCACTGCAGTTATTTGTAGCTGTACACAGTCATCTGTTTATCATAATCACTCCTGCATCAGATAGATAGATAGATAGATAGATAGATAGATAGATAGATAGATAGATAGATAGATAGATAGATGTTGACATGAATATGAACTCTCTCCAGTGAAACAACAAACAATGTAACTATCAGTCTTAACTCAGTATGACATTTGTACCCACACTTTTTGCACGTTGCCAGCTAAATGCCTAAATTGTAACCGCATGTGTCGCGTGTGTTTCTGTGTGTGTGTGTGTGTGTGTGTGTTACTTACCTCAGTGTGCATAAGTGGATTAGAAACAATGAGCGCTCTGTGGTGAAAAGACAATAGACGTGCGTTCCCTCTGCATCCCCTACATCGCTCCCCCTCCCTGGATGACACGAACACCGTGTCTCAATTTAAGTCCTAAGCTCTATATGCATTGCTCTGTTGTTGATATTTATTGTGTATCAATGATATGTCTATAATACTTTTTTTAACCCTATTTCCAACCTCTATTAAGACAGATCGAGTCTGATGCTCTGCACTCTGCAGGCGACAAAGAAGAAGAAGAAGAAAATGTGCTAAAATGTTGCGATCATCATAAGCAGCAGCTTATTGAGACAATACTACCCAACACTACTCCCAAAATTAGTGCTCTATGCCTGGAAGTACATGGTGTACTACACAGAAGTACTAACAGGAGTAAGTGAGACACAGCTCAAACACTCTCTGTTTATTGGATTGTTATTTCAGTTGGCCTACCTCTGCCCATTTCTGACTAATTTTCTGTTTAACTCCCATCCAAACATACCCAGATCAACCTGTATTTGTGTGTGTGTGTGTGTGTGTGACTGAAAAAAATAGAAAGAGAGCAGTCCAGTGGTTATTAATCAGTAATTAGTGCTCGGCGATGTGTTGAGGATTAATTTACTGATTCTTCTGCTTCCCATCTGCTGTGACACGCACACACACTCGCGCGATTTTAGGCAGAGTGAGAAAATAAGACCAACACAGAAACACACACACACACATGCAGACACACACAAAGCCCCTCTGTCTCTTGGTAATAGTCTTGTCTGATTCCACGGTGTGTTCCGCTGATCTCCGATCAGTCTGGTCCAGCTGGACTCGGCCTCCCCGCGGCTGCATAACAGAATCATCCTAAACTCTTTCTCAGACGATAAGCAGTGTGCCGCCTGCAGACCCACGCAGCCTCTCTGCGACATCCTTGTTTCTCTGTGGGAACACTGCGAGGAGAGGAGAGGAGAGGAGTTCCAACTAGGTCTTCATTAACAGGCGCTAACGGGGAATAACAAGAACTTTATTTTGAATAAAACTGTTGTTAAAGTTGTTATATCAAGTTTTTTTAAATTTGATGTTGATAAAGATAAAGTCAGGGTTGGAGGCTTACAACCGCTTTAATTTCTCCTGTAATCAGCGCTGAAATGATGAACTCATTCATCGGCAATTCAGCAGTTTTGAGTGCTGACTAATCATTTTCTGGTTCATGATTGTCAGATGTGAGATCTGCTTATTTTCCTTGTTTTATATCACTGTAAATGTAACATATTCACAGTCATTTAGCTGACGCTTTTATCCAAAGAACTTACAGAAGAGAAACAATCAAGGTACAGTGTGACGGACACGTTAGTGCAGTAGTAAGTACTACTACATTGTTGGTAGAGTTGGAGAGCCATATGATTTTTCCTGTCGTTACCACATGAATCTCTGATGATTTCTGATTTCTCCTTATTTTCACAGAGTGCACATTAGTCTGCACATAGAGACAAAAGGAGCCGGCGCAGCACAAAGAGCCGAACCTCTTGCCGTGCGCGGTTCAGACATACAGTAGCTACACACATCAGAAGAAAACCACAGCAAGACTTGCCCTTTCTTCTCTGGCAGAAGGATCAGGACCGCTGTGCTATTGGTCAAGCATCAACTTTGTGCGCAGACAGCCTCAAAAAGCTCAACACAATTCACCTGCTGTTCTGCAGCGGTTTTCATGAGAAAGGAGACTTGTTTCTTGCTCTGCCTGCCAAGCTGCCCACGGCTCTGCACTCACCTTTCACTGGAAATGACGGATTTCTCAGTGGTCGTCGCTCACAATGTGAAATGGCCCCTAAGGAGGTGAGGCAGCGCCGAACAGTGAATTCGCCACACTAAAAAAACACGAGTACAAGACGTCTCCAGTGTGATGAGCAGCTGCGATTACATAACTCTGTTGAATGTGAATAAAAAAGCAAATAAACCCAAAAGGAAGTCTTATCTTATGAATGTGATGTATTTGCACATACAAAAATATTATTTCTATCAATGTCGGATGCCTTTTGTTTTATTAAAGCACCAGCTATCACTGAAGCAGTCATATGTTAATTACCTTGCTCAAAGGCACCTCAGCAGCACATTTACAGCCAGCAGACAGCGCTCCTACATTCGCCCGCCTCATGCATTGTCTTCTCGACAAAAGAGCGCCAGAGCGAGGCGTTGCTCTTTGTAACGAGAGCTTCTCCAGAGTAATGAAACTTGTCTGGAACAAAGAGAGCGGTTCTAATATCAAACTGTGTCCTATTACCATAATAACTGACCTTTCTATTGGCTGAGAAGTGCGGGGACACAGCCTCAGCTCCGGCCCAATCCAAACCTATCGTGTTGATAACAACCTGGGATGAATACCCGACATAATGGAGTGCAGGCGAAAGGAGGAAATAAGGAGGTGGTGGTGGTGGCGTGGGTGGTGGAAAAAAAACACACAACAAAAGGGGGGGAAGAGTGCCGCGGAGGTGTTGGGGGGGGGGCAGCAAAGAACGACAGGCCAGGATGGCGAGGAGGGAAGACGTCAAGGGTACGAGGAAATGAGAGGAGAGGGCAGGGAAGGAACGAGTGCAGGGATGTTACAACAAAAGGTCTCATGTTGAGAAACACTGGTTCTCCCTCACTTCTCCCCCTCATTATCCCTCCACAGGACAGGGGGCGGAGGGGGGGAGGAGGAGAGGAGACACTGGGGAGAAATGACATTTTCATTTGTTCTTTTAAGGGCTCCTTATTATCACCTTTCAAGAGAAGAACTCTCTTTCTCCATCTCCCTCTCTTCCTCTTTCCTCTCACCCCCCCACAATAGATTCACATAGAAGTTTTTATACTCTCTCTCTATCCCCTGTGTCTCTCTACCTCCTCGCTCGCTCTCTCTCTCTCTCTCTCTCTCTATTCTGCAGTATAATTGCATGGCTGATTAATTATAAGGAAATCAGTGAGAGTGAAAAGAGGAGTTGGCATTTCAGCCTACAAAGAGAAAGGAACCCTGCACCTACACACACACGCACAACCACCACCAACAACAGGTTTTTTACCTCAGCATTGTCTTGCAGGAGGCTTTTTTGTCTCGTTACATACAAACACACTTGCCGTCACACACACACTTTGCAGTTTTCACTTCTCTGCAGCTCACAAAGCATAAATCTGCTCTCAGAACTGTGTTGAAGACCACGCGGGAGATCTCAAACCTGCTGCAGGACCACGTCATTGCTCAGTCGTATCGAAATCCAAAAGAGAAAGAGGCACATTATCTCATCATAAAAGCTACAAAATTACCCTCGCACTAATGTTTAACACCCACTGAGGAGATCAAAAGTTCTCCCCCGTTCATTTTCTATGACATGTGAGCAATTTCCCTTCTCGAGTCACTGTGATATAAGTGGCTTGAGAGGGAAACAGCAATGTCAGGAAAAGAAAAATATATAAATGAAATGAAATTCACCTGGAGACGTGGTGATTTGACAGGTAAACAGTGATGCAGTGGGCTGGGATGTTTCTTGTCAGCCGTGGAAAAGATACTTTGGGAGGAAGTTTGACAATCAGAAATGAAGCGAAGTCATGCAGATTGAAGACACGCCCATCGCGACAAGCGGCATTGTGCAATTTATTTGCTTCCAGTCAGACAAATCCCAAGACACTGTTTACACGTGAAGTAACATCAGCATTTTCAGGCTGTTGTTTTATTTTCTACAGGTCCAAAACGAGAGAAAAGATATCTAAATTATTTTTCCTATTATTTTCTTTTTTTTACCAACCAATCTCCAGCAAAGAGACTTTAAACATCATGATTTTTTGTCCACATCTGAGTGGTGCTGTATTGTGTGATCAGCTGTAATGCCAATCAAGCTGTGAAAATTTGAGGCAACAGAAATTACTTTTATAAAAAATAAACTCCTAACTCCCTGTACAGACATAACAGCTTTGGGAAAAAAAAGCTTTTGGAGAATCTTTACGTCTTCAACCCAAGGCTTTCTTTTTAAGTTGAATTTAATGTTGTGGGCATTAATAAAAAGCCGTCTCTTGGGCGTGAGAATGCAAGTCTAGCATGGACAGGAGCCCAAAACTGAGAGTAATAGATGCTAGAACAATTTTAGCTTGTTCATTGTGGACATTAAGTCTGAGTGTCTGCAGTTCTCTCATGAATATTCATAACTGTCCTGGCCAGTTGGCTTGTTGTCATGAGCTGCGCTTCATTTGCCAAGCCAGTCATCAAAACCAAAAGCTAATGATCGTGGCATTGCATTAGGAGCACTCGGCCCGTACGAGTAGTTTAACTCCGTCATCCAGTCAGTTTTTTTGTCAAATACTTCAATGTTGGAACATGATCTTCAAACGCTCCCAAGATGGTATCATCGAAGTCTTAAAGGTTTGGCGTGTTTGGTTTACGGCCTCCTTCCCCTATCTGTTGCTGCACCGTGATCGGCTCTCGCGGCAGATATGTTGAGACCAAGTTATCTGACATTATAAAGCTCCTGACAAAAATTCAAAGCAGATGTTTGAGTGAGGGGGAAAAAAAAAAGAAAATGGTCGTGTATTAAAAAGGCCTACGTGGCTTGGATGGGAATCTCAGAGCTCGGGATGACTGTGTACCCCGTAGGGGTGTTTTACCTCTTAGCTTTGCCTCTCCAAGTGGATCAATTCCAGAGGATTGATGGAGTTGGGTTTTTTTTTTTTGCTGCAGATTGATGTTGTCGATGTTACTGCAGAACTTGGATCATGGGGAGGCCTGATCACCCCCCCTCACACACACACACACACACACACACTCTTCTATTTCTCTGTTCCAGTTTGTTGTTGTGCCTCAAAAGCAGCAGCTTTAACAGAATAATTTGGGCACAGACTATAAACATCCTCTGACTCATCTCTGGGTCAGGACCAAGTTGTACTGATCTTTCTGTTTCTGCTCACTCGTCTCTGTTTGTCTCTCTTTTGTTGATGTGTGCATTAATACCTGTGTAGTGTGTGTGTGTTTTATCTGTGCACACACATCCCTGATGTGATTTGATCAGACACCAATAAGAGCAAATCTCATTAACATCAAACTGCTTTAGTACTAATCAGGTTACCGAGCAACCACCCAGCCAATGGCAGCTACTAATGCCATTAAGCCAAGCCGTGATTGGATTGGGATCTTATTTCAACTTCCTGAAGGCTGCCAGCGTTTTAATCAATAAACAGAACTGCAGTGATGTCACAGCCCGTTAGAACGGCGAGGTGGTGATGTCACAGCACATTAAGATTGTAAAGATGGTGGACGGGATGCGCAGGGTGGAATGAGGTGTTTTATCGGATTGTCGAATAAGAGGAAACTCCACCTACGCTCCTGAGAGACGTGTGAGGCCGCATACGAGAAACACAAACGCAGCACATCTTTCATGATAATTACATGGTGTTGGCAAAGTGAAGGAAACTGCATGACTGCGAAGAAAAGGGAGGAATGGTTAAGGGGGAAGGAGAGAGCGCAGTGGAAAAACTAAAGACTAACTGTATCCAGATGGAACAAAATGCAAAAATAAACAGGAGAAACAAAACAACTGGAATTTTCTGGTGAGCGATCAATCAGAGGCACAATTGGTGGGTCTGTTGCTAGCTAACTTACAGCTAACGTCAACTGGTACAGCTGTCCGGCGGTGTCATGGTGGGGGTGATGTAGAATGACAAACTGCATTTTGTCTGAATACATCTTTAAAGTGTGCAGTTCCTCAAACGTCCACTAGAGGCTGGCTACAGAATGAGTCTTTCCATAAGTCCCCATGTTAAAAACTTCACAGCAGAAATAAACATGTTTACAGCCTGGTACAAAAAACAGTTTTGGTCTCTATAATTCTAACTGTACTGAGGGTGAATTTATATACAACTCACCTGTTCAAATTATATTAAGGCTTAAAGTTATGCATAAATAACAGTGGAGCACTGCCAGGTTTGAGCACCCAGGCTTCATTCAGGCCAGCTCAAGTCCACTGTCGTTCCGTGTCTTTGCTGAATCTTGAGTGATCGGGGGGTGACAGAAGCAGGACTGCCAACATCTGCCTGCCAGCTCTTCAGAAACCCGTGACGTCAGATACAACGTCTATGCTTTATACTATAGACCACAGTTGTGGTTTTAGCTGTAAGACCCAGGCACAGCAGTGTTTTCAGCTATTCAGCTTAGCAGCACTTATTAACTGGTACTAAACACAGATGAATTGATCTTAGAAAATCTAGTGATTACACATCATCCTGAAGGGGACATGCATGTACAAATTGTTGAAACATTTCACTCTGAACCCAGAATGGTGGCACCGCTGGAAAGGTCCATGGCTCACCAAAGTCATCCTGGAACTCTGAATGTCTATATGAAATGTTGTGCCAATCCATCCTGTAGACTCTGAGATATACAGTATATCACAGAATAACTCAAAGCTTTGACCTGCTGGTAGCACTACAGGGAAATTCATTTTAACAACTGAAGTCATCCTCTGTGGACAATAAATATCTGTATCAAATTTCCAGGCAATCATCCAACATTGTCACGGTTCAAGCAGGGTAACCAGGAACACGGGGAAAAGGGCCCACATGCAGACAACAGAGGCAGACCTGGTACAGAACAATGGTTTAATTATAAAAGTGAAAGATAGTCAGGCAGGCTCAAAACCAGGAAGGGCAGTCCAAAAGCAAGCAAATCCATAAAAGCTCAGGTTTAATCTATAAAAAAAAGTCTAGAAAACAGGCAAGGAAGAAGTAGGAGTGAAAACAAGAGTGGGAAACAAAACATGAGCCCAAAAAACCCAAAACCATGACAAAGAGTTGTCAATATATTTCACTAAATGTCAACTTCATGGTGAATCTTAAGAGGAAAGTCATTAGGGTTCACTCTCTGGGAACCATGAATGTGTGCACA